>OX392534.1:40375425-41575425 GCA_947623455.1 Mimachlamys varia
TGTGGGGGAGATCATACAGGACTACAACAGGTAACAATTATCTCTACAACCCTAACAGTACGGGTCGGCCATACAGGCTGTGGGGGAGATCATGCAGGACTATGACAGGTAACAATTATCTCTACAACCCTAACAGTACGGGGCAGCCATACAGGCTGTGGGGGAGATCATACAGGACTACGACAGGTAACAATTATCTCTACAACCCTAACAGTACGGGACAGTCATACAGGCTGTGGGGGAGATCATACAGGACTAGGACAGGTAACAATTATCTCTACAACCCTAACAGTACGGGGCAGCCATACAGGCTGTTGGGGAGATCATACAGGACTACAACAGGTAACAATTATCTCTACAACCCTAACAGTACGGGTCGGCCATACAGGCGGTTGGGGAGATCATACAGGACAACGTCAGGTAACAACTATATCTACTACCCTAACAGTACGGGTCGGCCATACAGGCCATGGGGGAGATCATACAGTATTACGACAGGTAATAACTCAATCTACTACCCTAACAGTAGGGGGCGGCCATACAGGCTGTGGGGGAGACCATACAGGACTACCACAGGTAATAACTGTATCTACTACCCTAACAGTACGGGGCGGCCATACAGACTGTGGGGGGGGGGGGGATCATACACGACTACGACAGGTTACCACTATATATACTACCCTAACAGTCATATCAGGGGTATTAGGTATAGCCTCCTTTGTCAATACATCCATAAGTAATATAATCAATGTTCAGATGGATGTTCTGATGAAGCAACATGTAGTTCATGTGGCCATACTTTTCTTTTTCATATATTATGAAATTACACGGATTGATAAGGTTTTGATAAGAGATCAATTGGAAAACGATCTCTACTACTCTAACAGTATGAGATACTAGTATGTATTTTATTTTTGTCAAATTGCACCAGTGAAGTTGTGTAATTATAACACAGATTTCCCCCTCTACTTCCAGTGATAAGATGTTCCCTGTACTTGGATTCGGAGCCAAGCTTCCAGATGGATCAATATCCCACGAGTTTCCTGTTGTAAGTCAAATAAACAACACACATTGCAAAATAAAAATAATTTGTGTCCCTAAATTCTGACAAGGAAAGACTTCATCATTTTAAGTTTATGTAAATTTTCACTCGGGGGAGGGGGGGACAATATTTTAAGCCAAATTGATTATTCCTTTTGAGTGGTTTGATATTAAAATAATATTTCATCTTGTTATAACTATATCAACTAAATGGATATTGTCATACAGAAAATAAACTAAATCAAGGTTTTTTTGTTATTTTAGAACTTAGATTTAACTGGCTATAACTATATCAACCTAATGAATATTGTCATACAGAAAAGTAAGCAATCAGGTGTTTTGTAATTTCAGAACTTCAATTCTGCCAACCCATACTGTGCTGGTATACCAGGTATAATGCAGGCATACTACGGAGCCTTACAGCAGGTGCAACTTTACGGCCCAACAAACTTCGCTCCAGTTATACAACACGTAGCAAAGTATGTATCTTTATACCTCAACAAACTTCGCTCCAGTTATACAACACATAGCAAAGTATGTATCTGTTATACCTCAACAAACTTCGCTCCAGTTATACAACACGTAGCAAAGTATGTATCTGTTATACCTCAACAAACTTTGCTCCAGTTATACAACACGTAGCAAAGTATGTATCTATTATACCTCAACAAACTTCGCTCCAGTTATACAACACGTAGCAAAGTATGTATCTATTATACCTCAACAAACTTCGCTCCAGTTATACAACACGTAGCAAAGTATGTATCTATTATACCTCAACAAACTTCGCTCCAGTTATACAACACGTAGCAAAGTATGTATCTCTTATACCTCATCTTTGTAACAGCCTGTCTGATAGGATGACTGGGCCATAAATCATGTCACTTAAAGCACTCAAGCCTCCCTTACCGTAGTTCCTAGAGGCTAAAGCAATATTAGACTCTAAATGTTTAATTTAGTGCTGTACCTTGTTTTTTTGTCAGTGGCCCTTCAAAAGTTTGCATGTTTTAAAAAGTCTCTAGATACCCTGGATGGTTTCAGTCAAACCTCATTAAGAAACTGCTGTGTTATTATGGACCACCTGTTGTAAGAGATCATGTACATTATATATTACCATCATAATAAAAAAAAATGATAAAACATTTCAGTGGTTTATAAGTCCCCAACTGGGAACCAGTGAGGTCTATAGTTTTATGCTGTGTTTGTCCGTCCTTCCAGCCTTCTAGACTTCCAGTCTTTCATTCGTCCTTTCACTATATCTTGCTGGGGCTTTTCCACCTACATCACAAGTCACTGTAACTTTATACCTGGTGTATTGATTCAGATTGGTGAGGTTCTCACATTCACTGGGGGACTATAATTTGCTAAATTGTCTTGTTAATAAAGATATGTGACATTAGAATAAGTAATAAAATATTAAATAAGTTCGATCTTTGTTATTAGTTATCCTGTGATTTCCTAACAATTCATAATAGCATGTTTGATTTCATTTCCTAAATTTTTGTTTCTTTCAGATTTGCGTCATCTATGAGAGATGGAAATAATTACTTTGTATTGCTGATCCTAACGGACGGGGTGATAACGGATTTACCCAATACCATAGAGGCTATTGTACATGTAAGTCAGTTACAGATTTACCCGATACCATAGAGGCTATTGTACATGTAAGTCAATAACAGATTTACCCAATACCATAGAGGCTATTGTACATGTAAGTCAATAACAGATTTACCCAATACCATAGAGGCTATTGTACATGTAAGTCAATAACAGATTTACCCAATACCATAGAGGCTATTGTACATGTAAGTCAATAACAGATTTACCCAATACCATAGAGGCTATTGTACATGTAAGTCAGTTACAGATTTACCCAATACCATAGAGGCTATTGTACATGTAAGTCAATAACAGATTTACCCGATACCATAGAGGCTATTGTACATGTAAGTCAGTAACAGATTTACCCAATACCATAGAGGCTTTTGTACATGTAAGTCAGTTACAGATTTACCCAATACCATAGAGGCTATTGTACATGTAAGTCAGTAACAGATTTACCCAATACCATAGAGGCTATTGTACATGTAAGTCAATAACAGATTTACCCAATACCATAGAGGCTGTTGTACATGTAAGTCAGAAACAGATTTACCCGATACCATAGAGGCTATTGTACATGTAAGTCAGTAACAGATTTACCCAATACCATAGAGGCTATTGTACATGTAAGTCAATAACAGATTTACCCAATACCATAGAGGCTGTTGTACATGTAAGTCAGAAACAGATTTACCCAATACCATAGAGGCTGTTGTACATGTAAGTCAGAAACAGATTTACCCAATACCATAGAGGCTATTGTACATGTAAGTCAATAACAGATTTACCCAATACCATAGAGGCTATTGTACATATAAGTCAATAACAGATTTACCCAATACCATAGAGGCTATTGTACATGTAAGTCAGTAACAGATTTACCCAATACCATAGAGGCTATTGTACATGTAAGTCAATAACAGATTTACCCAATACCATAGAGGCCATTGTACATGTAAGTCAATAACAGATTTACCCAATACCATAGAGGCCATTGTACATGTAAGTCAATAACAGATTTACCCAATACCATAGAGGCTATTGTACATGTAAGTCAATAACAGATTTACCCAATACCATAGAGGCTATTGTACATATAAGTCAGTAACAGATTTACCCAATACCATAGAAGCTATCATACATGTAAGTCAATAACAGATTTACCCAATACCATAGAGGCTATTGTACATGTAAGTCAATAACAGATTTACCCAATACCATAGAGGCTATTGTACATGTAAGTGAATGACAGATTTACCCAATACCATAGAGGCTATTGTACATGTAAGTGAATGACAGATTTACCCAATACCATAGAGGCTATTGTACATGTAAGTCAATAACAGATTTACCCAATACCATAGAGGCTATTGTACATGTAAGTGAATGACAGATTTACCCAATACCATAGAGGATATTGTACATGTAAGTCAATGACAGATTTACCCAATACCATAGAGGCTATTGTACATGTAAGTACATAACAGATTTACCCAATACCATAGAGGCTATTGTACATGTAAGTGAATAACAGCTTTACCCAATACCATAGAGGCTATTGTACATATAAGTCAGTAACAGATTTACCCAATACCATAGAAGCTATTGTACATGTAAGTCAATAACAGATTTACCCAATACCATAGAGGCTATTGTACATGTAAGTGAATAACGGATTTACCCAATACCATAGAGGCTATTGTACATGTAAGTACATAACAGATTTACCCAATACCATAGAGGCTATTGTACATGTAAGTCAATAACAGATTTACCCAATACCATAGAGGCTATTGTACATATAAGTCAATAACGACTTTAACCCAATACCATAGAGGCTATTGTACATGTAAGTCAATAACGGATTTACCCAATACCATAGAGGCTATTGTACATGTAAATCAATAACAGATTTACCCAATACCATAGAGGCTATTGTACATGTAAACCAATAACAGATTTACCCAATACCATAGAGGCTATTGTACATGTAAGTCAAAAACAGATTTACCCAATACCTTATAGGCTATTGTACATGTAAGTGAATAACAGTTTTACCCAATACCATAGAGGCTATTGTACATGTAAATCAATAACAGATTTACCCAATACCATAGAGGCTATTGTACATGTAAGTCAGTAACAGATTTACCCAATACCATAGAGGCTATTGTACATGTAAGTCAATAACAGATTTACCCAATACCATAGAGGCTATTGTACATGTAAGTCAATAACAGATTTACCCAATACCATAGAGGCTATTGTACATGTAAGTCAATAACAGATTTACCCAATACCATAGAGGCCATTGTACATGTAAGTCAATAACAGATTTACCCAATACGATAGAGGCCATTGTACATGTAAGTCAATAACAGATTTACCCAATACCATAGAGACTATTGTACATGTTAGTCAATAACATATTTACCCAATACTATAGAGGCTATTGTACATGTAAGTCAGTAACAGATTTACCCAATACCATAGAGACCATTGTACATGTTAGTCAATAACATATTTACCCAATACCATAGAGGCTATTGTACATGTAAGTCAGTAACAGATTTACCCAATACCATAGAGACCATTGTACATGTTAGTCAATAACATATTTACCCAATACCATAGAGGCTATTGTACATGTAAGTCAGTAACAGATTTACCCAATAAGATAGAGGCTATTGTACATGTAAGTCAATAACAGATTTACCCAATACCATAGAGGCTATTGTACATGTAAGTCAATAACAGATTTACCCAATACCATAGAGGCTATTGTACATGTAAATCAATTACAGATTTACCCAATAAGATAGAGGCTATTGTACATGTAAGTCAATAACAGATTTACCCAATACCATAGAGGCTATTGTACATGTAAGTCAATAACAGATTTACCCAATACCATAGAGGCTATTGTACATGTAAGTCAATAACAGATTTACCCAATACCATAGAGGCTATTGTACATGTAAGTCAATAACAGATTTACCCAATACCATAGAGGCTATTGTACATGTAAGTCAATAACAGATTTACCCAATACCATAGAGGCTATTGTACATGTAAGTCAATAACAGATTTACCCAATACCATAGAGGCTATTGTACATGTAAGTCAATAACAGATTTACCCAATACCATACAGGCTATTGTACATGTAAGTCAATAACAGATTTACCCAATACCATAGAGGCTATTGTACATGTAAGTCAATAACAGATTTACCCAATACCATAGAGGCTATTGTACATGTAAGTCAATAACAGATTTACCCAATACCATAGAGGCTATTGTACATGTAAGTCAGTACAAGATTTACCCAATACCATAGAGGCTATTGTACATGTAAGTCAGTAACAGATTTACCCAATACCATAGAGGCTATTATACATGTAAATCAATAACAGATTTACCATATAACATAGAGGCTATTGTACATATAAGTCAGAAACAGATTTACCCAATACTATAGAGGCTATTGTACATGTAAGTCAATAACAGATTTACCCAATACCAGACAGGCCATTGTACATGTTAGTCAATAACATATTTACCCAATACTATAGAGGCTATTGTATATGTAAGTCAATGACAGATTTACCCAATACCATAGAGGCTATTGTACATGTAAGTCAATAACAGATTTACCCAATACCATAGAGACTATTGTACATGTTAGTCAATAACATATTTACCCAATACTATAGAGGCTATTGTACATGTAAGTCAGTAACAGATTTACCCAATACCATAGAGACCATTGTACATGTAAGTCAGTAACAGATTTACCCAATACCATAGAGGCTATTGTACGTGTAAGTCAGTAACAGATTTACCCAATACCATAGAGGCTATTGTACATGTAAGTCAATAACAGATTTACCCAATACCATAGAGGCTATTGTACATGTAAGTCAATAACAGATTTACCCAATACCATAGAGGCTATTGTACATGTAAGTCAATAACAGATTTACCCAATACCATAGAGGCTATTGTACATGTAAGTCAGTAACAGATTTACCCAATACCATAGAGGCTATTGTACATGTAAGTCAGTAACAGATTTACCCAATACCATAGAGGCTATCGTACATGTAAGTCAATAACAGATTTACCCAATACCATAGAGGCTATTGTACATGTAAGTCAAGTACGTATTTACCCAATACCATAGAGGCTATTGTACATGTAAATCAATAACAGATTTACCCAATACCAGAGAGGCTATTGTACATGTAAGTGAATAACAGCTTTACCCAATACCATAGAGGCTATTGTACATGTAAGTGAATAACAGCTTTACCCAATACCATAGAGGCTATTGTACATGTAAGTCAATAACAGATTTACCCAATACCATAGAGGCTATTGTACATGTAAGTCAGTAACAGATTTACCCAATACCATAGAGGCTATTGTACATGTTAGTCAACATACACTTGTGGATTATGCTAATGAAAGTTTCATGTCTCCCGATTTGTAAATATGTATATTTATAGTCTATACTGATATTCACTCGATAACCAACTATACTTGAGAAAGTGCCAATTTTTTATGCTCCATTGGTTTTATGATCTCATAAACTAAAAAAAAATAAAAAGGTTAATCCTAAATTGAATATTTGTAGAATTTAGGAAATCCGTTTTTGATTTTTCAGTCCTCTGGCCTTCCCTTGTCCATCATCATCGTAGGGGTAGGGAATGCTGAGTTTGACGGTAAGTTTTAAGGACACTTATACATATTATATATATACCCATAGGAAATGACAAAGCATGACCCTCACCACAAATTACTGTTTCAATAGCATGTTGGTTCAGTTTTAAAGGTAAAGTTGCTACAGAATATAACACTTATGTAACACTTTCACAGGGAAATATCTGGATTTGATAATAAGAAGTATACTTCTTTTTCATTTAAATTTTATCAACTCATTCACCCATGAAATTTTAATGATAGATTATATATAAATTACAATAAAACTTACTCAAACTTATGGGAACCTGACAAAAAGTTCAAGGAATACATGGTTTTCGAGTTATTTGAGGTTGGTTGAATATGTACAAACTCAGTTGGGACCAAACCGAATGTTTGACAAATGAGGGGTATTCGAATTAGAGAGATTCAAGTAATAGTTGTTTTACTGTTTATAAATGGACTATTTAAAACTCTGAATTTGAAGAGTTCAAATATATTTTCAAGGGTATGGTAACATATATAGATGAACATTAGAGAGGATGTTTATTTCATAGCAAGAGGATGAATGATATTGAAACTCATTGTCATACATAGGTCAAAAATTAATGCCATGGTTCACCTTTTTGTCTTCTCTATCAAGTACAGGGCCCAGTTGTTCAAAGGGTGATTAGCTTAATCACTATTTAAAGACATTTTTCAAACCTCTAATAATTCTGTCGGTGTACAGGGTAAAATCTTAAAATATCTGCAAAGGGTTAACTCAATCTTTGGTTTCATTTTAAAGTTACAGGAGAATTCAAATTTGCGCTAATCACTGATTTAGCTTATCACCTGGGCCCTGCTGTATGACACATTTTTCAACTGCATATCAAATATTAATTTATCCAGCTGTAGTGTAGGTTGGGGATAAATATTGTTTACAGTGACCATTCCGTTTTATAGGATGTCATTGAACTGTGCTGACATTGTGTTCATAGTAATGAAAAAAGACTAAAACTTTAAACTAAAAAAATAAATTGTGTTAGTGTGGTTGTTCACTTGACATACAATTAATATTTATTTTCTCCTGATCATGATGGTCATTTCAGCTATGGATGTGTTAGACGCAGACAACCAGAGGCTGTCCAGTCGGGGTAAACAGGCAGTCAGGGATATAGTTCAGGTACACCTGCCCTCAACATTCTGTAAATCTGTACAGATTTGTAATAAGTTGAGGATTAAGTGCCGTCTCACTAATATGTTAGTTGGAGAAATGTTAGATAGCAGATCTAGACCTGGCCAATCACTCATGCAAATTACCTTAATTATTGAAGAAATAAATTAATTATAGAAAAACAAATCCTGAAAAAATGTAAACAGGTTTTTTCCCCCTTTTAGAGTATAGAAGGGAGCTAACTCTATTGAAATTATCATGGTTGTGCTGACCAGCCCATTTCTTTTTAGCATCAAATTTTGATGGAACATATGTATTATTAAATTTGTAAACAACGTCCAAATCTTTCAGAAATATTGCTAAAACTACCTGCCAGGGTAATTTTCTTATCATCAATCCTATGATGATCAATGCTTTGAACTATAATTATATAAACATTACATTCTTGAAGCCATGTTTCCAAATATTGGCAGTATGTTCTACAATCATTTGTAAGTGTTGGACTTGATTCATTTCTTCTGTTCCAGTTTGTCCCATTCCGTGACTTCCTGGGGGGTAAATTCGGCAGCAACATGCAGGTATCTCAGGCCGCCCTGGCCAAGGAAGTCCTCGCCGAGATTCCCGACCAGTTCCTCCAATATATGAAGGCCAACAATATCAAACCCAAACCACCACAAGAGAATGTCAGGATGCCAGGCCAGGGGGCACCATCAATACCCCCTCCACAAGGGGGTGCTCCTTACATACCCCCACCACAAGGGGGTGCTCCTAACATACCCCCACCACAAGGGGGTGCCCCTAACATGCCTCCACCACAAGGTATTCATGTTGGCAATTTATCCTTTTGAGTTTTCCATAGGCATTTATCATCTTTGCAGGGTGAAATATTTGCTGCTTAAAACCAAAAAGATATATTTAGTATTTAACTGAATTATAAAAAAGCTTTTGGAAAATAATGTGTTAATTTTTTATTTCTTTTGAGATGGAGACTTGTCTTGTTATTGATAACAAGAGTTATTCTTCAAAGAGACCTGTTCTATGAAAAGTGCTTTCTTTCGATTTTCGAGGAAAGCGAGAGTAATGTGTTGTTTTTCTGGCTCTGAATGAAACATGCGAAGCAACAACCTAAACGTTGACATGGTGTTTCAAATTCTCTATTTACTTGTTTAATATTGTTTAAACATACTTTACAAACTTTTTCAACAGGAATGCCCAACCAAGGGACATCTCCCTACCCTCAAGGCCCTCCTCCAGGCTACCCCCAGGGAGGACCCCAACAAAGTATGCCCCCCTCTCGGCCCCCGCCACCAGGAAGCGCTGCCGCACCATCTCGGCCCCCGCCACCTGGAAGCGCTGCACCACCATATCCTATGTAATGAAAAGCTCAAATTTTGAAAGAAAAAAAGGAACTTAAACCATAGGCTCTAGCAACATTTACAATATTAATGTAGATGGGATTGCAAACAAAGAGATCAAAGTGCATAAAGGTCACGAAATTTAATTTGCATAAGATGAAATATAATATATTTTGTCAGTCATTAGGTAAAATCTTATAAGTGTAATAACTGTATAATGTTACCTATATAGGTAGCATACCCTGTGTACTTGTGTGGGTGCGGCTTTGACATTCCAATCATATACACCCAACTGTTTTAAGTCATTTGCCATTCATCTGTTCTTCCATCAGTAGTTGTTTAAGTCTAGAAGCTGTAAAGAGGCTTTATGTAAGTGTTGTTTACTGCTTATCTTACTACTACTTTGTGTTAAGTCAACAGTGCTATTTGTATAATGTTTTAAGTTACATGGGTACATACTGTTCCTTGTCTATTATACAGTTTTCTGAATGACTTTCACAGATATTTCTGTTTATGGTTTAGCTTCAGTATTAATTTTTTTATGTAGATTCTCAATATATTAACTGCCATTTTTGTGTTTTGACTTAGGTTCGTCTTTATTTTTTGTTCACATTAATATCTGAATGAATTGCTCTCAATTATTGAAAAGTACTGTAGACTTGTCAATTTTTTGTAATTGTAACTCAAGGAATGACCAATACAAGTATATGGTATAACACTGCCAATTTGGTTTATTGTGTATATATTACAACACAAAAGACATATGGATTTTATTGCATTTCAAGGTTTTACAAGATATTCAAATGCAATACAATTAATAAATGTGTTGACATGTTGTGAACCATATTCTTCACAAAAACTAATTCTTTAAAGATGTTGTTCAGTTTCATAAGAAATGATACATATAACATACTTTAATTCCTGACCGAAATGTTTCATATTTCAAAACAATTGAAACACTATGAGTTGTCTATTGAATAATATCATTTGTAAGACTTCGTACCAATAAACAAACACTACTGAGTATTCTCTCCCCCTCTTTGCCTTTATCTGTCAAACTATAAGCTACCACTGCACAGAGGGAGTACTGAAAAGGCACATAAATCTGGTAGAGAAGAGATTATAATAAGAGATGCTGCTTGTGCCTCGTTGCCTTCCATCACTACAGATATTATACTTATTCTTGGTAAAATGTGATATAAATATTACTTGTAGAATTTGTTGTATTTCATATTCTGAGATAAATGTATTGGCAAATTGTATTGCGTCAGTTAAACTCATTTTTAGTTCATTATATTTTCTGGTCAAAATTATGTGAAATACTGACTGTATCATTTTTGTTTACCATATTTAGTCATGCATATTGTTTTTTTATTACTTTTTGATACTTCTTAATCTATAATGCAATATTTCACTCTGAGAAACATGATTATGTAAACCTTATACAAATTTGAAATTTCATGAGAAATTATGTTGTCGGAAATATTGTGTTATATATTCCATACGTTATTAATTTGTATCATCAAAGTCAGACATTTTTGTAGGATAAGAAGGAAAAATATGGGACAGGGACCTTATAAAGCTTATAATGGGAAATGGTTGCAACATTATACAGAATATCTTGTCATAGTTGTTATTAAATAGAATTTATAACTGTGATAGTTTTTAATTAACTTATTTTCAAACAAACATATCTGTCCTATAATATTTACAGGTAAAATGTATACATGTAAAGCATAATCATCTTTGATGTAAACAGAATTTGTGTCACAAATATCTAAATATTCAGAGGAGTATCAATATATGATACAAATTTGCAAAAAATTGTAACTGAACTTTGTGACGGGTATTCTGCAGTTGTTATATTTGTGAAGATTTCTACTAATTTTACTTCTGCAGTTGTTATATTTGTGAAGATTTCTACTAATTTTACTTCTGCAGTTGTTATATTTGTGAAGATTTCTACTAATTTTACTTCTACAGTTGTTATATTTGTGAAGATTTCTACTAATTTTACTATATTCCTCCTACATCGAGAACAAAAACGTAACGAAATTTGGATTTTTTGTGACCATAAGACTAAATCATTTTAATAATGTGATTATTGAATCCTCGTTAGAAATTGTAAAAGTATATCGTTCGTATAAAGATCATATTGTATTATCCCAAATTAAACCCATCAGAAAAAATATTATTTTGTGTTTTCTTTCCTTAATTCCTGATAATCTTTTTACCTTTATTGGGTAAATATGAATATGAGATTGTACATTAAATCATTATAATTCTTTATCATATTACAAGGAATATCAATGATTACACTGTATTTATGTTGTAAGTTACATTTAGAAGTGTAATGCTGTTTATTAAAACTTTATTACGCATTGTAGTGAGGACTTCAGCACTTTGCAATATACTGTACCTATATTCTGAAGACCTGTTTGTGTCCATACTAGCTATTAGAGTTACATTTAAAAACATAACTTATCCCTGCCAGTTCTAAATATCATGATATCATTACAATGGGGAAGTCATAATCTGGACAAGGTTATGATTGATTCTAAGACTGACTATTGTCTCTTCCATTTAATATCTACCTCAAACGTATTGGTAGCCTTTTACACATTTTAATTAATTCTTATATTTGAACAAAATACTAAAAGACTCTTTCATATGCGTGTATGTAGGATAGGGATATTCCACCCGAGGGGTCACAAAATGTGGTGAAACCCGAGGCTTACCGAGTGTTTTACCACATTTTGTGATCCCGAGGGTGGAATATACCTATCCTACATACACACATAATGAAAGAGTTTTTTTTCTCTCATATCAACTACCCGAATAAGCTCAACAACCTCTTTCCAACATGGCGAGATATGGGAGAAATTTAAACAGATTTTCGTTTTTTTATCGGACATATTTTCAGTAAAATGGCAAAAAAACCGAACTTGTGAAAAAAATGTTTCTGAAAAGTCAGTGCATTGTTTCAGATTTTATATAGAAATGGTTTAATATCTGATTGTTGTGTTTACATAGTATCCTGTTGATGTTGAAAATCTCAAGGTTATTATATAATTACCAAATTCAATGTTTTAATTAACTCTTTCCTTGCAAGATTTCTTTCAGCATATAATGTATGTAAAGGTTTCTTACATGCTGCTTAAAATTTGTAATGGGTTTTGCAATATGGATGGTAAATGAATATTTGTGAAGACCAAAATGACCTTGACAATTTAACTAGCTTAGTAAGGAGAGAAGTGATGTAATGAATATATATAACATGTTTTTGTTTCACGATAAATGTTAACCCTGACCAGTTTTGACTCTACAGAAACTGTGAACAATTTTATTTATTCTTATCATTAAATATTAATTATTTTATTGGACTTACCTTGTATTTTTTTCTTCTGTCTGATTTCTATCCCACTATCATCAGATAATGGAGTTTTTGAATTACCTGTCGTCGATGGTCAGTTTGTCCTCAATTCTATCCATCCAACATCCTTAAGTGCTATTTCTTTGGAGGGGTCTTTGTCAAACTTCACTTGAACGTTTCACATAGTTCATAGGTGCGTAAATTTAAAAAAACAGCACAAGCTTCATAATCTTTGAATTCCTTGTGCGTACCATCTATAATAGTCCATGTTTGAGTAGGTGCCGGTGTAATGTGGAGACTACATAACTCAAGGTTGAAATAAGGAGCTCTCACATGGCACCCCATGTTCGAAGCAAACGTGGACAGTCGACGGCAAGTAGATTATATATTCTCCACGGTTGAGAGTGGGAATGACTTTTTTTATACTTCCTCCCCTCGCTAAATACCTCCACCGACAAACGTGGTGATCGTATGCGCCACGCGAAATGCAGTGTAAACCTATTTTTATAAACATTTAAATGTGTTGTTTGGTTTGTTAAAGCTATTTCTCAGACTGGACGTTGCCACATAGCTACTAGCTTTACAGATTGAATGTTTTTAATTGAACCGAAAACAAAGGTGACTAACAGTTTATTTTTAGGTCATCTAGATCTGACCATAGGATTTAGATTGTTCTGCATCGACAGACCTTCGTGCGTGAAGGTTTTCTTCTAAACACGAGGACTTGAGAGTAAATGAACAGATATAAAAAAAAGTTCCCAGACGAGTTGTGCAATTTGGCTAATTTTATAATGATTTACAGAGATATGGCCTTTTTTGTTTTATTACTGGTGAAAAAGACAATTCGAGTAAGTGCAAACAGATTTTAGCAGAATCTTGTTTGCAGCTGTATACCGAAAGTTCCACATTGAGTTGGATAATTAGGCGGATTTGATTATTACTGATAGAGTTATGGTCCTTTGCATGTATACTACCACTGGAGCTTGTGCATGTAATTCGGTATGCTGTGAGCTATGTAAACAATTCTACGTAAGGACGCATCTGATCGAAAGTGGGTTATGGTCTTGGCAGTTTTTTGAAATTGAACCATTTTGAACACAGGCTTACCGAGTTGGGGTTCTGAGGATATATATGTCCTGTAATTTTACACATATTAATAAAGTATGACATGTGCTTACACCTACTTGGGTAAAGAAGATAGTATTGGTTATGCATTTTTGTAGAGTTATGGTCCTTTTTTTAAAGTTCCTTTTCTTTTTGATCCAAATTCCTCACTTGTTTGCATATTTAAATGAATCTTTATTTGCATCATACTATAAACCTATTTGAAGGGATGAAGATGTGTTGCATATGTGCAGGGCTCCTTATAGGGGATTTTCTCACATATTGTAAGGGTTTTAAAATCTATTTCATAGTTATCGAAAATATGCAACACTTATTAATAAATAATTAAAACGATTGAAAACGATATTGATTCTAAGAAGACCCCTGGAATCTGCCAAAGGTAACTGAATGAGACAAAAAGTTTTGTTCAATCCAAAAGAATCTCGACATCTAGAAACGTTAAAATCGACTTTTAAGTCGGGCGGCTCTGCTTTCTATACCAGACAAGAATCATATACTCGTGTCTTCAGTTTTGCTGACATAGTCCAGGTATAAAGACATCGATTTGGTTTCACACCAGACATCTTGTCTCAAGTCTAGTGTCGGGGCCTTAGAAAACTCGGGTTATTGAAGAAAAAGATGTCTTGTAAATAGACATCCCTAATAACACGCATTAATATCTGAAATAATTAACTGGTATTATATGACTTGTTCATACTATGGCTGAGTATAAAACGGACTATTGCCTTCCACTTACATGGTGCGATGTAAATATTCAGCCGTCTTCAGTGATGTAGGGAACAAAGAAATATTCTCATCGTTTCCAGGAAAGGAGTTCCAGGATTTACGTACAAACTGAGATATATCAAAACGGACAGACACTCGTTATGTAGCCCGAATTTGCTTTGGTCCACACACCAAACTTGGACATTTTGACCCACACTAGTCATCTGTCAAAATGTCTTAGTCTGGTGTCAACGCCTTATGAAAATCTAGTCAAGTATTATAATGAGTTTCTGATAAATATATATGGTGAAATAAGCTATCGTTGAGGCTTTTGATTAATGATTATTGATGATGTGGATTATTTTTGACTTTTAAAGACAAACTAGAAATGTCTGTAAGACGTGAATGCCTCCTTCCCTATATGAAATTAATTCTTCATGCTTAATATGTATGAGAAGTTTGATGACAATCGGATCAGTAGTTATTTAAATAAGCTGGTTACATTACCATGGGACGGGACGGAACGAACATGGGTAACACTATAAGCCCCCCCCCCATTTCATGGCGGGGGCATACAAATCAGAGAATACCAAAGCGTCAACAAAACCTTAATCCGAACTCAAAATCGAGTAAACTATAGGCATGTGCATGGAGACTCTCGTACATTTGAAGGTCGAATTTGCCAAGAAGGGGATTGATGTCATTAACAGCAGCATTATCTTAAACCTTAAGTCTGAAAGGCTGCTACATTTACTGTTTGCAAAAGCACTAGGTATGTTTGATAACCAAACAATCTTGTTCATTGATAACCAAGACAACCTTGCTCATTGGTAACCAAGACAACCTTGCTCATTGGTAACCAAGACAACCTTGCTCATTAGTAACCAAGACAACCTTGCTCATTGATAACCATGACAAACTTAATCATTGATAAACAAGACAACCTTGCTCATTTGTAACCAAGACAACCTTGCTCATTGATAACCATGACAAACTTGCTCATTGGTAACCAAGACAACCTTGCTCATTGATAACTAAGACAACCTTGCTCATTAGTAACCAAGACAACCTTGCTCATTGATAACCATGACAAACTTAATCATTGATAAACAAGACAACCTTGCTCATTTGTAACCAAGACAACCTTGCTCATTGATAACCATGACAAACTTGCTCATTGGTAACCAAGACAACCTTGCTCATTGATAACTAAGACAACCTTGCTTACTCTTTGATCCGTTAAGTATTGCAGTCTGTCCGGGTGCATGTTAATGAGGGAATGTACCGAAACTTTCTTATCCCTATAAGCAATTATTTATCATAAGTCTTAATCCAAACTTCTAATAGGTTATTTTCAGTACCGTTCATTCATCGAAACAGTCATATTGTGACATTGTATACTCGGGTGTGGATTAACAGAATGTGGATATAATTGGGAAAAAAAACAACCAAAACAAAAACAAAATGTAGAAAGATTTTCTTATTCAACTTAACACTTCCTGTAAATGTTTCGTGGGTCAGAATGTTTGACTTTTCTTTCAACCCTGTACACTACCATACCTCATACAAAGCTGAAAGAACGGCTTCGATCTCTCGTTATGAGAGCTTTCTTTTCCAAAAAAGGCGAATGACGATTCAAATATATGAAAGTGAGCTATCTTGGAACATACTTTGTGAAAAGACAATAAACGCTAAGATGAAAGATACTAAAGAAGATATAGTACGCATGATTTAATTCCTTGTTGCCAATATCTTTTGTGTGTTTGGAGGAAAGATTTTCCAGCAGACTGTTGGCATTCCCATCGGAACAAACTGTGCCCCACTCTAAGCTGACGTGTTTTTGTTTTTTATACGAGGCTGAATTTATAAAAGGGCTAATCAGGACAGGTGACAAAAACCTAGCAAATATTTTAATTGTTTAGATCTTTTAGATATATCGACGATGTACTTGTGTTGTCTATAATCAACAAGAAGTTTGCTAACTACGTCAATCGTATATACCCCCTGGTGTTGATAGGGTACCCGGTACAATCTGGCAATCGGGGTGACCTGCCCTGACCTTAACTGACTGAGGCAGTGACCCCAGATCTGATACCTGTCTGAGCAGATAGACGGTGGGTATCACACAGATACACAACAAACAATACATCTGTTAAGCAAAATTACTAATTTTATTGACATCAATATGTGAGATTATTTTTGTACCGCTTATTTTAACAGTAAAATCCTTATCAGGGCGGATTCGTACACAACCGAGAAAAAGAGTAGCCTTAAATCTATCAAATCGCTGTAACTGTCTGACTTCAAAAACATGAATAATTATTATTTGATCAATTCCAAATTCTCATCCGTATTTAGCAACCCCCCTTACAAATTTCAGTATTTCCAACTTTGTTTACTTCGTCAATCAGATTCCTTGTTTTTCATTCAAACAAAATGGAATGAAATTGTGTTCAAAGTATGAATTTAGATCGATTAACGAAAATTCCATGCGATTAGACTGTCCATATTCATTTGTATTTGTTTTGTCCCAAAGGTTTTCTAAACCCCGCTAGTAATAAAGTAGTGACACGGTTTATGATTAACAGACAGAAATCTACTGGGCCTTGTCTTCTTGAATTTCAGACATCAAAGGGATTTAATACAATTACTTTTCGCTTCAGCAATAGTTTGGACAAGATTTCCCTTTTCTGAAAAAATCTCAGAAAGTGAGGGAGCTGTATAGAGCATTGTATTTCGTGTGTCATAAGCGAGCATCTGTGAAGGAACTATTGAATTGTTTGACAATAATAACGTTAACATATGAAGTATAAAACATAAAAGACAAGTATTAACGAGTATGAATGCTAACAGGGCATTCACACTCTAGACAGGTATGTAACGGGTAGGTATATATGCTAACAGGACATTTACACTCTAGAAAGGCATGTAACGGGTAGGTTTATGCTAACAGGGCATTCACACTCTTGACAGGTAAGTAACGGGTAGATATATATGCTAACAGGGCATTCACACTCTAGAAAGGCATGTAACGGGTAGATATATATGCTACCAGAGCGTTCACACTCTAGACAGGTATGTAACGGGTAGGTATATATGCTAACAGGGCATTTACACTCTAGAAAGGCATGTAACGGGTAGGTATAAATGCTAACAGGGCATTCACACTCTAGACAGGTATGTAACGGGTAGGTATATATGCTAACAGGGCATTCACACTCTAGACAGGCATGTAACGGGTAGATATATATGCTACCAGAGCGTTCACACTCTAGACAGGTATGTAACGGGTAGATATATATATGCTAACAGGGCATTCACACTCTTGACAGGTATGTAACGGGTAGGTATATATGCTAACAGGGTATTCACACTCTAGACAGGTATGTAACGGGTAGGTATATATGCTAAAAGGACATTCACACTCTAGACAGGTATGTAACGGGTAGGTATATATGCTAACAGGGCATTTACACTCTAGAAAGACATGTAACGGGTAGGTATAAATGCTAACAGGGCATTCACACTCTAGACAGGTATGTAACGGGTAGGTATATATGCTAACAGGGCATTCACACTCTAGAAAGGCATGTAACGGGTAGATATATATGCTACCAGAGCGTTCACACTCTTGACAGGTATGTAACGGGTAGGTATATATGCTAACAGGGTATTCACACTCTAGACAGGTATGTAACGGGTAGGTATATATGCTAAAAGGACATTCACACTCTAGACAGGTATGTAACGGGTAGGTATATATGCTAACAGGGCATTCACACTCTAGACAGGTATGTAACGGGTAGGTATATATGCTAACAGGGCATTCACACTCTAGACAGGTATGTAACGGGTAGATATATATGCTAACAGGGCATTTACACTCTAGAAAGGCATGTAACGGGTAGGTATAAATGCTAACAGGGCATTCACACTCTAGACAGGTATGTAACGGGTAGGTATATATGCTAACAGGGCATTCACACTCTAGAAAGGCATGTAACGGGTAGATATATATGCTACCAGAGCGTTCACACTCTAGACAGGTATGTAACGGGTAGATATATATATGCTAAAAGGACATTCACACTCTAGACAGGTATGTAACGGGTAGGTATATATGCTAACAGGGCATTCACACTCTAGACAGGTATGTAACGGGTAGGTATATATGCTAACAGGGCATTCACACTCTAGACAGGCATGTAACGGGTAGGTATAAATGCTAACAGGGCATTCACACTCTAGACAGGTATGTAACGGGTAGATATATATGCTAACAGGGCATTCACACTCTAGACAGGTATGTAACGGGTAGGTATATATGCTAACAGGGCATTCACACTCTAGACAGGTATGTAACGGGTACGTATATATGCTAACAGGGCATTCACACTCTAGACAGGTATGTAACGGGTAGATATATATGCTAACAGGGCATTCACACTCTAGACAGGTATGTAACGTGTAGGTTTATATGCTAACAGGGCATTCACACTCTAGACAGGTATGTAACGGGTACGTATATATGCTAACAGGGCATTCACACTCTAGACAGGTATGTAACGGGTAGGTATATATGCTAACAGGGTATTCACACTCTTGACAGGTATGTAACGGGTAGGTATATATGCTAACAGGGCATTCACACTCTAGACAGGTATGTAACGGGTAGGTATATATGCTAAAAGGACATTCACACTCTAGACAGGTATGTAACGGGTAGATATATATATGCTAACAGGGCATTTACACTCTAGACAGGTATGTAACGGGTAAGTATATATGCTAACAGGGCATTCCCACTCTAGACAGGTATGTAACGGGTAGGTATATATATGCTAACAGGACATTCACACTCTAGACAGGTATGTAACGGGTAGGTATATATGCTAACAGGGCATTCACACTCTTGACAGGTATGTGACGGGTAGGTATTTATGCTAACAGGGCATTCACACTCTAGACAGGTATGTAACGGGTAGGTATATATGCTAACAGGGCATTCACACTCTTGACAGGTATGTAACGGGTAGGTATATATGCTAACAGGGTATTCACACTCTAGACAGGTATGTAACGGGTAGGTATATATATGCTAACAGGGCATTCACACTCTAGACAGGTATGTAACGGGTAGGTATATATGCTAACAGGGCATTCACACTCTTGACAGGTATGTAACGGGTAGGTATATATGCTAACAGGGCATTCACACTCTAGACAGGTATGTAACGGGTAGGTATATATGCTAACAGGGCATTCACACTCTAGAAAGGCATGTAACGGGTAGGGTATAGTTATATATGATTACAGGGCTTTCACACTAATACGATGGTTTGATGACCTCCAAAAGACAAGACAATGGATGATAGGTCATCTGTTATCTCGCTTTTTCACACCATATCACGTAAGTACACATAGCCTCTGTTCAGACAAGTTAAGCTACAGATAATATATGGTATAAAGCCGGATGTTTTGTTCGCTATTACCCCATTTAACTGTTAACCGACAAACAGCAAACATGAAGTTGTTGGGAACCGTTGCTCTTGTGGCGCTGCTGTTGGTCACCCCAAACGATGGCAAACGATTACGGCGGAAAAAAAGTAAGTTAATTGTTTCAATGGATAAAATAGGGAATATAATTTATTCCATGTGTTATGTTTATCGACAAGTGTATGAGCTTCTCGGGTTTCAAGTTGTCTGGAAAAATTGTAAGACCAGAACTTCTTTTTGGGAGGACTGTTCTTCCTACTATTTGTTCTCGCTTGTTCTTCCTTCTAGATATGCTCACTTATGTTAATTATTATGAATTATTATAACGTAAAAATGTTTTTGATGTAATTTTGTTTTTCGTTTTTTTTTTTTTGTGTGTTTTGGAAAACCGACTTCTTATTATCTAACCTGTTTTTCCCCCTGTTATCCGGTTAAAGTATTCTTGGGGTTTTGTAGATTTACGGTGTTATTGATGATGTGTAAATTCATGAAGTGTTAATTTTGGTAGCTGATATTTAATATTGTATTGTTTTTTTATCCTATCTCGTTGTCTTGCAATTTTGTGGGTTTTTTTGTTGTGTTAGTAGACACAGCTATCGTTGACGAGGTTGCAGAACTAAAAGCCAGAGTAGATAAGCTGTCAGAACTAGTTCACAAGCTTGAGGAGCAGAGCCATGGTGTTCACATACATATAGGAAACGACTATCATGAACGCCATGGCGATCACGAAACCGGACACCATACTGATAATGATCACCATGACGATGACCATGATACTGATACCCATGGTGACGACCATCATCACCATGGCGATGACAGCGACAGCACCCATACCGATGACAGCGATTCCACCAACACCGGAGATGACAGCGATACAACACACACTGGAGGTGACAGTGATACAACCAACACCGGAGGTGACAGTGATACAACCAACACCGGAGGTGACAGTGATACAACCAACACCGGAGGTGACACGGATTCCACCAACACCGGAGATGACAATCACGACAACCACCACCACAACGAGCATCATGATAGACACCACCACGACGGACACCATCACAACAAACACCATGACGGACACAAACACAACCAACACCATGACGGACATCATCACAGCAAACACCATGACAACCATTACCCAAATGCACATAACGTCTATGTCAACATGAAGCTTGAAGAGGGACACGGTCATTGCGAAGAACATTCAGAAGCGGTTCATGAGGAACACGGTAAGACGAATAACTGTCAAAAAGTCCCCAAAGTGGCACTTCCCTTTTCGAATTGAACGATTACGTTACCCAAGTGACAATTAATTAATATATTTAAATATTTGTATTTGCTGAGACGATGGAATACACATTGTTACCTGTTTAAGTTGAAATATCGTATTATATTCTATCTTATCGTCGATTTATATTAACAGAAGTCCATGCCCATTGTGAGATGATGCCCAACATGCAAACTCCCGATCTCACTTATAAGATCAGGGGACATGTGGTGTTGAACCAGAAGGTAAGAAAGCACTTTTCTCTCATATCTCGCCATGTTGGATAGAGTTTGCCCATGTAAGAAAGCTATGCAAGAAAAATCTTTCTCTCATTTCTAGGTGTGTAATACTGGCCTGTCTAGGGCAATACACCTATGATCGCTGTGGTTGTATTACACATCTACCCATGCAATACAGCCACCGCGTGACGTCACAATGGCGCAACAATGTCGTGACGTCATGAGTTCGGTAAAATCTGATGCCGAAAAAAGAAAAATGGCGACGTGATGAAATTAAAACCTTTCAAGATATTTTAACCGTGTACATTAGAAAGCTGGGATTATTTTTTCTGCGCAAACTACGTTTGCAAATATGGGGTATGCTCGATATCGCTGTATCATTTGTTTTCGTCAAAAAAATTCAAGGAAAAATTTGATATTTTCAAAATGGTGGCCAGTCAAAAGTATTTTCATGGTTTTTGAGCTTATTCAGGTAGTTGAAATGAGAGAAAAATACTCTTTCATGACCAAAGGTGTAAGATAGGGAAATTCCACCCTCGGGATTTTCAAATTTGGCAAAACCCTCGGCAAAGCCTCGGGTTTTACCAAATTTGAAAACCCCTCGGGTGGAATTTCCCTATCTTACACCTCTGGTCATGAAAGAGTCTTATAATCTTACATAGCATTTCACGCGACGTGACGTCACAATGGCTCAGCAATGACATGACGTCACGAATACAGTAAACTCTGATGCCGGAAAGATAAAACGACCGCGTGATAAAATAAAAACCTTTCACAAAATTTTAACCATAAACACCAGGAAGAGGAGATTAATTATTTTGCGCAAACTTCGTTTGCAAATATAGCGTATGCTTAAACTCGCTGTCTAATTCGTTTTCGTCAAAAAAACTCAAGGAAACAGTTGAAATTTCAAAATGGTAGCCTGTTTAAACATATTTTCATGGTTTTTGAGCTTATTCGGGTAGTTGATATGAGAGAAAAAGACTCTTTCATTATGTGTGTATATAGGATAGGGATATTCCACCCGAGGGATCACAAAATGTGGTAAAACCCTCGGCAAGCCTCGGGTTTCACCACATTTTGTGACCCCTCGGGTGGAATATCCCTATCCTACATACACGCATATGAAAGAGTCTTATAATATTTTCTCTAAGCTAGTTAGCAGTTCTGAAAGATGACGTAATACACACACACGCTGCACCTTTTAAACTCTGCAATAAATTCTGAATTCTGTCTTAGTATTAAATATCAGTAATAATGACAGCCATGCCATATTCAAATGTAAAATGTCACTATAAGATATTTGTTATTACTACATGAATGGATTTAAAAGCAATTATACTTTCTTAATGTAGGTTCAATCAATACAATATCGTTGAATACACAAATACTTATCGGGACTTTTCGTATCATTGCAGTCTTAAATATGATTATATGCCTTTCCCAAAAGTGTTGTTATTCCCCTTGATAGGCCACAATGATGGATACAAAAGGGACTTCCCGGAAGTAATTTTGTGATGTTTTGGCGCCATTTGACAATCGGATGACGTAATCCCCATATTGACGTCATGATTACATGGCGCAAATTGGTCTCAAAAACACTTCCCAATATAGTCATGATATGGCAAACAAGGGAGGTAACAACACTTTTGAGAAAGGCCAATACTATATGCAGACAATCAGGATGACATATTTACCCATCCCGGCCCATATTAGATGCTACATTCGATTAATCAAGATGTATGTGTTTAAATAAGCTTAGTCGTTACTTTTTCATATTGTTATGACGGTAGCATTACAAGGTAACATAAAACCAATAACACTAGTATACTTATCACAACGACATCAGTGATACCTGGGCCCAGTTGGACGATAAGCTTAATCACTATTCAATTAATTATTAATTATTCTGTCAACAACCAAGGTATACTACAAAACGTTTGCATGTAAATTGACCGTACTGGAATTTGATATTTGTAAATGTTTAATTAATAAAATAGTTTGTTTAAAAAAAAACATAAGACAATACCAAAGCGTCAACAAAACCATAATCCGAACTCAAAATCGATTAAACTAGGGGCAAATAGGAACAAAGGAAAGATTTACATGGAGACTCTCGTAAATGCACAAGAGAATGAGACCAGGTGTTCCGGAAGAGTAAGCGTCTTCTGCTTCATCAGCTTATTATACCAACACTTACTGTGTAAATCTTTTTCAGCCCCACTCAGATGAAGTAAGTCTCCACTACCACATGAGGAATCTGAAGCCAAGCATTAGTCACGCTATCCATATCCATGAAGGTGGGGACATGGAGCGGTGTTGTGATTCCCTGGGGAGTCACTACAATCCCACCAACAAACAACACGGAATTCCTGGCGACCCTGATAGGTAAATCGTGTTTATCATCGGTATAGCGTAGAACAAATAGATATGTCAGAACCGGTTCGTTTTTTTTTTTTTGTTTTTTTTTTGCAAAATATCAAAAAAATGAAAATAAAAACTCAACTTTATGGCATATTTTATTCATACCCCGAAATGCGATATATGCTCATTACGAATTTATTTCAAGAAAAAGTACTTTTATGGTCTAATTACCGTGACAGTACCCTTTCTGATGCCAAACGTTCTTATTGCAATCGTTAAAACGTCTCACTGTTTTCCACCTATATTTACATACAGCTTCAAATCTCCAATACACTAGCTCTTAAAGTTGTTTACTTGTATATTTATTTATTTCAGTCATATGGGCGACATTGGAAATATTGCTGGTGACGAAGAAGGATTATATATCGGCGAAAATACGATCCATGCGGATTTACATGAGCTCATCGGCCGATCCATTGTCGTAAGTAGTGTTAACCAAACAATGTTTACATGATTGTCACTCAATTTCCACCAATATATCTTCATTCTAGTCAGTAATATATCTTCATTCTAGTCAGTAATACATCTTCATTCTAGTCAGTAATACATCTTCATTCTAGTCAGTAATACATCTTCATTCTTGTCAGTAATACATCTTCATCCTAGTCAGTAATACATCTTCATTCTAGTCAGTAATACATCTTCATTCTAGTCAGTAATACATCTTCATTCTAGTCAGTTATACATCTTCATTCTTGTCAGTTTTACATCTTCATCCTAGTCAGTTATACATCTTCATTCTAGTCAGTAATACATCTTCATTCTAGTCAGTAATACATCTTCATTCTAGTCAGTTATACATCTTTATTCTAGTCAGTTATACATCTTCATTCTAGTCAGTTATACATCTTCATTCTAGTCAGTAATACATCTTCATTCTAGTCAGTAATACATCTTCATTCTAGTCAGTTATACATCTTCATTCTAGTCAGTAATACATCTTCATTCTAGTCAGTAATACCTCTTTATTCTAGTCAGTAATACATCTTCATTCTAGTCAGTAATACATCTTCATCTTAGACAGTAATACATCTTCATCCTAGTCAGTAATACATCTTCATTCTAGTCAGTAATACATCTTCATCCTAGTCAGTAATACATCTTCATCATAGTCAGTAATATATCTTCATTTTAGTCAGTAATACATCTTCATCCTAGTCAGTAATACATCTTCATTCTAGTCAGTAATATATCTTTCTTCAAATCAGTAATACATCTTCATCCAAGTCAGTAATACATCTTCATCCTAGTTAGCAATACATCTTAATTCTAGACCGTTTGACAGCGTCTGAATCTTTAAAAAACTAAACGACATTGTTTCATTTGCCGAGGTAATGTAAAACGTTCATACAATGGTTTATTAGTAAATTAAATCATAAGTGTAAGCAAACAAGTAGTTGTTAACGGGATATTTGAGGATACTGTCAATGCTAGTGCGTCAATAAAAGTCGCACGTGCCACCAAGATAGGGAATAAAGTTAACGACCGTTACAATACCTTGTATGTTCTTAATTCTTACATTAATTATAGATTCACCGAGACGTTGACACCGGCCATGGTACTCAGGGACCAAGACTAGCGTGCTGTGTTATAGGGCGAAGCCATGATGCTCACCATGACAACCATGATACTGGTGATCAATCCAATCATGACGACCAGAACCAAGACAACACTGACCAGCAAGAAGACAACACTGACCAACAAGATAACACTGACCAACAGGGATAACATGGAACCCAAACATGACCACTTTTCATCAGACTTTTACTCGAACAGAATTCACCTTTTAATGTGTTACATACAAAAATATGCATAATTGGAAGTGTCACGAAAGAATCATATATCTGACTTTCAAATGTTAATTGATTATACGATATTGTATTAAATTGATCAATATTTTACTGATTTTATTTTGAAATTGTCGTCATTATTATTATCTATCATTTTTGTGTCGCCTGAAAAGGCGACATATATAACGGGATCACTATGTCGGCGTCGGCGTCGGCGTCTGCACCAACAGTTTCCGTGCGATAACTTGAGTTTCCTTGAGCCAATCAAAATCAAACTTCATGCAGTGCTTCCTTACCATAAGTGCTCGCCAGTCATTGCTTTTCGGGGTCAAAAGTCAAGGTCACTGTTGCTATAAATAGAAAATTGGTTTCCGTGCGATAACTTGAGTTTCCTTGGGCCAATCAACGCAAACTCCATACAGTGCTTCCTTACCAAAAGTGCTCGCTTGGGATTGCTTTTTATGGTCAAAGGTCAAGGTCACTGTTGCTATAAATAGAAAATCTGTTTCCGTGCGATAACTTGAGTTTCCTTGGGCCAATGAAACTCAAACTTCATACAGTGCTTCTTTACCAAACGTTCTTGCTTGGGATTGCTTTTCAGGGTCGAAGGTCAAAGGTCAAAGACAACACTGACCAGCAAGAAGACAACACTGACCAACAAGATAACACTGACCAACAGGGATAACATGGAACCCAAACATGACCACTTTTCATCAGACTTTTACTCGAACAGAATTCACCTTGCTTTTAACGTGTTACATACAAAAATATGCATAATTGGAAACAAGGTCACTGTTGCTATAAATAGAAATTCTGTTTCTGTGCGATATAACTTGAGTTTCCTTGGGCCAATTAACCTCTAACTTCTTGCAATGCTTCATTACCAAAAGTTCTTGCTTGGGATTGCTTTTCAGAGTCGAAAGGTCAAGTTCACAAAACATATCCATAGCTAGCTCCTAAAAGCTTATCTCCCAACTTGCTGCGCAGGCGACACATCCACCTCCGTGGAATTCTTGTATTTCTTGAAAAATATTTCAAAATTGCAAATCGGTGGGTGGTAAGTGGCACGAAGTCTTCCGGATATTGTCAGTTTATAGGACTTTTTATATGTTATTTAAAAACTTGAAGCATAGGACTACCTTTGTCGTCGATGAAGCAGAATACGCTTACTCTTCCGGAAACACCTGGTCTTATTCTCTGGTGCTTTTTTGAAAATCTCAATGTAAATATTTCCTTTGTTCCTATTTTGCCTCTAGTTTAATCGATTTTGAGTCGGATTATGGTTTTGTTGACGCTTTGGTATTCTCTTTTTTTTGACGGTTTTTTCCCATGGGAAAGCCAACAGTCTGCTGGAAAATCTTTCCTCCAAACTCAACGAAATATTGTTAAACTTGAATCCATTCATTCTTCACAGGCATGTTGCAAGATGCACTTGTATCATCGTACGCCTTTTGTTGGAAAAAAAGCTCTGATAACGAAAGATCAAAACTGATCTTAAGCTTTCCTTTTTTCATCAGTTACATCACCGCGTTAAATTTCGCTTGTAATTTGTTATACTTGGGCTCTCAATATCGTAATTTTCGCGATTGATGTCGGCTGCTGACGAACAAAGTTACAACACGTGGATTAGAAAAATTCCTGTATCCTTGTATGATATGAAGATTAAGCTTGATAGTATGCTTTCTTGTTTTTAAGAATGCATCCCTTCTCACATTGAGGACGTGATATATATAGATTGAAATGGTGGGTATCGCCGATGAAACGTATTGTTCCAGAAAAACTGGTCTTATTCCCTTCTACTTTTTCAATGGTATCTTTATAAATATTTCTTTTGTTCATATTTTACCCCTTGTTTAATTGAATTTGATTTCGGAAAATGGATTGTTGACGCTTAGGTATACTCTGAATTTTGTTATCCCTCCGATGTCAAGCCTAATCAGACTTTAGTAAACTAACATCCGATTATATATGTGAATCCATAATATAACGTGTTTTTTTAACCATACATTTGGTGTCCCTAATATCTCCAAAACAGAATAGTTCTTCAAAAGTTACATTAGCTAGTCTTCTGTCTTGATCATGCATTTAAGTCTAGACGGTCCATAATAAATTGGCTCAACGTTCCTTATACATAACAGATTCAGCAGGAGGATTGATGAACTCTGACGACAGAGGAAATGTGACTTTAGATAACTGTTTTCTTTTCAATTCTAGACGATCCTCCATAATTTCTTCGCATTTCATTCAGAAACTGAACTTTAAAGTTGACTTGTGATAAACAAAATCAGATACGATGTAATGAAAAGCCATTGTCTCGAAGTAATGGAAATATCCCAATACTGAAATTGATAGTTTCGTGTATTTGTGAAGAGTACATCTAAATTTACTAGAATCTTGATTGAACATCAATGCTCTCTATGCTACCACAACACGTTTTGTGTTGCATGAAAATGTGACATATATGAGTCACTTTTTCGAAGTCGGTTGAGTGGTCTACATATAGGTTTCCCTGCGATAACTGTAGTTCGCTCAGGGCTATCAAACCAAAACTTCATGCAGTGTTTCCTTATTGACAGTCCTTGTTAAGGATTGCTCTTCCGGTATAAAGATAAAAGATCAAAGTCACTGTTCCTATTATTAGAACCCTATCCAAACAAAGGTTTCCTTGCTAAAACATTTGAGATACTTTGAGCTTATCAAACCCAAACTTCACACATCCTTTTTGAAAGCCCTTGCTTGGGATAGCTCTCCAGGTATAAAGATAACAGACCAAGGTCATTGTTACAATAAAAAGAACCCATATCCAAACAAAGGTTCAATTACTTTGAGATCCATTGGGCCTATCACAACCAAATTTTATACAGTGCTTCGTTACTGAAAACCCTTGCTTTTCAGGTTTGAAGGACATAAAACCTACGTCCGAGCAAACTTTCCGTGCAATAACTAGAGATCTATTGGGCCTCCGAGATTGATGTTATTATGCTCCTGTCATGAAATGACCAGGACATATAGTGTTACCTACTTCTATAACATAAGCAGTCGCTGGTCCGCTTCTCTTCTGTCAGATTTGTTTTTCTAAATGCGTTACATGCCGCTTATAAATCATATTTCGCCGAGTAAATCTCCAACACTTGAAGGAAGTGCTGCCCTTGACTGCCCTGCATGTAGAGTGTAAGAACTGTACCTGATGCCGCCACTGAATGATTCGTAAGAGGCGACTTAATCTGGGATCTTATGTTTTCTCTTCTTTCTATACAACTTTATCATTCCTAATGTCTCCCTTGACACTTCCTCACGTTTAGCCTTTAGTTGAGTTTTTGCACCTGTGAGGAAGGCTCGGGGTTCTGCCTTCTTGCCGACACATACCAGAATCTCAAAATAATTGTAGTTATTACATACTCAGCGTTATGGTAGTAAAACGACTGGTTCACCCGTTATCAGTATAATGTAACCAGTTGAGGTGTTCTGCTGGGGGCCTTCGGCAGTATACTTCAGCGTAATAACTTTACATTGCTGCAAGTAGGCTTACCAGAATGCCATCCGTAAATGGTCATAGTTGTATGACGTAAAAACCAAAACCTTTACCTTCATTCTGTCATTTTCTCTCTTGATGTTTACTTAGATGTGACCACACTTTACATTGCAGGTGCTGTCAATGAAGTTGAAGACGCTTACTCTTCCAGAATACCTGGCCCTATTCTCTTGTACTTGTTCAAGAATCTCCTTATAAGATTGTCTTTTATCAAATTTTTCAATTTTTGCCCCTTGCTTTATCGATTTTGAGTTCAGATTGTGGTTTTATTGACGCTTCGGTATTCTCTAACTTTTTGTGTCAATCCGTCACGATTTTGTTTCCGCTCATTTATTCTTTAATGTATTCTTTGTATGATACATACTGTTTCGAAGGTGCATTATGTTTTTACATTGATTTGGCATTTGGTATGAATTGTAAAATGACAAGATACAGGTTCTGACTTGGTGAAGGTCCCCTATTTTTCCTCCTTTAACAATTGCTTTGAGGACTTTAATAACGTTTCGCAAAAAATGGTAAGACTTAAATTGGAGAGCCTTATTTAACCTCAGTTTTAAGATATTTTCGCGTAAGTACATCTATCTCGTAAGCGAGCCACGGAAGTCGCTGCTGTAACGTGCAGGCGGTCACCCATCCAACTACTGACCACGCTCACCGTTGCTTAACTAGCGTGAACGGGTCCCCGGGTTATACCGCATGACTGAAAAAGCTAGCTTGCCAGTTAGGCAGTATTTCCCCCTCATATACCTAGCTGGACATTACATTATTCCCCCCTCCGAGAAGTCTCGTCCCGAGACTTGGCCTGGGAATCCGTAGGTTCTTCTCTGTGTATCAATGCACCTTCCCAAACCACCGGGAACTGGCCTTACATGATCCCACCGCTGCCACCAAATGTAACGTGCAGGCGGTCACCCATCCAACTACTGACCACGCTCACCGTTGCTTAACTAGCGTGAACGGGTCCCCGGGTTATACCGCATGACTGAAAAAGCTAGCTTGCCAGTTAGGCAGTATTTCCCCCTCATATACCTAGCTGGACATTACACTGCTAAAGAGAGGTTCCGAACAACAGTAGACTTATGGAAAAGCCATAAAGGTCTCGATTTTCGTTTTTGCGCCAAAATACAAACTACGTTTTTGCGTCAAGTTAAAAACTTTTGTTTTAAATGATTTCCGACGATGGTAGCATCGGATTCCACTACCAAACACCCAACGATTGTTTCATAGTAAGATAAACTTAAGTCGTTTGTATATTAATGAATAATGAAATATTTTAACATTTTAGTAATCTCCCCAGAGACGTTAGCAGTGACTTCCCTCACAAGTAATTCCTATATCGAAGATTTCGGGGGTTTTACGACCCCGCGCTCGCAACCGACAAATAAAAGTGTGGGTCATTATAGCTTCTTAGAAAGGGAAATATATAGGGAATGGATGGAAGCTGTTCGTTTTTCTCTATTATGAACGGAAAGTAAGTTTTTTGGACCTTTTTTAACGTGGTCGAGGTATTTCCTGCCACTAAGTTGCATACCTTCTCTTTTCTCAGTGTCTGATTTTTTGTGAAATTTAACCGCTTGACGTATCAAGTTGAAATTTGGCAATTATTTTCATTAAGGTTTTAGATGATAAATAACATAAAAAGAAAATTGGAAAATATTGATTTAATTTTTTTTTTAATTTTTCAAATTTCGCTTTATTCTATATATTATATATATGTGGTTATTCTCCTGGCCACAAGTGTCTGTGTGTCGAATGAGGAAACGCACAATTTATTTCTTAAATAAGTATGTATACAACATGTACACAGAAACCGCGATCATTTCTTTATTGGTACATAGAAGTAATGAAAGTAGTGATAAAAATATTCAAGGTCTCTACACATCGAGAATGTTTATGTGAACCAATACAGAATTAAGTGGTATTAAAATGTTCCCAACAGTGAAACAATACAGATTTTAGTGTTACATGTATTGCAATGTTCCAAACAGTGAAACAATACAGACTTTAATGATATATGTATTAAAATGTTCCAAACAGTGAACCAATACAGATTTTATTCCTACATGTAATACGAAGTTCTGAACAGTGAACCAATACAGATTTTAATGATATATGTATTAAAATGTTCCAAACAGTGAACCAATACAGATTTTAGTAATACATGTAATACATTTTCATTAAGGTTTTTAATGATTAATAACATAAAAAGAAAATTGGAAAATTTTGTTTTTATATTTTTTTTTTTGTAATACGAAGTAACAATGTTCCAAACGGTGAACCAACACAGATTTTAGTGATACATGTATTACAATGTCCAAAACAGTGAACTAATACAGATTTTAGTGATACATGTTGTTCAATGCTCCAAACAGTGAATCAATACAGATGTTAGTGATACATGTATTACACTGTTCCCAGTGGACCAATACAGATTTTCGTGATACATGTACATGTATTATACTGTTCCAAACAGTGAAACAATGCAGATTTTGGTGATTCATAGGGCACAAACGTAAGAACAGTGTCATGTCGGTTTTTGACCTCGCTATTACATTTCTGAAGCATTACAACACGTCCATTCAATGAACAAGGATAGCACAGGAACGTTGAGGTAAAGTTCATTAGAGTTAAAAAAAAGAGCCACAAGCACATGCTCATTTTGTAAGTTTAAAGACAGATAACAGAAGATGTATATTCTTAATGTAACAATATGTTTGAATTGCTCCTGTTAATATGACTCCATAAATCACTAAACTGGAATGATGCGAATATCAAATTTGGCATTAGAATGTGACATGTGACAATTTACAGTCCTGTATGTAATTATAGCAAGATCAACTACAAGAGGCTTCTATTTCACGGGTTTCATGACTTTTCGTAACGAAGGAAAACCTGCCTTATCCGGTATCTTCATTTCTCCAACAAACAGTATTCCCTTTTCGATCCCTCCTTCACTACACTTATTCCGAATGGTTCTTACTCTCTGATCCGCCCCAATATTTAGCGGATCACATAGCCAAAACCCTTCGGACTAATCTACACTGAGTACTTTGTCGTGTTCCACTGGATATCGTATCAAAACAGATTTAATCGTACACACTTATGAATTTCACAAATTCTCAAATTCAAGTACATCTTTATCTTTGATACCGTTTTATAACTGACCTTAATCCCGGACTCTTTCTCCAAGCGCAGGTATTTCAGTTTAGAAATGATAAAAACAAACTAAATGAAATACTAAAGATAAAAAAGGACCGTTTCTTAATTAATTTATAACTCTTTATTTTATTCATTAGTATTTTTGTCATTGCTAAAACAAGTACCTGTGCTCCAAGAAACTTAACTAATTATAACATGGTCCACAAGTATATATTCATATATAGGGCCCCAATTAAACACACTACTAAATTTTATACAATTTTCAACAATATCCATGCTATGCCTTCAAGTCCTTTTCTTTCCTGCACACGAGCACGGGCACATGCGCATGATGCACGATGTAATCACTGACGCTCCCCATTACCGTTCTCCGGAACTTTCCTTGCCCTCGGGTCCCTGTTACAATCATACCAGCCTTCTCTTCATCCGCGATCTTGACGATTACCTCCCCTGGTTTCCCAGATCCCGTCCGGAACTTCCCTTGGATCTGGTGAAACACAACAAACATCACTTCAGCCGAAACCCTCAAAATTGAATAAATACTGTTCGCGGGGTTGGGGTCTACAGTACAAAATCAACTGAGTTAGCTTAATTTTTATTTCAATGTAGTTTTAGAAACAATAAAAACTAATAACGGATACTCTAAATAATTTCGTATTCTAACGGTAGAGAAAAGATCGTGTTTCAGTTTTTTTTTCATTATTATTTGACCTGTGACCTCTCACCTTGCCGTCAACCTTTGCTCTATATTTGTCCTCTATGGCCTTGACCTTACATTCGAGTTCGTTGAGTAGCTGTTGTACTACTCCTGGACCTATTTAAAGAAAACATGCTAAGGAGTCTTTACGTGGGTACCAGAATATACATCAATATTTAAACCGCCAACATTATGATACATGCAATATCGAAAGTTTAAATATATCAACAACGCACACGAAATCGCGAATTAAAAACCGTTCTGTATGACAAATATGATTCAGTGTTTATCAAAATAAAAATGTTTAGAAAAATAACGTTTTTTATCTATTCTTCAGGAAACATATTTGTGTTTCATTTTCATATAAAAAGGTCTTGTAGTACAACTTATGCCGACAAGAAAACTACGTTCAATTTCATAAATTACCAACGCAGCCAAATCTCCATTTCAATGTGCTTAGTGTCGATCGCCTTACGCGATCAATCGGAGAAATTATGGTACCATCGCCATATACAATAAATATACGAAAAATACGTACTTGCAAGGTGAAGGTCGTAGGTCTCGGGAACATGTATCAATATAAGCCGATCGTTCTCCCGGCGAATGTTGTCCATGTACCCTGAAAACAAACCAAACAAGATAATATAATAAGTATAATTAAACTATAGCATGATAATCCTTTCCTGATGTTAGCACTTTTTTTCAAAGACTGAAGACGTATTTTCACCTCACTGCCATCCTCGATATCCAGGGGTTACGGTCACCTACGCTCTCTCAACCCTGGAATATGTCGTGGCAAAACTGAAGGCTCCGTGTGCGCCACCTTGTAGATGATACAAGAAGACTGGTTCCATCCTTTGACGTACATCAAAAGAATCTCGTGGTCACCTACCAGTAAAACAATGACAGGCTTTGAAGTGGTTCCTTTCTATGTAACCTTCAAAGGACAGGATCACAGCGTAACGATTGGTCAGGGGTTATTTTACCTGGATGCCTTCAGGTTTGCCACGACATAATCCAGGGGTATAGAGAGCGTAGGTGATCGTAACCCCTGGATCTCGAGGATTGTACCAGGGGTGTAGAGAGCGTAGGTTATCATAACCCCTGGATCTCCAGGATTGTACCAGGGGTGTAGAGAGCCTAGGTGATCGTGACCCCTGGATCTCGAGGATTGTACCAGGGATGTAGAGAGCGTAGGTGATCGAAACCCCTGGATCTCGAGGATTGTACGAGGGATGTAGAGAGCGTAGGTGATCGAAACCCCTGGATATCGAGGATGCCTCACTGCACACTCTGTTTCTTGTAAAATTTTATTAATCATTTACAAAAAGTCTCTTAATATGAATTGACAAGACAATTGTATATACACGAGGAACAGCAAGACCAAATTTGTACTCAGTTTGTTTACATTATAATCAACAACATCGATCTCACTGAACTATGACCTTTCGCATGACGTCATTTGTGACCACATCCGAGACATCATTTTTCAATTAGCGTGCATGTCAATTACTAAATCTGTTTGGGTGTGAATTTCACATCTCCATTAATGGCATTGTGTTCAGCCCGAAAGGAAAGCGGAACAATACATTCTATTAAATATACGCGTATTCTGTACCATGTGCTATGGGCAGTTTATGGTAATCCATTTACCATTATATTGTGCTTTGCATTTGGTGTAATTTATCTTATTGAATAAAGGCAAGACATTAGCTTCTCGATGTCCTTGTGCATTCTCGGTAGTGTCAGCCATAGAGCTTTGTATTTCACCGTATTCTACAGCCCCGACTAACCTACAGTATTGATCTGATCTCACCTTGACTTCGCCATTGCCACGTGCTAAGGTTATTTCGAGTTTGCTCTTTCATCTAGCTTGCTGCTTGTAATTGTAAACCTCAGCTTCTATACATAATGTGTTTCAGGATCGACAAATACCTTTTTGCATTTAATGATGCGTGAACCCACAAGTGGCAGTTCGAAAGAAACTATGTGTAGTTATTCGAATACAACATCCATCGGGAACCCCGAAATGTCAATATAATAAAGTACACTTCGCCTGGCTGTCGGTTCTTTATTTGTATCGATTTGCACTTGTTGGTTTTTTTTAAACATTCTTAGGGTTGCAAAATATTCCAAACACTACGAAAGGAATAACAGAGAACCCTTAGAGAAGCATCAAATCACGTGACCTCCTGTTATAAAAAACAATCCCACAATTATCACGTCTGTCTCATCAATAACATCACTCGCTGACAGTCATACCCGCTTCATTAACACGCAAGTTAGCGGTAAAGACAGCGGACTTCCGAAACTCATTCGGAGTATACGAAAGCGGTTTTCGCTAAAAGCTTTTTTTTTTTAATTAAGGATGATTTAGCTAAGAAAACTAAGAAAAAGATTGCAAAATTAATTTTAAAAGAAATGGCCACATTTATAACGGGGTTAATGCACTCGCCCTTTCTTTCAACGGTAGCTTAAACCTAGTCTTAACTATTATAACAATGAGTCCTAGAGGGAAAAATCAGATGTTAATTTATTTTTGCATGTACCCGGTACATTTACTTGTGTGTTCATGCTGGTTTTTGCGTTACCCTCATCTTTCATAAATGAGTCATTTCCAGATTGCTAAAATATATTAAGATACAAAATATAATACAAGATCTGTTTATGTTCCTCGCGTTCTCGCCTTATCACATCGCTTTATTGGTCGATTACCGATATGTTAAAATCTTATATGTTCCCCCTTCCGACTTTCTGCTTCATTCGGCAGCTGCTGACAAAATTATGTTCCCCTTCCTACATTTTGCATGCTCCCTTCGTCGGCTGCTGACTTGATCTGAAATGTTCTCCCTTCCGGAGTTCCTGAACCGTGCCAGACTTTGAAGGCTAAAAGCTGTCCTATTTTTGGTTAACCGTTGTCTGCTGTATATCCTTCTAAATATGGAGCTCATTGATTGCGACAAAGCAATTTCTCCCACAAATCCGCAATATCCAATCTATCCCGACTGGTATTCAGCTTTGTAAATATTCATCATTGTATTACAGTTTTAAATGAGAAACTTAATCCATATATGAATAAATGTATGTAATATGTGCTGATTCGACTGTAGCATGTGCTGTAACTGTCCAGTACTACTGTTTATATTGCTCTAGAAGGACTCGCATCATTCTAGAACAACATTATACAGAACGTGTGTCGACTCTATGAATTCAGTATACATACACTGACCATAGGTAGTGTGTAATAATTGTACCTGCTGCCCCATTGCATGATCTTAAGAGGCGACTAAATTGTGAATATTACCTTTTCCTTTAATTCTAACCAACTTCCTCCTTAATGTCTCCCTTGACACTACCTCACTTTTAGCCTTTAGCATCGTCGGAAACCCACAGCACACTTCTCTGACGTTTGCATCTGATGTAGTGTACGGTGGGTTTCCGACGATGAGCCTTTAGATGACCGTTCGCCCCTGTGAGGAAGACTTTGGGTTCTGTCCCTAGGCTGGGACATACTAGAGTATTTTACAACGGTAGGTTATCAGTATAATGTGACCGGGCGGGGGTGTTCTGCTGGGGGCCTTCGGCGGCAGTATACTTCAGTGTGGTAACACTTCAAATCGGCAACAGATCCGACTATCGCAAAAAGGATAGCCCGAACATTCCGCAGCCTCCCAAGTACACACGCACTTAACACATGGGAATATGATGATAAGCCGGAAAACAATAATTTATGTTTCCCTGCAACATGATCAGGGTTTGGTTTGGTATGGTTTGGTTATTTCCACGTCCTATTAACAACCAGGGTCATTTAAGGACGGCCTCACGGTGTATGCGATATGGAAACATATATAGTTGTTTTCCGGGTAATCATCATATTTATTCTGGTCAAGATATCTTGTTATTTCCACTTCATAAACAAACAAAAAACATAAGAGGGGGGGGGGGAGTTATTTCATAGGTTGAGGTTCTTATTTATTTATTTGTCTATTACATAGATTTCAAAGGTTACCTATAATATTGCGATCGTAATCGTCATCAATTGACTATTTTAACAACTAAATCCACATTCCTTCCCTGGCAATGTCCGACTAGCAGCCAATGTGAATTTTCGTCTCCAATCAATGCATAACAATGCCAGTTCATTAATGGCTGGGATTACGAGAAGAGAAGTGTTACCCTGGGAGACATTGACGAGTAGAATGTGTAATAAAACATAATTATAATTGATAGCCTCACTTGGCAACTATACATCTCGTCTCCTAATCAATATAAAACCAGCTCTGCTGTAATAACATTGCACTGCTGTTCTGTCGAGACATTACATAGGGAGATCGTGTCTAAAATCGGTAAGCCGTTAAACAGATATAGACGTGTTGCCTCTTGAAGCAATAATTTCATATTTAATATCCCCGTAAAGTGCAAATTTATAGAATGGCATTTTATCGATGTCAAAACTTATCAAACCTAAAACTTTGATATGACATTGCTGTTATTACATTTTAAGATGGAATTTGCATTTAAAATTTCAGTTTGCCGCGGGTGTTCGGCGTGAAAGTACAAAGTAATCTTGCTGAGTACAAGAGGCGGAGAATGGAAATTGATTTAAAAGCATCGGTGTTATTAACGAATTGCTACAGTTCGGTCGATAGCTGCCATTTTTTCTCATTTCGTCTTAATTAAGGATATACGCTACCAAAAATTAAGACCATCCATAATTGTTAGAGTAATCTACCTTACGATTTAAACCTGTGATATGTGTTCAATTGTCTCCCTATCAACACTTCCATACTATTAGTTCCAAATCGGGTATGTTTGGTATTTTCAAATTGATATCGAAGTAATGAGCCTTCCAGCTGAGTTCATGGCGTCACAAATGTGGGCAAATAGCATACACGTTTAACACGAGAACGCTGTTAGTCTAGAGCGAGCTATGGCCGCGGTCAAAGGTCATGAGGTCAGTGCGTTGCGAGTGACCTTGACCCTGTACACTTTATACTCGTTAGGTTAGGTCCTATTATTTGTTAGCATCCCTGACAGGATGTCAATTTCATCTGGACATCGGATAAAAAGAACGCTTGAGAGAGTAAAAATCAATAGCACACAGGGACCTGGAGACCTACACGATGTAGTTCTAAATAGCCTATCTTATGGTTGTATTAAAGGTCGGTTAGTTTTCTTCAGTTGATGAACTGGTGACCCGATCATATTAATGTTCACTTACACAAACGTGCTTCTCACCAATTAAATCTACACCTTTTATAGCACAATGTGTTAAGAGTTACACCATATCTTATTACAGTACCTATTCACGAGTTCCAGGTGCTAACGAATGGGAGTACGGTTTATCAACTCCATGTGTTAAAACTAAGACAGGCGTGATAATGTGTTAACACTTTACTACAACTAAGACTATTAATGTATTTATATCGTGCCGAGAGGATGATGTGTGATATTTACATTCTGAATTGTTAATGAGAATACCTCGTCCATCGTACACCTAGCCCACAAGAAAACTTAGATCAAGGAAATCAATTCACTTGGTGCGAGAAGTAAAATGTTTCAGTTGTACAATAAATGGTTCCGAGAGAGTTAAATGGGACGTATAAAGCGGAGGTTAATTCGAGATTAGATATCATGGAGATGGAACCCCCCCCCCCCCCCCCCCCCGCCTTTGCAACATGACATCAATATATAAAGAGTCTATTTAGAGTACCAAACTTATCATTGAGTCTAGAAAAGAGGAGGGTGCTAGGTATACAGATGCAAGAGAATGACGGAAAGATATAAAGCCCTGGACATCATAAAGGCCACATTAGTCCACAATTACCAAATATTTACAAATTGTTTGCAAGAATAAACAATAAAGCACATGACACAGGAAGGTTTCCACTATGTTATCGGACCCTAGTTTTTTAAAGTTTGACCCTGACCTATGATCCGATAACCTTGAGGTTTGGTCAGTTTGGACCTTGCTCGATTCTGATCGACTTTGCTGCATGATGTTTTAACAAAATGTGATGCAGGGAAAAGATGTAAATTTGACCATGACCTTTGTTGCGATGACCTTCAAGTAAAAATGTTATTGATGAGATTGACCTTTGGTCTGATGTAATTAGAGGTACTGTTTGCATCACCTTTGTGTATACCTCTGAATGTTTGAAACAACCAGACATTTTTTATCAGATCTAATGAGAGTACACTGCACATCACCGAATATTATTTAACAAGCATCCCTCTAATATCATAGGTTACAAAAATAGTGTGCGGAAACATATGTTTCACAATAGAAAAAAACCTAAGTCTGAGACTTTGACATTTGAAGGACAAAACTGAATGAAGTATGCAACACACCTTCTAATAGTGGTTAAAAACCACGCAAAGTTTCGTCATTTTCAATGACAGGTTAAAAAGTTAGGGAGCGGAAACGAATGTAGTTCTTATGGACAGGAAAATCACTATATGGCGTCCTAACGAAGTGTGAATAAATAGAACGAAATTGTCAAGCGTGTGTCGGAGACAAAATAAGACCACGATTCGATAAAAGCATCTCGTTAGGTTTACATCCGGGTATGTTATACCGGTAACAGTCACTGTCAAATGGGGAAGCTTAATACGAAGACGAGAGCTCAGGGACACTCGTCAAAATCAAGATGGAAATCGTGTGTGGAAAGCAGAACAGCTTCAGTCTCTTCGATGACATCAATAAGCAGAAGGGAAGCAGTGATTATGTTGGCAAACATCTCCATCAGTCTCTATACAACAACGAATCAAAACGTTTCGCTATTTAAGTCGCGTGAGAAATGCCAACAGGTTCGTCGCTTGGGGAAATCATTTGTGGTGGAAACTGTCAATGGTAACGCTAATGGGTCTTATTTCCGACTACCAAATGGATGTTATTTACTTTTGTTACCGAACATTTTACAAATAAACGCGGACTAAGATATTGCACATTGTTGACAGATAGGAGCAAGACCTCTAAAAGATGGGAAAATAAACTCGCCGCTTTCTAGCTAATGAACAGTTTCATAAAACACGATTATTTGTTTCCCTGAGATTAACTATGTTTCAAGAAGGCGAGTGCACATGGTTTATCTCGAAAAACAAGCAATCGTGTTTCAAGATACCGAGTGTATTTGGTTTATCTCGAGAAACAAACACTCGTGTTTCTAGATAACAAGTGGATACGTATTTTGAAACAATGAGAGCAGTAAAGATGTTAAGACTTACAATCCATTCTTGTCATCACTTCGGAATTCGGAAGAGGTAAATGTACCTGTTGAACTAGCGCATTTAACTAGAGTCACATGCCCCGAAAAAGGGATATGACCGCAAAAATTCGAGCGCAACAGAAAACATTTGGTTATACAATACGAGATGTGTCCTCAATCAGATCAGCACGAAAGCAGTATTGCCATCGATACCAAATTTGGTAGCGCAATCCAAATTGATAGACAAATCAGCAGACAAACCATTGAAACCATTTTTGTAGCCCCAAGTTAAATAGTTTATAGACGAATTGCATAGACAAACGATTGCGAAGGAATAGGTAAATATCAATACAATATCTGGTGGCGGTGAACATAACCATATTCCATCGTCTGCCATCTTTTCACTGGCTCGTTCGTCTCTCCATATTGAGTTAAGGGGTAGTGCTGACCAATGTGATTTCAACGCCATCTTCGCACGCGGACAAGATCAATGGCCACACAGTTGCCAAAAAGCGTTGCTGTCAAAAACCGAAACGTAACTGCATGTTCATGTTGCGATAAACTACGTCTACAATTTGATCCATTCACCCTCCCCAATCTAAGCATCTCTGTCCTTTTGCGTCCAAGTGCAGTTTGTGGGGTGTATATGTGCATATGTACTTGCCAGTATTATATCATCAAGCAAACATAATCTAGTATGATAGCTCTAATACGGCCATCGTGAATCTATGTTTGCATTTTCATTGTAATATATGTTATGAAGATGTTTTACAGCGTGCTTCCATATAGTATCTTAGTTACGGCAATAAAATATGTTAAAATCAAGGCTTTATTGTTTAAATATAACTAGAATATTCATAAACTCTGAAATAGCGACGTAATTAGTAGTAATTACATATTATCTAGATCATTTTGAGAACACGGGCTTTATTGCTTCCAAGCGTGTTACACGTACAATTCGGCCAGGAAAGTGTCTTATTTAAGAACACAATAGATACTAATTAGATTCGGATTTTACACCCTGTGTCTACGTCCTAACTTTCCATCAAGAGAGTGAAACTTAAGTGTGAGAACAGTTTCATGCGTGTTTTTGAAACAATTGTGTGTCCTTTTCCGAACATTACACCAAAATGCTTTCGTTATTACAACGTACCAATTGTGCTTTGGAAGCAGGTCAATAGACCACCCATCATAGTGGGCGCGTGTTTCGTGTCGACCTATGATGCCGGGAACACAGACCTGCATTGATCAATATTTCCATCATGCTTCCACAGCAATTCCACAGCTAATCGTTCAGCATGTCGGTTTTCAGAATTTTCGTAAATCTCACGGTACAAACGAACGCCTAACCAAATTCTTAAACACATTTTTTCGCGCTGCAAGTCGCGCAGCTGAAATAATAACAAGCAAGATGTGACAATCTTTAGTCCATCTCGCCGATTATGTGAACATTACGTCATTACGTTATTACAGGTCGATTTCTGATTCTCTGTTACGTAACAGGTTTCCATAAAATCCCAAATTCTCATTTTCGAGATTTGTTAGCTTGATTTTACTTTATACCATCATTGAAACACGTTTAACATAATTTTCAACGTTGTATTGTTTACGTGATCTTTGCATTAATGCAGATATTTAAATAATCGCTGGTATCATAACGTTATTTCTTCGGAAAGCTTTATAAAATAGACGAAACCGAAATGTTTGACCTATTGTCTTTAAGTTAATACAGCATTGTGCAATCGATTCAAGGCAGAAACATATAGGTTGCCAAAAAAAATAAAATACAGACTCAATCATTTAGTTGATGCTAGCAACTGGACAGGGGTATGTTCCTCAAATCTTTACACATCCGTAATACCCATGTATTACCCGATTAACTATATGGTTAAGTACGCTTTATCTAAGTAAAAATTGGTTTTTGACCTTGATAACAGCGTAGAGATATCAAGATCTATTCTCGTCTGCTCTCGTGGGAATCAAATGTAAACAAAGCTATCCGTTGAATGAAGCTACAATACATATTAAATATGATATATACTTACAGTCAAAAGCTTGTTCTGCGTATGCACTTCCGTCAATGCCGATTGCAACCACTCTACCGCTGTCCGATTCGGCCATGTTTGTGTTGGAGATGGACAAGGGTGGCCGATTGCTGTGTGGATTGCTGGCTACAATGAGTTGGTACAGCTGGTACGGACGTCTGCTATCGTACAGGGCTGGCGCGCACACAGGAGAATTGCAGCTCGTCAGACATGATGCAAGTGATATCTGGTACGGCACACAGGCCTGCGTTATCGCATTGATTAAACGTCCAAATATTTATACTTAGTCAATACACATAGACAACGTCTCTCAGTTTATAAAATACAAATGTAATAGCTATATATGACTTGTTAAAATGACATACTATCGCACATTTATACACATTGTTCGTATTAAAGATTTGTGTACAAGATTTGTACAAATACATGTGCAATTGTGAAACTTAAGTTCAACAGGTTATTAACACAGGAGACCTGATAATGACCATTGAGGGGGGGGGGGGGCTTTTTTATCGAAATTTGATCTAAACCCCCAAAAGAGTAAATACTCTTAACACCTCAGGTTAGGCCCTAAACTAGCTGTAACAAATTCCCGGGTCCCTGTGGTAATTAACGCAACACCTGAAAGCTCTAATTTCCTAACAAAAACTATACAGCATGGAGATGGAAGCCATCTCTAAGGAGCCCGCTGTAGGTAGGTCAATAAGTAACGAACATATTGGGGAACCAACCTATTGAGTTCAGATCTCGCCAAACCGTTATGAAGTATAGACAAGTTCAATATAGAATACCGGTCAGATATGAAGCCCTGAACACCGTAAGTCAGTCCTCAATTTTAAATTAGTTACAAATTGGTTGCAAACAAAGTTTCAGCAAAACTTTAACACTGAGGTTAAGTTTATATGACTTAAAGGCTCAATATACGTGACTTCAGGAATTTTTTCGTGATTCTGAAAAATTCTGAAAAAAATCCAGTTGATAACCATGCGTAAGTAAGTCTAAAACGAAGTAAACCTGAGCGGAAACTAACAAGAAACTCTTGACGAAAATTCCAAAGAATCGAAAATAATTCAGGTGGGGCCCACTTCAACAACAAGCCGAAGTTAGAAGACAGTTCAAAATGGACGCGTGTTACAAATACCGAGTTCCAACTGCTGCTGTACGAATAACCGCGTAAGAATTCATCTTGAATATTGCTGATATCAGTTAATCTTAAAGGCCCAGTATACGTAACTTTCGACAAAACTTGTAGCGAAAATCAAGCCTAATAACTTATTATATTTATAGATTTAGTTAAGATTAACTGATATCAGCAATATCCAAGATGAATTCTTACGCGGTTACTGGTACAGCAGCAGTTGAAACTCGGTATTTGTAAACACGCGTCCATTCCGAACTGTCTTTTAACTTCGGCTTGTTGGTGAAGTGGGCCACACCTGAATTATTTTCAATTCTTTAAATTTTTCTGCAAAATTTTCTTGTTAGTTACCGCTCAGGTTTACTTCGTTTAGACTTATCTTTGCATGGCTATCAACTGAATGTTTTTTTCAGAATTTTTCAGAATCACGAAAAAATTCCTGAAGTTAAGTATATTGGGCCTTTAACTGAATCTGTAAATATAAAAAAAATATTAGGCTTGATTTTCGCTTTAAGTTTTACCGAAAGTTACGTATATTGGGCCTTTAATGGTTTAGCAGCTAGAATATGTAAAATGTTACTTAATTTTTTATTTTTGGTCAGTTATTTTGACATGTAATTAGACAGTGAGGGACCGTTGGCATCACCTTGGCATACACCATTGAAGGTTTGAAACAATAAGATATTATGAGTTTTACTCTTTATGTGAAAGTCAGAGTGACCTAATGCGAAAGCGCTGTTATCATGCAACGGTGGTTAACATTTATGCAAAGGTTCACCTTTATACTATAACAAGTTACAAAGTTATGGGGCAGAAACAAATGTGTTTCACAATAAAGAGGTCCCATCAAAACCCCCAAGTTTGAGAACTTGACCTTTGGAGGACCAACTTTGATAAGATATGCCACACCTTCTAATAGTGGTAAACAAACATTCAAAGTTCCATTTCTCTAATATGACATGCTAAAAAGTTATGGAGCGGAAAAGAATGTTTCGGACGGACGCACGGACAGCGATCACAATCACAGGGACCTGAGAATTTGTTACAGCTAGGTTTGGACCTAAAATAGGGTGTTTAGAGTAATTTTACACATTTGGGGGGTTAAGATCAATTTTCGATAAAAATGCCCCCTCAATGGTCATAAAAGCTATAATGACCATTGAGGGGGCATTTTTATCTATGTGACGGGGCCCTCATTAAGCGACGTGAACAATACTAGACATTCTTATTTAGTTTGGAAATCGTTGAAGTTTTGTTAAAATGACACATCCGCACATAGTATATCCATAAAATCTTTGGTACAATTATAAAAAACAAGTGTCTCTTTTTCTATTCATATATATTAGGGCCTTAGTGGGTAGGAGAAAGAATTACAAGGACGTTATACCACATATTCAAGATATCGTTTTACACATACAAATGTAAATCTTTGATTCATATACCATTTTGGCATCATCGATACGCAATCTCATCGAGAATCAAATAGCTACCCAGGGAGGGGGGGGGGCTTTATTTATTTAGCGTTTTTGGATGATGACCTCTTTTCCGTGTTTGAAATGAGGGGTAGGAAAAAGATGTCAGTCTTCAAATTGTATACTTTCTACTATGTATTCGTTAGTCTAATGCATAAATTAGAGATCAAAAACGTTACGAGTAAGCCATAAAGGTCAAGAGTTGGACCAGAAACGAGCACAGTCAAATATAAACACGGCTTATAGGACACGGACAGACAAAAATTCATGACTACAAATGAGGCTGATTTCTACTCTACATACTGGCTAGAGATCACGATCATGAGCATGCATAAAATGTTATGACAGTCCTCCTGCTTTTCAGCACACGACAGGGGACTCCTGCGTTAGAAAATACGTAGTGAAATTGGCCCTGAATTGCTCACTTCGGTCGCTGTGTGTTGGAGATATTAACTATTTTAAAGCTATTAACAGACACTGGCCTCGTCTATCCAAGACTTGCTTATACACTAGCGACGAGTCGTTGAGGTATTATAGGGATGTCCTCCACTTTACGTATCTAACGACGTCACCACTCAGTTTTCATCTTTTTGACACGATATTTCACACAAGCGTTCACAAACATAATATCTTGTACAAGTTCTCATTTCAACATACTGCGTTAAAAACTAAGTCACCTTTCCAGAAATAGAAATCGACAGAAATTTCGGATGTCACCGCTCTACAGGCTGCATCTCTCAATCGATTGGCATGAAACTTCACACCAACTGCCCACAAACATAACCTCTTGTACGACTTTGCGTTTCAACATTCTGCGGTCAATGCAAAACTATGTGATCACCGTTACTATAAATAGAAACTGACAAATATTTGAATGTCACTGCTCTACATGCTGCAGTTCTCAACCGATTGACACGAAACTTCACACAGGTGTTAACAAACATCACCTATTGTACGATTTTTTTTGTTTCCCTCTTCTGTGGTCAAAAACTAGGTCACTGTTACTTCAAATAGAAATTGACAGAATCTTAACGTTACCGCTATAGAGTCTGCAGGTCTCAACTCTTTCAGGCAATGCAAAACTTCACACAAGCGTTCACAATCATCATACATGTATATTGTACAAGTTCGCATTTCATTTGTTGTGGTCAAAAACTAGGTCACTGTTACAATAATTTCGACGTATTCATTGAAATTACATTATCCTGGATGCATACTCTCTCATGAAAACATGTCCTATCTAATCAGTCAACATTTTCCTTTTCACTTTGTATTTTTGATGTTGAATCGCGAGGGAATCATCTGCCATGCCTTGTAAAATTATAGGGGGATAGACGAGTCTAGTGTCTGTGAGCTATTGTTCAGGAATTAAGTTCCAGTGAATTAGACAGAGGAGGGTGTGTCAGCCTTTCAATTTGTGCAATTTTGAACCATGAACCACCTAAAACACTCCCAACCCATTAGAGAACTAAATTACTTAATTTCAAAGGATCACCTTTAGAGCCTACCCGTCAGTCCCTCCATTCCTATCTCCACCATGTTTTATTGCACCCGGTCAAAATCCTTGGAGCAATTAGAGGAGATCAAGCTGTTTTTAAGACATTGCTGATGGATTTTATATATCTGCCAGTATCCACAAAACAAGAGGCCAAATTGGCCTTAAGAGTCATCTAACTATATATAATTTTAGTTGGCTGATATTAACTTATTTGACTCCTGTGACTTGAGAGTAGGTCAAGGTCCTTCGTTTGAACAAACTTCGTAGTCCTTTATTTCAGCATGGTACAGGCCAAATACCAGTACCTAGGGCATTTCGGGTATTGAGAAGTTTCTTGAAAATTTACATTTGATTCCTGTAACCTTGAAAGTGAGTCAAGGTCATTCGTTCAAATAAACATCGTAGCCTTTCATCCCAGCATGATAAGTGCCAATTATCAGGTCACTGGACCCTAAGGTTATTGAGAAGTTGCTTGAAGATTTTTTTTTTACACTGACCAAATATGATTTCAATGGGCCCTAATTATAAGGTTATTGAGAAGAGGTTGCTTGAAGATTTTAACATTTTTGACCCGTGATATTGAAATTGGGCCAAGGTCATTCAATTTAATAAATTTGGTAGGCCTTCATCCCAGCATGTTACATTTATATCAGCATCCTATGTCTTTTAGTAACTGAGAAGTTGTTTGAAATTTTTACGACATTTGATCCCGATAACCTTGAAAGTGGGTCAAGGTTATTCATTTAAATAAACATCGTCGCCCTTTATCCCAGTATGATACATGCCAAATATTGGTATCCTGGGGCCTAAGGTTATTGAGAGTTGCTCGAAGATTTTTTAACATATTTGACCCATGTGACCTTGAAAGTGGGTCAAGGTCATTCATTTTTAAAAACTTGGTAGCCCTTCATTCCAGCATGCTACACGTATCATATCAGCACCCTGGGTCTTTTCAGTTGAGAAAAAGTTGCTTGAAGATTGTAACACATTTGACCCCTGTGACCTTGAAAGTAGGTATATAAAGGCCATTCATTCTAACAAACTTTGTAGCTCTTCTTCCCACGAGCTACAGGCCAAAAATCAATTCCCTGGGCATGCGCATTTCAGTTACGAAGAAGTTGCTTGAAGATTTTACAATATAAGACATGTGGCCCCTGTGTTCCTGAAAGTAGGTTAAGGTAATTCATTTCAGCAAACTTTGTAGCCCTTTATCCCAGCATGCTACATGTAAAATATCAGCCACCTGGGCCTTTCAGTTTTTGAGAAAAAGCTGTTTGAAGTAAAAGTTTACGCACGGCGAATGGCCGACGGCACAAATCATACGACATACAGTGCACGATGGCTATAGGTCATCCTAACCCTTTGGGTCACATGACCTAATAAAACAGGACCTAAAACTAACAAGAGATCCCAGACGGATCTTGAAGCCCACCATTGATGATTTTTCATTCATTCTAAGAAAAATGGATCTTTTCCCTTCTTATTTTAACTTTCATTTATGTATTTAATCTTATATCTATTTTTCCAAGATGGCCGTCTGTCATCCATTTTATTTTTCTGATCAGTTCCAAAATTAATACAGCACAACTAGGCACCAAGGGGAACCTACATATGAAATTTAAAGAAAGATCCATTCAGTACTTCTCAAGAAATAGCGATAACAAAAATTGGACGGACAACAGACTCAGGGCAATTTGAAAAGCTCACCATCTGAAGTTGGTAGGCTAAAAATTTGACAAACTGCACCATAAGTTAGTTTTACACATGTGAACAGTGTCTTTACCTTCTAACCCAAAATATCTTTTCAGTTTATTTAAATCGTGTAAACCACTTTGTCCATGAATCACCGACGCCAAAATCTTCATAGTTCTTGTAAATCGTGTAAACCACCTTGTCCATGATTCACATTGTTATATGGTGGTTTGATCTCAAAATCAATCCTGGTCAGAAGTGAAAAGTCAAAAATTTAAAAGATGTATAGAATTTTTTGGTGCCATTGACTTTTCAATTGGTTTACTCAGAACTCATATGTATTGGTTGACCAAGGTTAACGTCCAAAGACGATTAATAGTAGAGAATGAGTTTAAACTTACATTGTCCTCCTTTTTTTTCTAAATTGAAAGTTCATAACTATGGAAATAAGCCAAATGATATACATTGTCACTAGATTACTGAATTTGTGTAAAAGTACAGTTATAGGTAGTGTGTTATTTTGCTATATAGTATCTCCATTATTTAAATCTGTCATGGAAGCTAAAGTGTTCCAATAAATCTGTTGGTCTGATGTGATGGATTGTACAAAATGTTTGGTCATAAGATTTTTTGTGAAATATTCTTATTGCTGCCGAGATAAACAAAGCTCTCCAACATCAGGGGGCTGTGGTGGCCGAGTGGTGAGGTATTCCGCCATTCTACCACTAGCCCTCCACCTCTGGGTTGCGAGTTCCGATCCCATGTGGGGCAGTTGCCAGGTACTGACTGTTGGTCGGTGGTTTTTCTCTGGGTACTCTGGCTTTCCTCCACCTCCAAAACCTGGCACATCCTTAAATGGCCCTGGCTGTTAAAAGGACGTAAAACTAAATAAACCAAACCAAACCAATTCAACATCAGCCATACCTTTTTGCGAAAGCTAATTACCGGTAAGAATTAACATGACCACAACTCTAGAAAAATAGGTCAAACTTCATCAAATCAGAACCTAACATGTTTCTTGTCATTATCCAACTACCTGGTACATACCAAAAGTTCAATATCTCTACCCATTAAAAGAGTATTGAGTAGGAAAAAATATGATGGAATAAACTAGAAGGAAACAGAATAAGATTATTTTTAGCCAAAAACATTTTCAAAGAGTTAACAAATTTTCTATTATAATCACTAGCTAGAGCATCAACTTATAATTATTAGGAATTATTATTGCAAGTACAAAAAAAAAGAAGAATGCATATATTAAGATGATCATTGTTTAATTGGTACATGATCGTTCAGCATATTTCATTGTCATACTGGACCACAAGCCTTGGTAGTTTGAAGACACCAGTAGCAATACCAGAGATATAAAACCATGTGTGCCTAACAGTGACATTGTTCCACACGACACATGCATGGCTTTTACACAAGTTCCCAAAGTTCTATGTGACATACTGTATGACTTTTATAATAGTTCATAAGACATCAGATTTTACATGCGTTTTGGCAAATTCCATGTCACCATAGACTTTTATACATATTTCTCACACATTATCCTGCTGTAAGACTTTACACCAGTTCCTCCGACAACTGGGACAATAGGTCGTCACTCAGATCTGCCAAGAAGAAAAACATTTGCAATAACAAAAACATTTTTTAGCTATATTATACAATGGAGATTGATATTACATTATTGACCTTTTATCTAAGGCCAAGCAAGGAATTATATGTTTCTATCATTGATTTAATAGAACATTGCTTTGTACAAGAAATTATGTACAAAAAATTAGGGGAAGTAAATTTCATTATCTATTCAACTCTCAACATTAACAGCTCTGTGGATGTCTAATCATGAGTATAATGATATACTGACTATATATATATGTAGAAGTGTAGTAGGTTATTATTTATCTTATCATTATTTTTGGATTAAAATATATATCAATCAGTTCTTGGTTATTTCATACCAAGGTGTACAGTTGGTAGACATACAACCATACATCCAATTGGCTTTTAATGCTGTTTTCTCTTAAGACTACAGATTTTCCTTTAAAAGTTTTTTTTTTCAAAAGATCAGTCGAGACAAAACAATTTGCCACAACATCATCTTATGAACATCTACTCTTAAAATAATGCATCAGTGACTTCATAGTAACCCAAGAGTTGGGGACAAAAAAATTAACTCTGATAGAATGTAAATATTCGACACAGAACATTACAAAAATATAATTATTTACAATCAAAGTGACTTAAACATTTTCAACATCTGGCATGAAACAACTTACCATCTTGCCACAGACTTTCAAATCCATTATTAGCTTTCTTCGATGAATCAGGCATGCTGGGAACTGATCCTATGATGGTGCTGCCACCTGGTGCAGAACTTCCTTGTCTCTGTCCAATTGAAGCACCTAGGGAATCGTCAGGGGAGGTAAGAGACTTTGTTGACTTGAACCTAAATCCTTTTCTGTTTGGCGTATTTTCAGCTGACGATGTTGTGTTTGTGGGACTAACACGGGTAGTACTAACATTGTCAGAACGTGATCCATTGTTAGTCAAATAACTACAGGTAGTGTCCGTGTTAACACCACCAGGTGGAGCACTAACGGACGCAGCACTAGAACTGGACACACGACACTGACCAGTCACATGACTGTCTATGAAAGATGACACACCTACATTGGCAGAAGATGATAATACAGTAGACTTTGCTTCTGACTTTCTAAAGTTTGACTGATTACCCTCAGTTGGGTTTTGAGATCTGGGAGTATTTTGTCCAAGGTTTTGTGGTTTAAATCTGTAGGGATTAGTGACACCTGGCGTGGTAGTCGCAACTGAACCAAGTGGTGCCCCTCCCTGAAGAATCCTATTACCTGGTGCTGAACCTCCCTGGGGAGTGCTATTACCTGGTGTCGTCCCTCCATAAGGAACCTGATTCACTGGTGCTGCCCCTCGTTGGGGCGTTCTCTGTTGGGGTTCATGTGTTGAAAACCTCTGAGGAGTAAAGGTCTGATCAGTTACATTTTGTGGAGTGTTGACTCCAGTGTTTGTTAGACTCACTCCAGCTGGGTGTCTTGTGAGTCCGATCCCAGAGATGTTTGCTCCATTATTTCCTGGAAAACCACTTTGACCTGGTCCTCTTTGTGGAGTGAATGATCCTGTCCTTGATACAGCAGCCCCTTGTACTCCTGTTAACCCTACTCCTGGGGTTCTGGCTCTAGCAGGATAGGAATTCGGTGGTGTTGCACTATTATTGCCAACATTTCCTATATTGAATCTCGATTGTGGAGTCCTAATGTCTGGTGTCCCTATGTTGAGCCTCGATTGTGGAGTCCTAATGTCTGGTGTCCCTATGTTGAGCCTCGATTGTGGAGTCCTCATATCTGGTGTTCCCATGTTTAACCTTGAATGTGGAGTCCTGATATCTGGTGTGCCAATGTTGGGCCTCGATTGAGGAGTCCTAAAATTTGGAGTGCCCATGTTGAGCCTTGATTGCGGATGCCTTACATCTGGTGTGCCCATGTTGAGCCTCGACTGTGCAGTGTTGGTACCCGGCCTCTGTGGGGTAAGTTCGGCCATCATCTCCCTTTCTAGATCCTTTAACACTGTGGGAAGTGCCTTATCTTTGTCCACAAACCGAAGTCTACTGAGACCCTCTGACTTGCTACAGTACACACAAACAACATTGGCGGGGGTGATGTTCAGGTAGTGGTTCCGTGACGTAGGGCTGATAACGCTCACCTGGGGAGAAACATACAAACATATTCGTGATAAATATCACTCACTTATTGCTCAAAAGCAATTGTTAATTCAGAAAAGGAATAAAACAATTCTACCATACATAAAAGATGTGCATATTGTTTTGATATTAAACCTAGTTCAGCCCCATTCCAGTGTATATTAAACACACATATTTTTACCACAAATCATAGACAGTTTAAATAATCTGGAAAAGTTACACAGATTTTCCTGTACCTAAATATTTAGATTTATCAGAAATCTTATAACATATGTTGATACTTTTGATAAGAAGTTGTAATTTATATATACCTGTCGTAGAACCAGCACACTACCAGGCTGTAGGTCACATTCGTACTCCTTCATCAGACTCTGGTGTATAGTACCCTGGATAGACCCTACACCAGATATAAGTCAGTTATTACAGAACCTACACCACAGATGTAACAGTCAGTTATTACAGAACCTACACCACAGATGTAACAGTCAGTTATTACAGAACCTACACCACAGATATAACAGTCAGTTATTACAAAATCTATACCACAGATATAACAGTCGGTTAATTCAAAATCTACACCACAGGTTTAAGTCAGTTTATTCAAAATCTACACCACAGGTTTAAGTCAGTTTATTCAAAATCTACACCACAGTATCAAATTGTTACCAGTCGTTGATAGTGGATTGGCCATACCAATAACACTTCAAAAGAGAAAGACCTGAAGCTGCTTTTTGAGCTCTGCCTTTTAGTCGGCAAACCTATGACCAAAGTGTAATCTTTTAGTACAGAATACATTTCTGTCATTTGCACCATATCAACTCTGAGTGTTGGTGCTCGTTTGTAACTTTGGTGAAAATACACAATGGTAAATAATGTCTAAGAATATTTTTTTGCACATTTATTGTAAAAAGCTTCCAGCTGTTTCCTAGATTGTTGTAGTGATGATTCATAAAGGAAAAGTTGAGACATGCCCACAGCCCCACAGTAATTATATTTGTATTGTACCTGTCTTATCCTTGAGGGTGACACTGGCATCCTTCCCTAGCCACTCCAGTGTCTCTATCACCGCCATCACAAACAGAACCTTACCCCGTGGCAGCTGTTTCTTCTTTGCCTAACAAACAAAATTCACAACAAATTGCTCATCTAAAGTGTTATATTTGTTCCTATACTATATATGTTCAATGTCAGATGTTAAACAGAAAACCAAACAAAACTTTCAGAAATTCTCTTCAAAACCTTGAACCCCAAGTTCCTGTTGAATTAACGAATAGAAAATTAATTGTGGATGGAATAATACCAAATTAACCGGAGTTCTCTGCGGTTTTTTTCCCTGTCTGTTTGTTTTTAATTTGCTGATTAGTATAAAGCAAGATGTTCTAGAGATTTCCTCAATTGTCTTGTATCTTTATATACCTAAAAAGAATTACTTAACTCCAATCCCTGCTGTCTAGTATACCTGACAAATTCACAAGACAGTTTCATCTTAATTGTCTACTTGCCTTTTGTAGGCTGGAGGCGAGAGAGAATCGCTGAAGTGTGTCCTGTCCGTCGTCCTGTAGGTCCCTCATTAGAGTCTGCCAGGGACGGTCATTGAATATCTCCTCTCCCGACTGCGAAGACAGGATCAAATCTGTTTTCTGAAAGACAACAGTCCTTGTTACTGAAGAGAAAATTACCAGGAATGTGTAGTACTTTGTAGCAGATTTCATCCTTGTCTCTGGTGTGCTAATTTATGTAGAGCACAAACTTTAGAAGTGATTCAAAGTACATTGCTTCCGGAAATAGTTAATGCAATAAATGATTTCCACAAGAAATGACACTATGAAACATACCAGTACCTGTATTGCAGCAGTTTTGCCAGCAGCAAATGTGAAATTTGAAATATCTGCAAAGTGTCAAAAGCTTACTTTTAACTATTGAAATCCTAATACAAAGATGTGAAAAGCTTAAATTCATCCATGTTTTGTCCAGACAAAAGGAAAAAACTACAATCTTTGAAAACTTCACAAGTTTTCTCTCATGAACACTAGATTGGCAGATTTCTCTCATGAACACTGGATTGTCAGATTTATAGAACTAGTTTCAGCACCTACGATATTGTTTTCTGATCATGCTCTTAACCTGCAAAATTACCAAAAGAGAATGTTTAACACATACCCCTCGTTTATCAGAAAATTCAAACATTCGTAAATGATTGAGAGGACATTTCTTATCAATGGTTATATTTTTTACACAATGCTGCAAAAAGGATAATTATTTTACATAATAAAACATGATAACTTGATTAAACAGTACCTGAAAATGTTCAATGCAAAGCATATGCAATTGGAACTCTCTTGAGCCCCTACTTCTATAGTGTGAAAATACTGTCCCATATCTTATACAATCATTCCACCTACCTCAATCACCTGTTCTGGGCTGACCACATCTTCCTTCACTTTGGATATGTTTGGACTGTCTAGGGTATGACCTTGACCCTGTTTTCCAAACGAAATGACATCAAATTCAACTTAATGAGGGGATCAATCTAGAGAAATAACATATTCAGTTCTACATAAAAGTATTTATAACAATTCTCAATCTAAAATACTTTGCCACTGACAAAATTAGTTTATATGAGTCAGAAGTTCATAAGATAATCCATTGCCAGGGGACCATGATCATGACTTCTACTTATGGCTAAAAGTACCCGGTATTCTTTTTCCTGTAACTTTTATGAAATGCTGTCGCTAGCTTTACAAAAGGAATAAGCATGCAGCTTACCAGCCTGGGAAGGAGACCAGCTGGCCCAGGAAACTTCCTCTTCCTCTTGTTTGATGGCCTCCCATTGTGTGAGGTATCACCACTTCCTAAATCAGCATCTGATACTGATGTGTCGCCGAAGGGTGTCCTCTGCCTGGTAAGGAGTGGATCCCTTGGCAGTGCTACCTCCTGTGTGAAGGGGACTAGAACCCTGGATGGCTGTGGCGGTATGTTCAAGCATGGTCCCCGCAAGCTGTCACTAAGCAGCCCTTCAAAAAAAACAAAAAACTATTGTTTTTAATATCTATAACTATAAATACAGAATGCAAAATGTGGCAGACTGCCCAAAAAGTGCAAGCTTTGCTCATACCAAGTGCTTTTATTTAATACACATAGGAATACCCAGTATTTCTCCATTAATATCAATTTGGATAAAGAAAACATTCATAGATCGATGGCTATTTTTTCTAGATTTTATCACAGTACATATGTATGAAATGTGAACTTATTAAGATTAAAAAGCTGACCAATATGCACTCATGATGTCATAATGTTGCGACTGAACACCTGAATGAAAAAAGAAATATTTAATATTAAATTTTTTTCTTCAATTGCGAAGTTTATTGAGGTTAATCTGGGACAGTTATTCAACCATTGCAGAGAGCTACGGAAAGCTATATTTTACAAGGTGTTTTCTACTTTACATCCAAAATAAAGGTCCAAACCTTGGAAATTATTATGGTTTTTAGAAGCATGATGTCCTCCATCAGACTTTCTTATTGAAGACAGCACATTCTGTCCAGAGGGGATTTCGAGGTTTGGGAATTGTCTCCCCTCATTTTCTCGTGGCTGTTCAACACATCTTCTTTTGTTCAAATTGTTCTGGACGAAGCCACTATGTTGGTTTTTCTTCAACTCGCATTCAGGAATTTTGATTGGGGTTACATTTTCATTACTGATGTCATTCAGCGGTAAATCCTGAAAAATATTAAAATAGACATTTTAAAAAATACTTTTAAAACTTTAACAAGGATTCATATAATTTACGTTCCTTGCATTGTCTTTTTGTGCAAAGGTATCTATTACCCTAACAAATAAATAACCATTACAATTGTGATATTAGCTATAATGTTAATCGATGCTAGAGATAGCAGACTGCATGATTATCCATGCTGTTCAATTCAATAGGGATATTGACACTAACATAATATTAAACTATCAAATTGCATTGCAATCATGCAGTTTTAATTGTTACATTGGTCTAGAACTGAGCTTGGTTGCTACCAATCTGCAATTTAAATCGAAGTTATATAACACTGATCAGTTTCGTTTCCTTTTTCATACTGCCATCGTCGGAAACCCATGGTACAATTCTCTATCTTTTGTGTCCTGGGGCCTAGAACATTGTCAAACAGATGTCAGAAAATTGGTTATTTTTTAGAAATGGGTGGCAACAGTTAGTTTACGACCTGTGGCTTGATTAAATGTGTAGGTTAGTAGAAAAATATCTGTTCTTTCCATCGCTACCTAATTTACATGTGATCGAAAATGTTCCATATTATAAAACACACCTTAAACAGTGACCCGTGTACGGGTCGGTAAAATTTCCACTTTTTAACTAAGGAGGAATTCTGACTCCCACATCAGATACAGAGGATAAAAGAGGATAGTACCAAAAATTGCAACAACAAAAATCAACAAAATGACCGGAAATTGAGTTCCAACATAAAAGTCTTGTGTTTCACCACAGACTTATGTAACAGAGGTCATTATTATTTCAATGCCTCCGCTAGGAGTCGAACCCAGAACCTCTAGCTACTAGTCTTACGTTCAACTGATCGAAATAAAGAGAAGATCTCTCTAGCCGAGCGGTATATTGCAGCTAGTATTTACCAGGGTTACATACTCCCCCTCCAGGAAGGAACTCGTCCCGAGTTTTTCCTGGGGTCATAGGGATTCCTTTGCAAGTATCCCTAGTGTATGTTTCCCGGGCCCCTACATGGGTGCCAAATGTAACAGAGGTCATTATTATTTCAATGCCTCCGCTAGGAGTCGAACCCGGAACCTCTGGCTACTAGTCTTACGCTCAACCGATCGAGCTAAAGAGAAGATCTCCCTAGTCGAGCGGTATATTGCAGCTAGTATTTACCAGGGTTACACTTAGATAACAATCTAAGTCTGTGGTTTCACCGGCTCGCTTGCATTGACTGCATGGTCACCAATTTTTTATGGCCAAATCTGCCTATCAAACCAGTGCCAACCCTCTACTGACTGGTGTCAGCTAGGGCCATAGGTGGTCTCAATATCAGTAATTTTCCTGCTGCATACATCTCATGATCTATAGCAACCAAAACAGGGGCTTGTTGGCGTCGATTTTTTTCTAGTTCAGAAAAAAAAGTAATAAAGGTTTGAAGCTATTTTCATCCAACCAATGTCAACATAGAAGATAGTCCAAATTGTTCTGACTCTATGATCCGCTGAAATATTGGAATGGCTAGCGGCTCGTAGAATATTTCAGCGGATCATATAGGCCTGAGTCAGAACCCTTCGGACTACAGTACATAGAAGACTGAAAAAGGCAATATTAATGTTTGGATCACTTTTCCACGCCTGTAAAAGCTAAATACCTCCCAGAAATTATCGTCATCGTCTGGTATTTCGAACATCTGTGAAATTAGTCAGCTTGCTGTAAGTATATAACCACGCCAACCATCTTCAATAAAATATTATTGCCAGTGTTGACAAATACACCATTCGAGACAGGCGCCCTTTTGCTAAATGTGTACAAAATTTGTGATGTCATCAATTTGTGTGAGAGTTCACACTTCCGGTTTCGGCATGGCGAAAAATGAAAGCACGCAAAATTGAGGGGTAAATGCATAGCATTAGCATTGTCAGTGGTTATTACAACGAAAATTGAGTCTAACTGTGCGATTGACTTAACGTTTTCAACGATTTTGACAAAGAAATAGTTCATTTTATTATCTACCATAAATGTTTTTCATTACGACAACTCGACCAAAGATATACGTTAATATATTAATGAAAATTACCAACTCGTCCAGCATAAAAAAAAAGATGCTGAGTCGAACCTTATAACATGGATTTCTTGACCAATTTGTCCAAATCGTCAATATTTGAACTGTTCTTAAATTCATGCAAACAAGGATTAAAATTAAGTGTCAGTATATATAGGTATTAATCACTAAATTTTTTCTTCAAAATCTATATATATCACTGTGGTACAGGCTTATTTATTTCCAGAAATATGCATAGAAAGTATGTGTACCAGTGATCATGAGTTACACACAAGAATTACATGTAAGCATGATACTACACCCAAGTAGTTTTTAAAACACTGCATGCAGTTGGATGTAAACTATCACAATTACCCTGGATCATAACAGAAAAATTGATACTATGTTGTGATCTATCAAGCCTATAAATATATAATATAGGCTTATCAACTCTATCTGAATTCCTATTGAAAAAAGGTAAAATCTCTTCTTAAAAATTCCCAATTCAAACACTTGAAAAAACTTTGGTGGTTTTACATGCTTGAGGAGCTACTTGTAAAAACTTTGGTGGTTTTACATGCTTGAGGAGCTTCTTGTGACATTAAGTTTAATAAGAAACAAGAAATATGGGCTGTAAATGTTATACTGACAGTGCTTTAAATAGTAATTTAGAAAAGAAATCATATATTAAGTTGTTATAATAGTGTTGTCAAAATTTCCCAAATAGCTGATATATGTCGATCAATTTTTCCCAATTTGATCTCAGGGTCCAATTCCCAAAACCCCCTGATAAAGCACTGAAGTGTATGTACTGCCTGTTAACTGCAGTGCATTGAATGTAGAAATGAATATACAGGTCCAGCACACCTTTTATACACTCATCATAAAACACTCTGTCCCATTACAGTACGCCCCCTGGTAAAAATTAACAGGAACCCTGTATAAACGTTATTAACATCATAGTAGTTAAGAGGACTTGCTGCCATCTTCAGGTGAATACTTTAACATTATAATATACAATTATAGCCTTTCGATTAGGTTGAGACTTGGTTTTATTGACCTGAGAAAAAATATGGACCGAGGGCGAAATCGGAGATTGATATTCAAATGGTTTTATCGACCTGAGAAAGAATATTGACCCGAGGACAAAGTACGAGGTTGATATTTTTTCTCTTGTCGATAAAACCATGTATCCATGAAATTGTAAGGCAAAAATAGTTTCATTATATTTTTTTTTAATTCACACTACAAAAGAATGATTTTTTTTAACGACATTTAACCAAATTCTCAAACAATATTACATTGTATAACAATACAATATTATATAACAATTCAAACAATATACATGTATTGGCCAATATTTGATTCTACCAGGTCAGTATAACACCATATTGACATATTCAAAGGTCCCTAATGTTATATTAGTGATACACATTTTTACATCTATAATTACTTTTTTTATAGATACACATCACAAGGTCAACAACAGTTAAAACATGAGGCTCCAGAAAGCATTATTTCGTGGGCTTTCATACTCGTGCAACGTAAATGCAAGAACTTCTTTATGTCATCTTCAAGATGTGGGACTGAGCGGAAAGTTGATAACCAGGCTATCCTCCACAACTTCATCAGCAAAATTGACAGCTTCATCAGTTCCAGATCAGCCAAGTACATCACCAGCTTGTGATGTCCATGTTATAAAAACAGAAAATGTTAAACCAGAATGTGATTACAGATTCAAAAACATTAATCTATTACAAAATACAACAAACAATTATTCAAAACTCTTCAATAAACCGCTGTGGTCGCTACATAATGAATCGTCTACACATACCAGACAAGTGATGAACAGTGTGCCTTGTGTCAGTAACTTTCATTCCATGAAGAACTTTGATTTGGTCAACAAGAGAAAATTAATGGATCCATCAGTGAATTTTACGCACCAACTAAACCGATGCCTGACCTTGTCACCTAAAGGGATCCTGGATGCTTCTCCCAAAATCATTCAACCTTATTTGAGACTTATCCGATTTGATAAACCCATAGGTAAGAATTATATATGGTAATACCGCTATGGAGTATTACATATTTTTAACATTTGTCCATTTCTAATAACTCTTTTATAAATGCTTTTAAGGAGTTCAAAAGGAACTACATGTATTGGCATTATGATTTAGAATTTGAGGTATGTAAAAATTGGACAAGTTGAACAATACTGATATATTAATTAATGCCAGTCAAAATTTGCGATTTTATTGGTGCCATTTAGTCTTTGATTAATATATGGTTATTGTATTTTCCAGGTACCTATTTGCTATACTGGCCTTGTACCTGGAGCATAGCCATGGCAGCAGCCCCAGGCCAACTCCCAGATCTCTGGCTGTTAGCTTTGTTTGGGACGGGAGCTTTCTTCATGAGAGGGGCAGGCTGTATCATAAATGACATGTGGGACAGAGACATTGATAAGAAGGTAAAACACAGAGCTAGTTAATTTACAGTTGTGTCATTCCTTAAGCTTCTCTGCTGTGTGTAGAAGTGTACAGATGTGATTTTAATCAGATTGATTCAGCGTTTAACATGTACCACAGGTTGAACGAACCAAGCTCCGGCCTCTGACCAGTGGGGAGCTGAGCATGTTCCAGGGTCTGGTCTGTTTAGGGGGGATGTTATCAGTGTCTCTGGCCATACTCTGTCAGCTCAATATGTTCAGGTAAGTCTACAGTGTTTCATTATTAATGACACTATATGGGTTCCATACATTAGCAGTTCAGCATTTTCTGGGAAGATACAAACAATGTGCTTTACATATTATGTAGTGGCTACTTTTGCTTATACAATCTAACAATTGTCTAAATCCTTTTTTCAAATCTGGGATAAAAAAAATGAAAATTATTTTGAAGCACAGGATTATAGGTGTCAATTATTAGGGCTCTGTCACAAAATGTCCGTCCAAAACACATTCATTTCCGCTCCTACTATCACATATTACAACAATGTGATTAAAGGCCCAATATACGTAACTTCAGGAAAATTTTCGTCATTCTGAAAAAATTCTGAAAAAAAATCCAGTTGATAACCATGCATAAATAAGCCTAAAACGAAGAAAACCTGAGCGGTAACTAACAAGAAACTCTTGACAAAAAAATCCAAAGAACTGAAAATAATTCAGGTGGGGCCCACTTCAACAACAAACCGAAGGTAGAAGACGGCTCGAAATGGACGCGTGTTTACAAATAGCGTGTTTCAACTGCTGCTGTACCGATAACCGCGAAAGAATTCATCTCGAATATTGTTGATATCAGTTAATCTTAACTAAATCTACAAATATAATAAGTTTATTAGGCTTGATTTTCGCTTCTGGTTTTACCGAAAGTTACGTATATTGGGCCTCTACGTACCTGTATGAATCATAACATGTGTTGTAATAAATACTGCATGTACCAGTTTATAAATGTGTCATGTTATTACAAGGATGTCACTGTTATAACTGTAATTCCTTTCCAGTATTGTACTGGGGGCGTCGTCCATGTTGTTGGTCATCCTCTACCCACTGGCCAAGAGGTACACCTACTGGCCTCAAGCTATGCTAGGTAGGTCATACATTATTTTATAGTTCTGATAGTTCTTGTTACATTCGAGAAACCTTGGTAGGTTTTCCAAGATCTGAGAACTTGAAATAGGATGTCACTTTCTGCTGGCCTGTCAATGGAACATTTATAAAAAGTTTGATCTACTCTATATTGGGTATCGTCACAAACCGTTAAACAAACAAATGTACAGGTCATGAGAAAGTGACCTCCTATATGATAGTAACACTGTCAGTGTTAATATGTCTCAGTTTTATATGTGTTTGGGTACAGTTTGTGAAACAAAACTTTGAATTTTATTACGTTGTTTGTAATTTTATTATTTTTTTCCCTTTATTCTTTTTCTTTTATTGTCACCAATTAGTTACATACTTAACATTAACAGTGAACATATTGACAATGTAACATTCAGGACAATTTTCATGATGGACTTTACACGATTCTCAGGAGTTATCTCCCCTAGCGTAAATTTGTTGAAAACTATCGTACAGCCTCTCCTCCTAGCTGTAATGTAAGCAAACAATCTTCACCTGAAAAACGAACCAGTGACCATTCTTTTTAGTTATTTTGTTGTACTGCATATAACAGGAAATGAAAAAAGTAAACTATGAAAATGATAATGCTTCTGCATAGAGAGTACTTGTACAAAAATCACAGTTACATTTTTTCTTCATAGGCAGCCATTTTTAATCGATCCATTATTACCCAATGATAATGATTTCCAACACTTGTAAACAAAAATCATCCGAATGCGTGCATGATTATAATATGATATCAACAGGGAGTCGAAAGTAAGGGAGATCACTACTGGTATACCGATACTAAAATCTTTACCACTAACTTAGTAACCTGCCGTTCCTGGATAAACTATCACACACCTGTCCTGACCATGATTTTTGTAGGTGTGACCTTGAACTGGGGAGTATTGATTTCCTGGTCGGCCATCCATGGTGGACTGGACTGGTCAGTACTACCCCTGTATCTGGCCTGTGTGGTGTACACCATCATCTATGATTCCATTTATTCCCATCAGGTATCACGGACCCAGATACATCTCTCTTCACTCTTCCTTCCTTATACACACTAAAACCTCACTAACCTCAGTGTAATGTTGTATGTATGTAGTAAGCATGTTTATTGTCTGATGTAGAATGCATGTTATTGCATGCTTTTCCTATGAGTTTTAGATACAGAGTAGCTTTAATTACAGCTAGAAGGTTTTCTCAGTGAAATGTTCCGAATTCAGTTTACCAGTAAATGTATGGTGTAGTTGACCTATCCATTATTTTATAAGTCATCAATCAATTCCTGATATAAAACGATTTGTGTACATTTTTTCAACTTGTGTAAGATATGCTGTTCACCTCAGGTCTGGGTTACCAATGTGATGTTATGCTGTATGATCTGGCTTGATCTGTCAGCTAATGTTTTCAATGGCATCTGCTGAAATTCAAAAATGAATGTCATCAGATTTGACTGGAAGTATCCTTAGATGGTAGGGATTTTAAAGTATGTAAATGTAAGGGCTGATCTGCAGGAGAGGGGTTAACGGTAGGTCAAACATACTGAAAGCCCTTGTTTAGGATTGCCCTTCAGGTCTTAAGTTCAAAGATCAAGGTCAATCTTACTACGGAAACACATCCACTTCCATGAAATTCTTGTTATGTGTGATAGAATGTTCTCCATGTGCATCTCAGACCCAGAAGTATTTCAGAATGACCTTTGAACCACTCTCCAGTACTAGTAGTACCACATGTAGGCGGATGAGATGTCCTTGCAAGGTTACATTATTATGAGAATCAAACATACATCAACTCACATTCATAGTGTCTTGTACATTCACCATTTCCTAACATATTAACAAACTTGAAAGCTTGGTTTTTAGCTCACCTGGCCCGAAGGGCCAAGTGAGCTTATGTGATGGTGCAGCGTCCGTCGTCCGTCCGTCAGTCCGTCCGTCCGTCCGTCCGTCCGTCCGTCCTGCGTCCGTCAACTTTTTCCTTTAAACGACTTCTTCTAAAATACTGAAAGGCCCAGTGACATAAAATTTGGCTGGTAGATTTCTTGGAAGGAGCTGAACAAAGTTTGCGAAAAAAAATCACTTTGACCTAATTTCAAGGTCACAGGGGTCAAAAATGTCGAAACCTTCAAACAACTTCTTCTAAAATACCGTCAGGCATAGAGACTTCATATTTGACCAGTAGCTTCCTTAGATGAAGCCAAATAAAGTTTGCGAAAAGAAATGACCTTGACCAATATTCAAGGTCACCGTGAGGTTAAATCTATTTTAACCTTTAAACGACTTCTTCTGAAATACCAAAAGCCCTAGAAACATGATATTTGGCTGAAATGTCCCTTGGATGAAGCCGGACAAAGTTTGCGAAAAGAAATGACCTTGACTTATATTCAAGGTCACAGGGGTCAAATCTGTTAAAACCTTTAAACAACTTCTTCTGAAATACCAAAAGCCCTAGAAGCATGATATTTGGCTGAAAGGTTCCTTGGATGAAGCCGGACAAAGTTTGCGAAAAGAAATTACCTTGACCTATATTCAAGGTCACAGGAGTCAAATCTGTTAAAACCTTTTAACGACTTCTTCTGAAATACCAAAAGCCCTAGAAGCATGATATATGGCTGAAAGGTTCCTTGGATGAAGCCCGACAAAGTTTGCGAAAAGAAATGACCTTGACCTATATTCAATGTCACAGGGGTCAAATCTGTTAAAACCTTTAAACGACTTCTTCTGAAATACCAAAAGCCCTAGAAGCATGATATTTGGCTGAAAGGTTCCTTGGATGAAGCCGGACAAAGATTGCGAAAAGAAATGACCTTGACCTATATTCAAGGTCACAGGAGTCAAATCTGTTAAAACCTTTAAACGACTTCTTGTGAAATACCAAAAGCCCTAGAAGCATGATATTTGGCTGAAAGGTTCCTTGGATGAAGCCGGACAAAGTTTGCGAAAAGAAATGACCTTGACCTTTATTCAAGGTCACAGGGGTCAAATCTGTTAAAACCTTTAAACGACTTCTTCTGAAATACCAAAAGCCCTAGAAGCATGATATTTGGCTGAAAGGTTCCTTGGATGAAGCCGGACAAAGATTGCGAAAAGAAATGACCTTGACCTATATTCAAGGTCACAGGGGTCAAATCTGTTAAAACCTTTAAACGACTTCTTGTGAAATACCAAAAGCCCTAGAAGCATGATATTTGGCTGAAAGGTTCCTTGGATGAAGCCCAAAAAAGTTTGCGAAAAGAAATGACCTTGACTTATATTCAAGGTCACAGGGGTCAAATCTGTTAAAACCTTTAAACGACTTCTTCTGAAATACCAAAAGCCCTAGAAGCATGATATGTGGCTGAAAGGTTCCTTGGATGAAGCCGGACAAAGTTTGCGAAAAGAAATGACCTTGACCTATATTCAAGGTCACAGGGGTCAAATCTGTTAAAACCTTTAAACGACTTCTTCTGAAATACCAAAAGCCCTAGAAGCATGATATATGGCTGAAAGGTTCCTTGGATGAAGCCGGACAAAGTTTGCAAAAAGAAATGACCTTGATCTTGATTTGCCTAGAGACATGATATTTGGCTGGTAGCGTCCTGGGATGAAGCCAAACAAAATTTGAAAATGAAAATGATGTTGTCTTATAAGGTCACAGGGGTAAAATATGTTTAAATCTTAAGATGTTCTTCTAAATGTCTTACATTAAAAGATTTTAGGGGACTTTAGGGTTACACTATAATATAAGTCAGAGATTGATACCAGGTGAGCGATGCAGGCCCATTGGGCCTCTTGTTCTGACTCATAATAAAGGCAGTGACATGTGACTGTGTAGTTTAGAAGTCATTTATCATTGTGTTGTGATTTGAAAGCTTCAAGCTTGACGAGCTCCCATGTTCATTAACCAATATATCTTGTGTATGAGGAAGTGAAGGACATACCTCCTCCATACTTCTGATCTACTGAATACCTGGTAGACTCTATCTGTCTCCTCTGCTCCATATTTTGTATTGACTTTCCCTTTACTAACGTCAAGTTGATAACTCACTTCCTTTCAGGGCCCAATGACCATGCAGTGAATAGCATTGTATTGACGCAGCGGGTGTTTGAATCAATGCTGTTTCTAATTAGCTTTTTAGGACAAAGAAAGTTTTGGTACAACTAGTAACTGATTTCTCCGTGCTGTGTAACAATACTAATGGGCTGATATTTGTTTTGGTTACTAGGCCTGACCTTCAATTATGGGGCCCTGCTAGGCTGGGCTGCAGTTCAGGGTTCTGTTGACCTTTCCGTGGTGCTGCCGCTGTATGCCAGTTGTTTCGCTTGGACTCTTTTATACGACACCATTTATGCTCATCAAGTGAGTGCATTGTATGGGTTACTATCAGTCTTCATGCATGGATATAACATAACAGATAGAGTTACCTCCCCTTTGTAGGATTCTTTCGTACAACACCATTTATGCTCATCGAGTGAGTGCATTGTATAGGTTACTATCAGTCTTCCTGCATGGATATAACATAATAGATAGAGTTACCTCCCCTTTGTAGGAACTTTTTTGTACAACACCTTCTTTTTTTTGCCCATTAATCGAGTGCCATTATTCTTAAAACATCTTCCTTCAAAGAGCTTCATGTATATATTTTCAAAATTGTTTACAAACATTTTTTTTACATTTGGGAATTATTATAATATATCTGCTAAAAAAACATAACTTTTTAAAGAATAGATTCAACCAAGTACATGCACTCTGCAATGAATGAATTAATAAATATTCCATGGGACAAATTCACATAAATTTAGGTTGGACTTAAATATTTGCATTTACAGAATCTCTACTAAAATAGAATTATTCTGTAAAGAGCATGCTATACTGTAGATCTTGTTGTGCAGTCTTTTATCTCCCCTTAGTAAGAAAGACCAAAAAAGACAAAATGCATGCCATTGTATATGAGAGTTTTGGGTAACATATTTGATATATATCTTCTGTTATTTTATTTTACCTATCTTGAGCCTTAGACTTAGTTTATGGCAAGTCTATAAAGCTTATGTGTAATTAATTAGTGGTTTCCACTTTCAGATTAAATTTCATGATGTAAGAGGGATGATCCTAGGGCACACCAACCCTAAAGCATCCCTCACGAAAAAATGCTGAATTAAAATACCCTTTCTGAACCTGAAAAAAAAGTTCAGATTTCAAATTAACATATTCCTACCCGAGAGCTTTATCATCTTGTCACTTCCGAATCATTTTTCCATATTTTTTCACATGATAATTTAAGTACTCTGAGTAAAGATTTTGCATGTTAGTATTCATAGCTTGTCAAACTTTATTTTTAGCTCACCTGGCCCGAAGGGCCAAGTGAGCTTATGTGATGGTGCAGCGTCCGTCGTCCGTCCGTCAACTTTTTCCTTTAAACGACTTCTTCTAAAATACTGAAAGGCCCAGTGACATGAAATTTGGCTGGTAGATTTCTTTGAAGGAGCTGAACAAAGTTTGCGAAAAAAAATCACTTTGACCTAATTTCAAGGTCACAGGGGTCAAAAATGTCGAAACCTTCAAACAACTTCTTCTAAAATACCGTCAGGCATAGAGACTTCATATTTGACCAGTAGCTTCCTTAGATGAAGCCAAATAAAGTTTGCGAAAAGAAATGACCTTGACCTATATTCAAGGTCACCGTGAGGTTAAATCTATTTTAACCCTTAAACGACTTCTTCTGAAATACCAAAAGCCCTAGAAACATGATATTTGGCTGAAATGTCCCTTGGATGAAGCCCGACAAAGTTTGCGAAAAGAAATGACCTTGACCTATATTCAAGGTCACAGGGGTCAAATCTGTTAAAACCTTTAAACGACTTCTTCTGAAATACCAAAAGCCCTAGAAGCATGATATTTGGCTGAAAGGTTCCTTGGATGAAGCCGGACAAAGTTTGCGAAAAGAAATGACCTTGACTTATATTCAAGGTCACAGGGGTCAAATCTATTAAAACCTTTAAACGACTTCTTCTGAAATACCAAAAGCCCTAGAAGCATGATATTTGGCTGAAAGGTTCCTTGGATGAAGCCCGACAAAGTTTGCGAAAAGAAATGACCTTGACCTATATTCAAGGTCACAGGGGTCCAATCTGTTAAAACCTTTAAACAACTTCTTCTGAAATACCAAAAGCCCTAGAAGCATGATATTTGGCTGAAAGGTTCCTTGGATGAAGCCGGACAAAGTTTGCGAAAAGAAATGACCTTGACCTTTATTCAAGGTCACAGGGGTCAAATCTGTTAAAACCTTTAAACGACTTCTTCTGAAATACCAAAAGCCCTAGAAGCATGATATTTGGCTGAAATGTCCCTTGGATGAAGCCCGACAAAGCTTGCGAAAAGAAATGACCTTGACCTTAATTCAAGGTCACAGGGGTCAAATCTGTTAAAACCTTTAAACGACTTCTTCTGAAATACCAAAAGCCCTAGAAGCATGATATTTGGCTGAAAGGTTCCTTGGATGAAGCCGGACAAAGTTTGCGAAAAGAAATGACCTTGACCTTAATTCAAGGTCACAGGGGTCAAATCTGTTAAAACCTTTAAACGACTTCTTCTGAAATACCAAAAGCCCTAGAAGCATGATATTTGGCTGAAAGGTTCCTTGGATGAAGCCGGACAAAGTTTGCGAAAAGAAATGACCTTGACCTATATTCAAGGTCACAGGGGTCAAATCTGTTAAAACCTTTAACCGACTTCTTCTGAAATACCAAAAGCCCTAGAAGCATGATATTTGGCTGAAAGGTTCCTTGGATGAAGCCGGTCAAAGTTTGCGAAAAGAAATGACCTTGACTTCTATTCAAGGTCACAGGGGTCAAATCTGTTAAAACCTTTAAACGACTTCTTCTGAAATACCAAAAGCCCTAGAAGCATGATATTTGGCTGAAAGGTTCCTTGGATAAAGCTGGACAAAGTTTGCGAAAAGAAATGACCTTGACTTATATTCAAGGTCACAGGGGTCAAATCTGTTAAAACCTTTAACCGACTTCTTCTGAAATACCAAAAGCCCTAGAAGCATGATATTTGGCTGAAAGGTTCCTTGGATGAAGCCGGACAAAGTTTGCGAAAAGAAATGACCTTGACCTATATTCAAGGTCACAGGAGTCAAATCTGTTAAAACCTTTAACCGACTTCTTCTGAAATACCAAAAGCCCTAGAAGCATGATATATGGCTGAAAGGTTCCTTGGATGAAGCCGGACAAAGTTTGCGAAAAGAAATGACCTTGACCTATATTCAAGGTCACAGGAGTCAAATCTGTTAAAACCTTTAACCGACTTCTTCTGAAATACCAAAAGCCCTAGAAGCATGATATTTGGCTGAAAGGTTCCTTGGATGAAGCCGGACAAAGTTTGCGAAAAGAAATGACCTTGACTTCTATTCAAGGTCACAGGGGTCAAATCTGTTAAAACCTTTAAACGACTTCTTCTGAAATACCAAAAGCCCTAGAAGCATGATATTTGGCTGAAAGGTTCCTTGGATGAAGCCGGACAAAGTTTGCGAAAAGAAATGACCTTGACCTATATTCAAGGTCACAGGAGTCAAATCTGTTAAAACCTTTAAACGACTTCTTCTGAAATACCAAAAGCCCTAGAAGCATGATATTTGGCTGAAAGGTTCCTTGGATGAAGCCGGACAAAGCTTGCGAAAAAAATGACCTTGACTTATATTCAAGGTCACAGGGGTCAAATCTGTTAAAACCTTTAAACGACTTCTTCTGAAATACCAAAAGCCCTAGAAGCATGATATTTGGCTGAAAGGTTCCTTGGATGAAGCCGGACAAAGTTTGCGAAAAGAAATGACCTTGACTTATATTCAAGGTCACAGGGGTCAAATCTGTTGAAACCTTTAAACAACTTCATCTGAAATACCAAAAGCCCTAGAAGCATGATATTTGGCTGAAAGGTTCCTTGGATGAAGCCGGACAAAGTTTGCGAAAAGAAATGACCTTGACTTATATTCAAGGTCACAGGGGTCAAATCTGTTAAAACCTTTAAACGACTTCTTCTGAAATACCAAAAGCCCTAGAAGCATGATATTTGGCTGAAAGGTTCCTTGGATGAAGCCGGACAAAGTTTGCGAAAAGAAATGACCTTGACCTTAATTCAAGGTCACAGGGGTCAAATCTGTTAAAACCTTTAAACGACTTCTTCTGAAATACCAAAAGCCCTAGAAGCATAATATTTGGCTGAAAGGTTCCTTGGATGAAGCCGGACAAAGTTTGCGAAAAGAAATGACCTTGACCTATATTCAAGGTCACAGGAGTCAAATCTGTTAAAACCTTTAACCGACTTCTTCTGAAATACCAAAAGCCCTAGAAGCATGATATTTGGCTGAAAGGTTCCTTGGATGAAGCCGGTCAAAGTTTGCGAAAAGAAATGACCTTGACTTCTATTCAAGGTCACAGGGGTCAAATCTGTTAAAACCTTTAAACGACTTCTTCTGAAATACCAAAAGCCCTAGAAGCATGATATTTGGCTGAAAGGTTCCTTGGATAAAGCCGGACAAAGTTTGCGAAAAGAAATGACCTTGACTTATATTCAAGGTCACAGGGGTCAAATCTGTTAAAACCTTTAACCGACTTCTTCTGAAATACCAAAAGCCCTAGAAGCATGATATTTGGCTGAAAGGTTCCTTGGATGAAGCCGGACAAAGTTTGCGAAAAGAAATGACCTTGACCTATATTCAAGGTCACAGGGGTCAAATCTGTTAAAACCTTTAACCGACTTCTTCTGAAATACCAAAAGCCCTAGAAGCATGATATTTGGCTGAAAGGTTCCTTGGATGAAGCCGGACAAAGTTTGCGAAAAGAAATGACCTTGACCTATATTCAAGGTCACAGGAGTCAAATCTGTTAAAACCTTTAACCAACTTCTTCTGAAATACCAAAAGCCCTAGAAGCATGATATTTGGCTGAAAGGTTCCTTGGATGAAGCCGGACAAAGTTTGCGAAAAGAAATGACCTTGACTTCTATTCAAGGTCACAGGGGTCAAATCTGTTAAAACCTTTAAACGACTTCTTCTGAAATACCAAAAGCCCTAGAAGCATGATATTTGGCTGAAAGGTTCCTTGGATGAAGCCGGACAAAGTTTGCGAAAAGAAATGACCTTGACCTATATTCAAGGTCACAGGAGTCAAATCTGTTAAAACCTTTAAACGACTTCTTCTGAAATACCAAAAGCCCTAGAAGCATGATATTTGGCTGAAAGGTTCCTTGGATGAAGCCGGACAAAGCTTGCGAAAAAAATGACCTTGACTTATATTCAAGGTCACAGGGGTCAAATCTGTTAAAACCTTTAAACGACTTCTTCTGAAATACCAAAAGCCCTAGAAGCATGATATTTGGCTGAAAGGTTCCTTGGATGAAGCCGGACAAAGTTTGCGAAAAGAAATGACCTTGACTTATATTCAAGGTCACAGGGGTCAAATCTGTTGAAACCTTTAAACAACTTCTTCTGAAATACCAAAAGCCCTAGAAGCATGATATTTGGCTGAAAGGTTCCTTGGATGAAGCCGGACAAAGTTTGCGAAAAGAAATGACCTTGACTTATATTCAAGGTCACAGGGGTCAAATCTGTTAAAACCTTTAAGCGACTTCTTCTGAAATACCAAAAGCCCTAGAAGCATGATATTTGGCTGAAAGGTTCCTTGGATGAAGCCGGACAAAGTTTGCGAAAAGAAATGACCTTGACCTTTATTCAAGGTCACAGGGGTCAAATCTGTTAAAACCTTTAAACGACTTCTTCTGAAATACCAAAAGCCCTAGAAGCATGATATTTGGCTGAAAGGTTCCTTGGATGAAGCCGGACAAAGTTTGCGAAAAGAAATGGCCATGACCTATATTCAAGGTCACAGGAGTCAAATCTGTTAAAACCTTTAAACGACTTCTTCTGAAATACCAAAAGCCCTAGAAGCATGATATTTGGCTGAAAGGTTCCTTGGATGAAGCCGGACAAAGTTTGCGAAAAGAAATGACCTTGACCTTTATTCAAGGTCACAGGGGTCAAATCTGTTAAAACCTTTAAACGACTTCTTCTGAAATACCAAAAGCCCTAGAAGCATGATATTTGGCTGAAAGGTTCCTTGGATGAAGCCCGACAAAGTTTGCGAAAAGAAATGACCTTGACCTTTATTCAAGGTCACAGGGGTCAAATCTGTTAAAACCTTTAAAGGACTTCTGAAATACCAAAAGCCCTAGAAGCATGATATTTGGCTGAAAGGTTCCTTGGATGAAGCCGGACAAAGTTTGTGAAAAGAAATGACCTTGACCTATATTCAATGTCACAGGGGTCAAATCTTTTCAAACATTTAAACGACTTCTCCTGAAATACCAAAAGCCCTAGAAGCATGATATTTGGCTGAAAGGTTCCTTGGATGAAGCCAAACAAAATTTGAAAATGAAAATGATGTTGTCTTATAAGGTCACAGGGATAAAATATGTTTAAATCTTAAGATGTTCTTCTAAATGTCTTACATTAAAAGATTTTAGGGGACTTTAGGGTTACACTATAATATAAGTCAGAGATTGATACCAGGTGAGCGATGCAGGCCCATTGGGCCTCTTGTTACTGTTTTTACACTCCTCCTTTGGCCTGGTGTCCAAGCATGTTAGAGTTGGTGTAGTTTTGACACAAGTGACTGAACAATTGTAAAATTAAGTTGCTTTGCTACTAAGTGTTAAGATCTTGTACAATAAATATGCTTATCAGTACTTACCACAAACATTCTAATTGCTAAGTTTGCTTGAAGTGACGTGGACTACGTATATTTCATTATGGCAAAGAGTTATCTTCTAATGATGAACTGTTAAACTCTTTTACATTAGTATATTTACATTAGTGTATTTACATTAGTATATTTACATTAGTGTATTTACATTTGGTCTGCATCCTTTCATGGTAATGCATTGTGAAGGCAAATGTTGTTATAGGACTGTAACCGCATTTGCTATTGGGATGTAATCAATTTCTAATATGACATCATTATTTTAATTGTTACAACGCTTGCGGATCGAAAGCTGTTTGAAATAACTAAATAAACCATATTTACTCTATTAAAATGTAATTATAGGTAATGAATATTTTAGCAGCTATATGGGGCTTTATTGAGTTTTTCATTAGTAGCAGTGTGTTATAAGACCGTAACATTTGCTAAATTGGATATAAATAGGCTGAAAAACAGACTTAGCAGGTTTTCACTTGTATTAGTTTCAATGACGTAACGCATGCTGTTGTAGTCTTAGATACTAGAAGTATATGTAGGCACAGATTTTGTTCTGCCTGTATTGAGACTTAATAGAAGTCAGTATACAAAGAACTGAATTTATTTTAGCTTTACCAGATGTATATCAGTGTATTTATTCTAATCGTTGACATGGGCAGTATCCTTGAAGAGGACTAAATCACACTTTCGTCATGTGATGATCAAGATAGTAAATTTCATTAACTAATTTGTACAGTAGTCTAAACAACAAAAATGTAAGCTGTGAAACTAATATCCTTCTATATCGTTAACGCTGCCAAGATTTTTGTCATCTTTATTAAAAGTAAAGCTTGGTGTATTATGTCCATAATGAGAATTTTAACCCGAAATTAATATTGTAAACTGTTGTTTAAGGACAAATATGACGACATGCTGATTGGTGTGAAGTCGACGGCCCTAAGGTTTGGTGACCAGACTAAGAATTGGTTGTCAGGGTTCGGGGTAGTGATGGTCAGTGGACTCACCGCGACGGGAATCATGTGTGACCAGACGTGGCCGTACTATACCGCAGTGACCATTACTTGTGCTCATCTCTTCCACCAGGTCAGTGTGATGGGACACTCAAAACCAGCTATACACTTCAAACATTGTACACTGGTATTTTTATGCAACTCCAACTCCAATTGATGCAGTTTTCAGCAATTGTTATGTATTCAATTGACAATGAATTATATACTTACTGGTACAGAAAATGGTTCACTTTGGAAAAGTCATAAAATTAATTTTTATGGTTAAGAAATTTTCAGAAAATTCAATTTTCCATTGATATCTGAATATCATATTACAGTATAACTCATTCACCCCTGAAGAAACATTTGAGCTCTTCCTATTAAATTGTCATTTCATCAAGAAATTTTAAGGGTGAATGCGTTATTGTCAGTTCCACTGACAGTTGATTTATTTATCATACATTTCTTTTCTAAATACAGATTTGGTCGGTTGACCTAGACAATGCTGACGATTGCGCAGCCAAGTTCCGCTCCAACACACGACTGGGGTTCCTCATGTTCCTGGGGGTTACTATGGGAACCCTGCTGAAGGTCGCAGAGGAGGACAAGAAGGAAGACAAGAGCAAAGCAGCAAATTCTTAGATTCTGTTATTGTGGTCAATTAAAAGCTTCAAAATGCTAACTGTATTTGCGGACGCTTCAACAAACTGTTAATTCTATCTATGTTGTTATATGTGCTTTGATACTGTGTATTTTGTCTGCAAAAGATTTTTACATAAAATGTATTCACATATATTACCTATTTGTTGTGTCTTGTGCCCCAACTAGCTGGACCCTGGGGGTTGTTCATGTCCATCCTTCTTTCCGTTATATCTTGTCTGAGCCCTGTCTCCTACGCTGTTGTCATTGGAACTTTATACTTTGGGTTTACTTTGATGAGGTTGCCAGATTTGGTGAGGTACTGAAATTTGCCATTGTTTACCATCCATCCGTCGTCCGCTATGTGCAAACTTTTCCTTCAGTCGACTTCTTCTCAATAACCAAAAGGCCTTGGGTGCTGATATTATGCATAAAGCATGCTGGGATGAAGACTACCAAGTTTGTTCAAATGAATGTCCTTGACCTTCTTTCAAGGTCACAGGGGTCAAAGTGCTAAAATTCCTCGAAGAACTTCTTATCAATAACCAAAAGGCCCGGCGTACTGATAATTGACCTGAAGCATGCTTGAAAGAAGGGCAACAAAATTTGTTAAAATGAATGACCTTGACCTACTTCCAAGGTCCTAGAGGTCAAATGTCTTAAACTTTTCAAGCAACTTTTTCTTAATAATCGAAAGGCCTAGGGTACCAATAGTTTGCCAGTAGCATGCTTGAATTTTAAGGGCTACCAAGTCTGTTCAAATGATTAAATTTAATCTACTTTCAAGGTCACAAGGGTCAAACGTCTTAAAATGTTTCAAACACTTCTCAGAAATTAAAGGTAACAGGATACTGCTATATTCCTAGTAGTTTGCTGAGATGAAGGAATACCAAGTTTGTTTATTAACCCCCTTACAAAGTCACAGGGGTCAAATATGGTAATATCTTTAAACAACTTTGCAATTACCAACAAAAAAATTATATAGATTGTCAGATGACCGTTATAGCCCATGGGCCTCTTGTGTATACACCCCAATACATATGTTTAGCTTTATACATATTATGGAAGTATTTCATCAAAACACCTTGTATAATTTTTGTCTTGCTTTGACAGAACACGAGACAAATACCAGGTAGTATTTTCCTGAATCAAGCACAAACCACACTTAACCTTTAAGGTTGTCCCATTTTTATTGTCATAAAATGTTTGATAAGTTGACATAAATAATAACTACAAAATCATCTTCATTATCACAGATTTCTGTGCATACATTTATTAAATGTTAGCACTTAATAATGTCTAGCACACATATAAAGTCAATAAATTTCTTCCCACTTGTTATACATTAACCCACGATTTGTACATCTGTTAATGTACAATTTTCACAGATAACATATCCATTATATACATGATATATAACCTCCAAATTTATGTTCTTATTTTTACAGAAATAGAATGTCTCAAAGAGAGAATATGTATTACCTCCCCTTGTAAGAACAAGACAAGGTCCCATTAAAGGGCAAATATCAGGAAATTTTTCGTGATTCTGGAAAATTCTGAAAAAATATCCAGTTGATAACCATGCAATAATATGCCATATACAAAGTAAACCTGAGCGGTAACTTACAAGAAACTCTTGACAGAAAAATCCAAAGAATTCAAAATGATTCAGGTTGGGCCCACTTCAACAACAAACCAAAGTTAGAAGACGGTTCAAAATGGACGCATGTTTACAAAAACCGAGTTTCAACTGCTTCTGTACCGGTAACCGCGTAAGAATTCATCTTGAATATTGCTGATATCATTTAATCTTAACTAAATCTATAAATATAACAAGTTATTAGGCTTGATTTTCGCTTCAAGTTTTACCAAAAGTTACGTAAATTGGGCCATTAAAATTTAAATTGTTAAGATGGCACAGAAATTATTACATGATAAATCAACATACTTTTCCCAGATGTTGGTGGTTGGCCATATAATAGTAAGCCAAGTTCAAATTTCTATAAAATAAATAACATTAAATAAATAGCTCTATGTACTTTTTGTCTTGTATAATTTTTGTTCATTTATATGTAAACCAACCTTGATTTGTGCCAAAATATCTCAAAGGTATAATATTCAACAGGTAAAGTACCAGCAGACACAAAAGATTTGGACATGAGCTAACTCGGGGAAAATTAGAAAGGTGAGATCTGCACCTAATTTTCCAGAGTTAAGCTAATGTCCAAATCTTTTCCTGTTTTTTCTTTAAGGTTAAACCAGTTCAACAGTGAACAGCATATATAAAATGTTCTAAAATACAAGAGAATAAATGCGTACCAATCAATAATCATTCCAGCATGTTGCATTTTCAATACATGAGCGAACAACATTGGCTGGAGATGTATCCATGAATGGCTGTAATCTCTATTTTGCCAGTGTTTGAGACAAAAACAATCATATCTTGTTATCAAACTTGCTTCAAAATTCAAGTATGCAAGTCCTTAGGTCAAACTACACATACTCTAATTTCACGCATTCTTTTACTATTCACAATTTTCATGATCGCACAAAACAGAGAATTCCACAGCTACTATTAAAACACTTTGTCAATCAAATAAAACCACTCAAACAGGTTGTTAGTACACCTGCATACTTAAAAGTCTGGAAAAACAAATCATTTTGCACATTGTCTCTTGTGAACAACTTGCTAATATACTAATGTACTTAAAAAGACTGGAAAAACAATGAAGTCGCCACTTAACGTCACTTTGTCTTCATGCAGGAGGTTTGAAACCTGAAGTGTACAACTATAGGTCTTCCCAAAAGTGTTGTTATTACCCTTGATAGTCCACAATGGTAGATACAAGATGGACTTCCGGGAAGTGTTGATTTGGCGCCATATGACAATCAGATGACGTAATTTCCATTATGACGCCATGATTACATAGTGCAAATTTGTTTCAAAAACACTTCCCAGTGTAGCCATGATATGGTGAAGAAGGGAGATAACAACACTTTTGAGATCGGCCTATACATGATGAAGAAATATTACCACAGGTAAATATGTAATTAAACCACACCTGCTCTTTTATCGCCTGACAGCAGCATCAAACTAACAGGTCCGCACTTACTTCATTAACAAACAAATCTGGTCTGACCAATTCAAATGTTTTGGATAGCAATAAACTTCTTAAGCCTTAGTCTGCCTTATTTCATAAACATACAACTCAGATCTGTTTGATCAAACCATACGGAATGCGTACAATGATAAATAATCACAGGTTGACACAATGCTAGGCTGTACTCTGTACATATATCCTATCCTCTCAAGCTTCATACACAGGTTACAGCCATACATAGCATGATACCGTATACTAGATTTTTGTATCTGTCCATCTCGATGCATACATATATACAGAACAACATCCCACTCTACGAGTTGATATTACCAATCTGGCAATACATTCATACGTCACAACACAGTTATTCTGTTTCATCCCATTCTGTACCAGAATTCTATCTTCACTCTCCATCTAGACAAACATTCACGCATACCACACAATGGTCCAACAGTAAACACCCTACCCTGTACAGGTAGATATTTTCTGTCTTCAGTCATACATCTTACACACACTTGTCCATCACGTAACACTGTACTATGTGGCACTCTGTAGACCTTTCTGTAATAGTTCTAACATCATGGGGTAGAGTGGGGTGAATTCCTTGCCTTGACGTGACTTTACATGTTGGACATATCCCTCTAAGCTTCCCCTGTAAAACAAATGGTGGGTGTAACAAACGGGAAAGTACAAACAAGTTTATATATGTTGGTTATAGAACTAGGTAAAACCTGCAAGTAACGAACGATTACATAATATCTTTTTTGACTTAATTAAATATTCCAAGATTTATCAATAAAAGTTGACAAAATTTTCAAAAATATTTTCAACAACATAAAAACTTTCTCAAAGTCTCAAATCAGACAAGGAAATCATTTGAATAGTGTATATGTGTATCTATATTTGATTCTTCATTATCTACAAACATTTTAATCATTATCAATGACCAATAAATCAGAGATCAATCCACAGTTTAACCTTGTATACAAGTTGGATACAATCAACAACTTACTTGATAAGTGTGAGTCGGTCTTTCTCGGATGGATGACTGTCTAACCACTGGGAGTACCGACTCACAGACCAATCAGCTGCCTGCAAAGAGGAAAGTAATCTTCTAAGATTCCTATTTTAATATATCAAATAGCTTAAAGCACATTAGTGTTACAAAGAAAAATATCACAGTCTGTATTCATTTGTCACTGAAAAAGAGTTTTTCACATTCAACATACAGAGGATATCAAACAGTGTCCTCAGTAATACCAAATATATTTCAGGAGTGGGGCTAACAATTAGATATTTTCATGAGAGTGCAGCACCAGAGAAAACTCAAAATATTCAGCAGCTGGATGCATATCCCATTTTTGGCAGTGGCAACCCGACTTAAGTAGCGGGAACGTGAATCTACTGGCATGGATGGAGGGCATGTTTTTGAAAAGGAAACAAAACTCCAACATTAAACTTACTGGCGGATGTTTGAACAACAGGATTAGAGGTGAATAAATTTGACTGTCAGTTTAATAACATTAACAAATGGTACGTACAATATGTGGGGATCGGAGTTCTGGAGGAGCCCCTCTGGCGAACAGGAAGTGTAAACATATGCTGTAGGGGATGATGTCGCCCAGGGTTGGACTCTTACATATGTGTTCCGGAGTCTGGAACAGGAGTGGCCTGAAACGAACCAAGTATCATCCTTTAACATACTGTAATTAATCACATTAACTGGTACTTAACGGTAATAAGTTAATTTTATTTTCCGATACAGGATCTACAAAGATCTTTTCGCCGACTCAAAAGCATGACATTAAAATATTTGCAATTGTATATAATTATGATGTTACTTGTATTATACAGAAGTTCCTGATTCTCCTAGTGCTTATCCAGTTTATTTTAAAATGTGTATAAATTTACAGATGCTAATACCACATTTTCCAGAAGATTGTTCCATATTTTTACAACAGGCAAGGCAAAAAAGTTCTTGTGAAAATCTATTAAAATAAATCGGTGCATAAGAGAAAATTATCAAAGAAGATAGATGTTTCTTTCCTACCTAAAAGCCCTTAAAAGCCTGTAGTCTTTGCCAATATCCGACACCCTTTTACAGAAAGGAGATATGGCCAACTCCATCTGGGCAAAGTCTGCAGCAAGCCGCATCTTTCCACCCTCCCCCAGGGGGCGCACTAAACTGGCATGTCGTACAAACAGCATCACACATCGACTTGCTATCGGTTTGATGCTGGAAAATACACAAACATATTGAAACCCTTGTAATGATTTATACTTATTTGTAACATCTCAATGTTCATTTTACGAGTCATTTCCTGAAAGAATCAATTAATTAAACAAAACAGAAATAGATCAACTCTAATGTATATTAAACATTCAGTATATCTACAAAGGTGTTGGAAATTATCTTTTTTTTTTTTTTTTTTTCGTTACTGATTTATAAAATTCCTTGTCTGTCAGGATAAACAACTTCAGTTTAAAGGCAAAAAAAAATGAAAAATCTAGACTTATAACATCAACCTTATATGAAACAGATATTCACACATAAATGTTTTTGGCCATTTTTACACCGAATGCAGCAAATAAATTCATACAAATTACATTTTTGCAATCGGGAGACAAAGGTATCTTATTTTTATCAGTTTTGCCCCCATGTCAGCTTAAAACATATTTAGCACAAAAATAGCTTTCCAGTTTATAATAGCAGTATCAGTGAAGAACTGTTTGGCAGAACATATTGTACACAGCCAAACTCAATATGATGTTATATAATAAAAGTAAATGTTCTGCATTGTACATTAACTAAACATTACACAAGTGACAATGCTGATATGACAGTAGACAGAGTTACCATTTATATCGTAGATAATATCTATGCTTGCCATACTGTTACACAGATCAAATTTTTGCGACCATGTGTCCCGCGAATTAGCGAAAATATAATCCCTGCGAAAATAACCAGCTATATAGTATTTGTGTTAAGCCTATACTTGTCTGAAGAAAACTACTTTAGCTAATGCTTTGGTATTCTGTGGTGTTTTTAGTACCTTTCTACGATGAACTCCTTACAATCGTACTGAGATAGGTAGTCAGTCTGACATCTGGCTACAAAGTCCTGCAACTCGCGCATGTAGAGAGAGCACTGGGCCTCCTTCTGATTGTCGGCAGGCATCGACCTTCAAAGGCATCACATATAAGATTCATAATTTTAAACACTTCCCACACGCCCTGTTTTGAAGGGATTAATATTTACATAACAGATTACAACAATACATTATATATAACTTACATATAATTTTAAACAATTACTGACCTCTCAGAAAGTGGATAAAAGGATTTATTATCTTGAGAAAAAGGAATGTTAATCGTGAATATCAATGGGGTGTATATAAGACTCTTATAAATCATCCCATTTTCCTGTTCAACAAATATTTTAAATACCATTTTAAAACATTTATAAAGACTGACATTTGTAGTACAGGGTATGTGTCTGATGGTATTTACAAATATTTACCCTGAAAAATCCTCCTGGTGCAAGGTGAGAATGATGGCCTCCACAGCATCAGAGATTGAGGACAGGAGGGGGTTAACTGCTGCACTCATCAGCCCCACAGTAACCTAGGTAACAATCATAAATAACCAATCATCATCAGCCCCATGGTAACCTAGGTAACAATTATAAATAACCAATCATCATCAGCCCCATGGTAACCTAGGTAACAATCATAAATAACCAATCATCATCAGCCCCAGAGGAACCTTGGTAACAACCATAAATTACTAATCATTATCAGCCCAGGGTAACCTAGGTAATAACAATCATAAATAACCAATCATCATCATTCCTACAGTAACCTAGGTAACAACCTTAAATAACCAATTATCATCAGCCCCACTGTAACCAAGGTAACAATCATAATTAACCAATCATCATCAGCCCTCGGTACCCTAGATAACAGTCATAAACAACAACTAGTTAATCACCAATAATTATCAACCCAACAGTCCATTAAAATACAATCACTGATAACTGGTAATGAACTTAGCTGTTCATAGGATGTTAAACCCAATACAGATTTTATTTGTGACAAGGTATAAATTCCTTATCTGACATAATCATGTCCACCATTGTACAGTAATTCACATTTCACAACAAACAGGGCCGCCAAATAAAACTCAGTATATCCTTACCTCCAAAGCTTTCTTCATGCTTTCTACTGCCTCTATGGGAAAGTTAGTGAGGCTAGTTAACACCTGGAACATAAGATGAAAACCTTCTGTAAATATAAATGATTATATATACAATAGTAATACTTTTTTCCATGGACTAGAAAATGATTTTCATCTCACAAAAAATATAAACTTGCAATTTATTAAGCTTATGATTACATAGCGAACCATTGTCATTGTTTTTTTGGATACCAACAGTTCTGAAGTGATCACAAACTGAAGAACTTGTATATGTGTAAGCATTAGTACTACCTTTGAGATTGACTGGTGTAGAAGATACAGTGTGTTCACTACAGAACAGTTACGACTCTGCCCCTGGGTAGGAAATCCAATCACCTGGCTCGCCTCCCCGTCAGTGGCAAGCTACAAAATACACGAAAAAAAAAACTGGAGCCTACTCGTTACAGTAAATGATCACTCTGCTTGAAGATCTTATATAAGAAATGTTTAAAAATGTTGGTAAACAGAATTTTTGAAATTGACAAACTCAACGTACATGTATAATGATTTCATTTCATGAAATTTTATTGAAATATATTGACAAAAGGATTGGGCAACAGGCATAGCCTATTTAAGTCCTCTCCTCAGTATAATGATATCTTAGAAAACTTCGGGTACCCCAGTACATGAAATAAAAGTTATGAACACTTTGGTCCCTATGTTACTATTGAAGCAGATTTTGGAAATTTGTAACTGCTGAAATTCAATACTTACCAACTGTTCACTCTTGTTACAGAAGAGCTCGATGGTCTTGGCCACATTCTTAGATACCGTCACACACAGTTTATTGTCTACGCTGGCTACATTAAGCTCACTGCATATAAAATATAGTGATAAAGGTTATCAAGATTTTCTTCATAATCATCCGCGATCAAAGAAATGAATCAGAAATTCACATATCATCAAATACTTCACAGTTCAGTAATGATTTTCCCCCTGATTATTGTTTCAATGTAGTGACAGCTGAAACAGAAACTCCTATACCTTAAGTTGTTTTAACAAGCAAACCTGTAGTGTAACAGTTAATTCAGAAACAAACAAACAAACCGTTTCACCAAGGAATGCCATCAATGAAATACTGTCCAATAGCAATGGTCAATCTATCCCATCACAAAGACTGACACTTCCAACGCCAGGGTTTGTGCCAGTGGCAACCCTCGAAAAATGAAGTTCAACCGTTGTCGAACATTCTAGATATTACAGCTATCCTAGGCTAGTCAAGTTATCAGTAAATGTAAATGTGCCATTTATACAAGAAAGTGGCTTGACGACGAAAAAGTCTTTAACAGGCTATATGAAAATAGCTTACCTTTCATAGCACCACAAAAATTTTCATTATTTGTAATAACATTACTATCTGGAGGTTGTTCATGGTAAAAAAAAAAACAGTGAAAACTCCAGATGAACAAGAGTAACCAATTAAGTTTTCCATTATCAGTTTTTGTGAAAAAAGTATCACATAATAATTATGTGTCTAAAAACAAGTTTTAGGTAAACCAGTTTTCTACCTAATTGGTTTCTACAACATTCCACATACCTGACAACGGTTTTGACGACACTCTCCACCTCCGAGGCTGTCGGGGGGTTCATGGAACTGCTGCTACTGAAGATCAGGTTGATGGGATCAAAGAGCCGTGACAGAGACTTGGACAGGTAGGCCATCTCAAACTTGGCCAGGGTCTGTCTCAGAGCGGCCTCAGGACTGTAGGTAAATAATACAGTAAAGATAGAAATGGCCCCAGGACTGTAGGTATAAAATACAGTAAAGTTAGAAATGGCCCCAGGACTGTAGGTATATAATACAGTAAAGTTAGAAATGGCCCCAGGACTGTAGGTAAAAGATACAGTAAAGATAGAAATGGCCCCAGGACTGTAGGTATAAAATACAGTAAAGTTAGAAATGGCCCCAGGACTGTAGGTATATAATACAGTAAAGTTAGAAATGGCCCCAGGACTGTAGGTATATAATACAGTAAAGTTAGAAATGGCCCCAGGACTGTAGGTATTTAATACAGTAAAGTTAGAAATGGCCCAAGGACTGTAGGTATTTAATACAGTAAAGTTAGAAATGGCCCCAGGACAGTAGGTATATAATACAGTAAAGTTAGAAATGGCCCCAGGACTGTAGGTAAAAAATAAAGTAAAGTTAGAAATGGCCCCAGGACTGTAGGTAAAAAATAAAGTAAAGTTAGAAATGGCCTCAAGACTGTAGGTATATAATACGATCAGTAAAGTTAGACAGAGAATTGGACAGGAAGACCATCTCAAACTTGGCCAGAGCCTGTCTCAGAGCGGCCTCAGGACTGTAGGTATATAATACAGTAACGTTAGAAATGGCCCCAGGGCTGTAGGTATATAATACAGTGAAGTTAGAAATGGCCCCAGGACTGTAGGTATATAATACAGTAAAGTTAGAAATGGCCCCAGGACTGTAGGTAAAAAATAAAGTTAAGTTAGAAATGGCCCCAGGACTGTAGGTAGATAATACAGTAAAGATAGAAATGGCCCCAGGACTGGAAGATTGGACAGGAAGACCATCTCAAACTTGGCCAGAGTCTGTCTCAGAGCGGCCTCAGGACTGTAGGTATATAATACAGTAACGTTAGAAATGGCCCCAGGACTGTAGGTATATAATACAGTGAAGTTAAAAATGGCCCCAGGACTGTAGGTATATAATACAGTAAAGTTAGAAATGGCCCCAGGACTGTAGGTATATAATACAGTAAAGTTAGAAATGGCCCCAGGACTGTAGGTATATAATACAGTAAAGTTAGAAATGGCCCCAGGACTGTAGGTATATAATACAGTAAAGTTAGAAATGGCCCCAGGACTGTAGGTAAAAAATACAGTCAAGTTAGACAGAGACTTGGACAGGTAGGCCATCTCAAACTTGGCCAGAGTCTGTCTCAGGGCGGCCTCAGGACTGTAGGTACAAAATACAGTAAAGTTAGAAATGGCCCCAGGACTGTAGGTATATAATACAGTAAAGTTAAAAATGGCCCCAGGACTGTAGGTATATAATACAGTAAAGTTAGAAATGGCCTCAAGACTGTAGGTATATAATACGATCAGTAAAGTTAGACAGAGAATTGGACAGGAAGACCATCTCAAACTTGGCCAGAGTCTGTCTCAGAGCGGCCTCAGGACTGTAGGTATATAATACAGTAAAGTTAGAAATGGCCCCAGGACTGTAGGTATATAATACAGTGACGTTAGAAATGGCCCCAGGACTGTAGGTATATAATACAGTAAAGTTAGAAATGGCCCCAGGACTGTAGGTATATAATACAGTAAAGTTAAAAATGGCCCCAGGACTGTAGGTATATAATACAGTAAAGTTAGAAATGGCCCCAGGACTGTAGGTATATAATACAGTAAAGTTAGAAATGGCCCCAGGACTGTAGGTAAAAAATACAGTCAAGTTAGACAGAGACTTGGACAGGTAGGCCATCTCAAACTTGGCCAGAGTCTGTCTCAGAGCGGCCTCAGGACTGTAGGTACAAAATACAGTAAAGTTAGAAATGGCCCCAGGACTGTAGGTATATAATACAGTAAAGTTAGAAATGGCCCCAGGACTGTAGGTGAAAAATACAGTAAAGTTAGAAATGGCCCCAGGACTGTAGGTATAAAATACAGTAAAGTTAGAAATGGCCCCAGGGCTGTAGGTATATAATACAGTAAAGTTAGAAATGGCCCCAGGACTGTAGGTATATAATACAGTAAAGTTAGAAATGGCCCCAGGACTGTAGGTATATAATACAGTAAAGTTAGAATGGCCCCAGGACTGTAGGTATTTAATACAGTAAAGTTAGAAATTGCCCAAGGACTGTAGGTATATAATACAGTAAAGTTAGACAGAGACTTAGACAGGTAGGGCATCTCAGTCTGTCTCAGAGCGGCCTCAGCACCACAGAATTGAATAGAAATTAGAAGTGTGAATTTGTCTCTCAAGAAAAGATTAACCACATACAGTATAGTTCACACAGTAAACACACCGTAAATATATATCTGTCAGTAGTAAAGGTGCCTTGCTTTCAGAAAAAAAAAGATGGAATCACTTTTATAATGAAATGCAACAGAATATAATGAATCTGATTGCGGAATTATGAAATCATTACTTTACAGTAAAGCAAGCCTAAATGGTCCTCAGGGGACCTAAAAAATTAATCACTTTAGGTTAGGTATAACCTGGTGTATTTGTCAGAAAATTTCTTGCCTTTATTGAAGTCCCAAATTTTACATTGATACATGATAGATTTAACACGTTAACGTAGCATACTAGTAGCCATGGTCGTTGTCTATGATATGCAGAAAGTGGATTGTGGGGAGTGGTGGAGAGGGATACTGTCAATTTGCTCGAACTCATCCCCTTAAGACCCAATCACTTCATATTTTCTATACAGTATAGAGTGAACCCTGACGGTCAGTGTTACATATTTTACTCTAATGAAAAGTTTTCATCCAAAATGTTGCAACTTTGACAGAAGTAGTGAGGAACTAACTCGTATTTGTCCCTCCTGTTTGCCTGCAGGAAGAGGTCTTCCTCTCCAGCCTCGTCAGCAGTCAGATGGTCAGCCATGTGGGAGGCAGTGTTGAGACTAAACTGCTGTAGGCGGCGCCACAGGTCATTGTACAGTCGCAGCAGTTTAGGATACTCGCCCTCAAACGCCTGCTTCAGGAACGTAGACCCTAGAAAACCAATACATTGTGTAATAATTATATAGTAGTTGTACAAACATTTTCTGCCTAAATTCTACTTAAAACATTATCGCAACATTTTTATAACAATTAGAAACCAATACATAGTACTTTTTCTTAAATTTTCTATATAAAGTCTACTTAATGTGTCTTAAATTGTTTATCTCAGATAATGTCTTTTTCTTTTATTGTTAACCCTGATGTGCACAGTGCCATTTGTTATAATAACAATGAGATGAAGTTATTTTATATGACATAGAATGAAATGGAGATTCCCTTAAAACGATGTCATTGTTTTTTAAATTAAAGGATAAATTTTTTATCAAGGATAAAAAAATTTACTGGATTTCTCATAGTGGCGATATTCCACTATACCTTTTGTGTAAGAAGAATTGACATTATTCTTATAGCATGAGAGGTACTCCAACAATGTTAGAGGTTTTACACAGCGAGATAATTTTGACAGGTGCCTCGCAGTCGGCAAAATCATGCCCTATAAAAAAAGGCCAACCAGCAGCCTCTTATGTTATAGGAGAAGCATAAGAGGCTGCTAGTCTGCCTTCCTTCTATCCGATGTGATTCTGTCGACTGTCTATCATAATTACTGCTGTGTAAACCTCTAACATGTAGATTATACTGTACTCTGATGTATATGGTAGTAACACTGTTGCCTGGGTGTGTGACGCTACCTTCTGAGGACTCGGTGAATTCTGTAGTCAACATCCTAGTGATACTGTCCCAGAAGTCCTGCATGATGTTAACCTTTCCATCACAGTGCTGGGAAGCAAAGAAGACAGGTTATCCTACAACTTGCTGACATTTCAAGGAAGCTGATACAGTAATGACCTTATTTGCTGATAATTGTTTAAGTGATATCTCCGACCTTAGCCTAGCAGACCTAAACATTACGTCTTCCAAGGCAAGGCCATACAAAATACTGGTTAAAGGTTTCATCAATATGCATTGAAAAAGGAAGCAACAGGTTAATATGAAAGTGTGCAACCCCTAATCCAATTTACATTTGTTTTGAAGGAATACCAGTTACTTCAAAAAGTATGTCGATCAAATATGAATTGATGTCATCAAGTCCTTCTAAGTATCCATATGCATGGTATGTTGAACACAACTCTACAAACATAAAAACCTGTGTTTTTTATTAATTACTGAAAAGATAGTTTGAATACCAACAATGTCCACTTTCACTTTGCTAATACCATACCTTTGCCAGTTCTTCTATAAAACACACGTGAGTAACAGGGTCTCTCTTCTTCACCAGCACTTTCTGTAGATGTTGAATCTAGGAAGCGCACAAAGATTTCAAAATAATCAAGCTGATAGGTAGATTTAATATCCATACTAATTCTCTGATTAAATTCAACTACACATTGTAACAAGGATTACTATGATTTGAAAAAAAGGACTACTAAAAATATGACAACTATGGCCAAATTCTATGACAAAAGTTCTAAGACAGTTCTTTAAATTATACATATCGATCAGGTAAAAGTAACTTTTTCAGATCCCTCAATGTCTGTGAGACATAAATGCTGCCTTCCCCTTATCAAATTAGTTCTTCATGCTTATTATGTATGTGAAGTTTTATGACAATCGGATCAGTAGTTATTTAAATAAGCTGGTTACATTACCATGGGACGGGACGGACATGGGTAACACTATATGCCCCCCCTCCCATTTCATAGTGGGGGCGTAAACATGCAGTTCTAATATCCATCCACTTGGCATGCTGACATATCTGACTTCCAATATATGTTTTATCTGTAATGACTTTACTACACACCTGAGCACAGGAGGCGTAGATGCTGTCCATGAGTTTCTCCATGTTGGTCCACAGCAGTGCCCGGAAAGCTGCTGTGTTCCCAGTAACAGGCATGGCAGCCTTGCCCGGCCCACCTACAACAGGTATAGTATATGGGACATGGATATTTTAAATGTGAAAGAACTTAGTCCAAGTATTTAAACGAAATTTTCAGTGGTTTGGTTAAATGAAAACTACAGTGTATATGTGAAATATACATATACATGTATATAAACATGACCTACAGCATTAGGAGTTTTCTTGAAAAGATTTTCATAAATCAAATGCCACATTGTTTCAGAAAGTCACCTTACGATGGTTGCTCAACAGGTCAGACAGACATTTGCATAATTCAGGTCATTTCTATAGTGAATTACAATGGGAGGAAAAATTACGATCACATATGACAGAAAGTCGCTTTATATAATTCAGGTGGTCGTTAAGGCAGGTTTGACTGTGTAATTATATATATCATTATAATCCTGTGATTGGCTATTCTCCCAACTCTTGACAGAATTATCTCCCATTTTACCTGTTCAAGACAGATCGGTTTATCTAAGGTATGGTTTGTTTTTGTAATTACCAAGTGTCTGACAGATACGATGTCACTATATGCTATTCACAAAGGAAGTCACATGCAAATAAAGATAACAAACAGTTTATAAACTATCAATGTTGAATGTTTTGACTGTATTGAAATGACAGGACAGAAATAGACAACCAAATAAATTGTCCCTTGGGAGAGGATTTATCTGTAACTGCCTCAAGATAGGGGGAGAAACAGTATTAACTTTCCCATGACGGAGACATCATCTCTGTGATTACCTCTGGAGCCAATGGCGGAGGACTGCTGCTGGCTGAGGGCCTGCATGTCGAGACAGCTGCGGATGTTTTTGTGTAGCCCCTCCTTACAGCCCGTCACCACCTTGTCCACAGTGTGGTGTAGGCACCGCAGGTTGTGGAACACTTGAAGTGCTGTTGCCACCTGTGTGGGGTTCTGAGGAAAATAACACACACCTATTCTTTGTACCAAAACATGATGATTTTTCTTATTAAACATTTTTTCATTACATTTTATTGAATATTCTACTATCATACTAAAGACCAAAATGACAAATTTATCTTAAATGGTATTTCTCACTCTTTAAAATAGCTTTATTCAAGTTCTCAAGAGGACATGCCTTTCACTTAAAAGAGAGTTTTATATTTAAATCATTTATTGACTTTCTTTTTTTGTTTTCTCAATTTTCTAAGCTGAACATTAATTTAGTTTGTGTATCTATTTCCATTTCGTCATACGATAAGAGGTCACAATTTTCATAAAGATGAAAATAGAAACATCAAATCCAATACGTTACACAGGTGGCTGTACATGCTTGTGGAGAAGAATTTTAAGTTTCATAATAATATGAGCCACAGATTCTAACTTTTACTATCTAGAAAACATCTACAAATTCCAACTTTAACTATCTAGAAAACATCTACAAATTCCAACTTTTACTATCTAGAAAACATCCATGGATTCCAACTTTTATTATCTAGAAAACATCCATGGATTCCAACTTTTATTATCTAGAAAACATCCATGGATTCCAAATTTTATTATCTAGAAAATATCCATGGATTCCAACTTTTATTATCTAGAAAACATCCACAAATTCCAACTTTTACTATCTTGAAAACATCCATGGATTCCAACTTTTATTATCTTGAAAACATCCATGGATTCCAACTTTTATTATCTAGAAAACATTCATGGATTCCAACTTTTATTATCTAGAAAACATTCATGGATTCCAACTTTTACTATCTAGAAAACATTCATGGATTTCAACTTTTACTATCTAGAACACATTCATGGATTTCAACTTTTACTATCTAGAAAACATTCATGGATTCCAACTTTTACTACCTGGTCTCTACAAAAAATTCATAGTCAACCTTCAGTATAACATAATCTAGGTCTATTCAGTGGTATAAGTAAGGGACTTACATTGCTTATCTAATCTATGTAGTATCTGTTAAAATATATTTTACTCCAAGTTGTAATGCTGATAATTCATTATGCCAGATTCATCTCCAAAATGCAGGTAAGACATCATTGCCTAGACATGTTGTGTATGGAATCAAAAGAAGCTGTTGAAATATAACATGTTTGACTCGTGTGACTTTGAAAGTCAATGTTTGCTTTTTTTTTTAACCATTAGCCCTTCACGCAGGAAACATATGGGCTTAATATCATTTCTCTAAATCTTATGTTTCATCTGAAGATAGCGTTTGAAAATATGACTTCCTCTAAACAATTCTAGATATAAATATTGGTATCTATGTACAAACCTGAGTCTCCAGGCCCTGGTCTAACATTTTCTGAGCCTGTGTTTCAACATCCTTCCGCGCTCCTCTGATAAATCTTCGGTCTTGCTCTATTATTTCAATGCCAGCAAAATCAACTCCTTCACATATGTAATCTAAAACAACCAAACAAATAAATGCTATATCAAAATTTCCTGAAATGATTTTTGTTCTAAGTGATTAACAGGAACTTTCTTTGTTTTTTTTTATACCCAGAAACTAATATCATTAAAATGAATACTTGCACATTGCAACACTTTCATATGTAAAAGGCCACTTGGACTTGTTTTATAACCTGATGATAATTAAGTAAAGCGTAAGAATATAAGAGAATGATACACCCTTTCCTGATGACCCAAGTTCTACATTTCGTTATATTTTCATTTGTTCAGCATTTTTTTTTACTTTTTACTTGCTAAATCAACACTGCTGGTTTTTAAGTACATTGAACAACTGAACAAATACACAAATGATATAATGTTGAGGGATTATTCTTGTATAAATATCATATCTGTATTTAAATTTCTAAACAACATACCTAGTTCATTCAGGCTTTGAGCTGCCTTGGTTATCTCCCTTGCTCCTCCCTGTAGCTGACTGTGCAGTCGTTTACTGAGGTACATGATGCGAATTATCCTCCTTAGTAAGTCACAAGTTTCCTGAACACAAGACATCAAAAATTCAAAGAGAAGTCATATCAAGAGTACTGAGGGGTTTATAAAAATAGAATTACAAGTTTGGTTCATATTTAGAATGAACAATACTGTAGATTTGATTTCACTACCTGTAGCCTTAACCAATCTGAGGAGGTATCTGGCATATTAATTAAACAGGAGCTTATCATGATAAAATATGATTTTGATGTTTTGCAGAACATAATATTGTTAATATGCAGTCGAACCTCATTATCTCGGACATGTGTAACTCAAAGACCTTGTTTAATTCTAAGTACATATAACATTGGTCCCAGTCAGACTTCAAACTTACTATTCAAAATCACCTAGCTTCAAGATTTAATACTTTTATATAGGTTCAGCTGTATATATATTACGGTCATCAGATTCTTACCTGTAAATTTCTCAGTTGTGTTGTTCTTGCTGATATCTTGTTGAATGGTTCTGACACTTTTGTTCTGACCCTTGAAAGGTAAAAGTAAACACAATTTGAAATCATTTGAGTTAACCTTAAAAATGTTAAATGGGGAAACTTTAATGGTCAAATACCTTTTGCCCTTCACTAGCAAATTCATAAAAGACATGCTGTGTACTGAAATCTGCTGTCAGCATAAATTTGTCCCTATTTGTGAGAGCACAAAATTAAAAATATTAAGGACTGGTTTCAGAGGAATTAAATGAATTGGTGAGAAAAAAGATAAAGATATCTTTAACCCTATAAAACCATCCATTATTTGTATTTATCATGTCTGCTATAACATGGATAATTACACTATTAACAACAAACCTGTCCATTGCTGCCAGCAGGGACTGTATTCGAGTCTGCATCATTTGTAACACTCCTGAAACAGTAGAGAAAGCGGCAACTAACATACACCTTCAGCAACAGTGTAACTGACCTGTGGAACAGCTAACAGTTGATATAGTTCTGGTGAAAAACTTCATGTGCTTTAATTAAGAGTCTGCTTAACAAACAGTGGACATTGTTTTACCATAATCATTGTTTTTTTAACTTCTCGTTTTGTAAAATAATACTTTTATTAAACTAGGCCTTGCTAGTATTTTTCAGTTTTCTATTTTCAGCAATATCCATTATCATTGGTTGGTGAGTTTACATACAAGGATGCGTTTAAATGCAATAAGACAACATCACTAGGTAGCTGTATCAGCTAACTTATTTACAGTATTGGTAAGAACTGATATAGATATACATATACATGTATTGCTTTTAATTTTACATATTTTATTAAACAATGCTGATTTTTTTCAATTATCAATAGAAATATCGCATAACATATTAGTATAATTAGTAAAACTGTTGGAGATATTGTGGATTTTCTCCTTTAACTCTAATTTTCAAGATTTATTAATTTAAACCATCTGAAATTCAACAGGCTTCCCTAGATATTTTTGTTTTTCAAATCCTCTCATGGGAGGAAACACAGCAAATTTTGATGATGCAGACAGAAATATTCATTGAACACTGTGACCACAATAAGAATACAATGGTCAACACAACCAAGTCAAGATCAATACTCAGTAAAACGAGGATTTAAATGGACATTAATGTACCCATCAATCTCTCATATTGTGTGTACATTGTCAAAATATTTGGAAGAGGAATTTGGACTGCCATATTTAGAAGTTTGTATACCTTCCAGTGTTTCCACTCCCGTTGCCTGTGAAAGCAAGTCATCATGGTGAGCTACGATCTGAAATGAAAGAACATTTTATCATTTACACATGATTTCTTTTTATGCGTAGCTGTGAAGAATCATCTTTAATGCTTTCAGCTTATTTTTTTTCACACACTAACTTTTGATAACTTACCGGTATTCATGCACTATTTAACAGTTGAGATTTATCAAAGACTGCAATATGTACATGCATACAATACCTGTGAATGAATTTCCCTATCAAGCAGTGCTATGCCTTCAGCTAATTTGGAAAGCTGTTCTGCAATTGCCTGTCCCTGGATCGCTTTGTTGGCATATCCCTTCACATCAAATGTTGCATCCAGAAACTGACTAAAAACGTCTGTAAAATAAAAACTTTACATGTTATTTACATTATCTTTCAGTGAATACCCAGCTACAATTTTAAACAAAACAAAATTCCTTATGGACAATCACATATAATACATAGATTCTAACAATGGCAGTGTTCTCACTAAGTTTTGCAATAGTTGGTTAAGCTCAACAGAGTAGCTGGTTGAATTTTTACATTTAACAATGTTGACATGTATAAAAACATGAAAAAATAGCCGGTTCAATGTTGATGAATAGCAGGCCTAGGCTGCTTTTGCCAGCAATCGGCTTTTAACGAGAACACTGACAATGGTCAATGTTATGGTCAACATAGGTGCATTTTCTGGAGAATTATTGGTATCCAAAAACTAATGTACAAGTTAATAAGGGACTTCTCTTTACTTCAACCATTAAGTCACCACATTCAACTAACACTAGTAACAGACAAGTTTTTCAAGAAATTGGGTTTATGCATGCACAGCACCAATGACAGATTTTATAATTCACATTACATGATTTATAGTTGTCTTTTTTGTTATTCAAAGGATAAGATAACTGTGATAGATTTACACACTCTGAGCTATGAAGTGGTCTGAACAATCCTGACCGTCCAAAGATATCTGATGGTCTGTCAGCCCTAAAGTGGAGTTGAAGGGAGAATAGTGAGAAGGAAATATTATTTCAAATTCAGTCTAAAAGAGTTCTGAGACAGATGTCCAAGCAAGTCCAGAACAATCAGAATGAATAATTAATTATAGTCTTATATTTACACACTTATTTTTTTTCCTGGTAAAAGGTAATAAGTTTAATTCCTTCTCAGTTGTCATTGGTCATCAGTCTTCTATGTACATGTAAGCAAAGCGACAGTTAGACCCCTTTGAAAGTGTTATGTGGAGCCAAGTGTCGCTCTAGTACAACATCAGTCAAGTCGGTAACAATAATAGATGGAACAAATATCTGATGTTCATACACATCCTATTTTCTTTTTCAATCAACTTTTATTAGTGGCAGATTTTTTTTGTGCAAAGGATTTAGATCGCCTCCTACTAGGTTCTAGCTTCAAGTCAGGGTTTTCCCTTACGCACAAAAAACTGCATTTTGACTCCCAAATTTATTAAATTTGATGGTCCCAGGAAAAACCCTGTCAAGCTAGAGGGAATTTCACTTTAGCTCAGTGGTAGGGCATCCGTCTAAGATTCTGGAGATCTAAGGTTCAATCCCTGTTGGAAGCTTACTATTTTCTTTCCTGTTACATATGTAAAATAGCTCAATCAATATACATTTTGTAGGTGTGTTAACACAGTATATGCTGTTAGGATTTGGAAGAGGCAATCACAATCGAAATTGCATTGTTTTTTAACATTTGCCCTTGATATGTATAGTCATATTTGACCATATAGCAAAACCTGTCTAGTATACATCCAGATCCATGTGCGAAAATGCCCAAGTTGGTGCCCGGCACATTACCTAGTACCTAGTAAGTAACCTGTTAGTTGTAAATTCATTTGCCACGGAATAACGTGGACATGGAAATATGAGGCCATGTTCTATGCGTCGGGAATATTACCAGCGTCAACGAGTAACTGACAGAAAAATAACACCAAGACCAGTTTCCGTTAAGCAGTTAAGCGGAACAACCGGTTTGTCCACTTACAAATGGTAACGTTTTCATGTAAAAATCCTGGTGGACCTTGAAATGCTTAAATGCAGGTTTTGCAAGGGTTTCTTGGGTTTGCCTGATAGCAGAATTAGAATACTAGGACTGGCAACCAGCCAGTTCAACCGCTTATTCAAAATCGGCCTATAACTTATAGCCAGAATCGAGTACAGCAAAACTGGACCAAGTAAATCTATTTAATTTACCGCTTAATTTAAGAAAAGTACCTCTGCTGTATCTTCATTTCCAAAACTGATCATTTTAAGTTAAAGTCATGGACATAACGTATTTGCATATGTAATATTCGAAGCAAAAAATCAAATTTTACCATCCGACTGGAGTTGTTGCAGCAACTTGTCGTCCATGTTGGATTTATCTACTTCCGCTTTGCAACGTTGCTTACGAAAAGGTGGCAAAATTTGTTTGCCAAAAAAAAGATATTTGCCTTACTAATATTAGGAAAAAATCAACAGAAAAAAACTTTTATTGCTACCAATTGGATATTAGCTTCACAAAAAAAAACCAGAAAAAAAAACGAAATAATGTTTTACGAAACTAAAGTCATGAATATCGCTTTGTTTACTTCCGCTTCAAAACACGTGCAGAAGGTAGAAGGGTGTCATGTTATTTTTGTGAGATAGTGTTAGAAGAGGGTTACTTTCACATCAGATCTTGACAGGGAGCACTTGCAGTGATGGATTACCCATAAATCGATCAAAATATGTTGAATTCATTTCAGCTTACCAATCAAGTATACTGGATTTTAGTATGAAGATCCAGATTTTAACTCCTGATTTATTGACAAATTAAGTTTCACTAAGTTTCAAGCTCTATTTAATCCGATAACATGACTTCAGTAGACGAATGTCATGTCTGGAAAAAGCCATTAGAACTTTTTGAAGACCAAGATAAAACTGTGAAAATATGTGCTCCTATGGTTAGATATTCAAAGTAAGTTTGTTGAACACTATTTGCTGTATATATAGCTAGGCCGAAAATTGACAAACTAGTTATGTACCTGTGTACTACACGTTAAAAAGACAATAATTCGGAGATGTTATCAAGTTTCAAAAAAGGAAGATATAGTCAATTCTTTAAACCAATAGAAGACATAATAATAAATAACATGCATAAGATAAATTTAGTATAGTGAAACTGCGCAGCTGTATTTAATACTGTTGTCAGTAAAACTTGATCAAAGATTAAATCAGCTTTTGAATTAGTCCAAAGGGTTCTGGCTCTCTGATCCACTAAATATTGGGATGGCTAGTGACTCTTAGCGGATCAGAGAGTCAGAACCCTTCAGACAACTTTTCAATAGTCCTGACTCTTCTTCTTGTTAAAAACTTCCTTGCAAAATTCCAAAGTTAACAATTTTAGCCAATGAAGATATTGATGGGATTTTGGAAACTCAACTAAACAAATTAATTACTGTTTTGATATTTTGTTTCAGATTAGCGTTCCGTATGCTTGTGAGAAAATATGGCTGCGATTTAGCGTTTACACCAATGATCATATCAGACTCCTTTGTAAAATCTGTGAAAGCCAGAGATAGTGAATTTACCACTTGTAAAGGTAAGAAATATGAGAACACTAGAACACTGACAGGTCAGCAAGACTCCCCACATCTGTTGCTCTCATTAGACTTAAAAGAAATTCTGACTTTGATCTCATTAAATATGTGTAACATTGATAAATATACACAGTACTGTGTGGAAAGTCATAAAACTGTAAACGTTTGGTATTCAAAGGGCTAAAACTCTTCTAAATATTGATAACCTTATTTTATATTAAACCAAGGCAAGATCTTGTAGATAGAAAGGCATAAAGGAATTAAGTACACTAGACATTTAATTTTGTTAACAAAGAAGGTTAAATGAAAATTTGATACTTTGTCAACATATAATTTGCAAAGTAAGGTAAATTTTTAGGCTCCCAGAAATAGTTGCCGCTTTGTCTGCCTGTCTTTCCCTCTGTCCTTTTCTGGAGCATATAACAACCTTGCCCATAGGTAATTATAAGCAATGATTATAAAACTTGATGTACATTAGATACACTTAGACAACATGCACACAACCTTTTAATTACAGAGTTATTGTCCTTTGTTCAAATTTTGTGTTGCTGACAGTAAAGCCAGAATCATGATATGTGGTTACTCCAACAGTATTAGAGCTTTAACACGGCGAGATATTTTTTGACAGGTGCCGTTTAACCTCTAACAGCCCATAGCTGAATTTCCCGATGCTGACGATCACTTTTTCAAAGTTAGGATTTTGAAAAAAATATAGCGTGTCACTTACATTTAAATGATCAACAGTGTCCAAATTACATTCCTTTCGATATATTCATCATGAAATCAGGAGAATTTCGTGTCAAACACTCAATTTTATACAAGTAATGTTTTTCTTATGTCGAAGTGAAGCAGACAACATTTAAATATTAGTGTTTTTTGCGGTTAATACAAAAAATAAAAATACATACAATGTTTTACAAGCGGAATACAACCAAGTTCTGTCTCATTTCGTTCCATTTACCCTTTACTAATTTTTATCGACCGAGGAAGCCAGATTGAAAAATAAACCAGAGAGGTGCTTCAGCGGCTTAGTCTTGTAATTCGGGTTTTACAGTCCGTAATATTCTATATAATTGTATCTTTGACATACATATATGGGATCTTAATTACATAAAACGTGAGTAGACACTGTTTTTATGAACTGTCAATCACTGAAGTAGGTTTTTCAAGCCGATTTCATTCCCCTAAAAATCAAGGGCGGAATCTGCATCAAAGAATTAGTGCTTCGTAAATAAGAGGTCGCAGTCGGTAAAATCATATCCGATAATAAAAAGGCCGACCAGCGACCTCTTATGTTAAAGGAGTAGATATTTGGTATGTGAATATACCTATTTTACAAAATGTTAGAACTTAAAAAATATTGTACTGACGAACTATTTGCAAAACTTCTTAATCAGTCCCTAAACACACACTAAAATTAGCGCTGGGAAGCCAATCATATCCGATAATAAAAAGGCCGACCAGCGACCTCTTATGTTAAAGGAGTAGATATTTGGTATGTGAATATACCTATTTTACAAAATGTCAGAACTTAAAAAATATTGTACAGACGAACTATTTGCAAAACTTCTTAATCAGTCCCTAAACACACACTAAAATTAGCGCTGGGAAGCCAATTAGCCATCATTATCTCCCCTTCTAATAAGCAGTAGCATTACATTGTAAAGTAGGTTACTATGTACGTGTATTATTATGTAACATAATTATGACATAAATTTATATATGCATTTGCCTGAAGAGAGCCAAAAGGCTTGAAAACATTAGCGATTATAATATAATATGGAATATATATATGTAGATTTTGTATGTAGCAAAATAGTTATTGGCACTAACTAACTTATACAAATACCAGTCACCAACTCACCTGGGGGCCACAGTGGCCAAGTTGATAAAGAGTCTGACATTCTGCTTACACTCGCCCTCCAACTTCAGGTAGCCGATTCAAGACATACACGGGGCAGTTGCCAGGTACTCTGCCCATTGATTGGTGTGTTTTTTCTGGGGGAACTCGGGCTTTCCTCCGCTATCTAAACCTGGCACATACTAATTTAAATGACCAAGCTAATTGTGAATACTGGTAGGATATAAAACACAAATAATTGCAAACCCAAACCAACCTGTTAGAGTCTATATTGTTCTGGTGACGTATTTGTCTAAAGAAAAACTTAACCAGATTATATGATTATTCCTACCCTTGAAAAGAGTTCAATTCAAATGTTTTAAGTTGTAGGACTAAAGAATTCAAAACATCTTATATTAGGGGCATGTCCAGCTTGCTCCAAGGTTATGGAGTTACAGAGACTAACCGTCAAACATATTGGCTTCTAGACAATCATGGTATTAAAAATATATTTTTTTCATTACAGAGGACCGTCCACTTGTAGTACAGTTTGCGGCCAGCAATGCTCAGGATCTTGCAGATGCGGCAGAGATTATAGCTCCGTAATATCACATTATCTTTATTGAAGTTGTGTTTCATTGATAAATACCCATATAAGAAAAAAGATGTACTTTTTAAGATAATTGATTAGACTGACTCATATTGCTTGGACCAAATCAAACAGTGGTCAAGTCCACCATAAATCTGCCGGGATAAATGAGTTAATGTAGGATATAGGTGCATCATGAAATCAGTAAAAAACACTTCTTTTATGTTTTATCACATCGATATTTCATTTCAACATTGTGTACAAGTTTTTATTAGCATCATAAAGATTTAAATGTGATATCGCAACAATCAGAAATGTACTGTTGGAAATAATTACCAGTATTGAAAATACATGTATTAACTTTTTATAATTTTTCAACTAAATTATAATAGCTGCAACCTTTCAATATTTTTTTGATTTTTAAGTTCCCAGCTGTAGATGTAATTAATCACTCAAATATGATTTCAGGTATGCAGATGGGGTTGACTTGAACTGTGGATGTCCACAAAGGTAAGAGTTGTCTCCCATAGAACACAGACCGTATTTCTCCTTGCCTACTTTTTTCTCTGATGCACATGTATAAATCATCAGTGTGAAAAGAAGAATACCCACTCCAGAATCTTGGTTGCCTACTTGTTAATTGGAGTCTTTCTCACTTTCTTTTAGAATTCTTAATTGTTTCATTCCTAAAATTGCAATGTGAAACTTGTTCATGCTATGCACTCCAGTTTCTGTAGAAGTATAATCTACTGTAAAAAGTGGAATTGTTCAAGGTGTGAAAATCTTCATAATGGTGGAAAGTGTAAGCAAATATTAATGGTGGAACAAGTTTGTCACTGATTATTTGTATTTTCTGGAACATTTCAATATTAAATATTATTAGTAATTAATGCTGACAAGTGTGATTTTCAGACTGATAGATAAATCATTGACCATCTTAACATATCATTCTCAAAAAAAATTGACATGTCACTTGAATTTGAGATAATATACATGATCTTTATAGATGGGCCATGCAGGAGGGCTATGGAGCCTGCTTAATAAAGAAACCAGAACTGATCAAAGATATGGTATCACAGACCAGGTCAAGGGTCAGTCAGAATGACTTCTCTGTCTCAATTAAGATCAGATTGAGAGAAAAAGAAAGGTGTGTTTTAACCAGAGTTTCTAGTATAAAATTCAGCAATAATATGTTTTATAATGTTGAATTAGTCCTACAAATTAAAATCTGATGTACTTTTGTTCCATTAGTGATTCAATGCAACATAATGCACATCTTTTACACCTACAATATATTTCAAAAGAATGCCCTCAGTGAGAAAAACAATACTAAAACAGTAACCTGACTAAAGTGACCCATATGGAATCTATAAATCTCTTTGATAGGTAAAACTGTTAAATCCAGTATTCCATTAGGATGAAGTGTACATGTTTGTATGGAAATTGAGCCAGTGAAATCTGAGGGAGGGAAATAGTAAGGAAATATTTTGTTTGGATGGCATTGGGTTTAGACTTGGAGATAGTAAAGCAGTTTTCATATTTTTAGTGATTCAGGAAAATATAAAATTTGATGGAAACATAATTACCTAAAAAACAAACTGACACATTGTATTTGATATGAGTGAGTTTGTGTTTTCTAGGGAAACTATTGAATTATGTCAAAGAGCAGAGAAAGCGGGCGCCTCATGGATAACTGTCCACGGTCGTACACCCTCGCAGAGAGCTCAGCCCGTCAATTTTGACGCTATAAAACTCATCAAGGAAAATGTCAGTATCCCTGTTGTTGCCAACGGTGACATAAAATCTCTGGAGGACTGCCAGATGGTCAGAGAGCGAACTGGTGTAAATGGTAGGATATCTTATTATGTAGATATGTTCAGCTGTTAATCCGTATGAAAAATATATAGACATTTGAAACATTTTTGTGGTCAGTGAAGATCCAATTTTGATTTTTGGTACCCACCTGAGAAGATTGTGGCAGGTTGAAAAAGATTTTTTACACCAAATAAAATTTCAAAAAGGTCAAATGTTCCTTTGAAGGAAGGTCTACCCAGTTGAAAAAAAAATGCATTACTCATATGTAACACACAATCTATGTTCCTGTAAACTGCTTTAGGGACAATACTTATCAAATCCAATGCTTATACTCACGTACATATATTGATTGAATGATAACAAGAATTACGCGTAATTATATGTCTCGCCTTTCCCGCTTTGCCGATAATATTTAAGCCCCAACGTAAAAATTAGTATGACAAAATACATACAGCAAGATTATATCTGTAACATAGCCAAGTTTCAATTTAATTACATATCAATAACACTATTGATAGTGGATGCTAACGTAAATTCTCAAAATTCCCATGTTTTTACCCAAAAATTTCCTCCAATTTTCAGTAATGCCTTCAGTATGATAATATTAGTAACTACCCTAAGTTTCAATTGAATCCGATATCGGTCACACTATAAAAAGTGGACTTTAACGCAAATTCTCAAAATTCCCATGTTTTTGCCCCAAAACAGCGGAACCTGCAAATTAATTTCCTCCAAATTTCACTAAGATGTTCAGTATGATGATGTTAGTAACTACATAAAGTTTCAATTCAATTAGATATCTGTAACAATATAAAAAGTGGACTTTAACGCAAGTTCTCAAAATTCCCATGTTTTTGCCCCAAAACACCAAAACCTGTAAGATGATTTCCTTTAAATTGAGGTAAGGTATTAAGTATGATGGTTTGAACAATGTGACTAACTTTCAATTCAATTGGATAATTATAACACTGTCAAAATTGGAATTTAACGCAAATGTGGACGCCGCCATGCCGCCGGAAAAGTAACACCTAAGTCTCCCTTTCTCGACTATCGTCGAGGCGAGACAAAAATGAAATTTGCCTTACTTTTACTTATTTTGTTCTTCCAACAACATTTCCAAAAGGAATCGAGTTTCAAAAAATTTAGAAATAGATTCATATATTTTTAAAGTTCATGGATTATGTCCTGCTAAATGGCTACAAAGTTATGAGTATTTTTTTGAAGAAAAACAAAACTGGTTCCTTCTCAAACTTTAACGCACCTCAAGATGCCTAATGACTGGAAAGACAATCCAAAATGTATTTTAATGACTTCTCAATTAAGCGATTTAAAAAGAAACTTCTTGTCTAAGAAAACGTGGGGAAATGAATTTAACCCTTCCTTTATACAAGGCCCCAAAAAGTTATTTTTAAAAAACTTAAAATTGAGTTTTAACAATATCATACCAATAAAATCAAAATATATAATGACAAATTGTTTTAGTAAAAGTACATTCATCTGAATTTTTAAACATTTACTTCCAAGCATTGATATAGACACTTACCTACACTCTTTGTTGATAGATTCTTGCTGCATTTAATTACCCAACTGTTTCTCTTAAAGGAGTGATGGCTGCAAGGGGAATGCTGGAAAACCCAGCTATGTTTGCTGGCTATGATACAACTCCGATGGCCTGTGTCAAAGATTGGGTAGCTATCTTCTGTATGATATTGATAATTGAGAAGCTTAATTTGGTTGGATTGCAAGTACTACTGTCAAATGTCAAGTTCAAAGTATTACACAATTCCCTTGACTTTTCAAAGGAAACAATTTTCTCAAAATTTACTGCCCTTTCTTTGATACCCATAACTTTCAATACGTATTATGAGAGAAATTATTTTTATATCAATACATTCCTCCTTGCTTAGGAATTGCAAAGAAAACTGCATCATGTTTAATATTTTTGAAAATATTTTTGAATTGTAAAGCTAATTGTATTGTAAGATATATTTGGTCCGGTCAGTAATTATATCATAGGGTTATAGAAAATAACTTCTTTTAAACATATTGTGTTATTTGACTGAAATGGTGTCATTTGAGTACAGGCGAGCGTAGTTGAGGTAATTGATTATATATTGCCAAGTTTCCTTTGACAGATGGAGTTGGCAATCTCTGTTGGGACGCCATACCAGTGTTTCCACAACCATCTTATCTACATGATGGAGAAAGCTTTACCTCGGTCAGAAAGGCGTATCTTCAACGCACTGTGTAGTACCACAGCAGTGTTAGACTATCTAAGTCACAACTACGATATCAATTTATGATGCTGTTTTTCAAAAGACTTTTATATTTAAATTGATACCAACTATTGATTTTGATATTAAGCTTATTAAAAGTACATGTATTATTTTGTGAAAGAAAATTTTGTTGTTTTTAATATAAATCATGAAAATAATGGCTGACATAATCAAGATGAGTTTTTAAATCTTGCATATTCATACTGTAACAGATTTGATTCCCATGATCTTTAAACTTGGTCAAGGTCATTGAATTGAACACGTCATTTTAGCATGCTACAGGCCTTATATGAGTACTGTGTATGAAAGCTACTGGCCTACCGATAATATTGGTACTCTGGGCCTTTTGATTATTGAGAAGAAGTCGTTTGAAATAAAATCTTTACTTCAAACAACGCACCATGGCATTAGCTAGCTCACTTAACCTTTGTGCAGATGAGCTAACAATTTGCACGAGCTTCCTTTCTTACATTGCACTAACTTGAACTTAATACTGGGTGACCTTAGTAAGGTGGTAACATAATTGTAATTATACAATTATATTGAGGGCTATAATTAAATTATCCAGAAATCAAAGAGATGTAAAATTTTACCTTGACCTGTGATCTTGTGATCTTTGAGATTTGAGTAATTGACACCTTGTTTGATTCTGACTAACAGTAACATTGCTTCATGATCTCCCAACAAATTGTTGAGCAGTTAAACCATGCAAAATATGACCTTAACCTTTGATCAGATGACCTTGAGGCTTGGTTAGTTAGTTAGCACCATGCTTGATTACGTCCAACTGACAGAATGAAATACGGAGCAGCTTAAATTGAACCTTGACCTGTGATCTGTTGACTTAAGGTTTGGTCAGTTGCCAGTACAATAACTTGACATGGCGAGTGGCCATTGGTATGGCAAGCCAACTTAACATTTATTCAAGGAGCAATGTCGATCCTGTATCTCAGAAACAATATATAAGATATCTCATGTACCATATGAGATATCTTATATAGAAACAAGTGCTTATTGTAATGGGGTACCATTACAGATGTCCCCCAAACTACCCCTTTGGTCGGAACTGATGAGCCCAATGAACTCACAATGGAAATATAGCTGACACCCCATATATCAGCGGTCATGTTGACGAATTAGGAAACGGAGGTTACAACAATGTCCGTGGTGTCCTACTACAGTTATATATAAAATTTCATTGAAATCGGACAATATATAAATTTCGACCAATCACAAGCCAGGAAATAGCGGCCATGTTGACGAATCACGAAACGGAGGTTACGACAATGTCCGTGGTGTCCTACTACAGTTATATATAAAATTTCATTGAAATCGGACAATATATAAATTTCGACCAATCAGAAGCCAGGAAATAGCGGCCATGTTGACGAATCACGAAACGGAGGTTACGACAATGTTGTTGGTGTAATACTACACAAATATATTAAATTTCATTGAAATCGGACAATATATAAATTTCGACCAATCAGAAGCCAGGAAATAGCGGCCATGTTGACGAATCATGAAACGGATGTGACGACAATGTTGTTGGTGTAATATTACACATATATATTAAATTTCATTGAAATCGGACAATATATAAATTTCGACCAATCAGAGGCCTCCATTTTCGTTTCGGTGGCAACCAAACTTTACGAAAATGTTACCATGTTATTCAGCATCCCTTAAAACACCCATGTACCAATTTTTACTGAAATCGGAGACTGAATTTTGAAAACCGGAAATTAGCTCTGGCGGCCATCTTGGACTTCCGGTCGCGAAAAAACAACCCGTTTTCACACACCCCGCCCCTAATGAGTATGTGTGTGAAGTTTCGTGAAGATCCGTCCAGTAGTTTTTGAGAAAACGGTCGGAAACCTCCGCGGCGGAAGAAAGTGGAAGAAACAAGAATAATTAAAACATAATCTTACATAATAATAATAATTAGCTCGTGTTTGGACCAATTTCCAAATGAAATACGTTTTCTGAAGGCAAATGTTATTCTAAGAAGAAAAATCAAGGTCTCAGTTGGGTCAATTAACCGGAAAGTACCTTAAAACGGCATTTCCCGCAAAATTTGGTGTTCGTCTGCTCAATTTCGCCGCCGCCATTCGACTAATTATAGGAATATCAACATTGTACGACATGAAATATTTTCTATAATTTTTTTAACCTTAACAGTTTAGATTATCACACAATAACATATTTATGTAATATCAAGATTTATTACTAAGCACATCAGTACCATAATTATATTTTTATTCTCGTTTTCTATGTTAAAAAAACATTTCTTATGTTTTCTTGCGAATCGGCACGGAACCGGGAGCAGGATAGTGGTCACATGATTCGAAAAAAAATCACGTGATTTCTCGTATAAAAATAGAACGGGAAGCGCAAATGTCAGGTAGCCGCGATAAACAATATTGGCTGACGAAAACAGAGTCACAAGCTAAGACTAGACAAGAAAGAAGCTGAAAGAGACTATTGAAAGATCGGAACAGATGCATCTGACAAACAAAAAGAAATACGACACTATCAATGAAGACGAAGAGCATGGTTGGACGAAGTGTGGTTGAGTTGACAGTGCTTTCGAAAAACAAAAACGTACAGCTGATACTTGTACGAAAATACTTTCTTCATTCACGTACACTGTAAGATTATGTTCGGTAAAGCTTGTAATAATAATAATAATAATAATAAGAAACCGAGCAAAAACAATATGTCCCCCCACTTCGTTTGGGGGACATAATTAAATTAAATTCTGTATAAGATAATTTATTTAATATATAAGATATCGTGTAGAACATTTCCTGAAGTTACGTATATTGGGCCTTTAATGCCACAGAATCTCATTCTATATAAGATATCTTATATAGCAACGAGATTTCAATTATATATGATATCTTATATATTAAAGGAGATATCTTAAATATGATGCAAGATATCTTATATAGTATATATGATACCTTATATGCTATATGAGATATCTTATATAACATATAATTATTTTAGATACAATGTATCTCATATAACTCGATAAAATAAAGAATCAACATTGCTCATTGAATAAATATGAAGTTGGCTTGCCATACATCGGCATCATCTTTTTTTTATACACCTTTGAATGTTTGAAGCAATCGAGACCTTTTCAACCTCTGATCTTTGGGTGAAGTTCACAATGACCTTATATCAGTGTCTTGCACATTATCTGTATAATATTGTCTCTGTTGGCCTTCATTTGTTCAAAAATCATCCCTTTTACTTGTTTCTGTTTAACCTTCTGCAGTCAAAATCAAGGTCGCCATTACAATAAATATAAATCAACAGAAATTTGGATCGAGCTGAAGTTCTCAGCCGATTGACATGAAATTTAAACTGCATAAAAGTGTTCACAAACATCACCTCTTATACGAGTTAAGTGTTTTAATCTTCTGCAGTTAAAAACTAGGTCACTGTTACTATAAATTCAAATTGACAGAAATTTGACAATTTCAGCACCATCTTTAAAGTTGTATTTATCCTTGATGCATACTGGGCGAGTTCTCATGAAAACATGTCTAATCTAATCCTTCAACATTTCTCTTTTTCACTTTGAATTGTTGATGTTGAAGTACAAGGTCAAGGATATTAGCATTGTCTGTTTTCAGTTTCCTCATGTGAACAGAAGTTTAAAAGGTATTGGTGTGGACTAGTATTGAGATGATTTGGCAGTTGACTCCTCCATAAATTCAATCATTTTATATGTCGGAATCCAAGTCAGAACATTCATTTGAATTGACTTTTAAAGAGTTGATACACAACAAAGACAAAATTCAAAGTTTCTGGCACTCTTTACTGCAAAAAAGCTTCCCTTTGCATTGTTCATGAAAGATTCAAAAAATATAACATAGCAACAAAACTTTACAATCTCCAGCAATTTTTAATTATCACATGTAGAGATATTATCCTCTACCACAAGTACATATAAACTCCATGACAAACTAGTGTTTCTCACTGAACCTAGTGTTACATCATTCTCAAATCTCTTTATTACTTTACTATAAATTTATAACATACAATATTTGCAAGTTTCATAAATTGCACATTTTCTTTTGCACTTTTTGTGCCATCATATCGCTGAGATTGGTGTCATAAATAGATCACCAAATTGAAATGTAATCAATTGGACTAGTTCTTCATTTAATAGTATTAACAAATTAAACTTGTTATATTGATAAAGATTCCAAAGCAATTTTCATTTATATCGCCTATCTGACACGGAACTAAAGAGACATTTCAGAAATTGCATGTATTTATTAGTTTAACATTCCAAAAGTGTCAAATTGCTCCACAAATTCTCTTCAACAGACATACGCATTAATTCTGAAGGCATTCTTCTTCATCCAGACCGACATAAACCCAGATGTTGCCTTAAACTCACTAAACTCCAAACAACTACCGGTAGTAACCAGAATAAATGGAAAGAAATAAAAAATTGTTTTAAAGCATTATGTTGTGTATAAATTCAAAACAAAATTCTGAAAAAAATGGTGAAAGTTACTACAGCCACACGTGCCTTTTCCTTGCAAACAAGAGGGAAATAATTTGGTAATTTAACATTGATGCTTTTGCTCTTGGAAATCAGTAAGACAAGGGAAATACATAGCAAAAATAGCAAATTTGATTCATTTTAAAGATAAAATCAGCCACACCAGTAGAACTCTAAGATCTACAAAACCTATTTTCACCTATTAAAACTCATTATTCAAATATTGCCAGAAAGTTTGGTATATAATTTATCACTAACTGAATGTGTCAAGATTATAAAAGAGTATTGAAGATTTGAGCAAATGGTTAAATCTAATTCTGAGTGTAATAGGGAAATAATTCACTAGTAAAAAAAATGCTATTTAATACAGAAACTTTCTCAAAAACATTGAACTTTCTTCTTGGTAAATGTTGTAGAAAATCCTCACATATAGATAAAAAAATTCTTTTCAGAATGGAAATGACAAGATGATACAAGTATACAGTAATCATAGGGTAAAACTTGTATCTTTATCAAACCAAAAAACATCAAATATTAACCTGATCACGAACAACACTGTGTATTTGCTTCGAAATTCATTAGAATTTGTTCCAGTTGTTTGCTTTGTAATATTTTGATCACTAAACAGGAAAAAAATGTCTTGAAATCAATTTTACTGTTTCAAACTATATGCAGTATTCATTAAGAAAAAAAATTATCAAAATTCAAAAACCTCTCCATCTGGAATTTTTACAGGAAGATGTTACTGACAAACAATTATCGTTATGAAAAATTGGTGATTCACAGCAAACATGTGTTGTCTCGTAGATCAAATAAATGATACAACATCTAGTCCACATACTGAAAACCCATGATCATGCTTTGTCCCATGGAACTTATTGATTTGAAAAAAATAATGTTCAAACCCAATAATCTGTATTAAACATAAAACTTGATTTCTTAAATGAGTGATCAATGAACTGTAAAGTTTTGGATATAAAGCACGAACACATTGATCTTACAAATCAAGTCAATATTGCTGTTGAACAAATTATTTTTCATTATAAGTTAAACTGTGTTATGTTAAACTCTTGCTGAAAACACATCGAGATAAAAATATGTTCTCGCCGAAACCGTCCACATGGGATAAAAAATCCAGGTACTCAAGATATTGCAGTTTGTGATGATGAGCGCATCAGATGTTTGAGGGAAAAATTTCTTAACTCATAACATATTAACAATTATTGTTGAGAAGCTTGGCGAAAAAATGCAGCGTCAGATACTTATCAAAAACTTATTGGCAAAAAATTACAAGAGTAACATTACCAGCCCTTCACTACATTCTGTTATCTCAGCATTAACTGTTTATTTGATACCACTAAGGATATAGATATAACAATTAGGACTAGCAACAATTTGATTACTCTACTGTCGCCGTTATATTACCGGGATGTACTTTTTGACAAAAGTTAACAATACATATAACAGCAACGAATTGAGTAAAATGAAAGATGACTTGTGAATTGGTGCCACAGTACTGAGCCTGTAACAACACAAGTACTACATTTGTATATCCTCACTTTAACAACACTGTACCTGTTTCAGAAAGTTAGAAAGAGTAATTTAAATATCAGGAACAAGCTTTCGTACTTTATTGTTCTATCACAATAATAATACTTAAAGCTATAGAAACATTGATGCATGTATTTTGTGAATTACACACAAAAAATGCACAATTCAAATGCATATATATATAAAATAAATTTTGACAAATTACATTATTTAATAATACTGAACAACTTCAGTTAAACTCAAATCAACCGCCTTGGCAATGTTATCAAAGTATACGTATATCACAAATCATTTCACCATTCAAAAGCTCTACCTTTCCAAACTACCTGTCAAATTGGACACTAGCACACACCTGGTATTAGTTCAAAATTAACAAATATTATTTCCATCTTCACCCTTATTTTTCACAAGATATCAATGTTGGATGTATAACAGATGGCAATTGGTAATTTTGCATTTAAGCATGCATTTTATATATTTACAGAACTGTATAACCAGTTTTAGCTACACATTTTTCTTCTCAGCAACAGGTGTTGAGCTCGATTTATGAATAAAATGTGATTTCCCTGTGCATAATGATTAAATCAAATCTTCCAAAGTTCATGTAAACATTGTGCGAAGTATCAGATTTTAGGAATGATTTTCGGGAGATAACACACATTAATGACCATTTACTTTTTGAAGAGTGAAACAAAATATGCCAGACAAGGGTTTTCAATTTTTATAAATGTTGAAGCGAAAATGGTAGGATGAGAAAAAACTTTTCTAGTAACCAAATTCCACTAATCAAATAAGACGGCAGGCCATCAAAAACCAAACTAAAAAAATCCTGGAAATACCAAGTAAGAAATTGCTTTCTATTTCCAAATCGTAACTTTTTCTAACATCCTTCTTTAATTTTATTACAATGACATATTGACCTAAATTCAGAAATTATTATTGCATTTTGCTGTGTTTTGGAAAAAGATTGTTTCAAGCTCTATGGAATCCCTTTAAAAAATTCATATTCATAAGATGCCAATCAAATCGGAAACAGTATAAAATCATTCTAAACTTTCTTGGATTCCCCCCCCCCCCCCCCCTTTTTTTCAAAACAAAATATTTACACCCTACACTCTTTTTCTAGAGCAATTTAATGGAAAACTTTTCAAGAATTTACCAGATGACAATGCATGTTAACTGCTTTCAAATTGAATGCATCAGAGATCCCAACAAGAAAAGTAGAAATACATGTGAGAGCATTTCTTATTAATCAGCTATAAAATATAACCATTAGTCTAAATCTTTCCTTTAATTATATTAAAGTCTTTAAGTCATGTGTCAGTTTAAACAATTTCTTCACCTTTGTAATTCAAACCATTGTGTTGTATTTACAAGTCAATTCCAGTATCCCCATGAAACATTTAAAATACCACTATAGATTGTCATTTTTATTTTACCCATTATGAACAGACAAATAAGATGAAACTTACATTTGAAAATCACTAAACATTCTCGCACTCAACCACTAATGAAAAACAATACACCCTGCAATAGGTAAATGATAAGTGACATAATGGTTTGATTATACAATTTCCTGGTTGGATACACATATATGCAAAATACAAATATAGTCATATTAATACTTTTGTTACATGGCCCTTGAAGAACCATTTTGTTCCCTCTTCACCAGAGACAGACCAACATCAATAATTTCATTATTTTGTCAAGTCTGTTTTTGAATGACTGTAAGTTATCTTATATAGAAGCTAGGTGCATAAAACACTAACATATGAAAGACCTTTGGCAAAGAATGAGTTAACTAGACGAGTCCTTGGCCTGTGTGGGTGCAGCCTGGGTCGTGGTGCTCTGTGTAGTGGTGTAGTTCATGTTGGGTAGCAGTGGGTACTGACTGTATGGATTACTCTGCAGTTGATTAAATCCCATTGGCATAAAGCTTGAGGAGGGCAGGTATAGCGAACTCCCTTGAGGAAAATTGCTAGGCACTTGCGTTTGGACAGAAGTAGGAAGTAGCTGGCCTCCTCCTGAAAACTGAAAGCTTGGACTATAAAAGAATGGCGCTTGTTGATACTGTTGTTGTTGTTGTTGTTGATACAGAAACTGAAGTTGTTGTGCAGATAACTGTGCAACATTTTGTTGCTTTGGCTGTAAATTACCCCCACTGGTGCCTCCAGGATATGAAGACATGTCTGTGCTAGTTTTCCTACTGTGAGAAGAAGAACTAGAATTCAGTCTCGTGTCACTGTCCTCTCCTTCTTCCAAGCTAAACACAGAGCCTTTAATGCCATCAGAGCTGTCTAGTTTTTGGTCCGAACTTTCCCCACTCTCTAATGAATCTGTTCTATCAACGAGACAGTCGGAGTCTGTTTGTTGTGTAGAAGAAGTTGAAGACAAATGTTGCGCCTTTACACCAGTACCATCATCTAATGGTACCGACCTGTCACTACCCTCTGGCTGTCTGTTATCCAATTGCACATTCTGACTATCTTTGGAAGATGTTGGATCATCCATTGCCATCTTTAGTTTTGATTTCTGAGCACTCGTTGAAACTTTTGAAGACGAAGGTATACCCCCTGATGAAGACACAGAAGAACACGAAGACACAAGCTGTGTTGCAAGAGGATTTGGAAGCGTAGCAAAATTCAAGGGACTTAACATGTTTCCATTACCACAGCGGCCCATGCTTGGAAGAGGAGGAGGTGGTGGTGGAGCAGGAATCATAAACTTTAACCTATATCCTTTGTCTTTCATGAAATTTTTTAGTTCATCATCATGCTTTTTGTGAAGTTGAGTCATCATATCTCGTAGTTTAGTCACTTCTTCTCGATGCCTGGAATTTGAGAAGAAAAACATTTTATCAAAGTCTGTCATGAGCTTACTTGAATACTATGTCCTCAAGGAATTTTCTTACAATGGAAAATAGCAGAGCAATGAAAAAATATAGTTAAACTTCCTGAAATCATTGTTAAATGTATCTGGAAGCAACTTTGTACATATATAGTAAGATCTATTAATTATGGTTCTTATATCGGAAAATTATCAATTACGCAAATACAAGGAGTGATAACATGTTTACCTAAAAGTGATAAACCTAAACAATTTTCAAAAAACTGGAGACCAATTTCTCTTTTGAATGTAATATATAAAATAGGTTCTGGAACTATAGCGGGGAGAACAAACACAGTTTTGAACTTCCTGAAATCAAACTTTAAATGGCAAAGACCAGAAGTTTTCCCTCTGTAGCACAACTAAAATCATTTCATGAATCCAACTTTTATGAGCCAAACTTGTCATTGTAAATCTCAAGAAAACATATCCAGTGATTTTAGTAACAAGTAAATAGTTAAATTGACAAAGAAATGTGACAATTGTAAGAATACTTACATTTAAATCTGAATGTTTTAGTTTATGTTTTGTTACATATTTATTATAAGATCTTGATGTTGAATATTTATGAGTTGAAGTCCAAGTGGTTAAAGTTTTCTTTTAATAACACAAAATGTAGATGGTCCCACGAAATTCAAATGAAATAAATGCTCTTTGTAAAGTTAACTAAACCTTAAATAAATAGATTGAACTTCTGGTGTGTCTTCTATTACAAAAAAAAAAAACACCTGAAAAATTGTCAATAACAACTATTGCAGTATGATCAAGATATCCAGAACAGCAACTTAAACTTGGACATCTTCATGGATTAAGTATATCTTTCATTTTGTAAGTGATGATAAATACAGTATATATATCTGCACAGCAATAAATGTACTAAATTCACATAAATGTAAAGAACAAGAACTGTGCAAGTTTTCAGCAAAAAGGATCACGATAATACAACATGAAACTGCAGTATTTGATATGCCGTGAATTTTCTTTGCAACAAATTTACTTATTACCAATGTAAATATTTGATCATACCTCATTATCAAGGTGTTGTATTCTGGATCTTTAGCCAAACGTTGATAAGTATCGTCTTTCACTTGCTTTGGAGTTGATTCAGACTGGATTGCCGTCTTTGCTCTTGTAGTATCTTCACCACCACCACCACTCAAGAATTCTTTTTCTATCTTTCTTTCCTCAGATTCTTCTTTACAGTCCTCTGTGGAAGTGTCTTTCTGATCAACCTCCTGACAAAACAACATTATTTCATGTGTGACATAGAATTCATTCAAAAATCCTACCACAACCAAACGAAAGAAGATAATGAAATAAAACATCCATGTATCTTAAAAAAAAGACATTCATTTTACCATTACAATATTTAGCCTGAAGCAAAACAGAAAGAATAGAATTTCTTATTCTTAATTTATCAAAATAATTAACTTAAACAAATGAAAAAAGAAAATGCAAAGCTCAACTTAAGCCAAATACCAACTTACAAACCCCTAGTCATCATTACCCATCTGTTTAGTAAGAATATGTTTTAATGACCAACTCCAATTGATGGTTATCAACTCCATCAGGTGTCAAAGAAATTTTATAATATCTAATGGGAAGGTCTAGTTTTCACAAAAGGCTTTTAAAGGTCAATAAGCTTTCAAACAAAACTGCAGGTGAACAATAACATAAAATGATCATAATGATAACGCATATAACAAAAACTGTATAGGAAGAGATATCCTTAAAATAGGCAAATCTTGTGTAAAAACTAGATACATAATAGCAACCTTGCATACTAATATGTACACAATTGAACTATAATCTATGCAGTTCATTCAGAGATACATTTTTGTATACTCTGAATACACCTATATAGTCTTAATACACCCGAGATATACTCTGAATACACCCGAGATATACTCTGAATACATCGAGATATACTGTGAATACACAGAGATATACTCTGAATACACCGAGATATACTCTGAATACATCGAGATATACTCTGAATAAATCAAGATATACTCTGAATACACCGAAATATACTCTGAATACACAGAGATATACTCTGAATACACAGAGATATAATCTGAATACAGAGATATACTCTGAATACACCGACATATACTCTGAATACACCAAGATATTATACTCTGAATACACAGAGATATACTCTGAATACACAGAGATATACTCTGAATACACCTGTGTCCACAGATCCAGATCTAGAGAGACCAACCAACACACACCCAGATTACAATATTTGAATATTGAAAAAACTTCAAGGAAAGTTGAAACAACTCTTGGCGTCAACAATACAAATGTATTATTAGTTTCTGATTATATAATTAAAGAACCAATGTCCAAAGTGCCAACAATTTTGAGAAAATTTGAAGAAAAAAAAGATAACAAATAATGTTCAAACACTATCAACGATAACATCTCGTCTTCAAGGCAATATTATTTTACATTTCTGTATATTGTAGACAAAGTGTTAGAGATTAGGCAGGGTTTTAGTCGTAACCCTGATCTGTGATAGATTTCACACTCAGTGAAATCAACATAGAATTGTGCTGTTAATTTTTATACAGGTTATCACACAATTACGCTCCAAATGAAGTAAGATCTGCAGTATATGTATCAGTTGATATCAAGCAAGTAACTTTGACATTGGTAAATACCATATTGTATGCTATATTCAACAGCAATGGTAGATGATACCATTGTACGAACATTTTTATTTGACTTTGCATCTTTTTATCTCCCTTAATTTGTTCCAATTCCCAACTGGCTATATCTTTTTGTATCCCTTAACTTAACAAATATATTTCTAATTTTCACGATTGGTTATATTCAGAAGTTCATACCATTAATTCAAATTGTCGTAGAATGGGAGTAACCTAATTATATAAGTTATCCGTTTTACTTAAATTAGACAGAGAAATATTTAACAACATCAGTTTATCTGAGCAATTATTATCATATCACCAACATAACAGAAAAATTAATCCACATTGTTATCATAGTGAAGTTAATGCTGAAGACATGTTAGTATTAGCATTAGGGTATATAGGGAATTCCATACTACGACTAGCACTACTTTCCTCTTGAGTATATATGGCTTTTAAATTAAGTTTAAAAGTACCTTTGATTTGCTCGACGATAACCGTGGCAACACATTGAGCAATGCTGGTGATGTTTGAATACCACTATCTACACTCTTTAATTTGGGACCCATCCCACGAATAGAATTATCCTCTGAATGAGGACCATCTGATTCCACCTTCTGCTTGGTTTCAACATCTTTGGCCTCCTCATGGTGACCACTAGCAGGATGGCTGGTATTACCACACTCTGGGCAGTTAATAAACGACAGATCAAAACTGCCCGTTGATTTGATCCGACGCCGTAAAGGATAATGCTGCATTGAATATTTTCTATCATTACTGCATGCAGGAAAAGTAGACACCATATCACCATCCCCAACATAAAATCTCATGCATTTTTTCTGATTACTTACTAGGTCAGAGATATTAAGTTGACTAGAATCAGAAGGATCTTTAACACTAGAAGCCCCACCACCATCAGCCTCAGTATCAACCACCACCTCAGTCCGAGACTGTGATGATCCTTCTTCCACCTTCTTTTCCTCGTTAACTTTAGTCACGAGAAACCGACTTTTCCTGTGATTTTTGGGAGTTTCTGTTGAACTAGATCTCATTGTTACATTATCGTTTGCAACATTATTTACTATCTTGTCCAATGTCGCTCTCACTTCAACATCATCAGTTTGTTCGCGTTTCGTTGTGTCTGCACCATCAACAGAATCATACTGCTGTGTTAAGGGATCCTCTTTCACTTTACTAACACTAAATCTTGATGGTCTAACAGGTTCAGTTTGCTTAGACACCATTCCTGGATCAGTGTCCTCCCTAAAATCACCTACACTACCATCGTCGGACAGCTGATCTAACTGTGAATGTGAAGCATCAGTTCCGACATCCATTCCTTGTCTCTGTCCATCCTGTCCATTAGCACCAATTAATTCTTTTTCTTTACTTCTGCCATGTATCTTCTTCAACCCTTCCTCCAGGCTCTTAATACTGTATTCTGCTTTCTTTGGCATGGGCGATGGGAGATCTGCTCCTTCTACCTGATCAAGTCGTTTCCTACTCTGTGAGGGAGACGTTGGCTTAGAGTCCCCCATAGGTGCACCACCATCACCCTGAAGTGGAGGCAGCGGCTGTTGTTGCCCTGGCGCTTGCTGAGCTGGTGTTGCCTGCATCTGAGGATAAAAGCCCATCTGTCCTGGTGGCATGAAAACTGGTGGCATAAACATCTGTGGTCCAAACTGATTCATTGACTGTGCATTGGGTTGTTGCACTTGCTGATTCTGTTGCTGTTGTAATTGCCTCCAGGCCATCTGCTGAAAAACCTGTTGTTGTTGAAAAAATTGCACCTGCAACATATATGGATCTGCCGAATACATTGGCGGAGCAGGCATCATCATTCCAGGGTACTGTGGAAACATCTGTTGCTGTTGTGGCATACCACCAACACTTGAATCCAAACCCTGACCCTGGGTCATGTACTGTGGCATCGCTTGAGATTGAGAAACAACCTGGGAGTTCTGACCTTGGCCTGGATATTGTTGCTGAAAACCAGGCACACCTGAGGCATCTGATGACTGAGGAGGCTGGGATTGCACTGTTGCCCCAGACACACTCTGTGGAATTGGTTGTTGAGGTTGTGAAGTCTGGACTGACTTAGGTTGCTGTTGATCTGACTGGGGCTGTTTACCCTGGTTTTGGAGGTCCACCATACTACCATGCATGTCACTAACAGGTGTTGGGGCAGCACCACTTCCTGTTGTCTGAGGTGGGAATGGAGTACCTTCGGGTAGCTGAAGGGAGCCTACACCTTGACCTGGTGCAGACTTCTGTGTAAGCTGATTTAGTTTTTCATTCAAATCACTTATGTCCACAGGAACCTTTGACGATCCTTTTAGTGATTTTTCTGAATCTGAAAGTGCAGATCCATCACCCTCTGCAGGGTAGTGGTTAACTGTTGTTGTGCTAGACGATGGCAAAGATTTCTGTGTATTTTCTGGTGACACATAATTGTCCCATTCCCCTCCATCGTCCTCAGAAATTTTAGAATCTAACACAGTCTTTTCTGGAACTCTGCTCACGATAAAGCTTCTGTTTTTGCTCTCTACCACACGAGACTCCTCAGTTCTGGTTGCCTCATCTTGCTTCCTTTCAGTGACAACATGAACTCCAACCTCTGATCGACCGTCATCTGATGTTTGTTCCAGTTCACCATCAAACAGTTTCTGAAAAGTAAATGAAATCGGTTTTTTTTCACATTTTATATAACAATCAAGCCATCCCACCAAATAAAACTCAAATTTAATCAAATTTCACATACAAATAATCAAATGGTTTATAGACAATACTTGTAATAAAACATTTATTCAGTGTGAAACAACATCCTACTTTGGGGTAAACAATGGAATAACTAGGCACAATAGGGATTATATCTATAGCCTGGCCAAAATGAGCAAATAAACCACTTTCAAGCATAAAGGTTATGTGAATGAAATGAGTTTCAGTGATCTATTTCTCAAATGTAGAAATTATTTTTCTGCAAAACAGAAAGATTTATTTTGCAGACATACTCCCATTTCCTTTACATTTAAAACAAGCCCAAACGATGCAAATTGATACACCATAGCCCAATGCTTTGCGGTTGCACATTGAACATGGGAAGGGAGAGGTGGTTATGCCAACAAAATACTCTTATGTTAAAGGTAGAATTCACACACTTTCAGCTCATTGAAAATATGAGGAAGGATAAAACAGGCACATTGGACAAATATTTGAGTGGAATGATGGAAAAAAGAAGAAGAAAATTAATAGCTTAAATATTTTGTTATAACTAAAAGTTTACATTTTCATATTGCCTTAAAAATCAATTGAATTTAAGCTGTCCGATTTCTTTTGATCAAGAGTCCTCATCCATAGTTCATTACAATGACTGATTATTATTTTAGAAAAGATGCATGATCATCTTCACAAGATGGATAATGATGGAATTTGTGGTGAAAATATGAAGTTCAATTTGATGCAAAAAAATAAAGTACATAAGCCTGAAGTGAAATAATCCAAGTACGGTATATCTAAAACAAAAGGCATTAGCGTGTACATCTGTAAGCTCACATGCAACAAAAGAAATAATCTAATGTTGTGGTAACCTACGAAATGTAACACACCTTCAAGTATCTGCGCTTCCATAATCCTCTCATTTTGTTTTTCCAAACCTTTATTAATATGCAAAGAAATTAATTGATCACCCTTGTTTTTCATGCACTAATTCAAAAACATCTCCAAACTTCAGCATTCTTGAATTCCTTATTACTTTGGAATCAATTATTTCTCAAAATAACTGCAAATGTCTATCATAAAAAGTTAACTATAAGGTAAAAGCATTAACTTGTACTAACAAAATTCCACATAATGAAAACCAAATATTATAACACAAAATCATATTATGACTTTGATTTCTCTGTCTAAATTATATTGCATACAGACATTGTAAAGAGTGCAAGATATTTACAATGTGAATATCTAATATGCTCATACCTTGGCAGCATCTGAATCAGTGGGAGGCCTGGCCTTTCTGATAGAGCTTGGACTTGATGAGGGTGTGCTGACGTAGCTCAGACAGACATGCATAGCTCTGGCTGGATCCTCAGTCACCATTGTAATCACCTCTTGGAGAAGTTTGATGATCATAATGGACTGTACCTCAGGAAGTATATCCTCTTGTACCTGAAGAAAAAATTTAGATAAGCATACCTGATCATGAATTCAGTTTTTTCTAATTTATTGGATGTCTTCTCCAGGCAATACAGCTCTTTAGTAAGACTTTTAAAGTTTTAATTGACTGCTATATAGATATGATTTGACTGTAAGAGTGAAATACACCAATTAATGGACTTTTAAAAAACTTACCAAACTTTCAGCAATCTCATTCGGCTTGTCATTTTCTAATGCAAATTTAAAGGTGACTGTGTTTCTGTTTGATAAGTCCAAACGGCATTCGACTTCCTCATCATCTGCTTCATAGCTGAGAATAGTAAGCCTTGGAGCCCTTTCCAATGTCTTCCTCCTTTTTGGACGAGTTCTTCTTTTTCGGTCTTCCCCTTTCCCAGTCATTTCACTCTCACTGAAAATTTTAGAAAAAAATTCTACCTGTTAGCAAAATGTTTAATGCGAGTCAAACAATTCTTCAGAGCAACAGTCTGTGGGAAGGACTGATCACTGCCTCAGGGCAAGGGAATTTTGATTTTGATAAATTGTTTATCTGAAACCCTAATATGTCTTAAATTTCAGTCAAATGATTAGAACTTTTTAAGTTAAAAGTACTTTTCTTAATAAATTCTCTTGTCCAACTTGTGTGTATAAACAAAAAAAATCTGCAAATTTAGTTCCCCACCAAATGTTACCGCTTCACTACGACGAGCACATGTCACCTAAGTATGAAAATCCAGTGAGAAGTAGTGTAAGAGATAAGATCCCAGACAACCGATTTCTCTCATGGAGGTAAAAGGTCAAAAAGTAGGTCATCTGACCTACTTTAAATTCATGGCACACATAGGTTCTAAGGTGAGCCATACCCCCCCCCCCCCCCCCCCCCCCAAGTATGAAGCTAATGACAAGCAGTGTAGTACTACAGGGCACTTAGATGGGGCCAACCATAGAAAACCAAGAAAAGGCATGTACCTCTCTCTGTGTTCATCATTGAGGTTCCCCGAAGACAGACTATTGGTGATAGTAGAGGAGGGAGTGGCAGACACACTGCTGGACTGGATAGGCTTATCTGTCCCCGTCTGTTGCTGATGTTGCTGAGCAGCAGATATGTTCAGTTGTTCCAGGTTAGCAGCCTAATTAAATGAGAATAATGATTTAACAAAGCAAACTAACAGAACACTATATCCGAAAAATGTTAATTAATGATATAAGTAGTTATTTCTCATATTAAAGTTGCTAATTAAAGATGTACGTAGTTGTTATTTCTCATAACACTTACATAATTATTTTTAAGAACACAACAGGAAAACCAACATACAAAACAACACCTACATCAAGGTAAGAAATCACTCCAGCATGATAAATTATTGGATAAGGATTGAACAAATCATGATAACAAATGACGACAACAAATCACTCGGACTGTGAAATAATGCCCTGTTGGGAGCTGTAATTGAAAATAATGATGAGCAATGAAATACCCAATGTTTTGTAGGTTTTGTTTTTCATGTTATATTAAGATTAATATCAATACCATAGATTTATATAATGACAAAAGAGTGTATTGTTTTGTATATTAAATGTTTTTCCAGGATTACAGGATTTTGAAAGAATGGGATTATTCACAGTTCAATATTTATCAAGCAGATAGTTTTGGTACAAGTTTTTCCTCCCACACAAATAACTGAATAACATAACTTACAAAAACAAATGAAAAAAACAGAAATGTGCTTCAAAATGTACATTACATAAACATGCTCAATAGCAATGTGCAGAAAAAGTAAACTATGAAAGTTGTCTTCATAATCCAGGTGTTGAATGGGAATTGTCATTGCTAATTTGGTCTGAATGTTGAAATTCATACTACTATGAAGCATATTCATAATAATCACTAATATCTACTATGAGCGGGGAAAATTACACACATGCAGGATAAAATTTCTGTTTATCCCTTGCAGTTGCAGTACTTAATGCTGTTTTGATGTTTTCATATATATGTAATATTCAAAAATATGTATTTCATTTTGTTGTCATCATCATACATGACATGATATTTTTGACACTTTCTCAAATATTCATATCATCTCAGCTTCTGATGTACTGTCGAATGTCATGAAAGTTTTTCAAGATTAATTAAGTCATGTAGTCATTACAATCATGTCACTGATTAGTGATAGCGGTAGCACCACTAACTCATGTCACTGGATAGAGAAAAATACAATGAAGTGTAATTAAAATATTTCTTCAAACTCTAAATCCAAGTCGGATTGATGATGTGTATACCAAGTCATTTAATAAACTTTAAACAATATTTACATTCACAACAGACAACAAGAAAAACAATCTTTGATAATTAATTTCACCTATTTGGTGACATAAGTGCAAAAAGAAGAGTACTAAATGGATATGGTGGTTGAAATCTATGATAGATACAACAGGAAATTCTGTGACCACTGGTGACACCAGAAATTACCAGCAAAAGAATGTTTCATCACACATCAAAACAGGAAAACAAAGCATTGGAAAAATAAAGCAGAAAATGAAAATATAGAATAACAGCACAAAACAAAATATGAAAAGGAAATATTACTACACTTAAAAGGCAACTAAAAACAAAGAGTTAGTGATCTACACGACAGTTACAGTACGCTTCAGGTGATTTGGTACTCAAACGCGCCGCGGGCGAAAGCCGCCGCCGGAGCGGAGGGGATTAAAACCCCTCGGAGAAATCACCTGAGCAAAGTCGCGGGGTCCCGCTCCCAGCGCGCGGTCCAGCGTTGGGGATTAAGTCTATCTGCCACTTACTACTGTGAGGTGAACACCGACAGTCCAGGATAACTACATGTTATACACATCTTTATGTGTTTTTTTCTGAAATTTAATACAGACGTAAAACGTGTCGTGTCGTATTGTTAACGTTCACGTCAGATCATCAGGTGAAAATGGTTAATAAAACAATCAATACGCAAGCTAAAATTGCTAAGTTAACGTATTGTATATGCGTAACACGAGCCTATAATGCAGTTGTTAAAAGAAGTCCCTTGTTTGGAAATGTTGTTTTATCATATAATCGAAAATTTTCAATGGCTAAATCCGCCGATGATTTACATTACGTAATGCGAGGTCAATAAAGGTGAAGCCAAAAGTACAGAATAAAATTGCTAATTTACTTACGTCCGTGCCAAAATGTTTTGGTATTTCAAAAACATTTTTTTGAAAGGAAATATTAAGAAACAGTTAACGGGAAAAAAAACGTTTGTTCTCCAATCATTCGCTATCGTAGTGAAAGTCATGTGTCCCTTTCGCCTCCGATCTTGACAAATGCACAAAACAAACAAGGCACTCACGGATTTGGAGTCATGCTCTCAACCCTAAAATACAGAATACTTGGTCCATACCTGACTTAATTAGCTAGTCCATATTCTGCCAGAGGGTAGAAAGCGTTTGATTTTTTTACCGGCCGCGGCGGGGACCTTTGACCTACAGCAAGGAGCTCTGCAGCCCAGCTAACAGGTGTCTCAAGTTGTGAAAGCTTGGTTAGCTTTACTATTCTTTTTATTGTGTTAATGTATTGGACAAACTCATCTATTTTGCATTTACAGAAAACTAATATATATATATATATGGAACAATCTGAAACACTTTGGTCTTCTGACAGTATGCATATTGTAAGCGGAGGTTAATTTTTGGCTAGTTTTAAATCAAAATGTTAGCGGATCTTTTGCACAAGCTTACTAAACCCATGGATGCAGCGAACTGTGACTGACGAGTGACAGCTACCCAAGAAGTCAAACACAGGGACCTGAGAATTTGTTACAGCTAGTTTTGGACCTATAAATTTTACATGTTTGAGAGGTTTAGGTCAAATTTTCGATAAAATACTCTATCCACCGGCTAAAGGTCCAAAACTATCTGTAAAAAATTCTCAGGTGCCTGTTGTCAAAAGATCAAATCTCGCTAATCGTTTCCATTTATTATTTCATCTTACAGATACGAAATGCTCTATACACAATAAAAAAAAACACATTATATTCTGATGAAAGGAAAAAAAAATAATCATAAGATACGTGTATTTTAATCCAAACTTTTTCTTGTGTACGTACCATTATAAAAAAAAAACATTTTTTTTTATTCTAACAGCAAAATTGCAAAAAAAAAACACGGGAAATGGCAGCGCCCGTACCCCTCACTCCCTTTGCCCTTCACCTATCGTCAAACATTGTTTTCAGACAATACACACAATAGTAAATTGTTTATACAGGCACCGTACAATTAACTGTTGACCGTGGTTTCTCTCACCTGGCAGTGCTTAAGATCGTAAAACTGTTTGCATTTAACAGGAAGGGGGGGGGGGGGGGGGGGTCAGCGTAACACCTGTCAATCAAAACAGTTTGACACAATGGACAGTATCAACTACAACACAGTTTTAACAAACCCCAGGAAACAGGTGTGAAACTTGCCCTGGGGTGTATACCCGTACAGGTGTGGCGAAAATGGACTGTAATAATTACCATATGATGTCGTAAAATTGTCGATCCTTAACTCATTCGCTCATGAAGACACACTTGAACTGGTCTGATTGAATGGTTGGAACAGTTCATTATGAAAGTTCAGGGGGGGAATGACCTGTGTTCATTTATGTACTTCAGTGTACAATTATTATCGTCGACAGCACGGGAAATTATCTATCCAAGTCCGTGTCGATACTTGTACAGTTAGAAACAAATAACGAATCTCAACTTTGTGATAACAGTATCCGTTCTTTTTGGCTTCTTGAGAAAACGTAAAAAAAATAAATGTTTGGAACAATGGGTCTTGTATGCATTTCTTTAATAATAAATTAAATCAAAGATTAATTACACATAGAATACGGAAGCTTGTGTATTGAACACAAGTGAAGTTTTCAAAAGTTGTGTTCGAATTCCTGTTGCATTTGTAATAAATTTTATAAACGGGATAAATGAAGTTTATAGTAAAATGTGGTATGGAATGCTGACATTGCAAGATCAACTTAGAGATGCAGATATGCCTGGTGTAGATAATGATTATTGGAACATTTTATTTCGTACTGATGAAATATAGATTTGCTTTACAATTAAGTCTGGTAAAAAAACATCTCGTGATCAAATTCTCACAGTCATTTTGAACTTTTGTCAGCTTGTATTATAAATTACGTTGATAGATTCGTGGAACTAATCAAGCGACCGGCACTGGCTCTTCTTAGCCACATTTAACGTTATCATAAATATATACAAAATATAAACTGGAGTACATGCATAAGAAAAATAAAACCCAAGATTTGATTCATTTTGACTTTAATACTGTGTCGTAGTGATTTCGGTGGTTGTACGTCCGTTATTGAGACCTTACGGCCTTTCGTTGGACGATATACTGTACGTGCCTGAAACTTGTTTGGTATATAATTTTTAAGAAATACGGATACATGTATATCAAACAAAGCTTACATTGCAGTTAACTTTCAAAACGTAGTTGGTTTGATGCTGTTAGTTTATACAGGGATGTATACGTCCCTGTTTTATATGATTCTAGTATAAGTGTATTTCCTATTGTAAAAGCTTTAAACACAAACTGGACTAATTGCCTAAGAATATTACCAAAATATTATATTTTTCAACAAACTACACCAAATCCAGGAATTACCTATAACAGTTACGATTAGGTAATACTTTCCGTTTCTGATTTATACGTACGAAATAACAGGAAATAAGTCCATGTAATCGAAGTCAACGTTATAGCTAAAATAATGATGTAAATCAACTGCAGACTGCCACTTATAATCAATAATATTAGGGACGTATATAACGTCCCTGATAATATATATTTTTTGTCATGACGCAATGTGACCGTCGTTATTTTTAAACACAATTTATATAAATTGATTGTGAATGGCACCTCGACGACACGGTCCATCATCTAGTTCAGTCACAGGATGCGGTGCATTGCGTAAGCTCCGCCCATTATGTCACGAGGGCTACTGTGTTCAGGTGTGATTGACATTTCAAACCAACCAATCATTCAGAATGCGACAGACCAGAAATTGTCAGTCCCGATAGGCTAGATGTCACGGGTTAAAAATAAATGTTGATCGGTAAGTTTTGAGAACTTTCGACATTGTGTACACGGAAACACATATAATGTTAATGTGCATAATCATAAAGATGCAATAATCTTGTATTATTCGAAGTAGAATCGTGTAATCTAGTGGAACTGATCGACACCTGCGTATCAGGTACACTGTCTATTTTGGGGTAGAACCATCACAAAACCACGGCATTGACGAAACGTAATGGAATTTGATCGTAAAGATGAAGGGAGAATGTTCTTGTGAGATGCATTTGTTTACAGTCGTCCAGTTCATTACAACATGTTTGTTTCCCGGGGATTACAGACATTTAGCCTACAGTACAGTACAGTACATATTTGATAGCGTTATTTCTTTTCCGTCCGCCGAATTCGAGTAGCGCTTTCTGTCACGATACGTTTGTCGATCATATTTCCGGCATTGAACATCGTACAAGTTACTGTACACTGTAGGCCTAATTTCTGACCAAAGTTAATCCCCATCACCCATGACCACGGGATAGTCGCGGGGGGCTAAGGCCAGCGGTCTTACCTGGACGGCCGGAGTTTCGCCTGCGGTCATCCCGCGGCTACGAGCGACAGGTGAGCGGGATTGTCGCTCCGCGCGCGTTTGACTACCATATCACCTGAAGCGTACTGTAATGCCTATTTATCACACCTTCATCTGAATTCGACTTGATGAGCCTGCAGCATTATTTTGTGATGTTCCTATGGGTTTCATTGGAGACATTGCTTCTACGGGACCCAGGGATAATGTTGAGTGACCAGGTACCTGTAGATGTGTGAATTACAATGAGGAACAGGATCAGACCAACGATTTATGACAAAAGGACAACTAAAAAGAATGAAACTGGATTGCCATGGTCTAATCATAATGCTGATATGTGATTGGTGGTACAGCCACTGAAATTCAAAATCATTAAATGAAAGGGGGAAATGAAACAGATGAAAAAAAAAATTTGAATTAATAAATAGTCATTATTTACAACAAAGAAACAAGAATCAATTTAGAACATAAATGCAATGGTGTTACATAGATACTTGCATGCTGAAATTATTACACAACAACTTTTAACAGCATGTCTATATAAACTAGCTAAATAGTTCTAACACACCCAAGGTAAATACCACAAATATATAGAGTCATCTAACTTTTCTACACATTTTTATGAAGAATATGTATTTTTATTAACTTCCTTTGACTTTGTTTTAAAGAAATAAACAGAATAGGTCATGCATTTGAATTTTTTTTAACAATGTCAGTCATATTCTTGATAAAAATATGCAACTACCATGTAACGACCATATGCAAATGCTCTTGAAATTCTATTGGGCTTGTATTACAGTAGGTTTTATTCATTGACTCATTGTAATAATTTCTTTGACAACTGCCATAGGAATATGTGCACTATATTATTTTGAAATGAAAGTTAAAAATATCAAAAGAGAAAAACAATTTTTTTAACTAAGTGCATAAGTCATGGTTTGTACAGATTTTTCATACCTGATTTCCAGGACTTTTCATCATCTGTATGAACCATAAAGTCCACAACGAGTGATGTAAATTCTATTAAATTCAAAAGTATTAGAATTTCAGGAAGCACACTAGTAGTAATAAGTATTTTTTGTTAATCTGATTCTAATTGATTAAAAATAATACCTGTATACTCTGGCCATCCTGGATTGGTTCTACCTCCATCTTCTCTTGCAAAGGTTTGGTCTGCTGCATAGAAATGAATGTTAATTTGGTGTGTATTATCAAATGTTTTATCTCAAAATTGAAAGTGATTTACTTAAAGAGTGCATGATGTTACATACCAAAGAAGAATGGTGCATGATGTTATTTCAACTGAATAAGATCAAAATACTTCAATTAATATGAAATGGTATCAAAATCACTTCATTCAAATTCTCCACTATTATGAGTAAAAAGTAAATTTTGTGGCAATGAAAATACATGAAAAATAGAAATGGTAATTATTAACACAATCAAAAGCCAACACATGCTGCAGGCTTTTTTTTTGCTTAGTACTTTAAAATGTTTTGCTGACAATGCAAATATCATCATCGACTGTTTCTGTTGAAAGCATTAAGACATGTAATAATGTTTGCAACAAACGACTACAAATTATATTCCAGATGCATGCATTGTATGTCCGTTTGGGAGTATTAAAGCAAGTAATACCTGTTGTGGTAAAGTTTGGGAATGCTGGGTAGGAGGTTTTGTCTCGCCGTCGGGACTTGCAGTGGCTGCAAAAAAAAAAAGAAAATTAATTAGCAGGGTTTGCATTGAAGCTGTTCCTATATCATTTTCAAGTTTATTTAGGAAAGGATCCCATTTATGAAATACCCACCACAAACCTTTATTATCATAAAGGTTATAGACCAAAGGCTTCTGCTAAATATTTTCCTACTTCTTTCCGGGTCCTAATATATACAAAAACTCTCCATTATCTACATAACACTGCCATAAATATTACTTCACCCGATTTGTCTCTTAAAACACACTTCTTTATTTGTTATATTGGATTTGTCACTAACAGCACAAAACTGAAATGGGAAATTGACTCCTTCATGTTCCAACAGTCTTCTAATTTTGACATTGATTAAGCTTTCTGAAAATTGTCCATTACTCTCTTCCATGAAGATGAATTTATATGAAATGATAGGTAGGAAACGTTCTTACCTAAAGCCTCTTCACTGGAAGTGTAGGTTTGTTGTGTGAGTGACTGGTGCTGAGACAAGGACTGAGAGACAGTAGACTGAGACTGGACAACCTGGCTCTGGGATACAGATGGTTGCTGGGAGTGTGACTGTGACTGTTGCTGTAGTTGTGTTTGTGATGGGGCCTGGCTGTCAACCACTGTCGACACATCAGTGGTACTGGTACTGTGAGAAATCTGCTGTTGTGAGGAGTGAAGCTGCAGCTGTGAACCTCCTTGTTGCTCACTTTTGCTTTGCGCCTCTGCAGCTTTGCGACCTATATCTCTCCTCACCATACTTATCCTGTCACGTATCTGCTTACTTACAATCTTCACATCTTCCTCTTGAAGAAAACCTGACTTTACCTAAAAAGACAATCACCAATGAAAACTTGTTCCACTTTTTACCTTTTTTGTTACTTCACATTTTTTTTTTTGTGTGCAATTTAACTAAACCAAACCATGAATTAAATTCAATAGCAAAGAATGAATAATTTTCTGTTTTTGACAGAAGAAGGAAGACTAGTTCTTTGAAGCAGTTTAGCACTAATAATCTACAGTGTCTATATTTTAAGAGCTTTGACAGTGCTGAATATTTCAGATAAACCTTGAAAAATCATCTTTGAAATATTAAATATTTACCATCTCTTGAGCAACTTCTTCTGGCACATCACTTTCTATGTCAAAGTCAAACTGAATGGCCTCGTTTTCTTTGTGTCGGTCTTTACGCTTCTTTGGGTCAACAACACGCAGTCTAAGCTGAACTGATGAAGTGTCAATTTCTTCTTCCTCTCGTGTTACCACTTCAACTTTAAGTCCATTGTCTTCTAGGAAAAAGTTGTGCTGGAGCAAATCTTTCACTGTATACCTGGAAGATTATTTATAACATATTCTCAACTAAATACATTTTGAGCAAATGAAGGGTAAATGGTTGGATCGCACATAGATCCTTTTGAATTATGACCCCATATCATCAGAACATTTCATCTGACATTACCAGTACTAAGCTATCCACCAAGTGACGGCCATTGAACCAGTGCACAAGATTGAATTATACAGATACATTAATTGAGCATTAGTGAATTTTACTATCCTTGTAATTTCATCAGATTACATAAATTTATTATATAAACCAAAAATTAATACACAAAAGTAATTTTCTTTACCCAGAAAACCAAAGAGAGGTACACAGATTTGATCATTTACCTGTCTTCTATTTTTGATCTAATACAGGCATCAATGATTTCCTTGATTTCAGCACCATCCACTTTGGAAAAGGCTTCTGGTCTTACTCCCTGTTAAGCAAAAAAAGTTCATTCAAAAACATAAATCCATGCCAGTACTAGGTTAAAAAGGTATGTTAATGCTAGGAGAAATGCATAGTTCACAGAATTTAAATATCAATAAAGCATTACAAATTTCATTTTTCAACTGTCTGTAGGTATATATGCATTGGGGAAAATTTGGGTTACCAAAACAAGTTCCTGCAAACATACTTATTTTGGTGAAATACAATTTTAGCGCAGTCAGGTTTTGGACTCGGCTATGTTAGTGCCTATTGATAGATCTGCAATAATTCCTACATGTATATAAGCAGCAAGAAAAACTTCAATAAGAACAATCATATTTTAGCACAATAATTTGAATGCAAAAAGTGCTAAAAAAAGATAAACACAAAAGTATGTGTGTTTACAGTAAATATGTATGTCTTAAGCTTATAGCCTTTCATTAAATTGGATTGCCAATTGCAAGCAGAAATAGAATGTGGCAAGTGGCTTATGGTTAATTATATTTAATACTAGTTACAGTACCTGTTCTAGTTGCAAAACTGTATCTGAGTCTGTCTTTCTTGTATTACTCTGACATTCATCTATACTTACACTAGTCACCCGCCTGTAGATCTGTGCTGCATTGGAACATTCCTTGTATGGGTACTCGGACGTTGCCATCTCCAACATGCACATCCCAAAGGCATACACATCCACAGACTCATCATAGTGCTCTTCATACATTTCAGGAGCCATAAATTCTGGCGTACCTTAAATTATATAAAGATGGTGCTTTGTACCGTTCGCAGCAGTCTACAAAGGGAAAAGATGGGTAAAGGGAAACCCAGATTAGTATTTTTCATCAGGTTGCGCATACCTGCATCTGCAATAAAAACAAACTGGAAAATAAACGGAACAGTGGTAAAAGGTCATGCCTAGTACCCAATTACCTGCATTCTTACCTCCTTCCTCAGAATAAGGGAGATGACAGTTCTATAAGAAAATGGAAAAAGGCAAAGCATAACTGTGCAAAAGTGAACAATTCACAACAGCAGCTCTTTCTCATAATTCAGAGGAATCACTAAATTATACTCGAGGACAAAATTTGCATGTTCTTCAAAAATTTATTTGGGTATTTTTTATATTTTAATTGGTTTTTAATATGAATAATTTTTTTTTCTTAGTAATGTTATGGTACCTTTTACATTTAACTCAAAGATAACAAATTAAGACAATTAACAGACATTCTTTAAAGTTAAAAAAATAATGGGTCTTCCACGAATCATTTAACAAGAACATACCTTGATGAAAGGGGCTGTTATCCAAAAAAAAGGAAAAACAAAAACTCAAGTCCATTGACATAATCACATTACTGAATACTTACACACGCTCATGCTATTCTGTGTTCTGTCCTTTAGGCTAAAATAAACTGTATCTCGTAGCATTGGAGGGAAAACAAAAATTTAAAACGTAATCTTAGGTTGCCATACATTTCATGTTGTACATCAAATAAACATTCCCCAGCATTTCTTAATGCTGTGTATCAAATAAACATTTCCTAACATTCCTTAATTAAGTAACTTAATTAAAAAGGTGATGCCTACAAAATCATTAAACATACCTATGACACTTTTAGCAAAGGATTTGTTCTTCAGCGTTGCCAACCCTAGGTCACCAATCTTGACCGACCCTGTTGTACCAGTGATGAAGATGTTGTCACACTTGAGATCTCGATGAATAACTGGAGGGGTCCTCATATGCAGGTAGTAAAGACCCTTCAAAATCTGCTTACACCAATTCTTCAAAACCTTGGGATAGATCTTCTTCAACCTTTTGATATACCTGAAACCACCAGATAAGAACTTTTACTCCAGTAACAGCTGATTCTCATTATCCTGACTGTATAACAGGAAGACCCCATTAGGAGTTTAAACTGAATTATATATTTTGCATTCGAAATCACTTGTCTTACTAAAGTACTTGGATAACTCAAAAGTTTTTCCACTGTCCCATCAACTTCATATAATTAAACAGAGAAATTTTGGGATCATTAAAATAGAAATGTAGTATAGGCTACCTTATAAACAGGAAAACTAAGTACATATGTTCAGTGTACACGTTCTATACAAAAAAAAACTTCCAGCAGATAAATCGGTTTTAAAGCATGAGATAAGATGATTGTCATGACAAAGACAAGTTTACACTGAAGGACCAAAAGACAGTGGATGAAAAACTGAATTATTTCTCATGTAACATGCAACAAAACATCATCATAAAACAGGCACATATGGTAGTAGTATTAAATGTAAATGAAAATGATATTTCCAGCTGCCCTAGTTGCATAGTTGCTTAGCAATTATGTACACACATATTCAAGAATTCTTTTCATTCTTTTTCATCAAAAACATTTTAAAGTGAACCGATAAACATTTGTATCAATTATAAATATTTTCAACTGCACTTGATCATATACTATAGTTCTTATAATTAGCTTTTATTGGTTTATACATTGCATTTGAAGAAAAATCTTATAAATCAATCCAATTCACAGCTACCAGTATGTACATGTACATGATGTACAACATATTGTATTGTTTGCCCTGGAACTTAGTTTGCTGATAAATCCAAGAAGTTATTTAAAACCAGAATATCTGCTATTGAAAGAGTGAAAGTCTCTTTATAATTATTGATTTTAAATTTCAGTATCAATCATGAACATTATCCTATAGTTCTATTGAGGAACTTACGTTTTTAATGTACCAGAAGTCATGAGTTCAGTAACAAGTACAATAACTTTTCTGTTTCTTGGATTTGGTTCTTCCCAGGAGTCATAGAATCGGACAATATTTGGGTGCTGCAGTTCTTTCAACATTTCAGCTTCTTCCCGAAATCTTTGTCTTTCAGTTTTGTTCCATTTCTTGTCCTGAAAAGATAAACATCATTTGTCTAGATTTTTGTTTTCATCATTATTAACACATAATACAAATGAAGTGTGCTCTGACATCAAATTCAACCATCATCTTCATTAAGTCTTTAATATGATGTGAATATTTTAAGTACAAATGATGTACTAAAATCATGTTGTAAATAGATTGACTTTAAAAAGGAGGGAGGATGTAGTGGAACTGAACTGGGTGAATAAATTGTTGGCATCCAGATAGCCGAATTAGTTGAGCATTTCGTCTAGAATTCAGAAGGTCTTGGGTTAGAACCCTGTCTGGCCATTACATTTTTTCTTCCTTCTGTTACACATGCCAGTTTTCCTATTACATTGTTTTATCTACATATACATTTGGATGTTCCGACATGGAAGAGTCACTTGTGGCAATTTGCATGCACAGTCAATGACATTTCAAATTCGTACAAACTGCTCACATCATAAAATTTCACAAGTCAATATCAGATGGTCAAATCATCATACAGTACTTACATAAAGAAATGCACTGTATAATAAATGTGCAACAATTAAGGAAGAAGAAAAGATTTTACTGTGGCAATTCTTCCTTCATTTCTAGTATACTACATGTACATTATACTACTAAATTCAGACAACTTGCACTGGTCTCCACAGTAAATTATTCCCAGACTTGCAGCATTTCATGCTTACTGCCAACCATATTTAATTTTGAAATAAAAATTAGCTCTTCTGAAAGACATTTGCTAAATTTAATGCAAACATGGGTAAATAAGATGTCAGAGCACCGATAAGTGTTAGATAACATGTTGACATTGATCAAATTCTGAGGAAACAGGCATTTCAACAGCATTGAATCTCAATTTACTATATTAGACCAGCTTTTGATGAGGACACAATGACTTGTTACCTCCCCTTATTTTTCCAAAGCTGGCAGTTATAAAAGGTTATGTGAGACATTAACACTCAATTTATCTTTAGCATGCACAAGAAGACAGTTAATGACCTTTGAAGCTATTTTTGCATTTTAATACAAATTACATGGTAATGTAAAAACATGTAAATATTTCCATCAATTTCATTCAGTAAAGGGGGATAATTCCAATTATCAAAAAAAACATTCTACAATTTTTTAGCTTCTTATAATTAGTGATTATTGCAATATCAAAGATTCTACATCAAAGCTGAGGAAAAGTATTTCCTTTCTCCCTTTTTTGTATTTTTAAGATGTGTAGTTGAGTTTTTCATATTCAGTCTAAGTTGGTACTTAAAATATGAAATTACATCCCAAAAAAATTCTGAATAATCAGGGATAATTCTGGCTCTTAAAACCTATGGGAGAATTTGAGGGATTTTATGAGATTAGTGAGATTTCTATGAGATTTTTCTATATAAAGTAACACTATTTTGAAATTTTAATGAGATTTTCAGGAAAAATATGGGTAAAAATCCCTAAATCTCGCCCCAAAGTGATCCCTGATAATAAAACTGCAGCTTTAGTGCCAAGCTACAAGGGCATGAATTTAGTATGTACCTGTAATTCACACCATGCAACTGCTACTCCTGTTTCAGTGTCTAATCCTTTGTAAACAGTTTTGAATGACCCTCTGCCAATTTCCACATCAAATTTCATAAAACGTCCATCTGGGGAAGTTGCAACAGCCTTTTCTGCCTTTTCATCAACCTCATCCTCCTTTTTTGCAACTTCACCATCTATTTTCTTCTCTATCTTTTCAGCTATTCCTGCATCTAACAGAGGATCTCTAGGTACTTCACCAGATTCCAATTCTTTAATGGATGTACTACTAAGTACACCAAGACTAATAGCACTATCTGCAGTACTTTGAGAAGAGATATCCTCTGGATATATAGCAGGTTTGTCTGTGTCATTAATATCCAAATCAGTAGTGGAACCCTCAGGAACAGGTTTCGGACTACTACTTTTCACAGTACATACTTCAAATGACCTCCTCTTTGCTGGCTGCTTTAATTTTCGTCCAGAAAAAGAACTAAACTTTCGCTCCTTTTTAAACATATCTTCGTTTTCCTCAACTTTCTTGATCTGAAAAGATTTTGTCACAGAATCATCGGAGTTGTTACTGGAGTCATTGGATCTCTCACTAGTTCTTGATTTATTATCCACATTTTGTGAACTTTTCCCTGTAGGTTCAATATCAGATGAATCAGATTTTATACTTGATGACCTATCTCTTTTCATCATGATACCACTGTCTTTTGTTTGGAATCGTCCTGGGAAACATGAAGACTTCCCACTTTTCTCATATTGTGTTTCTACTTTTCCTGTTATATCCTCTGAAATGCACTTTCTGCGATCCCGAATCTTATTTCGATTGTTTGTTCTTAAAACAGGGCTCGGATCAGCAGAATAAGACTGAGAATCTCCTTTATCAGACTTATGAGTGATTTTCTGGCCCATTCCTAATCGTCTCTGTCGACCTATGGAATACGATGGTTTGACAGTCCCCTGAACTGTCGTATCTTCTGCATTTTCAATCTGTTTATGAGATACATCCCCATTTAAAGCAATTGAAGAATGGTTTTTACTCATCTTCATTCAATTAACACTCAAAAGGAAATAAAATTGCACACAACAAACTAATAAATAAAATGGATCTAAATGTCCAAGTCACAAACTAGTTATGTACATTTAATAGCACTATTAAATACCAACACCATATCTTATGGTCATTGATAAACGTCAAGAATACATCCACACATGACTGCCAAACGTTGTAACTCGCAATCCGAAATATTATGGCGAATTGCTTTTCTTCCAGCTTCCTTATTAATGGAATACATAGTCCGATAATATGTTGTATGTGTCTACAGAGTCCGACACAATAATGTCATCGATTCAGCTAAAGATGCTACTGAATATGTATTCCACTCGCTACGTGTACTATTTGCTACGTGTTTTGCTGTATGATAAAAGAGTGATACCACAAAAAGTGTTCACAGTATGACCCATTTCTTCGTAGACTTGAATGAAAATTAGGCCCTTGAATAGAAAGGATGGGAAGAGAGACTGCGTAAGGCGGGTCCCCGTTTGCAGTGTCCTCTAAATAACGCAAACACCTACAGCACCTTGTGACTGATCCCACATCCGTCATATCTGACATAGTTTTATCATTCCTTTCAATATGCTCGGTAAACATGGTGAATGAACACAAGAGACAGGAGTTGAGCAAGACATATCCTTTCCACAGCCCTCCACACAAATAAATTCCGTCTTTCAGAGGGTTAAACGACCCTAACTGGAATAGTCTGCGAGCAGACTAACCGTTGTAACGATCACATATCCATATTGAACACAGGAACATTCTTACCAACACAAATGATACATTTCTCTGAGCTACTTGGCCTAATGGCGACTCATCTCGTCACTCGAAAATAGTCCGCGACAAAACCTGTGTATTTGGTGTATGAATATAAACAGACAAATTATTAGTGTGTATTACAATATATAAACTACAATACCATAAAAACGATTAAGCGATATATATTTTTGTAGCATAAAGTAGTGGTTTTATTGTTTTAGAAAACTGTTGTTTAATGAACAATTCGGTTACAAAGAACTATATTTTGTAAAATGATGCATTTGTAATTCGCCGGATATCAGCGAAGGCAAGGTCGTCTGCAAGGATTTCGGTCACCTGAGGCTCCATACGGGGAAAACTTATCATGCCGAAGTTCACGTAGGTGTATCAAGAGGATGGATGGGATTCAAAGGACACGTACAAAATCGTACGACGCTTACCTCGTATATAAATATTGAATGTCGACAAATTGTGTTTTAAAACCTGATGATCATTAGGCCTAAATCAGCAACGAAATATTGTAACATAGATGGTAATTTGTAACATTTTTATGAAGACAGTGGGGCTTGATGAAATTCATGCCTGATATAAAAATGTCGGATTGTGGAGGGTCTCAGTACATAGACATTAGATATCCCACTTTATGCATAATCTCTAGTCATTTTGATAGTGTAATTACGGGGGCCGCTGAATAAATTATTAGAGAGCATTTTAAAGTGTATATTTTGTAGGCATTCGCTTTAATTGTATTATTTTACATTTATACGCATACATGATAACTTATACCTAGAGCACTGATTACACATTTTATCGTTTTTAAGTACACTAGCAAATTTTTCGATCAAAAATAAATGTCCTGCCATTGAACTGTTAATCAGGATAGGAAATAAACCCGCCTTAAATAGAACATGTGGTAAATCAGTGTTATTGTATGATGGATTCTCCTAAGGGGATTTAGTCTAATTTACATCGAAATTTTGAATAATTTGTCAATGGTGATTATCATTATAACAGTCGTGGACGAAGTTCATTCATAAGTTCAGGGATGGTCGGGATTGGCACAGGGTCACGCTTACGCCATACCACTAAGATAAACGTGTACAGGTTTACTAAGACGCGTAAAGGTTGGTTTAAATGTTTAAGATTCCAGTGAGTCAGTTTAAACGACGAAGATCTTGCCTATTTACCTGTGTGTATTGGGAAGTACGTATACATTATCAGTAGAGTCAGCAAGTTTCATTCATGGATGTCTATATGCCCATGTAATTGATCCCGAGAGTAAACATAGACGGATCGGGCTCCGTTTCGATGTCTTGTCGTAGAAATATCAGTGTAGTTATGTACTTTATATTGAATAAGATGTAAGCTGTTTCGAACACTAGACGATCCTCGAAATTCAGACTTGATACGCAGAAAGAAAGTGAAGGATAAGTTGCGATTTAACTAAAAAACAAGATGAAATTTAACTAAGATAAAAAAAAATATGTTTACACCAAAATGCTTGTCCAATATCCAGTTGTCCATACAATGAACATTTCCCCCGTATTGTTATATTGTGTATACATTGTACAAGGCCATTTAAAGTGACATTTGTAATTCCAAATATTTGGGTAATATTCATGTCTGTCATCTGTGTGAGCTATTTGATTAAACAAGTTTCCTAGTGAGTTGGTACAACTAGATTGAAACGTATACAATGGTCCATATGAGGGTTACATACACTTTTTAGGGTATATATAGGGGCCTTTAAGAGTTCGATATATCATCTATATCTCCCAATTACGTCACGTTAAAATGACGTCACGTCCATGGGGTATAGGAGCCAGTAAGTGTTTGATTATTATATACCTCACCACTACGTCACTTTCAAATGACATCACGTACAAATGACGTCATCGACAATAAATTCACCGGTTTATCGCCAATTCTGACGTGAGATGGGACAAAAAGTTCTCTGGTGAATTTAATTTATCAGCAAAACTTTTCTAGCGTAATGTAATTACCTCGATCCCTGATTCGAACATCCTGACACATTTTCCTGTTATTGAAAATCAATAAATTTTAATTACATCTTTATCAAAGACTATGTATACAGTCTGAGAAGGAAAGGCAAGGTTATTTTTTGCGATGACAGGTATTCTTATTTAGTCCATCATTGTGATGTATCGATATTCCATAGTGTCAGTACCGTGTACATTAGAGACATACCCAGTGCTGCTTTTATAGTATAATCCCACAGATACATATCAATACTTCCTACAGTTCAGATAAGGACAAACCCCTGACTCACACTAAATAGATACACGGTTTTTACGGAGTTTTCTACACTGCCAATATAGATAATGCAACTTATGGTATGAAGTATGAAAATAATGATTTATACTACATCCTTTATACAGGAGATGCAGAGAAGCGTGAATAATACTGAACATATATGTATGAATATGTATGTACATGTGAAAGTATATTTTATATTATATTGTATATAAGCACAGCTGCCTGAGCAGACCAGACTAGACCAGATTTTGTCACCTATAAGTTTACATATTTGACATTACACAATAGACAGTGGCGACCTATCCTGTGACCTCGTTCGCTTAGTCGAACAGCTATTCCAACTATGTACAGCACATGTTTTATGTGGGCTGTTTTCAGACCCAACAATAGGGACCAAACGTACCGACTACGGACGGGATTTAAAATTTTATAAAACACAATGTAAATCGCATGTGGTTTTATTGGAAAACCGTTGTTATTTCCGTTAAACTATCGATAATGATTTTAAATTGTCACGTGTCGGAACGTCTGTCTGTATGTATTCAGTAATATTACATTTTTTTAATAATACCCATTCGGATAATGCCGAAATGGGGAGGGTAAATTGACTTGTATCACAGATATAGATAGATTGACAACTGTACATAAGGACTAAATAAAACATACACATCTGTGTCTCTATATAGCTGAGTACACGTATTGTTTGCGTGCGCGTACGATGTCCCCCCCTCCCCTGTATCATTACCCCCCCCCCCCCCGTATCATTACCCCTTCCTCCAGAGGTCTAACAGAACTCGTACATAGCTGACTAACACTGATAAAGGAAAGTTTGGTGAATTTCTGACAGCGCACTGATCATGACTCACCTAGTTCATATGAGGCTGGGATAGTGGGGGACGGGACTTTGGCGATAGTGATGGGGGACCAAGGCAGGGAGGGGCTAAGCAGGGAGGGGGTAGTAAGGAATGGGCGAGGGTTAGACCGTAGGTAAGAGAACGGGGGTGCTAGACAGGGGAAGCCAGACAGTTTGGAGAAAATACAACCAGGAGAGGAGGGGATATGGGGGGGGGGGGGGGGGGGGGGGGGGGGGTAGGCAGTGATAAGGGGGATCCACACAGACAGAGGAGGATAATAAGCACTGAGTAGTGCTCACCATGAACCTAGCAGGAATCACAGCGATGACGTAGTGATGGGAGGGGGAGAGGTGGAGGGGGTAGGAAAGAAAACGAACCCAGTAGGAAGGCGATTCAGTACTAATGATGAAACCTAGATACGAAGGAGATATAGCCATCTTATTTATATGTATATCATTCCAGTTCATATAGACGGGAGGCGGGCATTTAGATAGTAAGGATTTGATCTGTATAAGTGGTAACGATTGGACATAATTATACGGATGGGGTGTAGAGTTGTCCGAAGGGTTCAACTTCAGTCTATCTGATCCGCTAAATATTGGTGGTTGCTTCGATCTTCCAGCAACACCAATATTAAGCGAATCAAATTTTCAGACCCTTCAGAACAGATGTAGGGAAGGAAATGATTTAGATGGGGCGAGACCGAGGTAGACGGGCGATATTGGGGACCTAGATACAAACACAGGGACATGAGAATTTGTTACAGATAGTTTTGTACCTATAATGGGGTGTTTAGAGTAATTTTACACTTTGGGGGGGGGGGGGGTTAAGATCAATTTTCGATAAAAATGACCCCTCAATGGTCATGATAGCTTTTATGACTACTGAGGGGGGGGGGGGGCATTTTTATCGAAAATTGATCTGTACCACCCAAAAGCGTAAAATTACTCTAAACACTATTTTAGGTCCAAAACTATCTGTAACAAATTCTCAGGTCCCGGTGGGTACAAAGGGGAAGGACAAGACAGGGGATGACAGGAGTCTAGGGGTGACTGGACCCAGGTAATGACGGGAGAGACCTCGGCTAGAAAAGAATGGGCTATATCATCTTTGTCTCCAAGGATTGGAATCACGTTGTTAAGGATATAGATAGGGGGTACAGTCTCTTCAGATGTTTTGCTTAATATTTTGGATATACATTTAATCACATACATGTATCATATATCATTGGAAAGGTTATTAAATTTTCTATAAAGTGAATATAAAATTATAGTGTTAAAGTAATTCATAATTGCATAATAGTATATAATATAAAAAATGACGGACACTTTTGAATTTGGATCTTCTTTCACATTTTCTTACAAAAACTGACAATACTTTCCCTATTGACGGACAGAAAGGTCATCTACAAAAACGTGCCTCAGATTTTTCCTATATGTTCTAGAATTGAAGTAATTTCGATTTTATGGTCTCTGGGTGGGATTTTCATGCCCAAATTCACTTAATTGGTTATAAATCTTGTTGTAGCTAAATTCTTCAGAAACTGAGGCACGTTATTGTTGACAAGGTCATTCCCAACAATCCTGCAAAGTTTGGAAGAAATCGGTCTACAGATGCCAAAGTTATGGCTGCTTGAAGTTGACAACTTGTTGAATTTATGAAAGTGCTCTAAAGACCATTTCCACTCTTTGAAATCGGATATCTCTGGGTTTAACACTTATCTGACCGATTCTGCCGACCAAACCATTAATCATGACTAGACATGTATCCATCAAGCTGTCCTCCGAAAAAACGGAGCATGCATTGGTTCAAATAACTGAGAAATTAATGAATATTAAAATATTTCTCAGTGAAAATGCCCCTTTCCCGCGAAATGTCAGACTGGACATAGGATAAGCTCCTCCCATGTAATGAAGGGGTCATTAGAAACGCTCCGGCCCCTCTCTTATAGTATGTATTACATCAAAGACTGACCATGACTTAATGGATTATAGCAGCATGATGACCCATCACTTCACACCGCCATAGCACTGGGCTAATGACTTTTTAACTGACCACGCCACTGTGTGATGTATCTGTTTATGGTGTAAACAGTACCACGTGTTGATCTGTATGAGCGTGTTCAATGTTAAATCACGTTAATTGACACATTTGGGAACATAATTTTGAAAATTACTTTTTGTTATATGATGTAGTAGGTTTATAGGTAATCAAATTTGCAAAAAACAAGATATCAAAAAAAAAATTTTGTTACCCCCTATCTATATCCTTAAAGGGGCATCCCGCGAAAGCCTAAATCCCTGTTCTTGAATATACATGACGTCTGCACTACTTATCATATTTCCCTGATATCCCAATATTCAAAGTCCGCTCATAATGTCTTTATTGACCTTTTGCAAAATCGTATTCCTCGGGAAAGCCCCGATAAAAATAGCGGTGATGACGCAACGTGACAGGTGTGCCGCAAGTTCTCTGATCGGTTTGACGGAAGAGAGGCCGTAAGGGAGGGGACGCGTATAATGTATACGGCTGATGAAACAGAGACAAAATCCGTGTATAAACTTATTGAATCACATTCACATTAAAATCAGACATCAATATCACACATACCGATATTCAAATGAAGAATAAATGTCGGTATATCGGCACCATTTTTCGACACCAGGAATTATCTATATTACATATATTTACCGAGACCGAGACCGGTACACAAGGGTACGGAATACGGTCATGGTACAAACCTTGGTTTATGTAAAAGGTAATATTCACGAATCCAACTTTTCGGATGATTTCATAAAAGGTATGTACAGGGACATATATGTGAGATACGTCCCTGGTATGTAGTATTCATTGAAAAGTACAAAAATAAAATGACATCAAATGTTTGCGATTTTTTTTCAATTCAATGTCTTGGGGATTTTTTTCAGACTATCCATATACAATGTACATTCATATTCATTTAAAATCTATCCAACATTCAGCGTCTTCATACGTTATTACCTATCACAGAATGCAAATATTTAAGTCCATACACTCATATAACACACCACACACTAAACATGACTACATGCATATCAGATTTGGAACTGTTGAAATACGGATACATATAACTACCAGTTATGATTATGTTATGATAATTCCGCTTTCGTTTTACATGTTTTTTATCGTTTTGTAAAGGGACGTTGACCTTTTCAAAAAAAACTGCAGGCATGGGAAATACATATAAGAATATGTTGTATATGTTTTGTTTTTTTTTATTTTATTTTTTTTCCGTTCTGTATATATTTTCGTATCAAATTCAATACCGGGGTCGCAACCCATTGATATTTGTACCTTCACTAATTAATAGATAAGGTATGAATATCATTTTTTTTAGGCGTGAAGACATGTTTTTTATTCCTTTTGTCTAAATTGAAGTCATATGTACCTCGGTCGCACGTCCCGTTTTACAACGTAATCAAACGACTTTTTCTGTTATGGTATATATTGTATTTGAAAAGGTCTTTCTATCCAGCGATATAATTAAATCATACCGTTTTACTGGAGCATGAGATAATATAAAGGGAATATTATAAAACACACTCTTAAGTTTAATTAATACACGCATTTTATGCAACAGAGGACTGAAACAGTTTCCCCTTTGGTAGCCTCAAAACCAAATCAAAGTTTTATTTGTGAGAGTACCGCTACACAAAAGAAATATGTAGCATACACACAATAGAGCAGCTAGTTTCTCCTTTTAATACTTCCCATCTCTCAATATGACTCTGTAACGCATTCTTGCGTCATATTTTGACCATTCGGCAACTTTTCGATCAGTGATTAGGCCTTATCGCGGTGTAACGGTAATACCAGGTAGAGTGTTTACAATGGAAACGGCGCTCGGCTGCGCATGCGTTGGTAAGTGGAAATCCCAATCTGAAGCGTCTGGCTAGACCGATAGAAATCCCACTAGTTATTTTGAAATTATTAATTTTATGAATACATATCAGCAAAATCCGTTCGGCATAGTCCATAAGAATACCCATTCGATATATGTATGTAATATTTTGAAAAAAATGATGAAAAAAAACTTAGTTTCGCGGGATGCCCCTTTAACGAACTAGAGAGAAATTTAGAAGAAAATGGCCCAGCGAGCCCTCGACTTTATACTCAACAATAAGAGAACGATATGTGCGTGCAGGACCACCAAACCCATGACCAAGACCAGTTGGGAATACCAAACCCCGCATCAAGGTACAAACGAACTGCCAAATCATGGCTTAGGGACGCTACTAAATTGGCGCAAGCCTCGTTTTGGGTTTTGGTGCTGCAGGTCTGCAGCTCAAAAAACACGTGTACGAATGGATCAATAGAGCCAATGCAAAGTATAGCAGACTACGGACATTGAAGGAAGTTTGCATGGAATATATTTGCGATATAAGACAAAACGTTGCCACTGATTGATGGTGTTTGGAGAGTCGAGTCGTGTCTTGCATTTCAATATGTACAACGTATCGGAGGCTGAGTCACCCTGACAGTCAGCCGGCTGCACGTACACACAGAAAGATAAGGGTATTGATCGGCCGGTGGTGATCGACGACCGGCGGCAGACATTGCTGTATCGACTGTGGCGGTACATGCAGACTCTGGAGAGACACGTCAAAGGACACTGTTAGTCTCAGACACGTATGGGACACGTCCTAGGCGACAGGTTTTATACCTGTATATTTCAAGTGGTTAGAACACATTTTATTGTAGGTTGCCTGCAATGCTGAGCAAACAAAGCCAAGTTGTTACAAACCTGGTGCCACCTGTTGAATTTACCATACACGCACAGGTCAAAGTTATCAAAGGAATCTACTGCCCGATATGTACACGGTCTGCAGCCCGGTACATGGGGTCTCTAACAGGTTAACCCACTAACCTACAAACATTCTACTCCTCGCCGGATATCCACTGAAGTGTGAACGGGTCGGGATTCTGTCGTGGGTAGCCGACAATGACTGCCCGGCAATGAGAATAGCTAGGTTAAAATACATGTCAAGAACAGCTTCCAGATCAATATTAACAATCGATGATCAGTGATCGCAGAGCTGCTTTACTACATAAACTTAGTAATAGATTCAGAATAGAGACTAGGCCGACCTGAGGGTGATGATAACCAGTGCAATGAGTAATGCTGCTGGATCACGATTGCTTTAGTTTACAGGCCAGGGTTGGTTACCAGTGCTTACCGTAAATCACCCCATTACAAAGCAAGAGTGTATTTGTAACTAAGGTAAATGGTTAAGCTACCATTAAGTTTTGATGAGTTATATCATTACATGGATTGTAAGTTCCTTCCTAAATTCACAAAGTAATACATGCATGATTTGTTCAATGTCTACTATCCCCGATATTTAAGCATTGAACTGCTTTCAGTTAGCATTCATAGGCTGTATGAATGCCAAATGGTCAAAAGCAAATTCAATGAAGCGCGCTAGCGCTTCAATGCTTATATTTTCCATTTTTAGAATCTGCTCATGTCATAAAAAAATCAATAACACATTTTATTTCTCAGCATTTAGCTGAATAAATGTATTTGTCGCATATGCTTGTTCAATGAAAAGAACAGCCATCGCCCGGGGACGGTCAATGGTATCCAACGTAACATTTATGACGCCATAATAATGATGACGTCAACAATCGGTCATTGGCATTCATGGCCTGATGAATGCCAACTGAATTTTGTAGGGATATATAGTGGCAATGTCATTCAATGGTAAATATTACCTTATAACCTCAGATGATAAAGTGGTAACACTTATTTTTCATTTTGTAAAATACACTAAAAACTATTCCTTTTTTTAGACTTTGCGAATGTCGGATAATCGTTCTTTTATGTTTCGGATAAACGGAACTGCATAATATTAGACGGATACCAAAGAGGAGACTTTTCCGGATAAGTGTAAAGTCCGGATTAGGGAGGTGACATGGTACAAGTAAACTGGTACTCTCTGGGAATGTTGTCTGCTGCAGATAGATTAATGAATACAGATGCAGTACGTCTGAGAGGAAAGCCAGTCGCGCCACCAGTATTGGAATGACAGCTCGATAACTAACAATACATCGGAGACAGAAACGATCACTCGGCGTTATTGCAGCTACAAAGAACATTATTTACTGAAGCGAACAACTTTATATGAACGTAACTCACAAATGAATTAATCAATTGAAAAGTAGGTCGATTTCATCATGCACTTAGGTCACATTGTATTCAGCACCTGCCCCTGAGGCGCGTGTGAGATGGGTCGTTTCCGCTTCCGGTTGATAGAATTAGGTTTAATTATTAACGGGATTCTAACAGGTCGATTGTTTAACTGATACGATTTCAACACACTTCAGAAGAAAACAGGACACATGCCTTTTAATTCTTTAGTCATACCTTTGTCTATAATAAATGCAGAATTATTGGTACATGTAAATTATATTCTGCTTTTTTGTGCAAAGTAAATAAATAAATACCTCTGAAATCTTCATACATAGACAATCTTCAAACATGTGATGTAGAATAAGAAAAAAATCACCTAAAGCGAAAATGCCAAACACCAGAATACTAAAAAAGCGTCCAATTTCGTAATGTCCCGCACGCCAAAGTGGATGCAAGACGAAAACTTAATTCCTACACTCACTTGCACACACGAGTGGAGGAAACAAAGGAGAAAAAGCTGATGGCCTCGATTTTCGGCCGGGGATACATTTTGATATTTGCTCGATGTTTTGCGAAGGTGCAAGTAACAATGACTTGGGGATTTGGTTAGTATCACTTAATCATGAATATGATTTCGGCTAGGGGTAGGTGACCTCGAGTCCGTGGTTTGGTAGGAGAATTTGACCACAGATCGTGTTGCCGACAGGACAGACCGCCTTCTTTATTGCCCTATTGTTAATACGTTATGATCGGTTGTACTTTGATGGCGTTGGCGAGTAAATCAATTATCACTAGCTGGCGAGACGGAATACATTAATACTATTTATACCCTCAGTAGAACGGGATACAGGAGTCCTATCTGACGGGACCATCTTATCACGTATACCACAAGACAACGATTAACTTGGTACATTCCCCGCAGTCCGAGAAACGGCTAGTGTAGTGCAACTGGTAGACCGGTCCATCTCTAAGATATCAATTATTTAGGAAATAAATGGCCACTTGGATGTCTGATTCTGAGTTCTTAACTATGGGGATATAAGCTAATAGTGAAACTCTGTAGAGAAATGGTCATTCTGTGTCAATGCCTAGATCACAGTTGCTTGAGTTTCTGTCAGTATATAAAAAAAATGTTTTAAATATATATGGAGCCGCGGCCCACTACAGAATGTACATGGGAGGCTCATTTCACACATATATATTTATTATTTACTGACAGAAACTAAAACTACTGTGACTAGATGTACATTTACTTGTTAAACAACTCACTTTTATAACAGGATTTTTTAACATATTTTTATTTCACATATTACAAAAGAAAATGTTCATCTGGAGTAAAACACAATAATATTTAAGCATTCAAATGCTTTTAGTTGGCATTCACAATACCTGTGAATGCCAACTAAAAGCAGTCAAATATTTTAATATACCGTTTTTAGAATGTTAATCCATAAAAAATTCAATTACATTCGTTATTTTTCATCTTATAGCTCAAATAATATATTGTGTATGTTAGTTTAATCAACACAGCCATCGTTCGGGTAGGGTCAACGGTATCCAACGTAATAAGCATGACGTCATAACGATGATGGATGTCAACAATCGGTATTTGGCATTCTTAGCCTCTATGCATGCCAATTGAACTGGGAACGGATTTTATCGGGTGTTTTTTCGAATGAGACTTGTCAATTTGGTATAGTTTAATTACGATTTATTTTTAAAACATACAGTAATTGGAAATGTATTTTGTGAGATATCTAAAACGTCTGATTTCCTTTGTTAAGCATAGAGTGCTGTTCAACTGGTGTCTCTACTCTAAAACGCCGAAGCCACAATACAAAGGCGAACACGCTTTTGAAAGCTTGCAAAATAAATGTCAGTCACCGACAGTATTCAAAACAAAATTCGCATTTGGAAGAAACTTAGTCGTTCATCTATTAAGTCTTTATCTTGTTTTCCTGAGCCTTTACCGTGACTTATTGTACACTATACATTCAGTATATATGCGGAGTTTTCGTTCTACAAACGGCTGGGGTCAACCTCTGTGTCATATTTTCAAAAGTCGGTCAGACCCACGTTAAACTGGAGACACGTGGTCATAACCCCGTGACTGCTATAGAAATACTGGGCCAGACACTCACCCTTCACTACAGAGACCGTACGTGGAGGACGCTGTGACTGAACTCTCCCCAACCTCACGGTCAGTCACTCGTAGATATGTCAACCTAGCGAGGCTATAGGGATGTCCTTAGTCTACCCTAGCCCAGAGAGCGTACAGATCGGGGATGCCCTTAGTCTACCCCAGCCCATAGAGCGTACAGATCGGGAATGTCCTTAGTCTACCCCAGCCCATAGAGCGTACAGATCGGGGACGTTCTTAGTCTTCCCCAGCCCAGAGAGCGTACAGATCGGGGATGTCCTTAGTCTACCCCACAGAGAGCGTACAGATCGGGGATGCCCTTAGTCTACCCCAGCCCATAGAGCGTACAGATCGGGGATGTCCTTAGTCTACCCAACAGAGAGCGTACAGATCGGGGACGTTCTTAGTCTTCCCCAGCCCAGAGAGCGTACAGATCGGGAATGTCCTTAGTCTACCCCAGCCCATAGAGCGTACAAATCGGGGATGTCCTTAGTCTACCCCACAGAGAGCGTACAGATCGGGAATGTCCTTAGTCTACCCCAGCCCAGAGAGCGTACAGATCGGGGATGTCCTTAGTCTACCCCAGCCCATAGAGCGTACAAATCGGGGATGTCCTTAGTCTACCCCACAGAGAGCGTACAGATCGGGAATGTCCTTAGTCTACCCCAGCCCAGAGAGCGTATAGATCGGGGATGTCCTTAGTCTACCCCAGCCCATAGAGCGTACAAATCGGGGATGTCCTTAGTCTACCCCACAGAGAGCGTACAGATCGGGAATGTCCTTAGTCTACCCCAGCCCAGAGAGCGTACAGATCGGGGATGTCCGTAGTCTACCCCAGCCCATAGAGCGTACAAATCGGGGATGTCCTTAGTCTACCCCAGCCCAGAGAGCGTACAGATCGGGAATATCCTTAGTCTACCCCAGCCCAGAGAGCGTACAGATCGGGGATGTCCTTAGTCTACCCCAGCCCAGAGATCGTACAGATCGGGAATGTCCTTAGTCTACCCAACAGAGAGCGTACAGATCGGGGATGTCCTTAGTCTAACCCAGCCCATAGAGCGAACAAATCGGGGATGTCCTTAGTCTAACCCAGCCCATAGAGCGTACAAATCGGGGATGTCCTTAGTCTACCCCAGCCCATAGAGCGTGCAGATCGGGGATGTCCTTATACGTCTACCTCAGCCCCGTCATATGTTTCAAACTAGGGGGAGATAATCTAGAATTGGGCGATAAAACGGGGAGCTGGGAGCCACTGTAAAATGTCTTATTCCCCGGAAGAAAATTGCGAGTGATGGTTGATGGGATCAAGTTTGTCATTTAATATTAATATATTCAAGATATTATAGTGCCGTTTAACATAAGCCTCTCTAAAGCGCTTTACAGTGCATAGATAGAATTAGCAGTACATCAATCAATACACGCCCTTAAAAGGCGTTAATTACTAGCAGTAGTCCTATGGCACTTGGCTAATATCTCCCGTGTGTGTATTTCTGCTAGGGGGTTGGAGACGTAGTGTGTTCTGTTTATAGTGGGACCTTGCTTCCAACGGCTTACTGTATAGTGTCAACTCATTTGATGCTACAGAAAAGATTGCTGGAGTTGTGTGGGTAGGAAAAATACTTTCGTTCAATATCGATGTCACGATGTGCGTGTAAGGTCGGATCTGACCAGATGTCCAGAATGGGTTGTTCCCCTTCGGAAAAATGAGGTGGAAGTGAGATCTTGGAGCAGGATGTCTTTCTGTATATGGCGAGTCTGTAGTCTATAGAAAATGCTGATTATGTAAATAAACTAGCCTTGTGAATACACTGTATATATGTATAACCTATATATGTAGAGATTATCTGTGCTTGTTTGGTCAGCAGCCTTGTCCTTTAGGTTATCTCATGGATGAGTGATAATGGGTTCCGAATATCGGACAAACGAATATCGGACATATCATAAGGCGTTATAAAAGCAATTACTATTAAGAACAATTTTCTTCTCGTACTTGAGAGATACCTGGTGTTTTATGCAGATATAAAGAACTATTTTATTATATGCAATGTAGCGTTAATACGTGATATCGTTCAACGCTTCGCTAAAAGCTAATTCAAAGCTCATCCTTAATTCATTACAGAAAATCGCACTAAGGAGATTGTGGAATAGCTTAGTTCAGACAGCCCAGATAAAGTGCTTATAAAGATATCGAAAGCTTCAACAAATCTGTTTATCAAATATTAAATATTGTTTTGATGGATACAAAGAACATTTAAACGGTCAACGTATACAAAGAACATTTAAACGATCAACGTAAATCGTTGCTTTCTTTATAAAAATATCATTTATCATTTTGTATCTACACGATTTTTTAATATAAAAAACTCACCTGGATTTAAGCGTGTTTCAGAAATTTATTTAACAAATACCTATATAGATCAATGTGTTTATCATTTTTCACTCTATGCTTTTACTTTTTTGTCAAAATTAAATAATTGTGTTCCCTGTCGTGGTATCCAAGGCGTTGCTAAGGAGAATGAGTTCTGGGTCCGTATCCATGCTTGGCGCTCAAGCCGAATTTCTTGTTCCAACTATAAATTAATAAAAAAATTGTATTCTGTTAATGATTTGAGAACACGTTGAAGAGTTTTAAAGCAGAGGACTATTTTCAGTGCTTTTATTTGTCGATCGTTTGACTAATTTAAGCGATTTACAAGACAGTTGGTTTGAGCACGGAATCCATGTTTGAGCACGAGAATGGTTTCATGCACGAGCAAGGTTTAATAGCGGTACTTAGTTAATTGTTCTCTTTTTATTAAAGCAATGCTTGTCGAATGGTGCCATTAAAATTATGTTAAGATAATGCCAAGTATAGTTGTAAAGTAAAGTATGATTACGAGTATATATCCGCACCTTGTGAATAAGGAATAATGGAAATGTTCTCAAAACAGAGATAGCATGCACTTTTACATATTTGTAGTTCTCTTAACAACTTGTACTTGTAATTTAAACAGTGCATCTGACATGCAGGTACCCTAATCACTGTAGGTGGCGCTGTGTCCGGGTGCATGCCTTTCTCTCTCAATAGCCATCTCCGTGTGTAGCGTTCGACCTATGCATGTATTCAATACGTGCAAACTGTGACCATGCCTTTTTTAAAGTCGGCTGCCAATTTATAAACCAGTAACAAGATTTATTCACTTAAATCGTTTAAATGGATGTTAACACGAACGATCAACCAGGTTTTTATGAGCGGCCAACGATCAATTATTTAAATTTAGGAATTAAAAGCGGTCCGCCAAACGCTCTATGCAGAACCGTCTCATTAAAAAAGAAAACCCTTCTGGATGGGAATGTTTCAACTAGTGAGAAAATCGATATGTCCCGTTACTTGCGATCGTTCGACGACGGTCCCGTTGCGTGCCGTGCAGTTTTCCTTTTTACTTGTAAGACATGTCTGTGTGTTAATTACCACTTGGCTAAACTCTATTTCCTGATCGCAAGATATCGTTAAAGCCAGCATCCGTGTTTCATATTCTAGATTATTTCATTTACAAGCCTATAAAGTTTGGTTAGTTACCATTCTTAGCCGGATAATTACATTTTGAGTGTGGGTGTGCGTGCATCATCTTTGCGAAAGGGATATTTAAAAGTCATAGTCATTTGGTCGATTGATTGGTTTTATATATGAAGTAAATTGTCAAGCTCTCATTGACAAAATAAAAATGACTCCATAAAGTCACTGAAAATCATAAACAATATTTGCACAGGACCAGGCGCTGGTTTCATCAACATTCCTTAACTTAAGGAAACTCCTTAACTTAAAAATCTCCATAGGAAAGCATTACAGAAGTTAAGGAGAAAATCCTTATTTAAGGAACGTTGATGAAACCGGGGCCAGCTAACGTCCAACCAAAATGTTTGTTTCTTGCGATAGTCGTGCGTTTAACGAGGCGGATGGAGAAGCGCTGTATTGAGACTGGTCTAGCAAAGCACTTGCTAATTGTTACGCATTTTTTTTCCCTGCAGTTTTTCTTCTTAGTTATATTAATAATTCGTGTAAAATGATATTTTTATAACAGTGGCGTTACCCTTCAAGGACAAGCAATTTGTTTATGTTCAAAACCCTACTCAAATAAAATGGACCACGTCATTTTACATGACCAATTCATTGCACTGATATCACTTGCAATTTAACAAAAGACACTCCAGAGACAAAAAGCAAAAACCGATATAATCATGCTTTTGTAAAGACATAAGTTTTTAGATTATTGAATACCGACTTTGAACATATTTATTTTCCAAAAAATAAACAAGGGATTTGGCACTAGTTATTTCAACTCACGAGGCCATCTACTATCAACGTTTCGACTATACATGTATAACAGTAAACAACATTTATGTAATCCTGTCTATTTGGTGCATGCATGCTAAGTTGCAAGAAGTCAATATTACATATTATAGATTGTCACGAGTCACTTGTGTTTAGGTTTTGCCAGTTTACCATAATGCCAATTTATACAAATAAAACCGTTACACCATGTACTGAAAGTTAAGTCAAGTTTGGTAGATCCTGTCCAACGTCTCGAGGACTGAACAGGTGAAAAGCCCGAATACACGTAGAGTACTGAGTACTATGAAGAACCCACTCAACAAAGGCTAAGCCAATAGACGAGTAGATGTTTCTATAAAGTGTTAAACATGCTTTTCAACACAATCAGGAATTCGCTCAAGTGTCCAATATATTTTGCTAGAATGACACAATTTTCGTCTAGACATTAGTCACTCCCCCAGGGCGGAGGTTGTTTTGGTCGTAAACGGTGTTGACCAGTGTCCGAACTGACCTGGGGCACGTAAATTGTCAGGTAAGTAGCACACGTCACACCGGCTGTTTGCGTCTAGATTTTACAGACACAGTATAATTATATACTTAATGTGTAAGTATCGCCATAGACTCCTATGTAAACAGCCGAATCAATCGAACATTCGACCCAGAAAATCCATACCTGAAGTACGTGTGGTATATTATGGATGTTTGTTATTATGACGTCATATTTAGTGACGTATGACAAGGATGCACATCGCCCTAATTACAAATGTTAAGAATAACAAAAGATGATAATCTCTTTTATCCATCTGGCTGGTTTCTTTTAGTTTATCGCTTTAAGAAATGGTAAGCAAAACAATCATTTGTTTAGGAAATGATCGTTTATTTCAGTAAAATAAAGACCCAGTTTCAGAATGGAAAACATTCACATATAAAATATACTAGTGGTAAATCATGCTTCGAGACAATATAATATGTTGTAATAATATTACACGCCAGTTGAGGTGTGTTTGGTAAATATAAGATTATTTTGGGATTTTGATGTTACCTAATATAGCAATTGTCCAAAATAAGCTGTCATGTGCATGCGTGATATAAGTATATACCAAAACAAAGTAGAAAACAACCAAATCTCGTAACCATGCGAACAATAGAACAATTATTAACAACAACTTTCAAACATCGGAATGGTGCGTGGTTTGCAACGAAAATATAAATAGAAGTAGAGATACTGTCAGCAGCTTTAGAGAAAACACATTTTGCGAAGTCTTTTAAATACATACTTTAGAGAACAACTTTCAGATTTCTTGAAAACTGAAAGTTGTTCTCTAAAGTATGCATTTAAAAGACTAAGAATTTTGATCAAAGGCTGGTCGTTTTCTTTCATTGTTTGTGTTCATTCTGTCGTTTAATAAATACTTTTATCCGAAGCAACGAGTTCTTACTTTACGAAATACAACTTACGATCAGGCTACGTTTAATTCATGACACAGGGGCCTGATAATTAATAATCACACTATCGAAGTCTAAGCAGTACAAATGAAGAAATAAACTGTGAATAAGTCTTATGGCCCTGTGGTACGGGTCCCTGTGACAGATGTGATGCGGGCTAGGCCAGGTCATTATAGACTATGATGATTGCACTGCTACACAATGTGACACTGACTTGTCAATTGTCGTGTGATGATGTGTTCAACTCGTCCGATGTCCTCCAATACAATGACTGAAGGGCTTCGTTAACTGGCCTCGTTATCAGCATAGTGCATGCACCCCTATTTACAATAAATATGAATCAGCGGCGTAGCATAGACTTTAAAGGTACATGGTCAATGTATCTGTACTTCAACTATGAAGAGGTAGGGGTTGAAAGATCAAGGTCAAACCAGCGTTGACTCAAATGGGATATTTAACAGAACTACACGATTTTATTTTCTGTTTTCCTATATAATGAATCTTTTCACAATTTTCCGATTGCATGCACTAAATCCAGACCACAGTGTCGAAAACTAAAAGATCTGGTCATTGTAAATTCATCTTGGGTGACATCCCCACATTTGGTGTTCGTATGGTTTATAAATATGTCAGTCGGCTTTTTCTAAATCTTTTGTCAAAGTATTCGCGACCATGGTTGATTCGTTATTTAGCATTCGCGAAATTAAACCGCTCACAAATATTAGGTTCATGTGTAGCTTTAATCAATCTATATATAATTTTCCCACCTACATTTATATATATATACATGGATCAAACGTAAATGTAGCACCATATATAGATCTATTATCTGGCGTTATCTTCAGTACTGTACACAGGTATATACCGCGTGCACTGTGCGCCGCTCGTGCACGGTAATGTGACGCAATGACGGGTTATCAGGGGGAGATAACCTAGAATCTAACCCTCTGAATCAACACGGCTGGAGTCACGCATGTGTGTGTGTAACTGCAGCGTAGGCATAGTACGTAAGGAATTAACCTCTGTTGATAAAGTACAAGTAGGGTTGGATAAAGCTGTGACGTCCGTTTCATCTTTTAATCTCAGCTATCAGATGGATGGTATACAGTGAGATTATCGAGGCTCCACAACACAAATGTTTAATATTTAAATTTTAAAAATGTTCGAAACGATTAAGACCTAAATATCTTAAAAACTATGTAATATTAAATACATATATAATACTAAACCCTAAAATTATTTTCAGTACTGTCGTATGTTTAATATATTATATCATGACATTTAGCTTGATAGAAAGAAAATAAAATTTAATCAGCCCAGCATGCGTAGCCCCTTCTAGGAGTTCAGAGTATGACGCCGATAACATTTCTTAGAGTTTCAGTCAGATATGCCCCGTCGAGGCGATATGATAGCCAAATTGCATTGTGTGACATGTTAAACCACTCCGGGATTAATGGAAGGTCGCTGGCGTACTGTTAAATAAATGTTGTATTTACATATTATTTTAAACAAATTGGCCCATTCATTATGCTCTTAGGTGACATAATATCACGTACTCGGTGACGTAATACCCTCACCTGTAACGTAATACCCCAAAGTAGACGACGTAATTACCCTCCGGAAGGTAAATCGTAATACACTAAAGTAGATGACGTAATGCATTACTGCGCATGGCACTGTGAGGTGAACTCAACACCTACTTCTAGCGAAGTACACATCTGGTGCAAATAACACTGCCCTCCTCCTCTGATAATTTGTTAAAGCAATATTGAACGTCTGCCCGCCTGACGAAATTATCTGACAAAACAACTGAGAGAAAAGGAACATTTAAGGAATTAAAACAGATGCATTATGAATGTATACAAAGTCCATGGGCCACCATGGGACGGAAAAGCCATGCGTCTTCCAAAACTCGAATTGTCAAAACTATTGAACATTCTGTTTTCTTTACAATTTGTGTCTAAATATACGATATAAAATATATTATTTTGATATTAACTGTACATTACTACGATTTATTCAAGGTCAATTTCAGGTTATATATATGGACATTGGTTTTGCCTACGTCTATCAATTCACTTAACTTAACTTAAAACTTATTGATCAGATTAACTTTACATGTCTTATGGGTTAAGATAGACTTTCGGTTAAAAGGGCCAACCCATTGATTATAGCTTCATTTTCTTCATATACATCAGCCTTATGTAGCATCTCAAATTCGAGATCAACCACCATAGCATGTACTCTGAACACCATAGTTTAGGTCCAAACATAGCTGGATTGAATTCTTAAGTCTCTGAGGTCAGAAACACCAGCATTGTAGTTCTTATTTCTTATTTTATTTCACAGAAGGATGTTAACCATATCCCGGGGTAGATATACGCACAGCCAGGACGAGGTGACAGCTCGGCAACTATTACGTAGGAACGTCTGCGCGTCTGACTTCTCTCAGACAGAACGATATGGCTGGCGGTCATCTTCTCTCAGACGTACGATGGCCGATATCAGCCGTCAAGTTACTAGCATTAATGTGATGCAAGTAACCTGACATAGTAAAAATAACATGACATGTTACTCTCATGTGATGCTAGTAACCTGACATAGTAAAAATCACTTGACAGGTTACTAGCATGTTATGCGAGTAACTGTACAGTCACGAAGGAGATGACGGTACACTTACAAAACCAATTAACATTCCAAGGTTAACACGTGTTTCACATCAACATAGCGAATTAAAACCTTATCTTTGATTTATTGATGTGTCGGTGTTTTCGTTGTTTTTAACCCGACGAAAGAGAACAGACTTTACTTGCAAAGGGAACAGTGAATAGCCACCATGTAAGTACTCATATGCATTTGTTTTTCGTAGTTATTGCAACTGGATAACGGTGTTTATAAAAATGTTTCTATTTCTGTTTTATTAGATATTGTGTGAACAATCTAATGTTCACTGTTTCAGGCCTTCCATAGCCATCAAAGAAAAGAAGGACGGCGATACTATACTCGTGTTTCCCATTCGAGGAGAACTCACATTGACTGACTTGCGTAAGTGTCATAACTGTCCTTCTTATCATTTACCTCATCACATTTTGTTATTTTATGTAAGGGCCGAGGAAAGCATATTTTAATGAAAGGTTATGAATTTCGTTTATAAAGGTGATGCATTCCCTGCCTTATCATCGTTACGGTACCAAGATCGTGAAAATGAACAAATCAATCACATATTGTGTCGTAATGGTGTATTTGAAGAACCTGAAGGTGGCTGGGAAAAATCAGGAAGAATGTATTTTACCGTATTCGACAACCAAAGTAGGTATTGTTCAATATGTATAAAAACGTATAATATAATGCTATAATCAAAATCAAATAGAGCCGGTTTATTGCAATGATATTGATGTTTATTTTACGTATATATTATCACTGTTATCGAACAAAAACATGTTATTATAAAAAAAGGTTACTATAGAGGGACAAATATTAACTCTCAAGAATTATCATATGTATACATGAACCAAAATACATGTTAATGTAAATATTAATTTTGCATGCATTGATTGGTATATAATAATCGTTTTAAAGGTGGTATAGATCGCGGAAGGTCCTTATTTGAGACATATCAAAAGAGGATCAGTAATCGCCAACGCCCATGGGTCACAAACGGAGGAAGTTCATCCAAGAAAAGGGAATCTGATAAGACCACAACGTCAACCATGGTAATTTGGCACTCAGATGTTTATAACATAAACAAGTTTGAAGTTTAGAAGCGTTTTTGTTGGAAGTACAATTTTTGTGATTCTATGTTCTCATAGACTGCAAAAAAGTTACTGTATTTGGATGTGCTGTGAAGATTTTTATTGAGGCGCGGTGGTCTAGTGATAGGACGCCGGGCTCGTGACCGAAGGGTTGCGAGTTCGAGTCCCGGTCCCGGCACTTGTGTTGTATCCTTGAGCAAGGAACTTTACTCTGCTTGTTCAAGTCTACTCAGCTGTAAAATGGGCAGTGCTAGAAATTGTAGAATCCTAGCTGTGAGCGCCTAAATGGCAGCACCGGTTATATGCTCCCTAGGGAGTTGAGAACGATATTGGCAGGTTGCTAAGGCCCTAAAACCACAGATAATAATTTGTGAACCGCTTTGAGATGACCATAAAGGAAGTGATAAAGCGGTATATAAGAACCTCGAATTATTATTATCATTATAGATCAGAATGTGGTTATTACAGTTCATTTGAAGGGTACTAAGAATGTGGGCGCAAACTTTACATTTTTTTAACATCACTAGATAACTACATGGCGATTAGGCTTTTTCTTCAATATATGTGGGTAGGTTATAGCAAATAGAAGCACATATATCAATAAAGGAAGACTTTGCTAAGGAAGATGCATAAAATGCTATTATCAGTTTAATACTATTTTCGACAAAATCAAACAGTCGTATTAATTTAAACAACCTTTCTTTCATATTCTTTTTTTTGTAAACCAAATATGTTTCTATTACAGATATCAATCAGTCATGGACATTTCACGGGAGGAAGATTTTCTAGAATAAGCACCACAAGTCTCTCTGGCATGGGAGGCAATGTTGTTGTTGGGCCATTTTCCAAATCTGAAAATACTGCAGAGCTTATAAAGAAAGCTGCCTTCGAAAAATTTTGCTGCGTCAATCGTATTTTTCGTTCGAAATACTCCAAACTGGAAAGTGTTTGCTTAGTATATGGTGACGGGTCAGAGGTTATAAAGCTTCCCGACAACTCAGCGGAGTTCTCAATAGAGGGCTATAGAAACTTCCTTGATCCACGCAAGAGATTTGATCGTCTCAGACTGTTCCTATGTGACACAGGTAAAAGAAACAGTCCACTATTAATCTCACATATGTTTACGTTTATATAGTAATTCAAAACAATTTTTTATCCGTAAAATGTGAAAGAACATAGTATCAATTTTGTATAGAGTAGTACTAACATATTTCAAAATGTAAATAACTAAACTTCTAGTGTTTTTTGACAGACATTCAGAAGCTGTTACTGTTAAAATAATTTATGCGTATCACGTCTTTCAGAAGAGGTGAAAGCTGCACAGAGCACGTTCGTCGAACTCATTTCAGCAAGCAGTTCTTCATCTGATAATCTACCCAAGTTATCTCGATCAAAAACACATGAAACAGATGATAGCAACAACGACACTCTCCCTCTGGTCAAGCAAGTGACATTTCGTTATGCGGAAACAGAAATGAAGGAGGATTTTCCAAATAATGCTACAGTATCGGTAAGTCGTTTTCATTAATAAAACATAAAAGGAAAGGGACAAGGGGGACTATGCATATGTGTATCTGGAATTGTAATGTTCTAATATTAAAGCTTCCCTCACAATCCCGGATATATTGCACAGATAATAATTATAATCTACAATAGTTATTGTCTGACAGACGTCGCTATCATTGTCACTAAATGTTAAACCTTTGACTGCCCCGTTCTTTAAATCAACGCACTCATCAAAACTTTCAAACTGCATTATGGGATTCACGATAAGCTCATCAGACTCCGACTCTAAAATTACCTCTTATTCTAATCTATCCTGACGCATTCCGCTGGAATGTGTATGTGTGTGAAAATGATAAAGCAGTCCGATGAGTTTTAAATACATCTCGTTAGCAAGGACGGTAAAATACCACTAGCTATTTTGTTTATTCTGGCTCAAGTTCCGTAAACATACCAGTGTTGACGCATTGTCACGTTAGATGTTAAGAAATTTAATTTCATTAACGTACAAGAAAACATCATTGACGCAAGCGTCAAAGAGATCGGGCGTAAAAGAATTATGTATTCTTACACATTCTACCTTTGTATCAAATCACACTCTCCTTATTCTACAATCAAGAGAAATGTTAAGAAAACTTTGAATAAATGGACATCGAAATCTGCACATCCTGAACATAATTATGCTTAAGATCAACTGTCAAAGCAGGAATAGCAAGAGAAAAGGAAAACTTAAATCTATAAAATACAATTACATGCTTGCATTAAAATAGAGACCCCCCCCCCAGGTCCCTGGGGGTCAGCCCATCAGTTGTATAAAGAATGCAGCAACTTAGGGATGCTAAATGACAGTCATAACTGTCACACATTAGAATTAGCTCATATCAGTACTGCCAAATGGACCCTTTCTGGCCCAACCCCTCAGGTCCCTGGGGAGTCATCCCCATCATTTGTTTACGAATCCAAGCCATCTAGGGGTGCTACCATTTAAAATAAATGGTATACATGGCTTTACTCTAGTGAAGAAGTTGCTTATTTTAGCCCTGCCCCTCAAGCCTCACCTTGTAACCAGGTGAGCTAAAAAAACAATACTAAGATATCATCGCTTTAAATGTATTATCTCCGTTAAAAATTGTATCGAGTGTAAAAACAATGCTGCGACCCCCTATATATGATAACATCGGTTGGAATTTAATACCGCTTGCTAGCTTTACTGTCCAGTGTGTCACAGAATTCGGCAATTTACTGCTACACTTTGATTCTAAAAGTAGATGCAGCTTGAGCCTTACATACACACTTAATCTGTTATAACTAGGACAGTGTAAATGATTCGCAGGATTTTGTAGTTAACTCCACATATTTAAGAAGTCATCACTTTTCATTTTATATTTTATTTCATGACAAAGAAAGCAGTTTAAATGTCTGTCCAGACATGCTGTTACATCGATGAAGCTGTGTATGCCTAAACTACTGCTGCGGCTGTAGTTCTAAAAATAGATGCAGCCTAACTTACATACACAATCTGGCATACTCTGCAGTAAATATTTTCGCTACTAATTTCACGTACACTGTACTTATAAATTATATTATGGTAGTTTTTAATTTTTTTTATACATCTTATTTTTTTGTGAAATATATAACACCACTTTAGTAAGAGCATTTTATTTTAAAACAATCCTACTTATCTAGAACTGTCACGCAGAAACGCTGTTACAACTCACTAATACATATCAAGACGGTCGCGCTGCCGCGCGCCCGTAATAAAAGTGAATGAATCAGAAAAGGTCAGGACGAAATGCAATCATCGTTAACGAACCCGAAAAAAATCGAACGAATAATATCGACAATATGTTACGGTATAGCAGCTACTAGTATAGTGCCAAATTGATTTGTAAGCAGTTTACTCTTAACACATTTCAGACGTTCTAATTTTAAGGTAATTTTTATTTCTGATCAAAACGTACACGATCCCAATGTGTAATAAGAGGCGTCGAACATAATCATTTGTGATCGCCTTGTTGACATCATTCCGCAGAATTGTTTTATTTCGAAACGAATCTGATTCACCGAACAAAGTGAAATATCTTTTAGGGAGGTTTTAGACGGCATACTGTAAAACATGGTCTGGTCTGGTGTGGTCTCATTGGTCTGGTCTCAATGTTTGTTCTGGTTTGGTCTTATTTCTTGGTCTGGTCCGATCTTGTCTCATTTCTTTGGTCTCAAATTTGGTCTGGTCTCAAAGTTAAGAGACCAAATTTGTTTTTCTATTTTTTTATCGCAATAGCTTGTTCAGGTAATCAATTGATTGCAAAATTTCTTCAAAACAAATCAAGCTAATGACCATAATTAGTCATTGTCCGAATCGGTTAAATGCCATGTCATGACAACGAGAGGGTTATAGTCAGCCACAGCAAGGCAAGCTAGTCAGTCTGATAAAATTGCCACACCAATTAATCCTGACACATTCACGTTTAACATTACAGGATAAAACATTGCCATGCTAGATAAGCACTCTAACGCATTTAAGGTCAACAATACAGGAAATCTTCTTCCTTAGAAACTCATTAATCTCAATTACTATGTATCTAACGTCTCCATCAGAGACATTGGACTGAGGTGCTCTTATCTGTCAGGATTCACAGGGATGTGGGTGTGTGTGTGTGTGGGGGGGGGGGGGTAATCCTTCCACAAATGCTTATATACCGTCATAGGATACATTTCAAAAATACATTTAAAGACAGGTGAGTTTACAGTCAATTTTGAAAGGTGCCAGGACCATGGGACTTATTCATCAGAAAAATAACATACTGAAGAAAAACAAAATTAATATATATCTATATATATCTTGTCATTCTTAATGCTTATCTATCAATCCATAGCTTAATTTGTCAGAATAGATTGAAAGATTTTATGAATGTATGGTTAATGCCCTAAGAAAATACATTTAAATTGAACCCTCCATTACATATCACTGAGGTGCAAAAGATGTAATGAAGCAGAGGAGCTAGTCTAGACCAGACCAGACCAGACCAAAGTTTGAGACCAAAGAAATGAGACCAGACTAGACAAAACAAGACCAGACCATATTTTAAACAAATTGACATTCATAGGAGAAGAAATCGACGCTGGGGATAATATCATGATTTGTGTTAGCTTATCAATTATATATTATTTTGTATAGTTTTAATTGGGTTTTGTTTATTTCAGTTGCAAATAGTATTGTGTAGGTTTGCATCAGGTTGGTGCAAATAAAAGATATGCAAATTCCAAAACCGCTGTAAAAACATGGGCCTATCGGAAGAATGGAAAGAAGCGTTTTGAAAAATATTTCTTTTAATCTACATGTTATAGGCATTACTGACCTACTTGGAGAGCCAGAATTTAGGATTGGCCTCTGTGACAGTACTACATTGTGGCAGGACCCTCCAACCTGATGAAAGAATTTTGACCCTAGGGTCAATTTCAGAAATAAATCTGGATGTGAAGGGAGAACTCATCACGTAAGCGGACAAAGCATGTTGATATTAATTATTTGGAGTAAATAATTTCTTTTTGATGTGGGGGATACATCCGGGGGAGAGGAAAAATTAAACTTATATAAATCCATGACACGGCTGTATGCTCATACTAAAATCACCTCGTAAACGGAACACGTTCGTTATGGGAACTATACTGTTCAAGTGTCGAAGGTAATTCATAATTGTTGTAATTAATTAATAACATAGTTAAAATAGTTTGTCTGTTTTTGAGACATAAGTAATGTTAAATATCAAATTTGCTTTGTATCAATGTTATTACTACGTCAACAGGTCTGAAGATGAACCAGAAAACAGCATTGAACCTCAGACGGAAGATGCAGTTGTCGCTGATAAGCACAATAGGAACGCCACGGAAATTACAGAAAGAATTGTACAATACGTGCTGCAGAAAACGTGAGTACTGATGTTCATTTTAACTCATTAGTCGAAGTTATTGCTAAAATAACTCCCCCGTCACTCCTCCGTCATGTGTCGACCTTTTTTAACAATTAAAAAAAATATTTCAAACAACTTGCACAGCCTATATGATACACTATACTAGACAAGTGACATTAATTACTCAGACAATACAAGAACAATTTAGAAACTTACTTGAAGACAATTTGAAAGCAATTTAACTCATCTTTTTCTGCGGTAGAAATTGGTACGAGTTTCAAAAAAAAAAATGTATTAAATAAGAAATATTCAAACCAATAATAGCAACTTCATTATTTATAAGAAGTCATTTTTAAGGAAAAGTAAGATATGAATAGGAAAAGTAAGTAAACCACATTGATAAAAAGTGACGCCTTCTACATTCAACCTACTTATATTGTTGTATTAGACATTGAAGTAAAAAGCAATATGCCATAGATAAATCATGTTGACTAGATGGACTTATAAATATTGTATATATTGACTTTTACCCCGCCTTCTAAACCCCCATTTTGAAACATAAAATTAAACAAAATGTATAAAACTCGATTTGTAATGATTTCAATATTCTAGAGACATGGGAAAAGCGTAATAAAATCATGCCATGTACTTTTGGTGACCATGTAGCATCGGTTTAATCGAACATTATTACACATTGCCAGAGGATAATCGTTTTTGTCTCATATTTTGAAGTTTCATGGAAATGTTTTGCACAAATTTGTTTTTAATTGTGAAGTGTGGCAACAGTGTGTGTAAAAACATTTATTGGTGTTTTTATTTTATGTATTTGTCAGACATGTTCAACGTACATCAATCAAAGGATAAATGAACGTTAATTAGTATATAGAAGCACTAAGTGTTTTTTAAATAAGAATATATCAACAAGAGGCCAAAGGCCACGAGGCTCTCGGCATATATACGATACAATATAGTTTGATTATAAGTCTGTTGTCCATTATAGTCTGGTTCAAAACTCAAATGAATGCCCATCATTAAACTACCTCTTTGCATCCGTATTAATGAAATATAAACGATTAACATTATCATGCACCATCTAATTTTATCGTGTCATCAAGCCTATATATCCGTATATAACGTTCAGCTTCAATATCCATTAAAAAGAAGAGTTATCTAAAGGTCGATATATAGGTCACAAACGGTCGCGGGTCAAATCGGTTATCAATAATTATTAAAGCGGTATATTTTTTATTTGCATGTATCTAAACAAAGGAATGTTATGTAAAAAGTCAATATATAGGTCACCAAAGGTCACGGGTCAAATTCGTCATCAACCTTAATCAATGTGGTATACTTTGTCATTTGCAAATATTTGAACAAAGGAGAGTTACGTAAAAGTTAAATATATATGTCACCAAAGGTCACGGGTCAAATCAGTCATCAACACTTATCAATGTGGTATACTTTTTATTTACACAAATTCGAACCAAGGAGTGGTATGTAAAAGGTCAATATATAGGTCACCAAAGGTCAAGGGTCAAATCGGTCATCAATACTTACCATTAAGGCATACGTTATAGTTGCTCATAATCACAATAAGGGAGAGTGGTGTAAAAAGTAAATATGGAGACCACTTTATAGTAATACACTAGCATTCAAATGTTCTCATTTCCCTTATGTGATTGAAATTATCCAACTTTTACTGATAATTGTCTTATCTATGCCATAATTAATTCTTAAAAAGCCACAAACACATTTGTCAAAAAGTAGCTGTTATCAAAGAATTTAAGTTGCGGACGGGACCCAACGCTTATAGACCTGTGCACTAATCTATACCCGTGTGACGAATAAACCAGGATTTCCATACAGCATCAGAGGTAAAGCTAACATGTTTTGGTATGAAATCAGATTAGTTACACATAATTAAACAAATAAAAAGCATGGCCATAATATACCTCCATGGTGCCCCTGACACAAAGCAGCCTAACTAATTGCAGCGAGACTGAATTACCGCTATAATGTTTTATAGTGACAGTGGAAATGATACGAGCTGTAACGAGAGCGGGATATGTATACCGGTCGGCCACTTTACCCCTCCTGTTTACCCCCTCCTCTCTACATCAACTGCTGGTTACTATACTTTACATAGCAGTTTTCTTCTGTTTATATCTAGTAAGTAATACTAGAAGCATTCTCCAAAAGTTGATGTGCACCAAGTCGCACACATTGCTGTAACTTGTCAAATGCATAAAAATATACACACAACAGTTTTGCCGGAAAATTGTTCACAAACTTGCAGTTTTTATGCCTAGTACGGCTATAGGCTCTCGGCTATCGCCGAATGCCAAAAACCTTCTGCTACATTTTTTGCTTACACTTTTTGTTTGAAAATGTGTGCGTTTATTCTTGTTTGAACGTACCACATTTGTTTAACGAGAATGTGTTGCTAGTAAGACTGTTTTGAAAGTCCGTTTTCGGCCTTCGTAGAATACAGGCGTAGAAAAAAACCAAAATGCAACAGTATTAGCCGTATCAGATATTATTTGCTTATTGATTTATTCATTACTTATATATTGACGAGTTTTGTAAGAGGTACATAGCTTTAAGTTTAAGTAAACGGCTGGATGTCAGAGCACGGGTTCATCAGTTAATGGCATATCAATTTAACATGGTAATGATTTCAGACGGCATTACATTACCATTTGTCATTTATCATGATACCTGAGCTGGACTAGCCTAGTCTTGTTTCAGATAAAAACAATGCGGCCTTCGCTCACATACGTTTATATTTTGGGACATGCGTTACATATAAATGAATTGCGGATCGTCAACATGTAACTTAATGGAAATGTGTGTTTTTTCCCAGGTAGCAAAAGTCATAATCTTTACATTATTAAGGCAGTTTAAAATATCAAGGTAATCCATCGTTTTTCAAGTATTGGCGTAGATTCAGAACAATTTGTGTATCTTGGTGTTAACTGAGCCATTGACAGTATCAATTAATTTTGTCTAGACCAGGCTATGTACTGTAGGGGAAACACACACACATGCTTGTGAGTTACGAATGTGTTTGAATGTCGCTAAATACCTCTGTCGTGCCAGATATGAATGCAAAAACTTAATGAAATGTATTACTTCATATCATAGAATGTTTAATGGACATTCCTCCGATCGAATAAAGTTCAGGTCATCAAAATAAAACGTTATGGTAGGTAAAGTTCTTCAAATAATTTTATTTTGTCCTAAAAATTCATAATTCGTCCCAGGTTTCGCTAATCACACTGCAAAGACAGAAGGCATTTGTGTACGATTCGTCATATATCTGTGTATAAAACTACGTGTTGGCGCTAATTTCATTACAAGTACGTACAAACCCTTATATAATCCTCGTTCGGACATATACGGAACGAAGGAATGCCCCTGGGCCCATTAATGAAAAATTAGATATATAAACTTATTACTAGCAAATTTATGATATGTGTAGTTCACATATAATCAGTATCACAAGCGTTACATTACTTCATTCCACACACTAAATATTGTATACATTTGATATCAGATTACGGTAATTGTATAACGATTTGAAACTAAATTTTGAAATGAAAATAAAATATTTTAGAACTTGAAAGCATAAATGATATACATCGTGTTTATTAGTCCCCCACCGGAATCCGGGGGGGGACTATAGGTTTGCGTTGTGTCCGTCCGTCTGTCCGTCCGTCCGTCCGTCCGTCCGTCCGTCCGTCCTTCCGCACACTATTTGTCCGGGCTCTATCTCCCATACTATAAGACACTGGAACTTCATACTTAGTGTGTGGGTTCCCTGTGGGAAGGCGGTGTGTCGCATACAAAAACCGGGTCACTGTGACCTATATTTTGACCTCTGACCTACATTAAAGAAAAAGCTTGTCCGGGCTCTATCTCCTACACTATAAAGCACTAGAACTTAATACTTAGTAGTATTGTTCTCTGTGGGAAGGCAGTGTGTCGCGTACAAAAACCGGGTCAATGTGACCTATATTTTGCTATTTTTTGACCTCTGACCTACATTAAAGTAAAAGTTTGTCCAGGCTCTATCTCCTACACTATAAAGGACTAGAACTTAATACTTGGTACTATGGTTCCTTGTGGGAAGGCGGTGTGTCGCGTACCAAAACCGGGTCACTGTGACCTTTATTTTGCTATATTTTGACCTCTGACCTACATTAAAGTAAACGTTTGTCCGGGCTCTATCTCCTACACTATAAAGGACTAGAACTTAATACTTGGTAGTATGGTTCCTTGTGGGAAGGCGGTGTGTCGCGTACAAAAACCGGGTCACTGTGACCTATATTTTGACCTCTAACCTACATTGCACACTATTTGTCCAGGCTCTATCTGCCATACTATAAGACACTGGAACTTCATACTTAGTAGTATGGTTCCTTGTGGGAAGGCGGTGTGTCGCGTACCAAAACCGGGTCACTGTGACCTTTATTTTGCTATATTTTGACCTCTGACCTACATTAAAATAAAAGTTTGTCCGGGCTCTATCTCCTACACTATAAAGGACTAGAACTTAATACTTGGTAGTATGGTTCCCCGTGGGAAGGCGGTGTGTCGCGTACCAAAACCGGGTCACTGTGACCTACCAGGTATATTTTGACCTCTGACCTACATTAAAGAAAGAAAAATTTGTCCAGGTTCTATCTCCTACACTATTAAGGATTAGAACTTTATACTTGGTAGTATAGTTCCCTGTGGGAAGGCGGTGTGTCGCATACCAAAACTGGGTCACTGTGACCTTCATTTTTGCTATATTTTGACCTCCATAGACTTGTGTCCTTTATATAGAGATCATTTATAGAGAATACCTACAGTGTACATGTATTTAGTGAGAATGGGATGGTTCCTGTATAGAAGCGGGTCTCTGTAAACTACATCTTCACCTTTCAATACATTGAAGAAAATACATGACCTTATTGCATCTCGAGATTCACACTCATTGCTATTGGATCTCGAGATAACAACCCGGTGGGGGACTGTAATTCGTTGAATTATCTTGTTTTAATACGTGTCGATTATACGCTGTGAATGGAATGGAACAGTAGATATAGAGAATATCTAACAGTGTCTTCAGTAATACCAAATAAATTATTTCACGAGGGGCTAATATTTTGATATTTTTCATGACTGCGCAACATGAGTGGAGTATTGTAAACTCATGTGAGCTGTTATTGCGTTATTACAATTTTGTTGCAAAATCTACCAGAACAACTTCAAGGTATCCACATCGTCGTTTATAGGCAGTGATTTGTTTTGGTAAGATCTCTCTTGTAAAAAGTATCTTTTATGGAATATATAATTTCACTGGTGAAAATGTCACATATATATAATATATATATTATTTTATGGCAGTTTTTGAACGTTCATTTTGATAGTCGTTTACTGAGTGAAATTAGTGATTGTATTGAACAGGGTGTTTTTATAAGGAATCATACATCAAAATTGGATGCCGGTTTTCAATCTGTAATATCAGGGAGGTGCTAAATACTACATATGACTTTTCTATTTTCGCTGCTGGAGTTTTAAAATTTGAATTTGAAATCAAACAAAATATTCTACATAATCCAAACTCCTTTAGAACGCTATTGAAAGAAATTACATGTACGTTTTTTCACAGCTATATGTAATTTAATAACACTTTCAATTCACAGAAAGGATTTATCACGAGTGGTGTCTCATGATGCACCAGCTAGGTTTTCTACCATAGATTAGTTGAGCGTTGGTTTGGTCTGGACAACCAAATGCACTGAATCAACGTATCGACACGATTTATCAATATTTACCGCAAAACGGTTTAGGGTACGATACGTCTCTTTCTTGTACATTTCGGCGTTAATTTCATTACTGGTCGGCACAAATATTCATATAATCTTCATTCGGATAAAGATTTAAAAAATAGAAGTGTTCTTCACATTTCTGTATCCAAACGCAGGGGTGCGTTTATAAATTCAACAACTTAGATATTGTTTTGTATTGTTTTGTGTGCATTATTTTGTAATTGTGCGATGCATTGTTTTGCGTGCTATGTCTTTATCATTAATACAACTGTACTGTTTATAACATTAGTATCATAAAGACTTAAATATCATGTCGAAGAAAATAGATGACTTGCTGTAAAACATTTCCATAACAAATGTTAAAGATGAATTGTCAAACATCGATGGGAGTTATAATACTCTCGGTGTAAGGTCAAGTACAGGCTTGAACAAAGGAGAATTATCGGCAATATCGTAAACAGATGTCCCACTTTCAATCAAAAAGTATCCGAGTTGCATTGATCTTTGTAGTTGGACTTTCATCTGGGTGTTTCATAGACATAATTGAAATAAATCGTGAATGTTTTTATTTTGTGTATCATTTTTGAATAATTAATATGATAATCTCGTGACTTGCTTTTAGCCATTCGCACACGTTTAGAACTCAATAATCAGAGTTACGTGACAATTTTTGTCAGCTTCAGGAATGGGGAGAGGAGCTCGCTCGCCTTTGCACTTACACCCTGCACCTCCAAGCATACATACGTCTCCACACACTGCGTATACGCCACTGCTCATATGGGTGTCAATGCATTAATTTAACCTCTTGTTTGAATTTGTGGATATGTCGGTATTTCCTTTTGTTCATAGTTTGTGAGGCGTAAATGCTAGGTGTGGCCCATTGTGCCTCTTGTAATGATATTTTTTTGTTGAAAATCGTATTGTCTAAAAAGAGTTATTTTGTATAGGTCTTAATGTCTCGATATGCGGTATTTAAGTTTACCGAAAAAAAGCCAAAAAGTGACTCGTTAATATTTTCAGAGCTAACACAGAAGAGCCGACTGAGATTCTGAGGGAATATGCCAGCGCTTTCCAAACCGGTAGATCTCTTGAACTCACTGACGTCACGACATCGATGCAAGAGGGTGACACCACCCATTTGTATATCGGCCGTGGAAATATACTTGAAAATGGTACCGACGAGATCCTCTCAGCATCGAACTTGAGAGACACCATTCAGGTAACTTTCTACGGAGAGTTGGGCGAAGACTTGGGCGGACCCCGTCTGGAGTTTTTTCGTCTATTTCTAGACGAGTTCACGGAAAAACTGATATGCGAAGAGAATGGTAAAACGACTCTACGGAAATCAAGTGACAAGATTGTTAATCAAACTTACTATGCAAGTGGAATCATCATTGGTAAGATTTTGTCGTTAGAATTCAATAGATCAAACATACGTTATATATAATGCCACTTAAACCCTTGTCGCACAAAAAATCGAAGGACATGTGATTCTTCTTTTAACGAAAAAGGCCACATGTCAGTAAAGAAAGGCTGCAAGGAGTTTGAATCATTTCTATCGTCATCCTTTTTAGATATTTTGCTTAGAGATCTTGACCAAAACTTAAAAACATGTATTTTTCTTGTCTGTTATAATGTATTCAGTGTTTTGATTAGTAAGAAGCGCAAAACGTTCTGATTCCAGAAGGAGAGATAAAATCTTAATACAAGGGAAACTGATAGGAACTTGATGGAATAGAATCTTTCCAGTATATAATGTTTTGTTTGCCGTTTTTTTTCAATTGCCAGAAAATCATCGGTTTCTGAATTTCACACACATTTACAAAATGTTGCTTTTTTTCTCCTAAGAATAGTTTTTATGTTGCGAATGTTTTGTACTTATATTTTTCAGGTCTCAGTGCCATACAAGGTGGACCATGCGCTCGGTTCCTGGAGAACCTGATTCCACAACTCAACCAAGAAGAACAAAACCGACAATTCAAAGCCGGGCTTGAACGGGTGGGGATATGGCAAGTAGGTGTTGACGAATTGATAATAATATTTATCATATACTTAGTGTATAATATGTAAGATTTGTACGGTATGATATTGTCCAAATCACATGACCCATATCAGATCGCCGTGCAAAAATCCATATCAGAGAGCCGTGCAAAAATCCATATCAACATCAGACCGCCGTGCAAAAATTCCATATCACGCATTTGGGAATCCCTTTGACTATACCGTAATGAACATCTCGGACATTTTCCACTTCTGTGGCTAACGAAAGTCAGACTACTTCCTGCAGAGCTCTGAGTTAACAAACATGTCAAACGGCGGTGAAATAGAGCTGAACGAGTTAGAAATGAAGTGAATTTTATACAGAGCACGTCGAAGAAAGTGATTTAGTGGATTAAACGCTTATTGACACACACAATTTTGTCGGTCTTATGAGAAATATACTCAGACTCTGCTTCTGAATAAAATATCAAAACTCTACTTATTCAAGTATCTGTTGCATTGCTATTGCATGACATGATACATTTAGTTCTCTTGTTGTATCATTAAATATTGGAACTGGAAAATGTCTTTAATTGACTCTATTAACTTTACTTCTGTAATGAAGATGAATTTTTCAATCATAATGCAAATTGTAATTTGGTTACTTTAATAAAAAGAATATGATTAATAGATTATAACATATCTACCCTCGGGCAATATCAGATCTCGGGCTAAAGCCCTCGGGCTGATATGGCATGTGAATTTTACAATGTAATCATCTCTATTTAACACTTTTCATAAGATGTATCCATAACGTATCTTGCAATCCACATTAAAATGAAATGGTAGTTTGATCGATTCTGTACATTGTGATTGCATATCTACTTAGTAGTTTTGAAACGATAAGCATATTATTTAGGCCATCAAATGATGTGCTTCAAAAGAGAAAATCATCGTTTATATGAATATGGAATGAATGAAAAATATCATGTTTTAAGAACTTAATAGCTGAACAAAAATTTACAAGTAAGCTTTAAAAGATATCGGGGTGTGGCATTGATCTATTTTCATAATTTTATTTCAGCTTCTTCACCAAAAGCCGTCTCTGGCGTATTTGTTCAAGCCAGCAACTAAACAATTGTCAGCAACAAGACTTCTTCAATTGTTGACTCCGGTGTTTTCGGAAATGGGATCGAACCGACGCATTGAGGAAGACCGGGCTTATGGTTGCTTTGTTCGTTATGTTAGGAATGTAGCAGGTAATTTGCTTATGTATTTTGAACAAGTTAGGTTATCACTGAAGCAACTTAATAATAATAGCGACGAAGTACTTTCAAGTGCTTTCCCTGTTGTTACTGGTCATCAGGAAAGTGTTTATTTTGAAAGGACAACTTAATGACGTCATAAACAATGTGACATCACAATGGTATACATGCACAACGTTTCCAAACAAGCAAAACGTGAAGTGTCATTTAACACATGTATACCAGTGTGACGTCACATTATTGATGACGTCATTAGATTGTCCTTTCAAAATAAACACTTTCCTGGTGAGCAGCAACAGCTACGGAAGTGCTAGAAAGTACATCGTCGCTACTATTTATGATTAATTAATTTATTTATTTTGTATATAGCTTAATATATATATTTATTACATTGTTGTCAGTGAAATATAGAGAATTCTCTAACTAATCAAACTTATATTCTCACTGCAATGAAAAACTTAAAGATTTTACTTATATTATCACTAGTGAAAATATTTAAGCATTGAACTGCTTTCATTTGAAAGTCATGGTCTCATGACCGCCAACAGGACAAAAGCAATTTTAATGAAGCGCGCTAGCGCTTCATTTTCCTTTGTCCTGTTGGCGTTCATGAGACCATAACTTCCAAATGGAAGCAGTTCAATGCTTATATTTACATTTGACATCAAGTTTTAAAGAATATATTCAGGAATTTCGCTCCTCTAATCAATTAACAAATCATTATCGTCAAAGATGGAAAAGCCTTTTCAACAGCCATCAACCGTGATCGCCGTCCTGACAATTATGACGTCACAATAATAATGACGTCATAATAAGCGCTTGGAAATTATGGACGCATAATCGTCAAGTTAGCTTGGTAAAGTTATATAATAGGACTGCACTGTAAATGTAAATATAAGGTTATGACGTCATATTGGTAGCGTTATATAGAAAAATGGCGTCACATGGAAATTAGCAATGTAGATGAGTATGTACTACTTTTTTGTAATATATAAACATAATGTATATGTATATAAGGGTGTGTGTATGTGTGTGTGTGAGGGTGGATATGTGTGTGTGTGTGTGTAAACGCTTACTGTTGATAAGCTCGCTATCTCAAAATAAAAATATAATAATATAAAGGCAAGTGCAGATTTGTGTTTATTAATCAATTTCACCTACTTACAACCTTTGATAAGGTTTTAAGATGACCGAAATTGGGGATAAGTCCCAAATTTCTAAAAGGTGGGAACAATCAAATACCCACACACATCACCCCTCTTCCCGATTTCGCCGCCTTCAAAACCTGATGGACAATTGTTTAAATAATAGTGCATTAAATATCATTAATCGTATGCCTCATATGAAACACTTATTTTTCAGCCGGAAGACGAGACATCACATTGGGTGATATTCTGGCTTTCATAACATGCCTAAAAGAGGAACCAGTAATGGGGTTCCTGAAATTACCCACAATACGGTTTACAGAGCTGCCAGGGAATTTGCCAACTTCTTCTACATGTTGTAGAGAGATGTGCTTGCCAATTAATGTGTCAAATGAAGAAGACTTGTTTTATAAATTTGATTTGGCATTTGCCAATGCATACTTCGGATGTGTGTGAACGATATCCATCGGGAACTTTCGTATGTTTATGTTCTGTAAAATATAATGCAGAGAAAGAACCAAATTATAACATACAAAACATCAGTAGGATGAAGTTTAATTAACAGTCCGAACAATAGCCAGTGATACATCCTGTTCTCTCAGCGACAATGCTAATACCAAAATGAATAGGTTCATAATATTGACATTTATAACAATAGTTACCTGATATATAAAACATATATGTATTTGCACAATCATATTTTTATCTTACAAACTCGTTACGTTATAGTTTTAAACCAGGCAACGAAAGTGGTAGAAACTCAGCTTTTGTGTTGACTAAATTCATTGCGATATATACAATTGTACACTGTTTAAGAAGAAAATCAAACAATATTCTTTTCAACTTCAGTATTTTCTTTTATCTTGAATCATAAACAACAGTTTCATATTTGAATTGGAATTGTTCTTTGTTCATCATCATTTTGTTTACTTTCTTAAATAAACGTTATATCACATACAATCCTGCTATTGAACTTAATTATTTGAAAATTACAATATCATGACATTATCCTGTCATATATGTCTTCATACTGTCATTTATTTTACCGGATGTTCATCTCCAAACTGGCAAAATAAAATTGCCTTCATAAGCCTCCTATGCGATTCCTTATTAGCGAGTTATAATTATCGATAGCCTCATTCCAAGTGAACGCATCATGTTCGTTATTTTCCTGAAAAGTGTTCTTTGCAAAATCATCAAATTCAAACGATCCACTTCGCGACGGAAACTGGCACTCAGTTATCGCCCATTCAACCTCATCTTCATCGACTGGCTGCAAACATTGTTCGCCACCTGTATCACAAAGATTGTATTCTTTTTAATATGCAGTTTTATTATTTGAGCTGCAGTTGTAATACAATCACAAATTTGTGTCAATGAGGAATAACATTCATATCGTATGTATAAGCAATACTTGTTTTTTATTAAGACTAACACAATAACATATTTTGTAGTATCTATTAACTATAGTGTCTTTTTGTCACGCAAAATGAGTTATAATCTATAAGAGCCCGAAAGAATTGTTTAAAGCACGTAGCAATAGTTTGCTTAATAATAAAAAAGATACAGATAAATATTACAAACGTTTACATGTATACTCGGTGATACAATATCGATATGAAGTTATTACGTAATTTGTAGAAATCATTACATTTTACACAAACAAAAAGAATTTGTCATCTTAATCATATTCATTTGAGCTTAATTGATTTGATTGGCCAACACCAGCTTGTAACAAACTTTTAACCTCAACTTTAAACTTCAGTGTATTCAGGTAGAAAATTTTAAAAGGTTATTTTCTCTGTGAATATGTTATTTAACTAACCTATATCTTCAAAAAGTGTATATAGAACATCCGGACGACCATTTGGACATGATGCTTGTCGACTGTACGACAATTGATGACTATTCCATTCATCTCGAATGTTGTCCAATTCTCTCTGGATCAAAGGCATTAGGCAATATCTAAGGCTGTATCTGTTAAAAAAGAGGGTTTTTTGTTTAACAATATGCTGGCGAGGAAAGGTGTCATATTTCATTTAAGACACTTCAATTCAATTTCTCCCACATCTAATTTAAAAAAAAGGATTTATACCTTATATCATTTCTTTTTGTCATATTTCATCTTTAAAAAAACTGTTGATTTTAACTTCTAATGAATATACTACATAGTATTCTGTAATATTATTATTTTGTTGAATAATCAAGATTTATGTAAACATACATTTCATTGACATTTCCCCGATGAAAGTTGCCCAATGCCTCCAAATCCTTCAACATAGCGATCCATGAATGGGTTTGGCGCCGCCTCAACATACTCCACCATGCTTCAATCCTCTAGTTTCAGTTTAATTTGCAAAAGCAAACAGAATTTAATGCATGATAACTGTGATATTGATATTTGACCTTTGAAATTATTAATCGATTCTAAGAAAACACTTTCAGTAAGGTAGTACAGAAAGAAATATTAGTTAGATTGCATAGAAATTGATTTTCTACATTTTACAACAATGACCTTGATCGTTGAACTTCGCTGATGAAATAAATTAGAGAATATCAAAGCGTCAACAAAACCATAATCCGAACTCAAAATCGATTAAACTAGGGGCAACATTCGAAAATAAGGGAAAGTTCTACATGGAGACCCTTGCAAAAGTAAAGCGTCTTCTGCTTCATCGACGACACCTGCCATGTAAACCTTTGTCACATCCAAGTAAACATCAAGTACTCAAAATGAGAACCGAGTCATCATTGTAAATCACAAAAGGAAAGTACACTAATGAGCATACTGAAAAACGTCCATCTTCGTATCATTCAAAGATACAGAATATGTCTCAATGAGACAAAGACGGCGACCATAAAACTTGTCCATAGTTCTGATCAACCTACATCTCTCGAAACCTTGTGTTGTTAGTTTGTTTGTCAGCAGTCGACATAGATCGCGAAAATCACGACACCCAGAGCAAGCTCTAGAATAACGAATCAACTGCGACATGTAAACACCGTAGGTAGGAGAAGCAGGGAAGTTACTATCAAGAAATGGAAAGTTCACGATCGGAAAATTGAAATCGTCACGTTTATCGTATAGCTTTGTAGTAAGCTGTCCGTGTTGGTCGTAGTTTAAGTAGAGATCGAGGTAAGCAGCTGATGTAGAGGAGTCTGTTGTGTCCTTTATTTCAAGTTCATGAGGGTATATTCGATCGACGTGGTCAGCAAACTTTTTGCTGTTTATAGACAGCACATCGTCGATATATCTGAAAGTGAAATTGAAAGATTTGGCAAGGCTTTTGTTACTTGTCCTGATTAGCTCTTCCACAAATTCAGCCTCGTATAAAAGCAAAAACAAGTCGGCCAAGAGTGGGGCATAGTTTGTTCCCGTTTGAATGCCAACAGTCTGCTGGAAAATCTTTCCTCCAAACTCATTGTCAACCAAGAATATAATCCTTCGTACTATATCTTCTTAAGTATATTTCATCCTAGATTTTGTTGTGTTTTTCACAAAGTATGCTCCAAGATAGCTCACTACCATATACTTGTATCGTCGAGATGAGAGATAAAATAAATCTCAAGCAGGCGCCTTCAATCAGGAAGCATGGTATAAGGTTTAAGTTGTTTCGGAAAATCATCAAGATATTGAATGAAAATTGAATCTATATAATTATATTACTACTGTGACCTCGACCTTTGAATTCTTACCCTGAAAAGCAATACCAAGCAAGCACTTTTTTATAATATAGCACTGTATGAAGATTGAGTTCTGTAGGCCCATGGAAACTGAAGGTATTGAATAGAAACTGGTTTTTAATTTATGGTAACAGATACCTTGACCCTGACCATGAAAAAAATATAGAGGAAGCACTCTCAATAAAGGAAGTTTAAGTTGGATCGGCTCAGGGAAAATCAAACAAAAAATGATATGAACCGAAACAAATGTGCTGACGGACAGACAGGTAGATAGACGGACGGAGTCGGTGATTATAGGGCACCCGCACATTTGTGTGGAGATTTAATTAGTGATTCTGTATTACGTTCTTGAAATTTATCAGTAGCAGAAACTTACCTGGTTGAAAACAGAGCGCGAAACACGGAAAGAATTAATACCAGAAAAACAGTCATCAGCGTCATGTCTGAAAACGCACTGTATCCCTCCCATAATAACATTTTCCGTCCCAGGATCAGTTTGTAATACCATTGGACATCCTAAACAAAGAAAAACCATGTGAATCTTTCTATGCAGAACGCAATACACAAAGTCAGAAAATTGAATTATGAAAAAATATTTATGTGTTAAGAATGACTTGAAATTGACTTACTATATATTTTGTTTGTTATTGCTAATTACCTAACACGACCGAACTATGAGTTCAGTCTATAGATGGGTTGTCTTGGATGCTACTACACAATTCAATGTTATATGAAACAACATTTAATTAGACACGAAAGGACACAAGTCTTTCATTGAAGCATTTAACTACATTCTGTTTCGATTGTAGGCATACTATATTACAGGATAAAAAAAAACGCGCTATTTTCCTGTATCGCAGTGTGCGTTCATATGCCTATCAATCGAAACAGAATGCATTTTAATGCTTAAATGAAGAAGCAGTGGAATGTAAGTTGACGGAATAGCCCCTTCTGCGTGCTTCTTTTCCATCTACGGCAAATGTTCACGCTCCTTTTGCGGCGACGGAAACTTTCCAAGCGCATTCCCCCCGACAGGATCCTGGAATCTGTTTTCTTTAGCAATGCTATTGTCATAATACATATATGAAGTTAAGAAATTACATTACAAACATTGCTTTTATTATAAATGACGTTGTATATTTATGACGTCACAATGCCGATACTTGTCCACTGATTTAAAATGTGAGTAATGCGGTTGCATTTTGGAAAAAAAAAACATATCAACGTCCTGCTTTGTTGTTGTTGTCGGAGATCCAATTTTTTTAACTACACAAGAACTTGAACGCCGGGACGGTATTAAGTTCGAGTTCAGCTATGAGTGTACAAGTTTAAGTGATGTCAGCACCAACGTCATTTCGGACAACTGCCGAAACAAAAGTCCAAATTCCGTGATTCTTTAGGAACCTCTACACGGTGATTAGTGAATGATTAAAACTTAATACTTGTGTTGACGCTGCTTATATTTTTGATTCGTGAATAAAGAAGTTTACTTAATTTCGCCGGCTTCATCTATAAAAATCGGAAATGTGAATTAACGGGATTTTCTAATTAAGATGCTTTCTCGTACAAAACAGTAATTTGGCGTGACACAAGCGTTGCTTGTTAACCTTCAGCGCACGCTTGTATTATAACTCGTTTCGGTTCTTAGTCTGATTAATATAAGCAGACTTTGGTTGGTTTATATAGCGACAAAACGGCGTAAATGGAAATATTTACATCCAACTCTCACGCCATGTGCTATTCAAATGCCGACTTTGATTTAAGTGCAGGTGATCATGTATAGCACTAGCATTTGTATTTGATTAACTGCTTTGCTAATTAAGATATTTCGGTGGTCGAGGTAATGTAAGATGTAGAAGACGTTCATTGTAGCTCCGTGAGAGATACTACAAATCCTCCCTTAAAGAGATAAAATGACTATCAGTTGAAAAAGCTACATTGTAATTTTTTCGTTTAACGGTAATCACGATAAGACATACTTTCATTAAGGAGTATTTGAACATGATTATATATTTGTACCCTTCACTCTGTTTACACATTGGACAAAATTTGTTGCGACAATCCTTGGATCATTATTAGACGGTCCAACTGTCAACCACATGACCTTTCTGGAGTATCTACAAAACAAAAGTATGTATTTGTAAATTGCCGTAAATGTGCAATAAATCATCCATATAGGTTTAGTTATTTTACCTAGATGAAACTTCTGGGTCCAATGTTTGCTTCCAGTTTTCGTATAGCACACATGCATTTGACCATTGGGACGTCATAACTGTTACGTTGGAGATCGCATTGGTCAACTGTCAACAGATGACTGTTCTCTGCTTGTATTTACACTGACGCGAAATATGTTTAAACCCATACTTATACTTCCTAATGCTTAAGGGGTATAAAGACATGTAAGTATAAGTATTGGTTTTCATATTTCTGCCTTGTATCCTAGATCTTCACTGACGTTGAAACGTGTTTAGACTAATGTTATATTTTCATTTCTGTATGAGCTTGCATGTATGTTGATTAACAAAAATGAAAACATAATTATGTAGTTTACTTTCAGCAGTTGGTGAAACGATAACCACAGACAATTATGATAATCTTTGTCGAAATGTTGTAGACAACTATGAACTAATTGTTTCAGGAACATAGTAATTATTTCAAATAAGATTAACTTCCTGCATACAATAACCACATGCCATATAATGGTGTGAGTGATAAGTCTTGCTTACCCGTCTATGCATCCGTGGATTGCAAAACCGAAAGGCTTCATTTTGTCGTATCTAAAAAGCAAATTAAAAATAGCTCAATTTCAGTTCGATTCATATGAGCACTTTGATCACTAAATGCTTCTAAGGGTATATTCAGGAATCAACTGAAAATTTCTCTCCTTTTGGACGTTGTGGTCATACAATATTTTACAATTGATCATTATAAAATGATGAGTTATGTTTACCCTATAAAATAGCATGATTTCATGAAATATTCAAAATTTAACTAGATTCATATGGTTATGTACTGAAGTTCGGATCATATTGCCCAAACGCCACCAGTTTAATCCTACGGAATCCCAATAGGGCCAAGTCAAGCAAAATAGTATATCGAATAAACATAAGTTTATGTTGAATCAATGACATCATGTCGTTAAAACGAAATAATGTTTTGTCGAATAAACGACATCGTGTAATGCTGTTTAAATATGATGTTGTTTATTTGACAAATTATTATCATACCATTACATTTTATATATTACACTGATCAACTTTACTTATAGTAGAAAATGAAAGATCCTTTCAGATTTTATCAAACATCTGTGCATTACATGTTTGGTCAGTCTTTAGTACACTATTGTATGTACCCGATGTTGACATTGAAAGCACTTGTTTGAACATTTATTGTGGACTGATATTTTACGGCACCATGATCATGACAATGATCATATTATAATATACATGTAATATAATATTTCGAATATAATATAATATTTCGAATATAATATATATAGTTATATTTTAATATAATATTTCGGAATATTAATACTTAGCAATAAAAACATTCTCAAGGGAATACCTGTATATTATGAGGAAATACGAAACTGTGTCGGCTACAGAAACGGTGGTACATAATCTGAAATCATATACGATTATCCAGTATTTACCCATCAACATGCCAAGTGTGATTTGGCCCAAGAGATCTGTACACTCTTCTTTGAATCCTACGCCTCCGTCGGTGTTCAGTTCCATCCGGATCGACGTCCCTCATCGCTTTCATGACAATGTCCCTGGAGTACAAGAGGAAGCATACACAAGAACACACATTCGGAAAACCAACATCAGTGTGACATGATGGAAACACAGGAACAATTTAAAAGTTTTTAGTATGTGCACGTAGGAATTCTTTATTTAGGGAAAAGTAAGCAAAATTATGTGTTTGCATGTTATCTACAATCAACTCTATTTCTATTTCGTAGTGAAAACACATCCATCGATTTCAATGCACCGAATAATCACTAAAATGTATAAAGTCAATGAATAGTTCTGAAATTGTTTAAAAGACTGATTTAAATATTTCCCATTAAAGTGTATCAACCAGCTTGCGCACATGTGTTCCCATTGTCAAGACAGTTATATAAGCTTTCACTAAGTCACTTTCGGGAGAGGGAATTAGAACGAAAGTTTCTAAAGGTAAAGCATAATAATATTATGTTTTCTTTTTTCGCTCATTTATATGAAATCGAAATGACTTTCCACACAAACAATTCAGCTCATAATAGTTCTGTATACACACCTTCTCACGTGCATTCCTTTCCGTCGGAGTATATTGGTCATGCTCCTGTAGCCAACAGTCTCCGGCAAATCATGTAAAATAACCTGTAATATTGTTAACACATTAATTAAGATATAAACCTGACGGGTTTGACCCTTTCATGTACATCAAACGAATCTCTAGGTCACATAAGATTTGAAGTTTTTGAAGCAAGCGCAATATTATGTGCTAAAACTATTTCCATGTTTTTCTTTATTATATCTATTTAATATTACTACTGACTTGATTCCATATCACTTGGAATTATGCAAGCGTCATCGCCAATCACATTTCCAGTTATGACGATACACAAGATTTGATCATGAACCTCGATCAGCGAACGAAACATCATTTCCGTGACAAAATAATAGTAGCTAGATAGTCTGGCTACTGTACTAACCTGAATAGCGTGTTTAATGTCATCCTCGCTATGTAAAGTAATTCCTTTCCTGGGCAATATTCCGAGACGTTTTAGTCGTTTGCCGATGGCATTTGGGCTGGAAGAGACAACAAGCATGCTAAGCGATCAAACAATACATGTCCCTAGCTATAGTCCCCTTCTTCACCTATGGCGGTTAATATTAACAGTATTCTATAAAGATATAGTACTCTACTGGTACTTTTCAAAAAGTGAAATGAAACAAATGATTAATGCTGACATTATGACGTATTATAAATAACGAAATATAAAACATGTTACGGTGACATTGCTCTGATGTTCAATTTAATATAAACACTCTAGGAATGAAGCCTATGTACACACTTGGAGAGGAAACTATAACCCCAATCCCCTCCATCCCCCACTCTCTCTCGCACACAGACCCTCACACACCCTCTCACACACTCTCTCACACACACACAACACCACACACTCTCACCCTTAGCACACACACACCCTCACTCACACACTCGAATTACACCACAACATTGCGTTTTGGGACTTATTAACTTAAGGAAAACAATCTTTCCATATGAAGTATCTGATGCACAAACATTTTCTTTTAAAATCGTTCATTTTGTTAGTTACAGATTATGTATTCATCAAAACATTGTAATCAATCAAAATATAGTGACTTTTCTGTTAAAGGAACATTAATATGACAAAAGGCCCGAATACATCCAAGAATATTGTCATTATTTTAAATTTCTTTTAATTCTACAACTCTTATTGTACAAAGTATAATGTAATTTGATAACAATCCGGATATACATATACAACTTACGTAACAATATACTGGATGCAAGCTTACTCTCTACATTTCTATGTTGTTCGTAATATCCGTCGGAAATATATATATGAATTACTATCAAAAGTTATCAACTTAAATTTACCTTAAATACTGTCCATATTGTTTGTAAATCAATCCTGACATGTCTTTGTAAGGATAGCTCTTTGTCGCTAGGATAACCAGACCATCATTCACTGTTGAATAAATCAATAAAGTATAATGATTCCAATATACCAGAAATATGTCATTGTGTAATTTTGATTTTTGTCTTTCAACAGTTACATAAACCAAATGTTTTGTAATATATAATCAAATCCACAACAATAATCCATACTCACAAGTTACGCATTCCTCCAGGAGCTCCATCGTATATATGCATGCCACACCTTGGCTATAATACCGGTTTAAACAGGATAAAAGAAAATTGCGTAGAAATCTGACCGTCGCCATGATAACCTCTTTTGAAAGATCAAGTAAAACTATACCCCGGAATGTTAATTGGTTTTGTAAGTGTACCGTCATCTCCTTCGTGACTGTACAGTTACTCGCATAACATGCTAGTAACCTGTCAAGTGATTTTTACTATGTCAGGTTACTAGCATCACATGAGAGTAACATGTCATGTTATTTTTACTATGTCAGGTTACTTGCATCACATCAATGCTAGTAACTTGACGGCTGATATCGGCCATCGTACAGACGTCTGTGTTTGTACGGAATGCTAATCCTTTCCGCGCTTGTAATGTACTACCGAGTGGGCTGTAACTTGTGTACGGTAATAATGGGGAATGTTAAGTGAAGCAGCTGGCAGCGCCGGGTGTGAAAGGTCGAGGGTTGTACAGAAGCGGAGTCGAGCTTGGTTAGGTCGAGGTAAAACTAAATAGAAAAGGAGAAATTAAGGTTAGGAAATATCCTTTAAGTCTGGTTAGAGGTTTATCAGATTAAGGATATTCTAATAGGGTTAGAAGTTTGAATGATTAGGGATATGCATATAGATCTAGTATGGTAAGATGTTTATGGGATAAGAGATATCCATATAGATCTAGTAGGGACAGATGTTTATGGGATTAGGGATATCCACATAGATCTATTTTATAAATGATTAGGGATATCCATATAGATCTAGTAAGGTTAGATGTTTATGGGATAAGAGATATTCATATAGATCTAGTCGGGTTAGAGGTTTATGGGAGAAGAGATATTCATATAGATCTAGTCGGGTTAGAGGTTTATGAGATAAGAGATATTCATATAGATCTAGTCGGGTTAGAGGTTTATGGGATAAGAGATATCCATATAGATCGAGTCGGGTAAGAAGTTTATGGGATTAGGGATATCCATATAAATCTAGTATAGTTAGAGGTTTATGTTTTATGAAATATCCATAGAGATATATTTGGGTTAGAGGTTTATGTTTTATGAAATATCCATAGAGGTCTAGTAGGGTTAGACGTTTATGGGATAAGAGATATCCATATAGATCTAGTAGGGTAAGAAGTTTATGGGATAAGAGATATCCATATAGATCGAGTCGGGTAAGAAGTTTATGGGATTAGGGATATCCATATAAATCTAGTATAGTTAGAGGTTTATGTTTTATGAAATATCCATAGAGATATAAATGGGTTAGAGGTTTATGGGATAAGAGATATCCATATAGATCGAGTCGGGTAAAAAGTTTATGGGATAAGGAATTTCCATATATACATCTAGTAGGGTTAGAGTTTTATGGGATTAGGGATGTCAGTATTTTTTTTCAAGTTCAAGTTCTTTATTGACTGTAAGTCTTAAGACTTATCAGTGTAAACATATAATATACAGGATATTAACATATATTCAAACTGTTAAATTGGTTACTGGAGAATGAACGATGCAATAATATAATAGTAACATTAATCATTATTATTATTGCAAAGTAAATATATCATGCTTGTGATCGTAGATCTCAAGCTGTTAGAGAAACAGGGTTTAAAGGTTAATCGGATAAGGGAAATCCGCATCGTCGGAAACCGCTTGCAAGCGTCAGAGAAGTGTCCCGTGGGTTTCCGACGATGGGCTATCCGTCAAGTAGGGTTAAAGTTTCTCGGGTGAAAGATATCCGTGAAGTAGTGTTGGAGGTTTGTCGGATTCGAGAAGGTTTGAGTTAAATCAGTTTATGAATATCCGTGAATTCTCGAAGAAGAATGAGTTTATCAGATTGAAGGATATCCGTAAAGTGGTATTAGAGTTTCATCAGATAAGGTATATCCATGAAGAAGGGTTCGGAACATGATACGTACAAGATGAACTTTTTATTTAACATACCATCTTACGTTTTGTTAAATGTCGAGATTTCCATTCACGTTAATTATGATAAGCGATCCTTATCGTTTATTATTCAAATCGAATCATCCTGTTCAAATAAACTCTGTATTCCCTTTTGAATCGGGTGTTTGTGTTTCTGTTAGGTCAAGTATTCATGCAAACATTTACAGGAAACAGAACTATTGGTAAGTTAGTTTTGATAATAGTAGGAACCGGATCCATCAAATATGGACTTAAGTAAGTATAGGTGTGGTTGTATAAATACACCCTGTAATTATAATGTTATACCAGAGACCTGGCGTTAAATTCTCCGGTTATACCGGATGTCCGAATACAGTATTGCTCCTGTTGCAATCGGGAACCGTCGGCACTTTCCGTAAATGAGATTTTCTCGTTTACGGAATGTGCCGACAGTTTCCGATTGCTGCTGTTGCTCCGTTTAACGTCCGTGATAAAGGTCAATTCGTTGTCATTTAAATGTGACCGAATGGAACACGGTTCTTGGTGTTTTCAGTCTGGTATTTCAATGAGATCGCACTTATAAGTCAGCATCAGATCCGACTAATGAGAGATATACCGACATACGTAACGCTAACATCTGGCACATTCTTGACACATTCATTGAGCGCACAAATTATATAGAAGATGAATAAACACGGAGACTGACAAATTAATTCTATCATACATTAAAGTTCTTAATGCTATTGTCTAGTATACGTTGATGTATATTATAAATTTCACAAATTTTGAGCTGGGTATATATGACGACTACGAATCTCACGATAGAATTGCCATTGCGCATGTCCATGGATCACGACAGTTAGTCGTGTCTGAAATCAAGTAAACAACATGTCAAGTACATTGCTGACCAAAGACAATACGGGGCAAATATTTTCCTTTGATAATTTCACCGAAATTCGAATTTTGACACGCTATCATTAACAACTACGACGACCACGTTAAGACCAGGACGGCCAGGCCCTGGATTCATCAACGTTCCTTAACTTAAGGAAACTCCTTAACAAAAAATCTCCAGAGAAAAGCATCACAGAATTTAAGGAAAGTTCCTTAACTTAAGATTTTCCCCTTAAATTCTGTAATGCTTTCCTATGGAGAATTTTATGTTAAGGAGTTTCCTTAAGTTAAGGAACGTTGATGAAACCGGGGCCTGGTGGGTTAAGACACAGTTGCTTGAGTTTCTGTCAGTAAATAATAAATCTATATGTGTGAAATGAGCCTCCCATTTTAGTAATCCTGTAATGGGCCGCGGCTCCATATATATAAACATTTTTTTATATACTGACAGAAACTCAAGCAACTGTGGTTAAGACTAAGGAGACCAGGCAAAGGTATGAGCGACCAGATGAAGAATAGGACGACCAGATGAATACTAGGACCACCACATAAAGCCTAGGACCACCAGGTAAAGACAGGACCACCACGTTAAGACTAGGACCACCACGTTAAGACTAGGACAACCACGTAAAGACTAGGACCACCACGTAAAGACTAGGACCACCACGTAAAGACTAGGACCACCACGTAAAGACTAGGACCACCAAGTAAAGACTAGGACCACCACGTAAAGACTAGGACCACCATGTAAAGACTAGGACTACAACGTAAAGACTAGGACCACCACGTAAGACTAGGACCACCACGTAGAGACTATGACCACCATGTAAAGACTAGGACCACCATGTAAAGACTAGGACCACCACGTAAAGACTAGGACCACCACGTAAAGACTAGGACCACCACGTAAAGACTAGGACTACCACGTAAGACTAGGACCACCATGTAAAGACTAGGACTACAACGTAAAAACTAGGACTACAACGTAAATACTAGGACAACCACGTAAAGACTAGGACCACCAATTAAAGACTAGGACCACCAAGTAAAGACAGGACAACCATGTAAAGACTAGGACCACCAGGTAAAGACTAGGACAACCACGTAAAGACTAGGACCACCACGTTAAGACAAGGACCACCACATAAAGACTAGGACCAACGGGTTAAGACTAGGACCACCACGTAAGGAATATGACCACCACGTAAAGACTAGGACCACCACGTCAAGACTAGGACCACCACGTACAGACTAGGACCAACGGGTTAAGACTAGGACCACCACGTAAAGACAAGGACCACCAGGTAAAGAATAGGACCACCAGGAAAAGACTAGGACAACCATGTACAGACTAGGACCACCAAGTATAAACTAGGACAACCAGGTAAAGACTAGGACAACCACGTAAAGACTAGGACCACCACGTTAAGACAAGGACCACCACATAAAGACTAGGACCAACGGGTTAAGACTAGGACCACCACGTAAGGAATATGACCACCACGTAAAGACTAGGACCACCACGTTAAGACTAGGACCACCACGTACAGACTAGGACCAACGGGTTAAGACTAGGACCACCACGTAAAGACTAGGACCACCAGGTAAAGAATAGGACCACCAGGAAAAGACTAGGACCACCAGGTAAAGACTAGGACCAGCACGTAAAGACTAGGACCATCACATAAAGACTAGGACCACCACGTAAAGACTAGGACCACCAGGTAAAGACTAAGACCACCAGGTTAAGACAGGACAACCACGTTAAGACTAGGATCACCACGTAAAGACTAGGACCACCAGGTAAAGACTAGGAGCACCACGTAAAGACTAGGATTACAACGTAAAGACTAGGATCACCACGTAATGAATAGGACCACCACGTAAAGACTAGGACCACCACGTAAGGAATATGACCACCACGTAAAGACTAGGACCACCACGTTAAGACTAGGACCACCACGTACAGACTAGGACCAACGGGTTAAGACTAGGACCACCACGTAAAGACTAGGACCACCACGTAAAGACTAGGACCACCACGTAAAGACTAGGACCACCACGTAAAGACTAGGACCACCACGTAAAGACTAGGACCACCACGTAAAGACTAGGACCACCAGAATCTGGAGCGTAGGAGGTTACAGTCAACTGATCAATGTGTTTGATATTCAAATATATCAACATCAAATGCTGCCATGTACATATAACATATCGGAAATCAGTACTTAGATGTTGCTGCTATTTTGCAACATCTGTGAACACCTGTTGTCAGTTCGAATTTGTAACGTGAGCCATATTAACGGGTCTATCAAAGGTGCAATATTCTAATTTTGATATATGAGTGTGTGTGTTTGAAATGACACCATACGGTATTAAATAGCAACAGAGGTCTATATTAGTTTACGGAGCATGTCATGGGTGAGGTTTGAGAATAGGGTTCGTGGATGGGGTCTGAGTTGGTCGAGAATAGAGTTCGTGGATGGGGTTAGAGTGGGGTGAGAAAAGGGATCGTGGATTGAATCTGATTGGGGTGAGAATAGGGTTCGTGGATGGGGTATGAATAGGGTGAGAATAGGGTTCGTGGATGGGGTCTGAGTGGGGTGAGAATATGACACGGATTGGGGTCTGAGTGGGTGAGAATAGGGTATGAAGATGGGGTCTGAGTGGGTGAGAATAGGGTATGAGGATGGGATCTGAGTGGGTGAGAATAGGGTATGAGGATGGGGTCTGAGTTGGGTGTGCATATGATACGAGGATGGGGTCTGAGTGGGGTGAGAATGTGATACGAGGTAGGGGTCTGCGTAGGGTGAAAATAGGGCACTTTGATGGGGTCTGATTTAGAGTGAGAACAGGGTACGTCGAGGGGGGGGGGGGCGGGTGAAGTCTCTTACACTGTACACTATAGTTCAAATCCACTGGATAAGAGTCTGTGAGTCCTAGGGAGGGGTCTATGAGTATGGGCTATGCGGGGTCAGAGTGTCTATAAGTACCTATCAGAAGGTAATAACTTCGTGAACAGTCGAGTGTATACAGCACCCAAGTCATGGCGTCCCTAGTTGTGAACACTACACACCAATGTCCTCAATCTATCTGGGTCATATCGTAATTATAGTCTACTGAAATTTCCGCTATCGACTTTCGTGACTGACCAGCCAAATATTATATGTAATGTCACCTAACGACCATACTCTCAGCCGAGGCGTTAATAACTTGGGAGTGACAGCGATCCGGAATACGCACACCAGAACCGGTTCTGACTAGTATTACAGCCATTTCTATTCTATTGTCGTTATCGTTTGACCAACACGTACACGCGCTCTGTCGACGTATATCACAACAAAAATGACTGATTACGCGATAATAATTACAGGTCTTTTGTTGACGAGAGATTTTTATCGCTTCTGTTTGGATTTCCGGTTCGTAATTTTAGACAGGGATTTTTGTTTCTTAAGGCCCGTTGATCCGTGATGTTCTGTGTACCTTTACCTTTTCGAATGGAAACCGCTTACTTTAAAGGTACAAACTAATTTATTTTGTGTATCTCTGATACTTTTAAAGGTACACGTGTAAGTCGGTACATATCGACCTGGTTTACATCTGTATTTACACGATGTTAGGATGTCTCTACAATGGCGGACCTAGAGGAGACGCCTTCTCCGACCCAACCTCTCCCAAAGTCACAATCAACCGCCAAACACAACTCACAACGCCACCCCTCGGGAACTATATGTATTTATCACCGGTCATATATCAAACGTGAAAATCTGACCATTGTAACATACACTGTGTGTTTGATTAACGAAAGATGAAAAAATCTTAACAACTTTTATACACCCCTCCCCGACAACTTGCACCTGAACCCGTCACAGTGACCTGAGAATTAGTTACAGCTAGTTTTGTACTTAAAATAGGGTGTTTAGAGTGATTTTACACTTTTTTTTGGGGGGGGGGGGGGCGCTAGGATCAATTTTCGATAAAAATGCCCCCCTCCTTCAAAGGTCATCTTAACCCCCTCTCCCCCAAAAAAGTGTAAAATCACTCTAAACACTCTATTTTAGGTATAAAACTAGCTGTAACTAATTCTCAGGTTCCTTTGGAACCGGTCAGTCTCTGGACCTGACACTGTCGATGGATAATCAGAATACTTCTTACCCGACCATGCTGATAGGGTAAAATATGTGACTCAATATACTGAAAATGAACATTCGAATGGTAGTTCATGCTATTGCTTTTTACAATGGAAATTGAGATAAAAAAGTTAGAAAACCTTCACAGAATTCAAATACAATTAATTTTGCACGCATTTCTTCTTTATAAAAAGTGTTAGTTACATGTTGACATAAACTCAAGTAAGTTATTTTTCACACTATATGAAGAAGACGCTATAGCGGTGGTAGGAAAAAATGATACAGCTGTTGGAACACGCACCTTGATACAAATGACCGTAAGGTCACAACAACATGCTATTTACATAGACAATATATTCTACTGTACAGCCTTCGTATGTAAACCGCTACACGATAACCGACTTTATCTCTTTCATGTTTCCAGCCGGCATTATAAATAATTCATGCCCAATAACCGATCGACAATTGGAATACGATAAATGTTTTTGAAACATTATTGATTGTTTCATGAGTATGGCGTCGCCGATTACTGTCCACTTTAAAGAGTGACTAATATTTTTGGTGCAAATTTCCAGAAATCGTACCGTCACTTGTTGTCAATGAAGAAAAGTGAAACCTAAACCGGAACTGCCTCATAAGGACAGTGATATGTACGTCATAGAATATTAGATGGTTTCCGGAATTTGTGTTATACCGGAAATAGTTTTGGTAAAAATGAAAGTTGCAATTACATTTAGTTTTTTTTCTTTTATAGGATGTAATTTATCATTATGCAAATTACCAAGATGAATTCAAATTAAAAAGTTATCTCGATTTTGTGATAATGCAGAAGCAAAAGTGAAAACGTTTGTTTTAAATTCTGAAAAAGGTTCCGACCTCTCCAAGTGACATGCCAGGCGAATCGGGACTTTGAAAGTCTTGAAGATACCATTTGCAGGAATGCATTTAACTTTCACCTGTCTTTCTCTGGTGTTCTTCATTCTCATGCATCTCTGGCATCTCTGTTGACATCTAAATCACACGCTGTGGTTAAAATGTTTTTTAATTTTGAATTTGAATCTTGAAAACTTGACAAATTAGCCTTGGTCAAAATTGAAACCTAAATTAACGTGATGTGTATAAACTCCTGACATAATGTGTTATGGTATAGGGTGAAATCTACCGGAAACTTTGGTATGGTTTGGTTCGGTTTATTTTGTTCTACGTCCTATTAACAGACAAGGTCATTTAAGGACGTGCCAGGTTTTGGACGTGGAGGGAAGCCGGAGTTCCCAGAGAAAAACACTGACCTACGGTCAGTTCCCGGCAACTGCACCACGTGGGTTTCTAACTTGCAACCCAGAAGTGGAGGGCCAGTGGTAGAGTGTTGGACACCTTAACCACTCGGCCACCGCGGCCCTCTTTGAAATGGTGAGTGGGACCTATATATATACTCATCGTTTGATCCGCAATCCACGTGTATCTTGTGTTAGGAAGACACCAAACCCTTTAACCGCCAGACAGACAGATAACGCGCACGTGTGACTAATGACGACGTAACGTACGGTAATAAACAGCCAGGTAGGATATATGTAGATAATACACATAACACTGCCCCTAGCATATATGTACACAAACATATACTTACAATACACGTTTCTGTGACGAATACAATCTTTGCCATTTGAAATTTCTAACCAATATAACTAAAGTTAATGATCTAGTGTAAACCAAGTGACTCATATTTTCGATTATTATTTCTCTGTAACCAGCCAAACAAGGTTAATACGTTTTCCTCTGTATTTATTAGGCAGAAGAACGTTTCTATGATTTGGGAAAATGTATTATACTTTTGAAGGGCCCGTAGACTTCACAAAGCATGTTTAAGATTTAAATCCACAATTGCTCCTTCCAATTAAGTTTAAGATTGAATATATCATTTTTAAAATATACCTTTTGAAACACGTACCGTAGATTTGACAAGCTCAGTTTTGTAAGGAAGATATATAATACATGTACACCTCCTAAGAAATATGAATGCCAAACAAAATATAATTAATGACGCTAATTTCTACACAGCTGCTTAAATATGAGTCAAAATTACAAATGAAAAGCAGACAGGGAGCGGCGAAACGGCTCGTCACGAATACTAACGTTTTCCAAACTGACAGTTTTATATAGAGCTGAACAACCAACCGGGACTTCACTGACGATAACGGCATCATCAACTCTGGGGGAAAAATAAATGTTGTACTCAATTCCCCTCCCGAAACAAACCCAAGGAACATATGATATGACATCATCTGTGCAATGACGTCATCAATACACTACAATATGAGTGGAATTATGAGGAAATGTTAACCATTTACTTTGGCCGTTTTTTTTCTGGTCCGACACCAGACTTGGACATTTTGATGATATCACACCAGAAAATGGATTAAGTCTGGTAACAGGGTCAGAGGAAAGTCGGGCTACCAAAAGTTTTTACATTCCCCACACTCTACGGTGTTTTACACTCGTTTTCTATTTAATACGTTGTATTTGTACCTGTTTAAGAATGGCCACATCATATGAACACCTAAGTTGACCTAACTTATTTCTAGAAGGTAGTATGCATTGAATCCAAAATGTATCAAAAACTGTATTTAAAAATCATATGTCTGAAATGTGAACTATGCAAATATTATATCATGTTCTGTACAGACATTGTTTTCATTATGTTGCAAGAAAAAGTGAGTGAGTATGGAAACTATTAAAGTAAACTATTTTGAAATGCTGAAAGTTTTCAAAAATAAAAAAATATAAAAAATAATTGACCGAGCTTTGCTGAAAGTGTTATGTCATACAGGTATAATACCCGTAATTCTCCTGTTGTGTGAGTGGGTGAGGCTTGTTTATCGAGATTTTAAAGGGGCGTCTAATCTTGTCTACGATACAGATTGAGATCACAATAGAGTAACATAAAGGTGGTTTAGGTACAGATCTTCACTTGATTACGATGTCACTTATCAATGTTTCTAGTGGAGGATTTCCTTTCAATATCATTCCCCATCACTGACAAGATCCAACAAAAGTTTGTTCTTATTTGTTAACTGTGTTCATTTATGAATATACATGTACCATCATATGGGGGGGGGGATGTGGGAGGGGGGGGGGGGGGCAGGGGATGTGAAAGGGGGCAGGGTGTGTGGGAGGGGGCAGGGGATGTGGAGGGGGCAGGGGATGTGAAAGGGGGTGGACTGGGAGGAGGAGGGCGGGACGACCGGAAAGGAGCATTTTTATGTAACACACACTGAGGTTAATCCGTGTTCAAAGCATCATTGATTGTGGTATCAATCTTGACCGATACGTCTTAGAGGCCAAGTAGGGATTTAACGAGACCGTGTGGGAGTCTGGACTAATGAGAATTGACCGTACACTGACCAATAACCTTTTGAACTGACAATACATTTCGTATTTAGGACGAGATGCAAAAGGATACTGACAAATGTCTGTTTGTACTGGCAATAGAATCCGTAATATTAGGTCGAGATATAAAAGTATATTGGCCAATATATATCTCCATACTGCTCATAATTGCTTACTCAATAAAAAAATAAAAGAAGAATATAAAATAGTACAACAGAGATGTGGAACAATACCGAAATATGCGAATGTACTTTATCTAAACCCGGGACTGTAAAGTTGGAAGATAACAGAAGAAACACAGCTCCGGACTAAAGTACATAATTGTGTTTAGGCTAATGTTGGGGTGACTGGTGCCAAGAATGCTAGAGATTGTCTATTGTGTTCCAACTAAATATAGGTATTATAATTGTGTACCCGATCTGTCCTATTTACCACAGATATAAATGGTTATATAGGTCATGTCACCAGGACGCAGTTTTATCAAGTTTTATCAGCTTACAGACGCGCGAATTCAAATATTAAAATTCAATTTTAACTACGTTGTGAGAAATAAATGTACGTTAATCCGTTAAACTTATATTAAAGTTTATCATCTTAATCATAGAAGGTGATTGTCTTGTTTTCAGTTTTAACATTATAAAATTATCATTGAAATAAAGTTCTCCTGGATGTACCGTTAAGTTGACAATGCCTACCACACGATGTCCTGTCCACGTTAGGGTGCCACAGATTTGAGCCAATTGTGTAAGCTTTGTTGACATACACTATACATTGAGATACGGGACATCTCGTTGATACCCACTTGTTACGTTTATATACAACAATCGGTAAATTTTTCTGTCAACAAAGTCTAGCAAGTTTTCAAATGTAATGGCAGCATACCGTTATGTAATCTTACGCGACTTCAATGCCTTTAATTTGTTCGCTAAAACTTAAAAAAATGTTTCTGTTTTATATAATAGTACGATTTTAAAGGGGAAAATGAACATTTATTTCAAAATGATCAATAAACAACCCATCGGACATCTTCGGGCCTTTCCGGTAAGCTCCGAAACCGAGAGGAGTTTGTTTATGTCACGAGGACACTGGTCACGTTGTGTGCTGTGACATTTGTTGATGCCGAACTGTTGTCTCCGTATCGTCTTGTTTACTTTGTGGTGTAAACAAGATACTACAACATGATTAAAACAGCTTGAAAGTAATCTCAGCTGATAATGAGACTTAATAAAGAACATATGTTTCTGTTGAGGATACAAGTTTTTTCCTATTATACGATTTTGTTTTGAACTACATGTATATCATTAAAAAGACAAAGTTCCACGGAGATAGTGAAATAGGACAAGTCAACTTATAAGATACAAGAATGTGTATTTAACATCACGTTTTAAAACACGACGTACAATGAAAATCCGTGTATCCTTGAGCAATGCACAAGAAACTCTAAAAGATTTTGTCCGTCGTAATTTACGTCCGGAAAGTGAGATTTACGGAATATGGATTTCTGAATTAGAAAGTTTCTCATATAAGTGCATCGTCGGAAACCCACGGTACACTTCTCGGACGTTCAATTGTACCATGGGTTTCCGACGATGATGAAATAAGTGTATCAAACCCGATTTACATAACTAGTATGCTTTTGTATGGAATTCTAATACGAGCTCACTGAAATGGCCATTACCGTCATTACGGTATGTAATTAAAAGCTCCATGTCTACACACATGTGTGGAGCAGGCGAGAATTTGTTTGATATTGCTGACTATCAGCCAAGAGAAAAATATGCTTACAGCGCCTTTGTGGTAGCTACTGAAATACTCCAGCCAAATATTAGATAACAAACACATAAAATCAGGCTTTACTAATTAGTTTTGGGTATTAATTATTGCTTTGTTAATTGAACCCGTTTGTATTTATAGGGAATCAATTACAGTGGTACTACACTCAAACTTGGCGAACCACCATGTCCCGAGATATTCGGACTACACAGATCGATTTATACCACAGGATCGAAGCCAAATCAATGATATTCTCTGTAATTATGATGTTTCCTACTGTTTGGGCTGTGTAGTTGTGCCAGTGTATTACAGAACAGTACACATGCAACACAAACCATGTTTAAAGGTCGTTCCATTTAAGAACGAAACCGTGTAACTGGTTTTCGGTCACAATGGCAAGTCGACATGTAATTTACACAGTTCCACATTGATATCGAAGTGACAATCGCTGGTATTATAGATACGCTGCCCGTGTGTTTGATATCAAGGAGGGAGGTGATTGAAATAACCTTATCAGTCGTTAAGTACACACGAGGCCTATATGTTCAATGATTATCTAATTCATAATCTCCAGTATTGTACGGCCATCAATAGTTTATTCTATATTCTAGAATAGGTATACACTAGTATAACGTTATCAATGATATTAACTTACAGAGTACCGTTATGTTGACAGTAGAACAAGGCATGTGACAGTCACAAATACAGCGTATCCTGTCTAAACGGACAAGTTCTTATAGACACTACAGCGTATCCTGTCTAAACGGACATTTTATAGACACCACAGCGTACCCTGTCTAAACGGACATTTTCTTATAGACACTATACAGCGTAACCTGTCTAAACGGACATTTTCTTATAGACACTACAGCGTATCCTGTCTAAACGGATATTTTCTTATAGACACTACAGCGTATCCTGTCTAAACGGATATTTTCTTATAGACACTACAGCATACCCTGTCTAAACGAACATTTTCTTATAGACACTACAGCGTATCCTGTCTAAACGGACATTTTTTTATAGACACTACAGCGTACCCTGTCTAAACGGACATTTTCTTATAGACACTACAGCGTATCCTGTCTAAACGGACATTTTCTTATAGACACTACAGCATACCCTGTCTAAACGAACATTTTCTTATAGACACTACAGCGTACCCTGTCTAAACGAACATTTTCTTATAGACACAACATCGTATCCTGTCTAAACGAACATGTTCTTATAGACACTACAGCGTATCGTGTCTAAACGGACATTTTCTTATAGACACTACAGCCTACCCTGTCTAAACGAACATGTTCTTATAGACACTACAGCGTATCCTGTCTAAACGGACATTTTCTTATAAAAAAAAAAACCTGTGCAATATATCCAACGTTCATCCAGACACATATACATGGTGTGTGGTGATGGACACAGGGACCTGATGTTAGGAAACATTTTACATTGGGGGGGGGGGGGGGGGGTATTAGATCAATGTTCGATAAAAATGGCTTTTTTTTACCAAACATTGTTCTAAACCCCACAAAAGTGTAACATTACTCTAAACACCTTAATTTAGGTCCAAAATTAGCGGTAACCAATTATCATGTCCCTGTGGTGATGGACGCGTCGGAGGAAAGGTATAGCGTCACAAATATCGTTGAATCATTCTGGCTGGTAAAGAACACTTTCTGACCATGTCATGCGAAAAATCTTGCCTCCAAATCATCAACTTTCCGGACTGGTTTCCTTATGCATCTCTTCCCCCTCCCCATCAGTTACCCCCGGGCCATAAATACGAAACAAATGCAATTAAATCCCCAATATTGTTCACATTGAACATACACTTCAGTTCATCCTGATAATGCCACCGATTTGAACTTCGTTCAGATAGCTCATGTGGAGCACCTCTATAGATATAAGGCAAGTGGTGCGATCCTTCCTCCGAGTCCTTCAGTTTTTTTTCCACATCTGCCTATACTAAAAGTGGGGTATTGAAACCAGTCGACACTCGGTTTTCTTCAGATAGATTTAGACGGGGTTTGTCACCGCAGGCGGAAATATATTGAACTACCGGCCTAACGAGATAACAGTTTATGCCGACGAGGCAGGAAAGTGAGAAAAGTTTTGTTTATTTTATCATCACTGAAGATGTAAGACATTTCATTTTATTACGCCCTGATAAAATATCGATATATGTAGTGAAACTCTCTAAACGGGACCACGTACAATTCCTTAGGTCTTATTATCGGACCATGTACACAGACTTAAATAGGTCGTTTTGGCTGCACGGCAAAAATAGTGAAAACCTGTATACTGTTAATCCAGCTACCCAAACAGGAATATTGGTTATGTTGTTTAGTAAATGTCAGTTTAGACAGATTTTTGTTAATTTGATGTTCGCAGTCATTCTCACAATCTAATACAGGGACTTGAGAACAGCTGGTCTTGGACTTTAACTAAGGTATTTAGAGTAAGTTTACACTTTTGGGGGGTTTGGATCAATTTTCCATAAAAAATGCTCCCCCCTCCTCAATGGTCATCAAGGCTAAAGTGATCTTGATGCAAGAGAGGTAGGTGGGTTTGATTTTCCGATTTCGAAAGCTGTTCATCCTTCAGCCTTTATGATCATTGAGGGGGCGTTTTCATCTAAATTAAAGTAAACCTCCAAAAGTGTAACATTACACTAAACACCTTTGTTAAGGTCCGAAACTAGCTGTAACAAATTCTCATGTCCCTGTGATATCGAAGGATACAACAGACGAGTGGGGGGAATATGATCACACATTCCGAAGATACTGTATGTGTGTTTATATATAGGGGAATTGTTAGGAATGTACTCCCGATATAATCACAAGGTTTCGTACAAACCCAGATCTGGATGTCCCGTGCCTCATAAATGTCACCCCGTAGGTCGTAACCAGGGTAAGCTTTAAAAGATGTAGTTAGAATATTGCTGCTTGTTATTTTATAAACAGATATTGTCGGTCCGCGACCGATGTTTCATAAACGGGTAATTTTATAATAGACATTACTAGACTATTGCTGCTTGTTACTAAGAAAAAGTATTGTCATGTATATTTCAGTATTCAAGGTCCGCGACCCGAATAATGAAGTCTGTTACTATAAAAAGAGCTTGTTAGTGTAATCATGGCAGTATGAACGTTAGAAAGGGGTCGCGTTGGTTGGCGTGTGTATATATCACTTACCAATCCTATATATGTTACCTCATTACCTAGCTAATGACCAGTATGTGTCACGTTACGTGTGCTGTTCTATTGTACACGTGCAATATGACTGTGTTGTACATACACACTCGTTACATACAATTTGTTTGTATGTAAGGCACTTTCTGTTGTATATCGATAATTGCCAGTGAAATACACGTTCACTTCAATTGAATTAGTTTCATAATACACCTGCTTATTAGTGAGAGATTGGGGACAATTATAAACACTGTGATAAAAGATCCGGACAACGCCCCTGGGAATACATAGATACTACCTACACACTCACTTCCGACAACAAAAGGGCGTGGTAGTTCTATATAAGTGATATAAGTCTAAACAAACAAAATGTTCTCAAAAGTGCTCCCCTACTCTCACGTAACACGACTGCAATCAAATATTTGTCAGTGTGTAGAGACAATACAATTAAAAAGTATGTGATGGCAAAATGTCAACAGCTATGCCATTACCTTGTTTATAATCTAAATATAAAAAACACAACTTTAACGTGAAGAGTGCTGATGTACTAAGTCGGTTTTAAGAGCATGGCAATGAACCGTTACCACTCGATCTTTTTAAGTAAGTTAATATAGTGACCGAGAAAAAATAGAGTTATATATCAGTACTTATATATAAAGTGTATAAACATCCCGTGACCTGAATATCTCCGCGTTCATAATAAACAAAATTAAGTCTAAAAGTAGCATACCTTTCTGTCCCGGTATCAAACCGATTTTTCTGTGAACTCATCACACACAACAAATTTTATGTCAAATAGAAAATTAAAAATTAAACGAAAACAGGAGACAGGAATATTGCTGAGGCGATATGCGTATTGTTTACGTAGTGTATATATTGGTGAGAATACAGCACTACCCTGTTGTAAGTTTTAACTCCTGGGATGACTAGGCTGTATGTGAACTGACTACTTACTGAGTCAGTGTGATAAAGTATCGTAAAAAGAACAAAAACACGCGCATCAAAGTGTCAACAATAGTGACACTTAAACTGAATCTTTTGAGCTGTATGCACTTTATTAATCAACTATATTAGGAATGGTGACACGTGTATATATATATTAGGGATGGTGACACATGTATATCTATATAAGGTATAGTGACACGTGTATATCTGTATTAGGGATGGTTACACGTGTATATCTGTATAAGGAATGGTGATACGTGTATATCTAACTTGGGGAGGGGACACGTGTATATCAAACTTAGGGATTATAACACGTGTAATTTACATAAGGGAGGATGACACGTGTATATCTATATTAGGGATGGTGACACGTGTATATCTATATAAGGGAGGGTGACGCGTGTATATATATATTAGGGATGGTGACACGTGTATATCTATATTAGGGATGGTGACACGTGTATATCTATATTAGGGATGGTGACACGTGTATATCTATATTAGGGATGGTGACACGTGTATATCTAACTTAGGAATGGTGACACGTGTATTTCTAACTTAGGGATGATAACACGTGTAATCTACATAAGGGATGTTGACACGTGTATATCTACATAAGGGATGTTGACACGTGTATATCTATATTAGGGATGGTGACACGTATATATCTATATTAGGGAGGGTGACATATGTATATCTATATACGGGATGTTGATACGTGTGTATCTAACTGAGAGATTATAACACGTGAAATCTACATAAGGGATGGTGACACTTGTATATCTATATACGGGATGTTGATACGTGTGTATCTAACTGAGAGATTATAACACGTGTAATCTACATAAGGGATGGTGACACTTGCATCTATATTAGGGATGGTGACACGTGTATATCTATATAAGGGATGATGACATGCATATATCTATATATTAGGGATGGTGACGCATGCATATTTATATAAGGGATGGCGCCATTTGCATACATATACATATCTCTAGGCATCAAATATGGTGACAAGTGTGTACCTTTCTAAAGGATGTCACGATGCTTGGTTATATTTATAAGATTGGTGTTGGCACGGCATGTGTCTATATCAGGAATGGTGACATGTGGTCATCGCGACTAGGGATTATGTATGTGTATATCAATAGTAAGAATGGTAACACGTGCGTATTAATATATATTATATTACACTAGGGGATGGCATAACACGTGTTAGATACAATTGTAGTACGTGTTTGTATTAACAAGGAATGGTGCCATGTGATCTATATAAGGATTGGTGTGCCATGTGATATATATAAGGATGGGTGACACATACGTATTAATACATATATAATACCCCGGGATGGTGACATATATATCAATATCAATACAGGGATTGTGCTGATGATAGACTTAGCCTGGCGAGACACAATGCGGTCTGTGGTGTTTGTGTGAAAAGACTAATGCATTCCCTACTTTCCCGTTGATAGATAATGTACTTTATTTGTGTCCTCGGGGCCAGGTAAATTATCTATATTTACAAACGAGGCTGTGTGTGTATTGAGTTGTGCGACTAATTTAATGGGGAGTGAGGCCTCCCGCCATCAACCACAAAGATTTCTCCCGATCAGCACTCTGTCACCTTATATAAGCCACCACAAGTGGCCGGGGTGTGTATTGTATTGATGTGTTTACCAGACTATCGTATAGTATAGGGGTGAACCTGTTGTAGGACAGACTGGCCTCTGTGGGGTTTGTATAAGTCATGTACGTCTGTAACATGACAGACTTAATGTAGGGTACAATTTGTTAATGTATTGGGGAAAACTTTTAAAAGTTTGTTTATATTATTCATGAACTAGTGTTCATATCATAGTTGAGTATGTTTAGTTAGGGTTTAAAAAGCATACTCAACCATGATATCAACTTTTTAAAACGTACATGGTACTTCTACCCCTTCCATAGATAATGAAGGGGTAGATAGGAACGGTTTAGCAAATTACATTGTATGTATACCATAACGATTATTTTTTTACAATTGACCTTAAAAAGAAGTTTTGTGGTTTGGTTGTCACTATTGGGTATCTCTGATAAAAAGGAAGACGCTTACCCGATGTGATCATATGTTCATTATTGGTATGAAATGAGTACAGAATACGTTTCTTGTGACCAGAGTCCTACTCGTCTAGAGTGACCACGGGTACTTTAGCCTCGTCTGTCCAACACTTTGAGTTATACCTAAACGTTTCATTATATCTGTCGATCAAGATCACGCCCAGTGAGATATCTCATCCTGGACCATGGTCTATCTCACAGGGCGGTGGAGTTCCTAACCTGTATTAGGTGTCGGACAGACTAGGCTAGTTGATGTGGAGTGACCGTTACGTAATCACGTACACGTATCTGAATGACCAACTTAAGTTGATATAGGTACATACACCCTGACCTACTTTTAAATTCTCTCGATCAAAACAAATCTGTGGTACCTATCGCGATCATTTCCTTCCCTACGCCCAATTGGCATTGCATCGAATTTGGTCTAAGGTTTAGAAAGATAGATTATGGTCTTAGATTATGGTCTCTGTCTCCAGGCCGAAACTTAATGCCTTCAGCTTTTAAAAAGTGTCCCATTAGACTGTGATGCTAATCCAGGTTATGACATTTCAGTGATTATGGCCCTGGATTGGCCCCGTCACGTGACCATCTTCATATGACACTGGTCGTTCCGAGGATATACAAACAAATAAAGTTTAAGATGTCTTCGATTTACGACTTCGAAATTTCCAACCAAGGTGAAAGTACTAGTGCACAAGTACTAAGTGATGGCCATCTAAGTGCTGCAGGTTGCACTAAACGAAGAATCTTAACCGATAAACATCGTTTTACTACAAACTACTTTTGTCAATTTGTCTAGCAGGCGATTACGTCAGCAGTTAAAATGCATCTGCTGCACCGATTGACAGCGCATCATTAGAGCTAGAAATATTCTTAAACCGTTATTTTCGTACTTTACGAGTGTATGAAATACAATTAGGACTCTATTTTCGCACTTTCATTGTGTATGCACAGTAAACAAAACAAACGGCCATTGTGATGGAATCGTTAAACTGTAGATGTCCCCTGGGGCTCGTCAATATGCTTCGGTAAACAAATACATATTGCAGTCTTATTTCATGACAGGTTTAAAAGTACACACCAGAATTGGAATAAAGGGGTGTTTTTTAAAGAAAATATGGGATAGGATATCAGTAGTGTAAGTTTAATCTTCTAGCAACCTTTAAAGGCCCAATATTCTTCAGGAAATTGTTCGTGATTCTGAAACATTCTGAAAAAAATCCAGTTGATAACCATGCAAAAATAAACCTTAAACGAAGTAAACCTGAGCGGTAACTAACAAGAAACTCTTGACAGATAAATCCAAAGCAAGCCGAAGTTAGAGGACAGTTCAAAATGGACGCGTGTTTACAAACACTGAGTTTCAAACTGCTGCTGTACCGGTAACTGCGTAAGAATTCATCTTGAATATTGCTGATATCAGTTAATCTTAACTAAATCTGTAAATATAAAAAAAGTTATTAGGCTTGATTTTTGCGTCAAGTTTTGCCAAAAGTTACGTATATTGAGCCTTTAAAAGTTATTTTGAATATTAGGAAGAATGTGTCAATATTTTTAGTCTTGTTTTGTTTGTTTTCTTTTCATATTTGCATATGAGTTTTTTTTGTATGTGTGTTCGTACCGACAAATTCACGTCGTGACAAGACCAAATAATTGTCTGAACTTTTATCTACAGGTAAAAGAAAATTTAGCAAGCAATAAATAAAGAGCTGTAAGTGAATAAAAGGATGGCAAAAAATAGTTTAAAAATTACTGATTTATGGAGAAATTTAGCTGGTAACTAGGTATGAACTGTAAGTGTTTTGTCCGTGAACTAGTGATAAAGTGTGTGGAGTAGAACGGTAATCGGGGAGTGTTAGCCTTGTCATCGTGTGAAAGCGCCTAGAGATGTAATACACATCTCACTTCGAGTAGGTATACACACACATAGACCGACCTACCTCGCGTAGTGATACGACCTGTCCGTCTTATCGATGATCAGACGGCTATGTCTAACATACAGACTGGTCCGTACTTCTGATATAATGTTCAGAACTCCTGTAATATGAAAACGTTTTTATTATATTCACACAATTTCAGTTTGTGTAAAGTCAATGAAGAGGCGAACGTCACATAAATACTAAGAATTCTCAAGGTCGCTCGATGAGGAGGTAAAACATCAAAACTACACTTATTTAACTTCTTTCATAGCTCTATGAACGCAATTTCTTCTTATTGAAATTGGACAGTTGTGTATTCGCCAGATAAACTGATACACTTACTAAATAACAGCATGCCACACTGCTCGCAGCATAGAGATCCCTTGGCAATAAATTACAGCCATCGTCAATACACTATAGACAGCTGACCACGATCTCTGTCAGTTCATCGGCCACTCGATGGTATGTCATCCCGTGGAATAACGTACCAGATATACATCTATCGATCAATCTACTGTTTCCTAACATGGTAGTTCTTAGATGACCGACGACCTTAGCTGTTCATAAGACAGAATGATAATTAAAAAGAACACCTGATAATTGGTTGCTATATTTAGACCTAAACTTAGGTGTCTTAAGAGTTATATCACACGTTTTAGGGGTTTAAATCAATTGCTAACCTCAATGCTTTATTTTACCGAATGTCGATTTAAACCCCTAACATTTAAGATAACGCTGAGCACATTAATTAAGGTCTAAATATAACTGTAACCGATTCTCAGATCCCTTTGGGTGACCCCCCTTCCCCTTTCCCCATATCGTATACACCAGAAATCGACGAAGGCAAAGCAACCCCCACGTCGCTCCAATCTTACAAAACAAATACTTTGATTTTGATCCCAAATCATTACACACCCGGGACTAATTGTACAATAAATGTTACAGGTCCCTGTGGTGGAGTAAAAGCTCGTCCGTCTACAGACGAGACAGCGGTGATTGACGATAGATGGTCGTGGTGAATGTGTATTTATAGATACCGGTAATGGTTTCTTGACATATGCTCCGACAAACAAGGACACATATGTATAATAATAGGAGGAAGATCCATTCACAGCTCCCCCTCCCATTTATCCAATTCTACTAAACTTGCCAACAATTTCCACTATTCCCACACACACTATTGAAGTTAATGTTAATATTCCGGGAAAAGATCAGCCCTGAAATAGAAATTTTCATTTTTTTCTGAGAACTAGACAGATTTGTTTGATAGCTCTGTCAAAATAGTGCACAATGTGCATAAAATGTACATCTGACCTCTGGCTTATCAACATACGCATTTATTTACCAAAAAAATAATCCAAATGTCACATGAACCAGGAACTCATCCTCGTGCAGACCTCGCGACTGTCATGTCAACACCGCTATTGTTGTGATGACGTGGACCTGTCTGAAACGACCTACTTCGTAATGTTGACCATTCGCAGTGTCGCTCATGACCTGTAACACGTATTATGTTGGCTTGTGCTTGTGTTTACATCAGAAATAATATTGTTCTGACTCATGTGCAGCTTTTATTCCTAAAACGTCTGAGGTGAAAAGTTCATCACCATCGACAACAATACAACAATAGGTTGATCTTTGCTATACAGTGATGGTGGAGTTGTTGACCGAAATAAAACCAGGAAATAGCTTGACCAGTTTAATTAACATTGTCTCAAAAGAAACTACAATGTATACACCTGCTCGTGTCATACGAGAACTATCTGGATATATCTATAAATAAAATTTTAGACATTCTAAACATACATTAATGACTTCACACACGAATCACACATACGTTACATGCTGTTTTCTCGATAGTCAAACTTGTGAATAGGTTTTCGATCTATCTATTGTAATAGAAACGTTGGCGACAGTGTTGCTCTGGCAGTTCAACCAAACTGTCAAGGTGCACGACCAAACGGTATATCCGGTCATAAACAAATAACTGTCATCAGCCCCACCAAGATGATACTGGTTGGAAGATAGTCTGGTGTTTATCACACGTAGTTTTCATAACAACACAAATAACCAACCCCTCGACCGGCAAATGTTTTGGAACACTGGAAAAAGCGACAGCGCGATAGATTGTAGCCGAAGGTTCGAACCTCGGTCTAATGACGCTGGTTTTTCACAACCAGAACATTCTTGTTGTTTATTCCTGGTTTATTTCATAACTCTATTATTTGCCTAAAATTATGGCAATTTGTGTTTTCCACCAAAGAAATATCTATCGACACGACAGTAATTGTGCATATTTTAGCGGTTATCTTATTGAAAACTTTCCGCTGAATTGTCATTACGCTAATTGCGAAATATGTTCATGGTATTTTATTGTGGTTGCACCAATTCATCACTGCACTTCTTTGTTTTAATTTGGTTATGTTGTAAAATTTAAGTGCGCCAAAATGAGTATATCGTGTCAGCAGACTGGTTTTCTGTTTCAATAATGTTTTAGTAGTGGTACATGTGCCCTTAAAATCAGACCTACTGTAGTATACAGTATACTACTGACCTACTTTTGTAGCTGTATTGGTCCAAAATGTAACATATGATCCAGTATGTCAACAGGACCTTATCTGGGAGCCACATTGACAGAGTATTTTTTCACATTTGTTCCTAAATTCAGTTTTCAATTCTATATTAAATGCCAACGTAATTGGTGTTACTGCGACTTTGCTTTGCAACTTTTCAAATCTTTTATCTGTGTGAGACAGCCAAATTAGAAAACGGACACAAAATTTTCGGCTTTACTCACAATATCAGGAATAAATCCAGCACCGCACTCTATGGACAAGTATGGAAACATATCAATATTTCCAAAAAGGTGATAAGTACCTGACAGCATTATTAAAGTCACACAAATAGGAAATCAAACTCATGAAGATAAAGAGGTAACACGACTCGTGGTTGCTGGATATGGTATTCATTTCTTTCGAGTTAACTACTTTTGAAAAGTAACTAACGAGAGTGAAATAAAAAACATATTCAACAACCGCGAGTCGTGTAACCTGTTTCTACCACAATTTCAGCAGAAAACAGCAGTATTTCAATATACAGCGGCCGATATGTGTGTAAACATATCGCATCGTATTTTCCCGCCAAATGATGACCTCAAATGATGTTCCGGTCAAAGTTCACAATGTCATCCAAAATGCGTTTAGAGTTTATTCTTCAACAGTTGTTAGGAGTATTTGAAACCACGAGAGTTGAAAACCACCGACATATTGTGGTAGAAACTGTATAAATAATGCCCCTTACTTCCATACGCTATTCTTGGAGGAAAATGGTCTAAGTATTATGATAATAAGTCTGTATCAAATTGAGGATATAACATTTAAGCAATGAATGTTTTGACAAGGGCTTTATGTAAGATTGTCAGCAATAAAAATGTTATAACAGTGTTATAGGACTGTAACAACATTTGCTAAAACGTTCATTACTTATATTTATTTTGATGAAATTATTTAAGGACTAACTTTTTATTTTGTTTAGGTTATCGGGGGATAACTAAAATGGAAAACGGCTAAATTCAATAACCGGCGAAGCCGGTTATGTATAATTTACCCGCTTTCCATGTAACGACGGCGAAGCCGGTTATGTATAATTAACCCGTTTTCCATGTAACGACGGCGAAGCCGGTTATGTATAATTTACCCGTTTTCCATGTAACGACGGCGAAGCCGGTTATGTATAATTTACCCGTTTTCCATGTAACGACGGCGAAGCCGGTTATGTATAATTAACCCGTTTTCCATGTAACGACGGCGAAGCCGGTTATGTATAATTAACCCGTTTTCCATTGTAGGTATCCCCCGATAACCTAAACAAAATAGAAAGTTTATCCTTTCTGTGAAATGCTCGTAACTATTTTGTTCTTTATAGTCCAATCTTCCGACACAGATTTCATTTCAAAACTAACAAACGTGGGAATGGTTCAATAAGTGTAACAGCGTGAAATTTGCAAGCTCCGCCCACGTATTTTGTTGGTGACGTCACACAATTGTGTTTCAAACTGTATGATTTGCATAGCTCCGCCCACATGTATTGTTGTCGGCGTCATAGAAATTTGTCACGTGTTTGAGTACAGTTATGCGGTGATAATGATAGTCTATTGAGCAATGGTTACCGAGTGAATGTTAGTGTAGACTGTAAATATTGTGCTTTATTCAGTTAATTTGAACCGGTTTTGAACAGCAAATCAAGTGAAGAACACTAAGAAATTGATGACGTCACAATAGAGAATGTTGACGTCACAATACAAATGTTTGGATAGCCGGAGGCGGAGCAAATGTAAATATTTGTATATTTTATACATGTGATAACACGTCCTTATGTTTGTACTGAGGACATACATAATAATGTAAATATTTGTATATTTTATATGTGATAACACGTCCTTATGTTTGTACTGAGGATATACATAATAATGTAAATATTTGTATATTTTATATGTGATAACACGTCCTTATGTTTGTACTGAGGATATACATAATAATGTAAATATTTGTATATTTTATATGTGATAACACGTCCTTATGTTTGTACTGAGGATATACATAATAATGTAAATATTTGTATATTTTATATGTGATAACACGTTCTTATGTTTGTACTGAGGATATACATAATAATGTAAATATTTGTATATTTTATATGTGATAACACGACCTTATGTTTGTACTGAGGATATACATAATAATGTAAATATTTGTATATTTTATATGTGATAACACGTCCTTATGTTTGTACTGAGGATATACATAATAATGTAAATATTTGTATATTTTATATGTGATAACACGTCTTTATGTCTGTACCATACGACACGGACCACATTATATAAACCACTGCGGTAAATACGGATTCTTAGCCTGCCATTAATTCTCATGATCTTACATTTTTGTGGTAATTTAGACAGACATTTTATGTGATACCTCTGTTATCATGTTTTTGATGCACCTTATGCATTCATACTCATATGATGATCGGATTATCTGATTGCATTAAAATAACGACCAAATTCTAAAGAGACTGGGAATTTCGCTTCCAACTCTAAAACCAGTTCATATGGGATCCCTGGGGATCAATAAGGAATGCATTTTGTATGATTTCGTGTGAAAGGCATGCACTCATTGAATTGGTCTAGACGAATGCAGACAAGTTTCGGTTTTGCCAAGGCGGATATTACTAGCCGTTTCTAGTAACCGCCACGAAGGCGGTTCCGGACTTAAAGTGTTTGATTTAAACATATTTTATTTGCCTTTAACAAACAAATGACAAGACAAAAAGGATCGGGCACAAGTTCTTATAACTTATTAAGCCCTCTCCTAACATAATTTACAATATACATCAGTTATAGCTGCTAATATACATTTCTAATGATTTTTGTATGTACATTAAAACCTCACTCTCTCAAACTCGTGGGGACCCAATCAATAGCTCGAGGAATAAACGGCACCCAAGCAATCCGAGGCTAGTTGAATATTGTATGAACTCGATTGGGACCAAACGAACTGTTCAACAAATGAGGGGCATTCGAGCCAACCGGGTTTGAGCAAGTGGGGTTCCACTGTATATTTACAGTATATATTTAAATCAATTAGAGTTAATACAATAGTTTGTTGACAGTTGTTTCCCACTACCTAGTTTCAAGAGCAGTTACCTGGTATTTTACCAACATATATTAAATTTTCGAACATAATTGTAATAGTATATTCATGATTAAAAACGGTTTGTGTCTTTGATGTATTTACAAACATAATTGAAAGTTTGTTTGTTTTGATCTATAGTTAAATCTTGATTTCCCCAAAGAAGAGTATTTATATCTGTTATCAGGATCTCTGGTAGATTAATGTTTCTCAGGTTTCTTGACAGGTCATTTCTTGCAGCCAAATACAATGGACATGAGTAAAGATAATGATGTACATTTTCTATATCTCCACATGAACAGTAAGGGTTATTAGTAAGGTTAACCCTGAAAAGGTCATTTTGTAAACTGCTACAATAGTTTCGCAACCTGGTGTGTAGAATTATAAGTTTTCTATCTCCAATTGTTAAGTATTTTTGGACAGTGATAACATCATGTTTAAGACTATTTTTAAATGCATCAAGAGAGTGAGTTAACTTTGAAGTGGGATGTAGGGAGTTCCATAGTGACACAGTTGAAGGTATAAAAGATTTTCTTAGTAATTCTGTTCTACATCGGGGGATAGTGAAATCTTCCTTATTACGGGTAGCATATGCAGATGTTTCAGAACGTACGTTTGGTAAGAGTTTAGACAAGTAATTTGGTGCCATATCATTCTTTATTTTGAAAAGGGTGGATAATTTATTTTGTTTTCGACGTTCAGATAGGAGTTCCCATCCAGTCTCGAAGTAAATTGACTCTCTTGATGCATATAACGGTAAGCCAGTTACTATTCGACCTGCTCGTAGCTGAACTTTCTCAAGTTTTTCTGAATCCTGATGGGAACACCCATCCCAGACTATCGAGGCATATTCTAACAGAGGTCGGATATATGTTTTGTACATAATTGATAAAGAATATCTGGAAACTACATACTTGAGTTTTTTTAACAATGATAGTTTGTTATAAGCCGACTTGGTGATACAATCGGTATGGCATGACCAGCTGCCATCGCCAGAGAAATTGAGACCTAAATGCTTATGGTGTTGGACAAAAGGCAAAGTAATATTTTGAAACTCAATATCAGGTAAAATATTATTACGTTTCTTAGAGAAAAAGATAGCATTTGTTTTTCCTGCATTAAACATCATTAACCATTTCTTTGACCATTAAAGTGTTTAATGATGAGCAAACATTTTATTTTGACGATTATGAAGTTATCGTTCTGTTGCGATACAAAAAAGTCGAGTCTGATGCTTGGAATTTTACCCATGTGGTCTGGGTGGAAAGCTACTGGATAATCAATTATTAATAAAACACATCTAAATCATATCCCACATTTTCATTATGCACGTATGAGCCACGATGCCCTCTACTTCCTTATTACCGATAGCAGCAAGTGCAGGCCTCAGCTTGGTCAGCACAGTGCCCTCTGGACAAATGTAGGAATCTTCTGTAGGATACAAAACTTGTAGTATTGAAACTTAAAATGCTGCACAGTCCAAACATACCATAGTGTTTGGATAAGTTATGAAAAGAGCTCTATGTCTGATCCAAATTTCGCTAAAATTAACTTATTCGTGTAACATGAAATATTAAATAACATGTTTATCTCATTAAAAGAAAGATATTTTTATGTTGATGGAGCAGTGTACACAGCACCGTCGTGACCATGATGGGTGTGTGCGAATCCTATCCAAACCAAACCAAATTGATTCGTAAGTCCCCGCGGTGATTACTGTATTCAGACTATTTGTCATTTCTGAGGAGAGTTTTAACAGAAGAGTGAAGCTTAATCAGGATTGTGGACGTCATTTCACTCTCCTCGGTGATGTCCACCAAATTGTGACGTTTCCAAGTCTCGCGAGATCCCGTCAGGATCAATACGTGAATGGAGACACTGTCACTTATCATTACCACAGATAGGTGTTTTCGGAAGGGCGACTGACGTAAAGCGATCTGTAATTGATCGGATATGAACATTCACTAGATTTACGGTTTTATACAGGATATCGTATTCTGTCAGACAAATGATTACGTATTGGAAACTGACATTACGTATTAGCCTGGAAATAAACAACAAACAACCAAGGATTAACCTATAATTGTCCACTTAACTATTGAAACCGTGGTTTTCCCCTAACGACTGTGTTTCCCCTTTTCGAGAATGAAAAGAAAATGAAACTTTAATTAAAACATCTTGATGTAGAGAAATTTTCCATTCAACAAGGCAATTGAATTTTGTGAAAAAAAAAAAAACAATTTTTTTATTTTGCAAAAGTCTTATGGAATCACTATAACTCACAACACTGATTATAAGCAACTTTCTATCATCCTAAATGAATAATTAATAAGGTACATAATGGAATATAAAGAATACAATTGTAGAAATGGTCAAGCAACCTTAGCTTCGGACCTTCGGCCCCAGGAAATACCATCCAATACGACCAGACAAAACATCCGAACCGGGAAGACATTAAACCAAACAAAAACTAACTCATACGAAAATAGTACTGGTATGCACTTCCCCGTTTTAACTTTCATTTGCCACTGAGAAATCCCCAGTTGTTGAAATAAGTTTAAACTATTATTCAAGCTTGAAGTCGTTGAGACTTGTATCAGACCATTACTGATGTGTCATGTGAAAACCACTGAGTACTTTTAAATAAGTATGCCACACACCTACCATTAAAGATAAAAACCGAACAAAAACCAAAACACTGATAGGAAAAAAATAAGAAACATATTGTTCTTGAGTTTATCAAGTAAAAGATAAACAAAAAATCAGTTAACTCAGAATCGTCCTTTTCAAAGTCTCTCTTCTTAACCAATGGATATGGTCATAGTATTCCCCTTTAAAATAGATTCACCGAACAACATATATATACCATGATAACAATACTCGAGTACCTCTTTATTTATCAATAAATAAATTGACGCTTAATCCAGGCAACGGAAATTACTTAAGGCAAAATAATCAAACCATTTTATGTTTCTATCCAGTTGTTTTGTGTCGATCACTGGTAGTTTCTAAATAAGGTTACTTCTGTGTCCCCGAATTTTTATCTTCCCTCCCTCCTGGTTCTGGTTATAACATGTTAAAAACTATATAGAAAGTCTGACGAATTGTTCAATTGACCGGCATGCAGTTCAGTCTTTCAAACACAATTCTGGATATTTAGAATATTCTACTATATTATCGATATTGATATATTTGTGTTGTCAGTACAAGCGACATTCCTGGAACAACCTAAAGCACCAACAAAATGTTTGCTTCTTTAAACTGCATCATACAGCTGTTTCGTCCTCAAATAAAATCCAAAATTTCTACACTAATGTAGAAGCAGAAGGATGACATTTGTCTCAGACGTTAATGGAGGACAGAGTAGCTGCATCTAAATGACACGGATCGAATTGCGTTCATAACTCTACATGAACGCAATTGCTTATGGCAATGCTCATAAATGAACCAGTCATGCAATGAGGATTGTTTTTATTGTTTATGTTTTACAAGTTATATATAATCCCAATACACTATGCTAAAACTAACAAGCCAACAAAAACACCGGAAACACGAATAAATTCGATGTGATACAGAAACTTAGTAACTAGCATCAATGATGGTATGGAGTGCTGATCTAAACAACGAAATGTCATATAAAACTCAAAATAAGTAGGTGCAGCTAGAAAATACAGAATTGTTAAAATCTTACTCTATACTTAAAATCGATAAAAGGAGGACAAAATGGGGTTAAACACATTCTTTACAAGGACATTTTTGACAATGTGCAAGGAAATAAAGACTAGATCCCGTATTCATGAAACCATTCTCATGCTCAAGTACAGATTTTGTGCTCAAGCCTTATTTCTTGTTCTGGCTATACATTATTTGAAAAGTCTTATTTTGTCAAAGTTTTGGAAAGAAGTTGAAGGGACATGAAGTGGAAAGCTGTTTTCAATATCTATAGTGACTTTTTGAATCATTGACATGATTAAGGAGAATTTCAAGAAAGCTGGCTTGAGCACAGAATCCATGCTTGAGCAGATAGTCCGGACGCGATAAGGAATCATGGAAACATCGTATAAAAGATTCGCACGCCACTGAGTGTACTGCTATATTGTGATACGGGATTGTTGTTACTTTGGATTCTATATCGCACCATGCACTGAAGAAAATGAAGGCTTTCAAATCAAGTCTAACATATGTTTTGAAGCAACACATAACATTGATTTCCAGAACAGTATACGACCTTGCAACGCACCTGGGGCAATCAAAACCGGTGACCGCAAAGTCGTTCGGCGCATGTTGCATCTAATACGGTGTTTTAGAATGTTTAGATAATTACAGGTATACATGCTTCAGAAGTGAGCGTTTAGCGTGCACCTTCTAGCATTTTATTACCAAAATATTGCCATGGTTGTTTGTTTTTCGTTTTCGACACGTGTTCCTTCTTGGTACATTTGATGCTTTCGTGATGTGGACGAGGTAGGGTTTTGTTTGAAGTCGTGCGCATGTCAGGAGAGATCGAATGGAACATTCCTGAGCCAATATTTATGAATGTTTTGTGAAAGAGGTACTTTGCTATCAACAGAAACAGCTATAAGTGGTAAAATGATACTTAATTTGTATAATTTCGACATCAAAATCGCCAGGAAAAACATAATTCAACATGTCATACTTGATTTGACTTAATTGATTTTAAGAATAACATGTTTGCCTATCTTCTGGAATTTGTTTAACTTTTTATACGCTTGGCACATCAACGTAGCCTAGTCATAGAGTGGCTCGCAGCAAATAAAGACGACACTCGAATTTAATAATAAAATAACAAATAAGTGCTTGTCTGCTGAATGCTATTCAAAGCCTTAACAGAGAAGACGGATGGACTTGCCAAGTGCTGCTAAGGTAATATACAGTTAAGTATATACACAACATACCAATTATCTTACCCTGTCTGCAGAGCGCCACAATGTTGGTAGCTGATTAATGATTGTAATACTGTTGTTTTAACAAGTGCTAAGAAATTTTCTTCATATTTCAGAACAGTTTGGTCAGGGATTTTATCTTTACGGGGTTACCAGCATTAAAAGACTTTTTTTATGACCAAAGGTGTAAGAAAGGGAAATTGTGCCCGAGGGGTTTTCAATTATTGTAAAACCCAAGGCTTGGAAAAATTTGAAAATCATGACGGTGGACTTTCCCTCACTTACACTTTTGGTACTGAAAGATTATTTTTCTCCTATTTTAACTACGCTAAAAATATAAAATAAACCCCCAAAAACATGAAAATACGTTTTGACTGTCTGTCATTTTGAAAATATCAATTTCCCCTTCAGCTTCTTAGACAAAAACTGATCAGTCTGCGAGACTAAACAAACTCTATATACTTGCAAACACTGTTTGAGCTGAGTCTATCGTATTCGTGACATCATGTCATTGCTGAGCCATTGTGACGTCACTTCGCGTGATATGCTATGTAAGATTATAAGACTCTTTCATGGCCAGGGGTGTAAGATAGGGAAATTCCACCCGAGGGGTTTTCAAATTTGATAAAACCCGAGGCTTTGCCGAGGGTTTTGCCAAATTTGAAAATCCCGAGGGTGGAATTTCCCTATCTTACACCTTTGGCCATGAAAGGGTATTTTTCTCTCATTTCAACTACCTGAATAAGTTCAAAAACCATGAAAATACTTTTGACTGGCCACCATTTTGAAAATATCAACTTTTTCCTTGAGTTTTTTTGACGAAAACAAATTATACAGCAAGATTAAGCATGCTCCATATTTGCTACAGAAAAACAATCTCAGCTTTCCTATGTACACGGTTAAAATATCGTGGAAGGTTTTAATTTCATCACGTCGCCATTTTTCCTTGTTGGCATCAGATTTTACCGAACTCGTGACTTCACGTCATTGTTGCACCATTGTGACGTCACGCCGTGGCTGTATTGCATGGGTAGGTGTGTAATACAACCACAGCGATCACAGGTGTATTGCCCTGGACAGGCCAGTATTACACACTTAGAAATGAGAGAAAGAGTTGTCTTACATAGCTTTCTTGCATGGGCAAGCTCTATTCAACATGGCGAGATATTAGAGAAATATTTCTTAATAACTAAAAAAAAGTCTAAACGGAAAACATGTATTTTTCTTGTCGTTAAATCTTTCAGGTCAATCAATATTGTTTTACACTTGTATATCAATACAATGGGACCAGTTTAACCTATACTACTAAAATAACTGAAAAACGAAAGGGGGAAAAATTAAAATAATTACCCGATCAGATTTTTATAATTTGCGTTTCTAGAGAAATAAACATCACCTTTAAACGATGAATGTTACGCACATGTTGAAATGGAATTGAAACTGATGCCAGATGTATATTTCTTGCACTGGGTTGAATTTGTTTTTTATGAAGTCGTGCGCTGTATCAATGTCTTGTTATCGAGTGTTTTATGTATCGGTATATGTGGAACAACAGGTGCTTTTCGGTGTTTACCAAACATCCATTCATAAAAACGTTAATTAGATCTCCAGGTGTATTTTGTTTTTGCAACTGAACGGAAGTGAAAGGTATGTCTACGATTTTTGATCTTGGTTTAGCGCTTACGAAACATACGAGCTTTAAAAAGTGCCAAGTACTTGTCGAAAACAACCACAAGTTTATAAGAATTAGCAAACAAACCTTACATCAACTATTTCCTTTGATGTATTAATCTGATTCAGTTTTATTTATTTCTGATAAATGGATCGGTGCTGCAGACCGATTTCAAATAAGCTAACCATACTTGTAGACAAACGATCCAGGTGTGTCTTCTCGCTACATTCCTTAGCAAAGGCTTATATTTATATGTGCTGCATCATATATAGACGTATACACTCCCTTCAAGATATGTATCAGTCTGTGTTACTACATTTCAACTGGAAAAAAACGAATATATGCTGGCCTTGACTAATTTTTTAGTCGTAGCTTACAAAAGCATTCTTTGTGAGTTTCACTTCCGGTTTAGACTCATATCTTCGCAGTTTGATGTCGCACACTTCCGTTTGAGCGCCCCGATGCACGCTACAAGATACTCAATACATATCTGATACGGTACATACATCACAACCAAAACATAGCGACAAAACTGGGCAATTCTACGACCTTGATGCAGTACTGCAATATTTTTACCAGACGTTTTCGCTTGGGATTTAATGATTTTGCAAAATATAAGCCATGGCGGTCACGAAAAAGTCAAAGATATCAGATGGACGCGACAGTGTAATACCATACTTGTATGTGACTGTGTTATTACCCGACTGTGGAGGCGCCCTCGCATTTCATTAGAGTCGACACTACTACGGTGTCAGCCGGAACTCATTAGAGGGATCTCATTACACACAGTGACAGTGGGTGTATTATTGTCGGTATGAAGGCAATTCAATAAACTTGATGTTATTAGATATCCTTGCGCGGTCATACAAGTTAGCTTACGGATAAATTCAGCTTATTTTTCATGTTTTTTAATGAGAATGATAAATAAATAAATTGTGCTAGGTTAGAAAGTGCGAAAAGTAAAGGAGATATTTTAGCTCATTTAGTCAAAAAGACCAGAGACATCACAAATTTTCTGTCCACGGGGTTTGTTTTGTTTGTGTTTTATTTTACGTCCTACTTACAGTGATATACATTTAATGCCATGTCAAAAATGAATTAAAAGGATGGCGTAATCTTATTTGCATTAACAGGAGGCTGTGAAGTACGGGGCTCAGCATCGTCAGATACCCACGGTTGATCTCGCTTCGCTAACTCATTCATGATGAGTGAGTTAGCGAAGCGAGATCAACCGTGGGTATCCGACGATGGGGGCTCAGTAGAAAGAGAATGGTTAATTTCAGGCTTAAAAACTAATTCTTTGAAGGGTTAGATGAATACTAACAAAATTTGGCATTTTAATTCAAATGACATGGGAAGTTAAAGAAGATTGTGGAACAAAAAAGAATGGTGCAACGATTCAAAAGCGTATCCTGTGAAATGGCTGCTTTAATTGAACCATATTTGGTCCTAGAAGGCAAGCTAGTCTATTTTTAGATTACAATGGTGAGGTTAATCCCGAAAGGAATAATTTCGCCTTTTGCCTCTAGTTGAACGTTCGCTCCTATGAGGAATGTTTTGGGTTTTGGTACCTGGCCGAGACCAACCAGAGTCTCAAAAAATGAGTTTTTCTGGGGTTCGACAGTATACTTCAGTGTGCTAGCACTTTAATTCGGCAAAGTTCCGGACTATCGTAGGAAGGCTTACACGAACATACCACAGTCCTCTTAAATACACACGAACTAACAAAGATATGATATCATAATAGATCCGGAAGTATTGTCATATCCCTGGAAATAGTCTGTGGAAGAAGCTGGGAACAGTCGAGGTTCATATCTAAAGCAATTCAAAATCGGCACCGGAATCGTTAATAAATGGTCAAATCTAACATTGATGCATGGTCAAATCTAACATTGATGCATGGTCAAATCTAACATTGATGCATGGTCAAATCTAACATTGATGCATGGTCAAATCTAACATTGATGCATGTGCAACCTGACCCAATAATACATTGGTCTGTCACTGTCCAAGGATACTTACTCCCAATTTAAAGGTCAATTTCTTTGAAATGAGTGCAAGGGATCACTACTGATCTTGCTCAAGGCATATTATAGAATTAGCCATCTCATATTTGGTAAAAAGAATGTGTAGGCCACCAAATTAGTCGCCTCGTATAAAACAGTGTGCAAAGAATCTGTAGGCCACCAAATTAGTCGCCTCGCATGGAACAGTGTACAAAAAATATGTAGTCCAACACATCAGTCGCCTCGTATAAAACAAGAATCTGTAGGCCGCCAAATTTGTCGCCTTGTATGAAACAGTGCATAAATGATTTGCAGGCCACCATATTAGTCGCCTCCTGTGATATCTATGGCTATATACTGAAATGATGTATGTGTAGATGAGGAATGTTCATTATACCTTTCCTGGTAGTTATTTATATGATATAGAGGTACAGTTGATAAATAAACCCTAGAATAACACACCGACACCTGTTTCAGTACATTATATATGTCATATGTTTCGCCGGAATGTCATGGCTGGGAGAAAATGAAAGGCGCTCAAATATTTGACACAGATTTTTGAGTCGTCGGAGATCAAGTAACAATATAAGATCATGTTACAATACTGACAAGTATCCAAATAATGAGACTGTCATATGAATCATAAACTGGAACATCACATGCTTGTAAGGGAAGAAACTAGAGGTTATGATACGTATGCAAAGATATCTAGGTCGGCGAACAATGACTTTTACTACTTAATGAATAAATTATAGCAAACATATTCGAATTCTAAACACTTGAATTGCAATGAAAATGAAAAAAAGTGCATTAAAAAACATTCTCTGTCATTTGTCAAACAGCGTCACAACTACAAACAATATGTCATGCTCGAATACAGCAACAACGTTTTCAGTATTGGCAATGAATCTAAATACAAACTTGACTCATACCAAACGTCCAACTTGTTTTAAAAAACGACATGAAATACGGTGTTCTTTCAAGTATTGCTTCATTAACTGGCCTCATCTGACGAAACATGGGCTAAATCTTGTACGGTCCTGATGAAATTCATTTCTTTTGATCGAGCATTCCTCTGGCATTAAATAATGTTCTTCTTTCTCTAGGAAGGATCATATTCCATGCATGCCACCGTTAGCTTTATCCACATCCTATATTTAGTATCAATCTGTTCTTGTTCTGTAGATTTTAACTGTTTTGATGTCCTTCGCAAAGTTTGTCCGGTCCTTTGTGTCCTAGAGAGTTTTGTTAATCTACAATGAGTAAAATGGTTCAACCATACAGAATTAGTTTAATTTTACTTCTTAATTCATAAATTAAAGGTGTTTTACGCACCTGACCCTTCTGCTTCTACATTAGTTTAGACATTTTTGATTCCCAATTTTTGGCCCCTGACATCACTGAAGAGACCAAGGAGGACGAAACAGCTGTATGAGGCAGTTTAATTCATGTTTCGGCATACTGTATCTATTACTAAATTAAAAAGGTGCAGCATATGTGGGTGATACGTCATCTTCCATGGGAAGATTGCGGTCAGATGTAGTGTTGGTTATCACAAGGTTTAGAATACTGTCCCTCTGGTGATAGCAATCACTCACAAGGGTAAGATACAGTAGTGATACTTGTTGTAAACTTAACGGGAAGCTGTATTTACGGTTGTTCCCTAGTCTGTGTTATACATACTTTCAAAGTTTATTTTCTGCTCACTTCTTTCAATCTTATTCTCCCCATTATGGCTGTCCTTCCCAAATGTAAGCCCCTCCGGCTCCAGTACGGGGATCTAGAGAAGAATACACCGGCTGGTACATATTGTATGTATCGTTTTAGAGGCGACTAACGTGGGAACAGAGCAATATTTGTATTAGCGACATCAGCCGCATCCTTTTCACTTTACTGATACCAGTCATGTAAAGAAGTGTAGAAGAATGAGATCTCTTCTGTGTGAGGACATGTTTTGTAAATTGTGTCTGTGTCAATAAAATGTTTGTAACAAAACAATTTCGATTTACTTCATATTACCTTTTTATTTCCTGATGTCATGCTTGTTTGGTTTTAGCGCTGGGCGTTCGTCCGGATGAGGAGGCCAATGGGGGAGGGGGGGGGGGGTCTGTTATCAGGCCGGTACATACCAAAGTCTTTTGAATTGTCATTGCTATTACCTGCTTTACGTTCAGCACAGAGCATTATTACAACAACTTTTTAGATGGCGTTAGCTGTTTAAATGTCGATAAATCCTGTATAACTAAGGATGGTTTCGCATCAAAATTGTTCACCGTTTGTTCCAGGTTCAAGGTACCTTTTGTTTGGAGGCTCCTGTTTAGCAACGAAAGCAACACAATATCCACGGGATCATAAGGTCAAACTCCGTGTACCGTTTTAAAATTGTCAAAAGGGAACATTCATATCACCAGAATTATATTGGAATGAGATACTTATCATGCCGGGTTTTCTGATCTGAATTTAACAGTTGACATTCAGGACGACCAAAGTGATTTTCCAGGCAGCTTCTCTATTTTTAGTATTGCTGTCTGTGAGAAGATGAGCACGCCATCTAGGAGGATGCTGTACAGGAAGTGAAGCAGACGACTTCCTGTTAGGATTAGCTTAAGTAAGTCTATCGAACATGTTTGGATCGACCATAGATTTCCGAGCAAGTGGCGGTCACAGTAACATTAGGAATGATTGGCGGTCGTATGTCGAACTATTATTGAACGGGCTCACCACAAGAAGATGATCTTGCCAATCTGATTAAATATATGATGCTCCTTATAACCTGTTAGCCGTCCTCTACTCATCTTAAAGTTTCGAGAGGTCAGCAGGTGATACATGTACTTAACCGAGATACCATTTTAGGCGAATGAAGAAATGTATTCTGTATTCATCATCATGTAAGCTTGTTGATAATATATCTTGAAATCATAATTTAGAAAGCACACTGAAAGTACAATATTTGGAATGACTAGTTTGGTAGTAAATATATGGCGAGTAAAAGAAAATATTGATAATGATTCAATTTTGCCTCTGGTGGAAAATAAAATCAAAATCAAAGCTTTCAGATTGCAATCCTTTATTGTTTTCGCCTACTCATTTCCATTAAATCATCTCATTAAGTTATCATCTGTATTTTACCGTAGGCATTGGTAAACAATGATGATAAACAGCCTTTCAAATTTCTAACGGTTATAATGTGTTTTAGAATTTATTGAAAATCTACTACAGATTTTAAGGAATGGTCTTGGTTTATCTTGTTGACAGACGAATGGAGAGCTTGATAAGCTTGCTCGACGTTTATTGTGATCGATCAAGGATTTTGCTACAGGATTCGACCTTCACTGATACTCGCCTGTACCCATAATCGCCTGTGTAAGCGGATAATGTTGCGATGCCGTGATGCTGCTCCTCGACTGGGAGCCACGTGATCACCGCAGTACACGATGGCGGCACGTCCTCCCATCATGCACCACGTCTATCTCGCGAACATCGCGGGATCACTTACGGTAATTCGTTTTCTGCATAGATTTGACAATCTATATGTCCGTAACGCGATTATATGGTAAAGTATTTTACATAAATCACGCGATAAATACAGTGACCTTGACCTTGGCCGGCAGTCGAGGACACAGCGTATGGGATAGATAATTGTCGTCATATTATCATGTAGTAAGGACGATTTACAACCTAAACCTCTTTATACCGCCGTGTACTTTACTTTGCAAACGAGAAGATTGAGTCCCTGTGTTGTTTTTCTGCGAAATGTGATGTTTACCGTTATTTTATCGCATTGATTAAATTTAATCACACGAATTTTATATTAATTGGTAAAACATATTTACATTTTACATAAAGTAATTGCTTGATGACTGTATGAAGTTTTACTACTTTCACGTTATTGTATAATCTTCCTCTAAAATTGTAAAACGTGAATCATGTACACTTGGTACAACCCTTGATACAATTAGGTTTTTAACAATTCGATCTAGATTGCTTCATCATTCAAATTAAGGATTTGGTTTGGTTTATTTTGTTTTACGTCCTATTAACAGCCAGGGTATTTTTCGGACGTACAAGGTGTCGGAGGTGGAGGAAAGCCAGGATACCTGGAGAAAAACCACCGACCTACTGTCAACAACTGGTAACTGATTCACGTGGGATTCGACCACGCAACCCAGAGGTGGAAGTCTAGTTGTAGAATGTCGGGAATGCCTTATCTCAGCCACCGCGGTTCTATGGTGATTCAAAAGCCAAGTGCCCTTAATTGCAAAAGAAATACGGCATAGTGCTCGAAGCATGCGTATGCAATACTGTCTTTAAAATATGTAGACATGCGAATAAATGAAGTACTCATTAAGATATTTTGTTTAAGCGTGCAGAAAGCAAGGAAAAGAAACACTTTTCAGTACAACATTGCCATTTCGTTTCTCTATGATCCACCGATAGTATTGGAAGACCGATAGTAGACAGGCAAGGTAGGACTAAGATCACCTTTTCAAATGTAGCATCCGTCTGGATGGAATTTCCTTTGGCTCAATGTAAAAGCGTCTGGCTAGGAAAGTAGGGAACACGGGTTCGAACCCTCGTGGAAACACACTATTCTCTATCACAACGGCCTTTGTTCTCGATCCTGTTACACATGAATGTCGAATGCGACCAAATTGTAGAGCTGTTATACATACAACTATACAATCCTACAACTACTTGTCTTCAACACAAAGTTGAAACTGATCAAGCATCATGCATGTAAGCCGTTCAAGATGAAATTCCAGCAACAAGACTTACCAGCTCGGGCTGACCAGTTCGGGGGACTGACAAGCACTTCGGGGAAATTCTAAGGATGTTTATATCAATTTACTAACGACGTTGTTGCCTGTCAAAACGGCCAAAGGACAAATATATTCATCGATGTACTGATAGCAATAGGCTTAAAGCATTTAAATTATGCATAATTCTACAACGTCATTATTCAAACGAAGGTAAGTGTGCACACAGATGTCACATAGAAAACCATACCTACCTTTTGTAACTATGGGCTTGTCCCTGGGGACAGACATCTAAATATACAATCTTCTTTTTTGTTCCAAATTAACGATTGTGACTCGGAGAAAAGACGCCAGAAGGTGGAAACGAAACTTGATTTTGTACTTATTATAATGTAAATTGAATCACCATGGTAACCTAAGGTAGACAAAGGAACCGGTCGTGCATATCGAATTCTGTAATTATGATTTAACACCTCTAGACATGTAAAACTGAATCATTTGGGATAAAATATTAATCTTCTATTGCTTTTTTCTATTCACAGTTTATGTTTTGATAATATTTATCAATATGAACTTTAAAAAGTTATTTATTGCAACTCATTTTTTTGTAATGTTGGATTATATCTAAGGCAAGGGAAATAATTAAAAGATTGCGTTGCATCTGTTTGACGTAAGTGCATGTATTGGCTCCCATACATATGAAGTTCTGTAATGCACGTGCGAATTGTACCGCCTGCCCCGTAACTTTGTCCATTGTGAAAGTCGCCAGGTTTGAAAATAGCGGATAGGAACGTGCGATAGAATGCTATATATAGGGGCAACAATAGACCACGTGGAGGTGTGTAGCAGTAGCTAGCTACGATGACGTACCTGCAAGAAGTTATTGTCTAAATTGTGTTTTGTGACGTCAGGTCACAGGAAAACTTACGCCGTTCTATGAGATTGTGTGCCCATTTAAATCTTTACTGAATTTTTGTGATTGTTTCTGCTATAATCTATTTTTACGATAATGATTTAAAACTGATTTTGATCCTGATGAAAATAACATATTTGATGCCGTTTTATAAAATGCTTACGTCTCTTCGTTGAATTTGTTTTGGTGGGTTCACATATAATAGTAAAAGCAATACATCAGTATACGAATGCATTGTAACGGTCGCTTCGATTGTTTAGAGGAACAAGGACGTATTTTCGACATGGTGTGCTTAGAAGTAAAGGGCCGTATCACAAATTTATCAATCTTTAGATTCTGATTGACAGCGATTTGGAGTGACCTTTTCTAATATAATTTGTATATCTTTAATGGATGTTTTTTGTGAGAAACATCTGCGATTGAAAAGAATTAGACCATTTTATTTCATATGCAGTGCAAATTCTACCAGAAAAGCTCACTCCAAAATTGTTATCGAAATCTAAAAAATGATCTATTTCAGATACGGCCCTTTACTTCTAAGCACACCAAGTTGAAAATACGTCCTTGTTCCTGTAAACAATCGATTATAACCACATTGGAACAGGGGCACATATTTAAACATGGCAGTATGTTATTTGTATGAAGTTTTATCAAACTAATTTCTTTAGATAAACTGCAATTAAACTTATTGGAGATACGGTTCTGACCACAATGATTATAATTATTGTGGTTCTAGATAACGTGGCATGTTTCAAGCATCAGTGATTTATTTTACCAGAATTGGTGTAGTTTTATTAACATATATTAGAAAACTAACACACCGAAGATATGAATACCAATATCTCTTTTACGTGTTTGACTGAATACTTATTCTGATTATAGATACAAACAAATTTATGGAGTTTTGATTGATCAACAAACGACGTCATAACCCCCTCCCCCCCCCAAAAAAAAAATTCTCTTAATGGACCGATATACGTACTTTCGGCAAAACAAGCCCAATAACTTATTATATTTATTGATTTAGTTAAGATTAACTGATATCAGCAATATTCAAGATGAATTCTTACGCGGTTACCGGTACAGCAGCAGTTGAAACTCGGCATTTGTAAACACGCGTCTATTCTGAACTGTCTTCTACCTTGTTGAAGTGGGCCCCACCTGAATTTTTTCTTTGATTTTTTTTTTTCAAGAGTTTCTTGTTAGTTACCGCTCAGGTTTAGTTCGTTTTTGGCTTATTCTTGCATAATTTTCCAGAATCCTGAAATAATTCCTGAAGTTGCGTATATTGGGCCTTTAAAGACAACGTATTAAAAAACCTTATCCTGGACATGGTAAATCATGAAACCCCGTTCAATAACATTTTTCGGACAACTGGCTTACCATGGGTACATAGAAAGACCCCGTGACGTGTACGAATGAATCTATAAAGGATTCAAAGAGTACCACACTTCATTTCTTACGATCTGATAGTTTAGTCTTTACCAAGTGTGGATGTCATGCACAAAAAGGGTGAAAGGGTGTATGAAGGATATCCCCTGCCCCAACCCTCCCAAAAAAGGGTGAAAATGTGTATGAAGGATATCCCCTGCCCCAACCCCTCCCAAAAAAGGGTGAAAAGGTGTATGAAGGATATCCCCTACCCCAACCCTCCCAAAAAAGGATGAAAAGGTGTATGAAGGATTTCCCCTACCCCATCCCCTCCCAAAAAAAGGTGAAAAGGTGTATGAAGGATATCCCCTACCCCAACCCTCCCAAAAAAGGGTGAAAAGGTGTATGAAGGATATCCCCTACCCCATCCCCTCCCAAAAAAGGGTGAAAAGGTGTATAAAGGATTTCCCCTACCCCAACCATCCCAAAAAAGGGTGAAAAGGTGTATGAAGGATATCCCCTGCCCTAACCCCTCACAAAAAAGGTTGAAAAGGTGTATGAAGGATATCCCCTGTCTCAACCCTCCCAAAAAAAGGTGAAAAGGTGTATGAAGGATTTCCCCTACCCCATCCCCTCCCAAAAAAGGGTGAAAAGGTGTATGAAGGATATCCCCTGCCCCAACCCCTCCCAAAAAAGGGTGAAAAGGTGTATTAAGGATATACCCTTCCCCAACCTCCCCAAAAAAGGAAAGTGATATTTCTCTATATCGATAGAGATTTCCTTGTTTGAGTATCAACTATCCATATGCAAACATAGAAAATTATTTTTGATATATAACAAGCGATTTTAACGTTTTGGCAACCCATTCGAGGAACATTATATAGGGATTGAACGGCGTTTTTTTAATTTTCATGCCGGTATGAATGCAAAGCGGTTACATCCATATTGCATGAAGCCCGCTAGGGCTTCATGGTCAATATGGATGTAACCGCTTTGCATTCATACCGGCATGAAAATTAAAAAAACGCCGTTCAATTCATATATTTACATTTTTACTATTGAACAATTGTTTAATTCAATTTCTTATTTATTGAACAACTGGTTAATTAACTACTTTTGTTATTGCGCCGTCCTTTAAACGAAAAAGGCTGAACAGCCATAATTTGAGTAAAATTGGCGCCAATAATTTACCGTAGTCATTTGAGCGTTTGACGCGGAGGCGTTCTCCATGTTATCCGAAGCGGAGCCGTAAGACTTGAATTGAACAAGACTAATATATTACGTCATAAGTAATTCACGAGAATGGATGTATTCATACTGTATTCATGATGTATTCATAGTCTAGTGTTTGTTGTTTTCAGTTGGTATGTTCATATAGAGAGGAAACAATCAGAATGTAAATATACAAAATTGAATACTTACCGAAGATAGTCCGGAGAATCACATAAAATATTTAAAAAAAAAAGAGATAAAAAAATATACATTTTTTGCGTTCCGGCTTTCTGTGGTATCGAGCGAGTAGATTTTTATACATGACTTCACTGACAAGGGTCGAATAATGGCCTGATGACTTTCCATTATCACAATGTCTATATTAACGACTACCGTCATTCTCTATTCAGCTTCCGTGAATTACGGCTTTTGGAAATTTATTACAAACGTAACGACGTCACATATATTCTATATAATAAATATTTTAAAGACAACATTGATGATCATTTTAGTATGCTGTAAAATATAAATGGGTCAAGTTCGACTGTTTTTACTGCTCATCAGTTCTGACACTTTTAGTTTTTCTTTTCTTTTAACAAACGTCAGGGTTTTGTTATCAGAAACTGTATATAGGCCGATCAATACAGTTCATTTGTACTTTAGGCTACTTATAACTTGTGTGTACAGTCCATTTTACTGAATATTAAGCAACACCCACTCGTAAGCAACCACCTTTTTAACATCCCTAAAAGCATTTAGTATGTCACTATAATGCTACTGTTCAGGAGATCATTTACAAATCTCCTTGTTGGTCGCTGATTTATTTTTTACTTTCAAGTTGAAAATTATTTATGACTTCATATATACATTAGCTATATTTTCAAATAACAATGATAAAACATTTTATTTTTAGAGGAATAATACTTTCGAAAGCCATCTACAAGATTTCTTAATCACATGTAAAGATCCTGTGTGAAGGTAAAACAAATAAGGATATCTACTACCAATTGCCAGAAGATTTCAGATATATATGAAACATTGTACTGCACACTGGTGTTTTTGTATTTTGTTACAACAGTTGTCAGTTCAATCACGATGTTTTGTATTGATAAAAATGTAAATTATTGCTAGCGTTGTCAATTTTATTTACGGGTTCTTCCATAGCCATTCTTCTGAGTGTCCCTTATGTGACGACATATAATGATTCTTAGATACAAGTGTTTGTATGATAATTATAAATGCAAATTGTTGATATTAAACATTTTGACGACAAAACGGAAATAGCTCCGACAGGTTTTCCGTGAAGTGTTTCCTGTTCTATCACAATGCACGCTGTTTCCGGATCGGAGCCGACTTCGTCAGTTTATTTGTGCCTTTACGTTTTCACATCAGCCAGGGTTATATGCTGACAACAGTGAATATCTCCGTTTATAAGACCTTATTTCCGTTCTGTAGGATCTTTTTCCTGTTGGTTCAAAAATAGTTTTCTGTTAAAGGTCCATGTCCGTCTCTCGGCATATCAATCATTAGATGATAGAAATCCGATGTAAAAGTTTGTGCGTAGAGTAGTCTCCCTTATAATAATTTTGTATATGTGTAATGAGGCAGTTATGGAACGCCAAATTAACATATATACTCAATCAATTGCACTTATCTTCAATCTTTAATTGAAGATATGTACAATTCAATTAGAGATAGCTTCAATTTAATTGACGATGGGTTCAAATAAGACGAATTGAACCTATCTTCAATTAATTGTACCTATCTTCAATTATTATTGGCGTTCCAAAGAGACATTAGGGTGCTACCGGAAGTTACCATATAGTGTAGCTAGGTTAGTAAGAGCTGGTAAAACTGTCGAAGGTCCGGGGGCGAATTCTGGTCTTTTCTTGTTGCCCTTTCACAATTAAAACATTGTCATTCATTATTGAGTCGCCATTTTGTGGTTGACGCTCCATAGTAACCCACGAGTCTGTGCGAAACACCGCTTCCACTGCATAACTTTGTCACCAGCTGTTAGAGTAGAGGGATGTATTTTGCATGATTGTTACAAAATCAAAATATGTCGAAGCGTGAATAAAACCATAATCCAAACTCAAATCGATTGAATAAGGGCAAACAATGAATAAAGGGAAAAGTTACATAAAGACCATTGTAATATTACAAGATGGTAGGACCAGATGTTCCGGAATAGTAAGCGTCTTCTGCTTCATCGACGACACCCACTGTTAGAATGTTTGTCGCCTACTTCCTCCATTGGGCAAGGTCTCAACCCTTTGTTAAATATGTCTGATTGCTTTAAACGTTAAAAGGTGTACGCGAAAGTGATATGCCGCAAAACAGTCCCTTACCTCAAGGTCATGGGATAATATGTCAAACTGTTATTTTACAACTTTCCGTCAAGGCCATCTAATCAAAGGTCAATGTAAAATTTTTATCACTTTAGTGCTTAACATTTTATTCCATTATGAAGCAAAGTTAGTAAGAATCAAGCATGATGTCAATAAACCAAACTTCTAGGTCATCGGATCAAATGTCAAGGTAAACTTTTAAAGTCTTTACTACTGCTAAACATGTTCTCCATATGAGGTTATGAAGCAAAGTTGATAGTAATCAAACAAAGTATCAACTGGTCAAACATGCACCAAGGTCATCGGATCAAAGCAAAGGTCAAGTCAAGTTTACACCTCTAAACTGCTAAATCATTAAGGTCAGATAACAGAGTGCGAACCTTCTTGAAGGGTCACTGTTTTCGTTTTTGTTACATTACAAAGTCGTGATAAATTCTTGTGGACTGATGTGGCCGTGAAATGTCTAATACTTCATATGTATCCGTTATTCTCTTGAATTTGGCTATTCTTCTTAACGATTTGCCCTTGCTTAGACTCAACAATAATTTCAGTGCTCCAAAAGATTAATTACGTATTGACTTTGTCTAACGGCGGGGCCCTTAGAAATGGTTTCCATGTTCCTGTCATGTAGGGTTATATTTATTAAGGTTTATTTTCCATAAAAGTTCCAGAAAATATGGGTTTCTTTCTCGGAAATGATTTAAAAAAAAATTCAGTCATGCCAGGGAAACTATTCTAAATGCATACAACCGGATAATGTATTTTCTCAGTTAAGTGTATGGAACCATGACGACTGACAATGTTAACGAAAGCCTATATATAGGTTTCTTGGTACGATAAATACTGATATATAGGAAAAAAAAACAACCCGGATGGAAATATACACAAGTAGTCTATAGTTAAATACTGAACCTAAGGCAGATCACATAACACTTTCTTACAACAAATCTTACAACAAACGCCTGAAATTTCAATCCCTGCAGGGTTCGATTGTGTCTAGCTCCCACTCAGGTTGATACCATCTACACGTTACACGTATAATTGTGATTTGCCTTTTAAATAACAAGTCGTATGAAACACCGTTCTGACTAGAACCTTACACCGGTAAACAGTATTTATTTACTCACAAACCGCTCTTTCTATCGACATCAGTAAATGAAATAGTTGGGTTTTATAATATACTTTCCAGCATCATTAGTTTACAGGAACACTGACGTAAGAAATGCTATTTCTGGTCCCGATTTAGTATGGTTTTGTATATGTCATTGTGGACGCTAATACGTATTTCTGAAATACCTGACTTATTTGGACATTTGTTGTCAAGGAATGAAAAACAAGAGAAAATTAGCTCTGGTAAAAAACACCCGATAGACCCATGGTTGATCTCGTTTTGCTTACCCACTCATTCTTCATGATGAGTACGACCCTTTATCTCACCGGGATGTTGCTCCCTAAATGATGGAAGAAAATGTTTTTCATTCTAGAATATATGCTGGGACACGTTCTAGTAATCAAGCTTTGGGGAGTTTCTAATTTAATAAAGGCATTGTAGTTTCATCTGGAAATAGCATTCTACAAGGCGAGGCACTTTCTCCCTTTCTTATTTTTACCTCTTGAGGTCAATCGGGAACCATCGGCACTTTCCGTAAGCGAGTCCCGGCGGGGCCGCAATAGTCTTTAAGATGACAGTTAATAATCAATATTTATTATGTTTTCTTTAAATATTCATCCAAAGTTTTTAAAGATGCATTTGAAGATGCTATTATCTATGTATAATAGTGTGGTTTATACATAATTATCTACTATTTCGATATGCTTTTCTATCAGTCAGTGTTTTTTAAAAGCCTATTGATGGTTAATAGTCAATAAATATAAATATTCATCCATTGTTTTTTTAAGAGACAATATATACTACTATGGTAGATGTACACTTGTATCGCTGAAACATATTTTTATATGCTGTTTTATACATATATGTGTTTTTTTAGAACCGGTTGTTTAAGTCACAAAGAGACTTACTGACGTCACGACAAGGAAGGAAATAGGAAATAACACATATCACTTACATTACGAGTGTTTATGAACTGAAAAGAAGAACAGCAAATCATGAATAAAAACTCCAAGTTAATCCATCCTAGGATGAGGAAAAAGGGGGAAATATATAATGTTTTATAATGAATTTTTTTACTGGGATTGTTTACGGAGGGATGGGAATGGATGCGTAGGGTTGGGGCGAAAAACTGAAAGTAACCCCTAGCTCTGTCCTCGGGAACAGAATAACTTATGACATGTGAAACTAATCCAACATGAATAATTCAGAAAGGTCTTTAACTTGTTAAACAGCTTTTTAATTCAACCTCCACCTTGGATAAACTGAGTTTATGTTTATGACTGTTTGTACATTAAGCTAGACGCTCTTGACATATATAAGTGTGTCATCTGTCTTTGGTCCTCGGTCAAGGTCGCCGGAAGTAGCTCTGTATTGTTAGCTTCCCCGGTTTTATCAGAGCGCTCTGTAGGAAACTATGCACCAGGACAATTTTAACAAACTTCTTTCCTCTAACATATTCTGACACGGCTTTGTATCAAACGAGCATTTTTGGCCCTGTAAATATGGACTGGTTAGAGGGTCAGAATGACCAGTTGTTGTGACAAGTTTACGGGTAATATATAAGAGGTGAGTGGATTGTCAGATATATATAGTGGTACAATGCATTAGTGGTGGCAGGATAGTGGTACACTAGATTAGTGGTGACAGGATAGTGGTACAATGGATTAGTGGTGACAGGATAGTGGTACACTAGATTAGTGGTGACAGGATAGTGGTACAATAGATTTGTGGTACAGGATAGTGGTACAATAGATTAGTGGTGAGAGGATACTGGTGAAATGGATTAGTGGTGAGAGGATAGTGTTACAATAGATTAGTGGTGACAGGATAGTGGTACAATATATTAGTGGTGAGAGGATAGTGGTACAATAGATTAGTGGTGACAGGATAGTGGTACAATAGATTAGTGGTGACAGGATAGTGTTACAATATATTAGTGGTTACAGGATAGTGGTGAAATAGATAAGTGGTTACAGGATAGTGGTACAATGGATTAGTGGTGACAGGAAAGTGGTACACTAGATTGGTGGTGACAGGATAGTGGTACAAAAGATTAGTGGTGAGAGGATTGTGGTTACTAGATTAGTGTTGAGAGGATCGGGTTAATAGATTAGTGGTTACAGGATAGTGGTACACTAGATTGGTGGTGACAGGATAGTGGTGAAATAGATTAGTGGTTACAGGATAGTGGTACAATAGATTAGTGGTTACAGGATAGTGGTGAAATAGATAAGTGGTTACAGGATAGTGGTGAAATAGATAAGTGGTTACAGGATAGTGGTACAATAGATTAGTGGTGACAGGATAGTGGTACAATGGATTAGTGGTGACAGGAAAGTGGTACACTAGATTGGTGGTGACAGGATAGTGGTACAAAAGATTAGTGGTGAGAGGTTGTGGTTAATAGATTAGTGGTGGCAGGATAGTGGTAAATAGATTACAGTACCAATGAGGATTTTAAAGTGGGCAACAGATTATTGTTGAGTGGATAGTTGGACAATATATTAGTAGTAGTGCACATGTGGAACCACAGGATAAGTGGTGATGGCACCACTTAATAAGTGGTGACCGGATACGTTGACAACAGGATTAGTGGTGACTGGATAGTAGGATCACGGGATCAGTGGAGATTGTTAAATGGACAAATGGATAAGTGGCGACTATAAGTTATCCAACGATATCTAGACAGTGTACATACAGATAAAATTGTTTAATATCCTCATCCAGATTTTTGAAGAGAAAATAATGAAATTTGGGCTTGGGTGTTGAAATATATGTATATTCATTGTTTTTGTGGAAAGTTGTATAATAATATATGTGCTTTCTCAGTCGTGTCCTAGTTTTGTTATAATTTATGCCTCTGAAGATAATTTATGTGGTTGATATAGATTTCGTAAATAGAAACTACATATCTAAACTGATGTTATCGTGAGAAGAAAGGCTGGGTTTGTACGTAACAGAGTTATAAGGAGAGATTAGCGGAGGTGTGAAGTTAGGGACCCTTCTTCAGGTTCGTACCTAGCTTTACAACGTAGAGATCAAAACACTCAGACTGGTCACGCGGACACAGGTGATAGATGACGTTTTACCTGGAGACGAGCCAACTCACCTGTCACTAGGTGTATATTTCGTGTCAGACAATCCTAATTGTGTCTACGATATAAACAAGCTTTATCTAACCCTCTCTGTCTCATTAAATATATAATTACAAGGAATCAGCAAGACTCAGTCTTCCTCAAGTCTTGGACAGAAGTCCATGGAATCGTGACTGATTAATAATCACTTTATGTGTGTGAATTAACCTGACATCATGTATGACCTATAATGACCAAACAACACGTCTTGCATTACCTCAAGTACGCCGTAACAGAACAAAATGCGAAATCGTATGTTAGAAATATGTGACCCTATGTATGACTATCGTGACCCAATGTATGACGAATCGTGACCCACTGCATACGCTCTCGTGACCCAATGTATGTATGACCTCTCGTGACCCAATGTATGACCTATCGTGACTGAATGTATGACATATCGTGATCCAATATATGACATAGCGTGACTCAAGGTATGATATATCGTGACACAATGTATGACCTCTCGTGACACAATGTATGACCTCTCGTGACACAATGTATGACCTCTCGTGACCCAATGTATGACCTCTCGTGACACAATGTATGACCTCTCGTGACACAATGTATGACATATCGTGCCCCAAGGTATGACCTCTCGTGACCCAAGGTATGATATATCGTGACCCAATATATGACCTATCGTGATCCAATGAATGGCCTCTAGTGAACAATGCATGACCTAACGCTATCCAACGTATGATCTGATTTGACCCAATTTCTGGTCTTACCTGACCCAATGTATCACTTATCATTATCCAATGCATGAACGGACGTTTCCCAATGTATGGATAAATATGACACACTTTATGGTCTAACGTGACATAACGTGACCGTGTTCTTTGGGTGGTCTATCGTGACCCAATATATAACATATCGCCAACAAATGTATGACCTAGCGTGGCCCTATAAATAATATATCGTGGACCAGTGTATGACTAAACGAGTCCCAATATATGGTCTTGCGCGACACAATAGATGTACATAATATTATATATTACCTAACATGGCCATAATTATGACCTTACATGGCCCAATGTATGATTTTACGTGACCCAATGTATGACCATACATGACCCAATGTATGACCTCTCGTGATCCAATGTATGACCTTACATGACCCAGTGAATGATCTATCGTGCTACAATGTATGACCTTTCGTGACACAATGTATGACTTTTCGTGATCCAATGTATGACCTTTCGTGACCCAATGTATGAACTTACATGACCCAGTGAATGATCTATCGTGATCCAATGTATGACCTTTCGTGACCATATGTATGAACTTACGTAACCCAATGCGTGACCTTTCATGGTCCAATGTATGACCTTACGTTACCCAATGTATGACATTTCTTGATCCAATGTATGACCTTACATGGCCCAATATATGACCTCTAGTGATCCAATGTATGACCTAACGTGATCCAATGTATGACCTGTCGTGATTCAATGTATTACCTACAAATGTAATGCGACCCAATATTAATACCGTGGTAGTCTATGACCTATCGTGATCCAATGTATGACCTATCGTGGCATTACGTGACGTTATATAGACTTGACATGATTCCATTTGTGACATTACGTTAGTATGCCATAAGATGATCATATACGTTACCAAAATTGACAAACGATTGTGTTAGCATCACGTGTTCAGGTATAATGATCATTCTGGTTCAGATGATTCATGGAATCACACCAGACTCCCGACAGTTGTCATTTGTTTCGTAAAGAAGGTAGACAACGGAAGTTCAAAAAGTTATTTCCGGTTTACAAGTACCGATCCAGTCAGATCCACATCACAATGTGGAAATACAATATGAAGTTCTTTGTTTCAAGCAAACGAAATATGATAAAGGTTTCAAAAATGACAGGGTTATTAAAAAGGTTTATGTGCAGCGAGTATATAAGCGTTATGACGCCTTTCAAAAGTCGTAAAAACGCGAAAAATCGTAATTACGTCTTTTTAAAGTCGTTATAGCGTGAAAAAAAGTTACAATAACGCCTTTTCAAAAGTCGTGAGACCGCGAAAAAGACGTAAAACGTCTTTTCAAAATTCATAATAACGCTTTTTCAAAAGTCGTAAGAACCTGCAAATTACAATAAGTACATGTAAGTCGTGATAACGCCTTTTCAGAAGATTTACACTGTTTGAATAAACAAACATGCTTTCGAGAGATATGTGTTAAGTTCTCTGCAGATTTACTATTAATAAGTTCACTTGTACTTAAGCAAGGGAAACTAGTCATCAACAATTATTTTTCTAAAATATGACATGCTACCTAATTCTCTTTGAAGTTCCGCACGTTTAAGTTTCAGGTTTACCGAAGCTGTTTGCAGAGTGATAAGTTTCAGACTCAAACTGAAGCTGTTCTCATTGATTTTCCCAGTGGAAGGATTACGCTTTGCGAATGCTTTATCACAAATTCTGGAATGTATTTTCCCCGTAAAAGCTTAATTAATTCCGGACAAGGAAATACTAAATTTGGATTTGTAGGGTAATTGACAAGTAAACATCCGGGAACTTGGTAAATCAGAAACTGTTATGTAGTACGTTTTTCTTTGAGTGTAACGCCCTCTGTCTTGTAGAAAGTCTATAAATAACCCAATACTGACTTATTTGTATTAACATCAACTCGGTGCTATGCATGGGGTCATCAAACATAATTCTAAGCCTCTACTGTAAAAATGTTAACATAAAACGATACAAGGGGTATCATCACAATACCGGCAATAAATAACAACATGTTCAACACATGAACACCTCAGGTAACAAGCCATGATGACACGTGATACACTTAGATTACACGCCATGATAACACGTGAGCACACTAAGGTAACACGCCACGATAACATGTGAGCACACTGAGGTTACACGCCATGATAACACGTGAGCATACTAAGGTAACACGCCATGATAACACTCGAGCATACTAAGGTAACACGCCATGATAACACGTGAGCACACTAAGGTAACACGCCATGATAACAAGTGAGCACACTAAGGTAACACGCCATAATAACACGTGAGCACACTAAGGTAACACGCCATGATAACACGTGAGAACACTAAGGTAACACGCTATGATAACACGTGAGCATACTAAGGTAACACGCCATGATAACACGTGAGCACACTAAGGTAACACGCCATGATAACAAGTGAGCACACTAAGGTATCACGCCATGATAACACGTGAGCACACTAAGGTAACACGCCATTATAACACATGAGCACACTAAGGTAACACGCCATGATAACAAGTGAGCACACTTAGGTAACACGCCATGATAACACGTGAGCATAATAAGGTAACACGCTATGATAACACGTGAGCATACTAAGGTAACACGCCATGATAACACGTGAGCACACTAAGGTAGCACGCCATGATAACAAGTGAGCACACTAAGGTTACACGACATGATATCATGTGAGCACACTAATGTTACACGCCATGATAACACGTGAGCACACTAAGGTTACACGACATGATAACACGTGAGCACACTAAGGTAACACACCATGATAACACGTGAGCACACTAAGGTAACACACCATGATTACACGTGAGCACACTAAGGAAACACGCCACGATACCTTAGTGTGCCCCACTATAAGGAAACACGCCATGTTCAAAATGTGAACAACCTAAGGTAATAAACCATGTTCAACACAGTCACAATTTTGTACACATAAAAAACACGTTGATTGCACACAAAAGCGAAGGAGTGTCTCTCATATAAGGACTGGACGGCATTTTGAAACTATACATGTTTGAGAAGGCATCCGGGTCAGCTCTGGGGTTTTTAGAGCATCTCGGGAGCGAATTCCAACATTTTGATGACTGGTTCCTGTTTTGATGAAACACGAAACGGATAAGACGTTTGCATGATTGTGAAAACATTCCGATTTACTACAAAAAGTTCCAAGTTTGAGTCAAGTTTCTAATCAATTACGTCCTCCGAAAGAAATACGGAAGATGAAACGGATATGAAGTCAGCTGGGGTTCTTAAATCGATATCAAACTTGGGTTTTCTGTGATTCTCCGTTTCGGTTGATATCTCTTTCCAAGGTCAATACATTGTATAACCAGACATTCGCTTCAACAAGTGTTCATAATAATAAACATTAATCACGTAAAATATAATTTAAGCTTTCTAGAATGTGCCAAGAGAATGATATAACATACAGTTTGGTTTGGTTGGTTTATTATGTGTATCAGGACGTGCCAGGTTTTGGATGAGGAGGGAAGCCTGAGTACCAAGAGAAAAACAACCGACCTACGGTTAGTGCCTTGCAACTGCCCCACGTGGGTTTCGAACTCGCAACCCAGAGGTGTAGGGCTAGTGGTAGAATGTCGGGGCACCTTAACAACTCCGCCATCACGGTCCCCTCATTACATACGTTCGATACAACAATACAACTCCTGGTGAATTCTCAACATTTGTGTTACAAGTTTTTCATGCTAGGAATTCGCCATTCCAAACACAGGCAAATACTCGAGATATAATCTCCAATACTGATAGTCTGAGCTTTAAACATAAAAATGTCGTGTGAATGTGTACATGCTTACGATAACAATTGACAATTATCGTTTCGGTTTACTGATTCCGGGATGGGGATTCCCCTTTGGATTTCACATATATTTTCTTAATATAAGTAGCTAAAGATTCGGGAAGTAACCTACATTATGTACTTCAGTCCTCTTCCAAGTATCCCGGGAATGTGGTCTGCCAACTAGTTCATCGTTGTACTGGTATTTTTTTTTATCACGTGACGTTATATTGATGCTTCAATTAATGATTAACTGACCGTCAATTCTAGTTCCAAAAGTTTCATCCTTGATAGTTACTTGACAAGTACAAATCAATATATTATGTAAACATTTACTCCAAAAGGAACACGTGGTCGTAGACAAAGTATAAAATTCTATGGTTTAAAGTCACCAGAAACATGTGCTATGTGCCCACGGAGTTAAAATATGATATCAGCAATTGTCCTAGAAGAATCAATAGGTCAAAAGTCAAGATGGACATCTAGTGTTCTAACTTCTGAGGTCAGTAGATGAAACACAAAATGACTACACTTAACATACATGTAACTGTAACGAATAGTGGAAATGGATACCGATTCAAAACAGAATTTAGTTGATGTTCGGACAGATAAACGGTTACCTGACATAAAGACCAAGGTCAGGGGAGATGTATTAGTCAAGGTCAGGGGCTATGTATAGGTCAAGGTCAGGGGAGATGTATAGTGCAACGTCAGAGGTGATGTATAGGTCAAGGTCAGAGGTGATGTTTAGGTCAAGGTCAGAGGACTACAAAAACACCACAAAGAAAACAGTGTCTTTATTTCGTCACTAAACGCCCAGAAGGACGAGAAAAAGTACTAAATCCAGCATGTGATATGTTTTTTGTAAGGGAATACTCGAGTCGATATTTCGAATTATCACTGTCTACTAAATAATTCAAACGAATGGTACCTGATATACAATGGGAACACAACAGGCAGTACAATTAATCTGTTTTGTACATTAGTTTCCTTCAGTATTTTGTTAGTCTTGATAGCAGTATAATGTAACAGGACGGGGAATTAAGATGTACAAAGTTGGACTTTAACCCGGAACACTATCTACATGGAAGTTCTAAATATTGAACTACCAGATGATACAACTCCAGACCCGATATACATTTTACCGGCTGATATTTATTCTATATTAGTCCTCACCATCTATCAACCCTGTATGTGGTTTCAATAGGTTAGTCATTGCAGCCCGTTAACCTAGTTATTGGTGAGTGGTAAACCACAAACTTTAACCTTACCCACAGATGGCCTAGTTAATGATTTGTATCAGTAGATCAGGTTCGTAACTACCGTCAACCGATTCTTGGTTTGTGTTAATCCTTACCAACAGTAAACATTGTTAGCAGTTAATGTTAATAATTACTAACAGTAAATCTAGTTATTAGTAAAATATTGACTTTTACCGACTGCTAACATGCATACAAAATGTACTACAGTGTAGTTTATATTAGTGACATATGCTAATTTTTATTGATTGACTGTTAACCTAGTAAGTGTTTTATGTGAATCCCTAACCGACTGTTAACCTAGTTGGTGTTTTATGTGAATTGTTACTGACAGTAAACCTAGTTACTGGAGTATATGTGACCCCTTACCGCCTTTAACCCAGTTACACTGTAGTGCTTTATGTTAATCCTTTCCAACCTTCAACCCAGTTAGTGGTTTATGTTCATCCTTATCGACTAGTTCGTGAAGTATCCATATCCTTACCGACAGTAAACCTAGTAAGTGTTAATGTCAATCTTCACTAAATATCAACCTGGTAAGTGGTCTATGTTGGATTGAAATTTTCACGGTGAAGCGTCCGTTCATACAATGACGACAGATTTTATATTAGCCTTTCTTAAATGACAATTGTCTACCAGTATCTGAGCGTGTTTACGCTTTCGATAGTAAAAACAGAAGTTGTATACAAGGAAATATCAGACCACTTCCTTATTACGTAAGCTGTAAGCTGAGATAAACCTACATATACGTACCTTATAGACGACGGAGCTAACTAGTGGCGGGCACGTGATGCTGTGTCACTGCTACATGTAATGAGGAAGACGATGTTTACGAGGACCCACGTCTGTGTACATACTGAAGTGGTTTTATATGACAGTTAAAATTAATAGACGATTATCGGATTTTTTTAAAAAGTGAAAGCATATTTAAATAAATGTTTCTATGTTCAAAACGTCATAAAGATTTTTCCCGATTATGTTTTCAGTCCGTGGTCAAAGAACGGGTTCTTAGTGATACTGCACCATTTGACGATATACAAAGAAATGTCATCAGTACAATTACGACTTTCCCTTTATATATGTTCTTGCTTGGCTTTGGGTTTCTGGAGGTTAACTGAACACCTGGTTTTATCTCCATTAAAATTATAAAACAATTATGTATGCTATAATAAAGGGCGATGTTACCATTCATATACTTTCAAACATGACGAGATACTGGTCCGTACACCATGCCATCTGTAATACCAGATTAAGCCATATCTATGGTAGTTTGATTATGTATTCTGGAGTGTTTCGAAACTAATTAAGATGATTTATAATATTTCCAACGAGGTTATACAGTGTATAATTGCAACAATAGATCAGTTTCTGGTTGTTTAAAGGTCCATCGACAATTTGAGTCATTTAGAGCAAACAAACTATAGAATTGATTAAATTATGGTGTTTATTTCTTGTTGTAGACGGTGAAATAATACCGTGTCTATTATTGGACACTTAAACATAATAGCTACAAATCCTACTTTACGAAAACAACTCTGATGTCGGCTCTACTTGAACTGTGGTTAAATCGTTTACGAAACTACATCGGATGCTAGCTTTACCTTGTACACACTGTAAACCACAGCGAAACATATGTTAGGTAAATACACAATATATCAAGCATAGCGCCAACCATGATCTTAGTTTCCGAATCACTTGTATTCGAGGGCAGGTGTACCGAGAAAGAATTCCTCTCCTGGCACACGATTATACCGACTCATGTACGTCCATTACTCGCCTAGAAAGGGGGCGCTTCTCCTAAATCCAGGCTAGAGTAAGTAGGAATCTGACATTTGGCATAAAGCACGTGTAGTGGAGAGGGCGTCCGTCGAACACATTCAGATGCTGTCTACGATCGACACAAACTCTTAAAATAGCCACATCAATGCCGAGAATAAACCGGATGGGGTGTTCGTCAATGAAAAGTACAAAACAAGATGACAAGGGAATACAAGAAAAGAGTTACTATAGAAACGTTATCCTTGGTGCGAGTAATTTAACGCGCCATTTTCATTTGATGTGTTGTGAAATGCCAATATATCAACACATTAAATAAACGGCTTCGTGAGATAGACACAAACCGGGTAAATGACGTATGTGTATCAGAACAGATAATGTCCAACAAATGATATAAAATATAAACTTTATTTATTTTACAACAATTATGAAACAAGTAATCCAACTTATATTAATCACTCTTGTTGGTCCGGATGTTAGCGCTCGAGGGGTCTTATTGTGGGAGGAAACCGGAGTACTCGGAGAAAACCCACGTGGTCGGACAGGTGACTCCATACCTTTTCACGTCCGGTTGGGGAATCGAACCTCGGTCGCCTTGGTGAAAGACAAGTGCGTTATCCACTGCACAACCCGACCAACCAACGATGTAGGATAGAGATGAACAGGTCCGAAGTAAAACGGCAACTTTCACCTCTGACGACATTCAAGCAGGTGTAATAGTCCTGTGTTTCTTTACCATGTACCCCAGATACACGCGTTGCTGTTTGAATTCTCACCTTGATATTGTCCAGAGAATTTTATCAGGATGTCATTTTAAATCTACATGTCTTATTGTGTATATTTCACGGTCAAATCTCTTGCATAATTCAAACCAAATACCATATCCTGAGGCAGTTCAAAATCCCAATAAAAAACTTTTCAATCTTTAACTCTTTTACCCCAAAAGACACATTTGAACTTTCCTATTTAAAGGTTGAAGAAGTTCATTATACCATTCCAGGGGCGAATGAGTTAACGAGCCCACCCCCCCCCCCCCTCCCCAACCCCAATCCCAGACCTTCTCATTTCAAGTCGAGGCTTTCTAACTTGGTTCACGGTAAACTTTAGCTACCCCATCCGTCACGACACTCCCTCAGGACCTTCCACGCTTTATTCCCTGTCCCAGATGACACTTTCCCGAGTTCGCTATCCCTACACTTTTTCTTTCCGTAAACTCCTTTCCCTTCCCTTTCCCACCGATCACACTCCCTATCTTTCCCCGGCGATTGCTCGCACGAATTAGGATTTCCTATACTTTGTCTCCTTTTCCGACGACCCCCCTCCCCCCGGAGCGCATTATCTTGCTTTCCCTTCTCCGCGATCCTCTCCCCTCACAATCCTATTTAAGGTTCCCTTCCCGGCGACCCCCCCCCCCCCCCAGTGGTCCCCCTCCCGAGCTCCCCTCCACCATCAGGAGACAGTAAAAGCGCTGAGTCATCCTCAGCGAATGTTCCATGGAATATGGTCTTCGTTTTCTCGTCAGCTAGACAATTTGTACCCTGTACTAAAGCTATTTGTAAGATCGATGATTTGGTGCCGCCGTGAGGTGTAATTACACTGCCAAAGCTAATCATCTCACTCTCTCTATAAAAAATATACTGTTTAATTACAAAAAAATATCTCGTGAGAAATGTTTCGTGAAGGAGAAAAATATTGATATCTTTTGCAAAACGTTTCAGTACATTGTCTAAAAAAATAATATAGCATCGTCAAATTTTACAAAAGTATGATAGAACTTCTTGTTAGCATAATTAAAATTGGAACTGCTTCCAATCATCGTCCCGCAGAAAATTAAGATAAAAACAGAACGCGGCCGAACACGTGAATGGCATTAACTCCGTATCCAAAGCTTACAACCCAGTTCTGTCTTAGTTAGAAGTCGTGATTTTTTATGTCCATCAAGGAGTACATGGTAACGTTCATTAGGTCTTGACACATTTTATTTTTTGACTTTACAATGTCAATATTGACTGATATTTAATAGTTTCTCACTTAAAATGTCAATAATGCCTGATGTTTAATGGTTTCTTACTTTACAGTGTCAATACTGACTGATGTTTAATGGTTTCTCACTTAAAATGTCAATAATGCCTGATGTTTAATGGTTTCTCAATTTACAATGTCTATATAGACTGATGTTTAATGGTTTCTGAATTTACAAGGTCAATATTGACTGATGTTTAATGCTTTCTTAATTTACAATGTCAATGCTGACTGATTTTTAATCGTTTCTCACTTTACAATGTCAATATTGACTGATGTTTCATGCTTTCTTAATTTACACTGTCAATATTGACTGATGTTTAATGTATTCTTTATTTACAATGTCAATATTGACTGATATTTAATGGTTTCTTAATTTTACAGTGTCATTACTGACTGATGTTTAATGGTTTCTCACTTTACCATGTCAATATTGACTGATGTTTTATGCTTCCTTAATTTACAATGTCAATCCTGACTGATGTTTAATGGTTTCTTACTTTACAACGTCAATACTGACTGATGTTAAATGGTTTCTTACTTTACAACGTCAATACTGACTGATGTTTCATGGTTTCTTACTTTACAACGTCAATACTGACTGATGTTTCATGGTTTCTTACTTTACAACGTCAATACTGACTGATGTTTCTAGGTTTCTTACTTTACAACGTCAATACTGACTGATGTTAAATGGTTTCTTACTTTACAACGTCAATACTGACTGATGTTAAATGTTTTTTCAATTTACAATTTCACTATTTACTGATGTGTAATGTTATTTTTTTTGAATTTCAGAATGTCGATAGTGACAGATTTCAACAGCATATTTCTTCAGTGTGTCAAAATTGACTAAGGTGTAATGGTTTCTTACTTTACAGGGTCAATATTGAATAATGTTTAATAAATTGTTACTTTAACGATCTCAGTATTGATTGAATTCTAATGGTTTGTAACTTTCAACGTTCATATTGTTGGATGTTAATAGGCTATTACTTTACTGAAACAGTATTTGATGGGTTGTTCTTTAAAATGTCATATTGACTGAAGTGTAATGGTTTGTAACTTCAATGTCAATTTTGACTGGTGTTTAATGGCTTGTTTTTTTAACAATGACAATACTGTCTAAATTTTAAGAGTTATGTACTTTGCAATGTCAATATTGACTTATGATTAATGGTTTGTTACTCTATGATGTCATTTATGACTAGTGTTAATGGTTTGACTGATTTTAATGAGAGTGTTCTTGAAATTGTTTAAAGGGAAAAAATGAGGAAAGTTGGAATCCTGCAATGTCACCACAAAATATACAGTTATACATACCCATTCGGCTTTGTGATATGTTTTGTCATGTGAAATGAAGATGTTTATCAAGAAAAGTGGTAATGCCTTTTGATAGGGCTACTTCGCGCTCTTCGGTTGAACGTGGGCTTAATTTGCTTCATACATCTTTTTCAACTCCTTGGTATGCTTGCTTTGTAAGAATTCTGTTAAGAAACTCGTACCCTTAGGTTGACTTTATATTTCTATTAGGGTGTCGGAGATCATGAAATAGACTGCGTCGTTTATGATAAACACATTTCGGCGCCAAATTCCTAGACGACATATACAATGTACTAGAACAGGGAGGCGGAGTGGGGGAGTAATGAAGATGATGAGGCAGATAAAAATGATTAGGGGGATAGAGAGACATAGGAGATGAAAAAATGATGATAGAAGAGAGGCGGGACGGATGAGAGAGGGAGGAAAAGAGTGAGAGGAGAGGGTTAGGGATTAAAAAAGATGAGGGCGGGGGTGAGAGGGGGAGGGGAGGACAGGGGAGGCAAAATAGGAGAGGACGTTGAATGATATCATGCAAACGAAAATGATAAAATTTGTGACTTTACAGTGAGTGTATTAAAGAAGGGGAGGGTAGCACATATTTGGGGAGGGTTCGAGGGACGAGTCGTCTGTAGGAATGTGATGGAACAGCAATTATACGGACATTAAATACAAGACGTACAGACAAAACCCCACGTGCAAACACAGCTCGTTAACCCGACATGGCACAGTGGCCTATTTATAGTACTGACTAGGGTAACACGCTGTCGTAAATAAATACCATAGCTTACTGTAGACCGTACAAATGGCTGGCATATGTTACTCATATTGTCCTTCACAATCCCCCCCTCTCTCTCTCTCTGCGGAAACTCTGTTACTGATAGAAGGTCGAACCTATCAGCCTATTTACCCCTGACGATTCTAACTTGGGAGAAGTGGCTACAGCGCGCGCTTTTCTGCACAAAGACATTTCCTGAAATGACAATTTGAATAATCAAACTGTCGTACCTGTTTGTTGGGAGAGGGCGTTGATAAGTTGCAATACCTTGTGCCTAATCCCTTGTCAACGTTCGGCAATAAATATGTTTAAACTAATTAACCTGTTTGTTATGCCGGCATTGAAATGCTGCCATCAGGACTTTAATCAGGTACATGTAAAACATCATACTTGACAGAGATATACTCTATAGAGTTTTTTAAAGTTGTGTATAATTACATGTTTCCTCGCAGTTCGGGGGTCTCACAGTTAAAATGGAAAAAAATGCAGGATTTGGGATTGAGTATGAAATTACGATGACATGTTAAAAATGACCTGTTCTTGGTGACACAAAAGCGAACATTTGGTGTCTTATTTCCATACATATATTTATTCTTCTCACTTCTTCCTAAACCATTTCTGTTTCTTGTCGTCCTGCTTGATACAATTTCACTTTAATGTCTACTCAAGTAGAAATTCAACGGGTTCTGTCTCTAGGCCGGGATATACATAGTCCTTGGAAACGGTATATATACAGCTGTGGTTGCTATCATCTGTTAACGTTAAACATTTGGGACAAACGCAACGTCGTGGCTCTCATACGCCCGGGTGAAAAACTAATATGTTCCTTCAGCATGGTGTTTCGCTGAGTTGCATGCAGCGCTCTAAACCCGGCATCGGATCCACACTACCACAAGGATCCAGTACCCATATACATAGTGTTCATGGAAGCATACTGTATTATTGATTACTTTGGTGTTAACAGGTCGTTAAACGCAATGAAAGCCTTTTAAAATGTTGTATGTATGTATTCATCAATTAAATCAACTGTTACGGACGCATGTTTGCTGACTAAAGTTCTGAAGTATAACAAAAGCGAAAATTAAACTTTCGAATGTTTACATTACAAAAATACCTATCAATATCAAAATTCCCTTTGTGAATTATATCTGTAATATAAGACAAGTATAGCATATTATGTGACACAAGGTAGATAATTCCATATGAATAATGCATTGTGACATAGGATGCGTGTTGTGTTGTTCGACATAGACCAATGTTTTCATGTGTTGCATTGTTACATAATATAGTTTTGCATGTTTGCGGTATTGATTAAACAATTCTAGAATTCATGATCTTTCGTTAGGAAAACTGGATGACCTTAGCCAATGGGAATGTCGGGAATAAGTTGTTTACATTGTGGAATAGTTTATCTGCATTGTCGGAAATCAGTTGTTTACATCATGGAGAAGTATATCTGCATTGTTGGGAATCAGTTGTTAAATCATGGAATAGTCTATCTGGCTCTAGATTGTTCGAAACGGTAGTGTTCGTAGCATTGGGTGGTCACCGAGTTTCGAATCCAAGAACTATGACGTCATGTGACGTCTGTATATTTGAGTTGTGAGACAGGCTCATACTGCATTGTGGGAAACGATAGTGTCTGCATCGTAATATCACTGACAAAAAATGACACCACTGCAAACAGATGCAATATAAAGTGCACTTAATTGATTAGCAGATTTATGGTATCCACGCTACAATGCTGGTAATATATTTTTGGAATTTTGTCGAAGTTGACCTCGCATTTCGCTCACGCCGCGGCCATTGTCTGTCATTCAGGGCCATGTGTCGACGTGACGGAGGGGTGTGGGATGTAGCACGTGCTGTCAGGATGAGCTAGGGGTAATTCGGGCACATTTGGCGCGAACGAATATTGGAGGAGCATTCTAGAATAGTTCTCATCGATGTCGCTTGGTGGTGTAGGGGGGAGAACAGAGAAATGCAGCCATAATGCCGAGACAACGCGATATACGCGGATAAACGGGGACCGAAGGACTTTCATTGCCCAAACACACGCAAATGTGGCGTGCAGTGTAGTACCGCGGTAAATACAGTTTATCTTCGATATTCTAAATTCATATGGAAAAATGGAAAAGTGAAAACAGAATATCTTTTAACAGCTTAATTTATTAAGAATCTGAAGGTCATAATATGTATCAGGTCGACATCATTTTGTAATATGATACGAGAGCTACCCAACAAACTACCAATTGACTCCGTCAAATAAGGGAATCTGTCGTAGTTTATTTATAATTATCTGGGTCGGTAATGCCCCTGGTGTAAATTAGGGACGTTTCCGATTCGCGTGCCCGGGATATCGTACATGACGTCATAGTGCGGTTAGGCCGACAACGGACGTCAACTCTCAAAACTAAACGGGTAATTTAGTGTAACGACCAAGTGTGAATACCGGAAAGCTCTCCGCTACAGGAAGTGACTCGGAAGGTCAGTCGACACGGCAGCCCAGATACTTGACCTAAATCTACTAATTACTTAATTACTGTGTGTTCCTACATGTATACTGGCCTGTATGCAAACGACATACTAAAGCAAAGGTATGTTATTATTGTTTTTTTTTTTTGCCATATCTTATACCGTCTTGTCGTAAATAAAATATGTCAATGTATTGTCCGAGCACACCTGGGCTCAATCTGATTAAAATACAGATCCTCACTATAAGTATCGTGTGTAGGATCTGACAGCGACCAGTAGAAGGTCATATGCAGATGACCTTTATTATTTCCATATCTAGGAAATGGACAGCCAATCAAAATACACCTTGTAAACGGTGTTTGGTAGACGAACAAAAATGGCGGCGGATCGAAGCGAAGATGAGAAAATCATTTAGGGCGTTATATTACAATTTGATTAGTATATTTTGTGATAATTTCTTAACCTTCAGTTTTTATTTATGTTTGGACAAACAAAAACTACAAATCCAACAGATAATGTCTAAAAAGATAATGTCTACGCCTTGGCGTACAGACTGCTGAACTGGGCGCCGCCATTTTTGTATACGGTCATTCGGGTTTCTCGCTACTTTGCTCTGGTTTTTAACGACAAGTGTAGAAACAAATCGAAATTAGTTTTTCACTTTCAGAATCTGGTAAGCAGCGATTTGATTGCTGAATACAAAGGTCATCTGCACATGACCTTCTACTTGTCGCTGTCAGATCCTACACACGATAGTAATAGTGAGGATCTGTATTTTAATCAGATTGACCTGGGCTATGCGACGATTTATATGTATGGATATGACTACACCGATGTCAGCATGATATTTCAACTGTGACTTATTACAGTACCTGGAAACTATCAAGTATATGTTTATTCTCGTACAGTTATTTCTAAGCAATGTGTCTTAATTGACACCACTTCTTAAAAAAATCTGTGACAGAAGCAGAAAGTTAGTATATCGGTTCAAGTCTGATTTCAGAACTCCTCGATTGTCCTGAGACCTTATAAATCATAAGGTTCGACCCGCAGACGGAAGTATTAGGGCTACTTTTCTACAGGATTAAATCCGAACTATTAATCTTATCTTTGGTTGATGTTTTTTTCATTGGTTTATTTTGTTTAACGTCCTATTAACAGCCATGGTCTTTAAAGGACGCGTGCCAGGATTTGGAGGTAGAGGAAAGCCGGAGTACCAGGAGAAAAAACCACCGACCTACGGTCAGTACCTGGCAACTGCCCCATGTGGGATTCGAACTCGAAACCCAGAGGTGGAGGGCAAATGGTAGAATGTCGGAACACCTTAACCACTCGGTCTCCGCGGCCCCCTGGTCTTTTCAATAATGGACATACTAAATTCTGAACGGAAACGACTCGTAAACCTGGACTGGTAGTTGAGAGGGTGGTGCTTGACATTTAAGCATATTAAGTAGTTGATACGTGATTAATTGTGTAAAAGGTATTGCTTTATAAGTAATCCAACACACGTTGGTTATCAATGGTTACAGATATACATTCTGTGGTTTCTTGGATTCCAAAGTCAGCAAATAACATGCCGGAATAGGGTTACAAGATTCGTCAAACTGACCACAGGGACCTGAGAATTTGTTAAAGCTAGTTTTGGACCTAAAATAAGGTGTTTAGCGTAATTTTACACATTTGGTGGGGGGGGTTAAGATCAATTTTCGATAAAAATGCTCCCTCAGTAGTCATAAAAGCTAAAGGGTGGAAAGCTCTCCCGATCGAAAAATAGACCCCACCTACCTTTCTTGCATCAAAAATCACATTTTTAGTTGAGGTACGAAAAAACGCTTGGTACCGTTGGAAAGATGGATAATTTTTATTTTATAAACCTCCTAAATGCAAGTCAAATGTATCCTCCTTCCGCAGAAATAATCTCCATTTCCTCCAAAAACACGCTAAAATCCCGTGTCTCAGAGTTCTTGGCGGCTTGCGGGCCATTTTCGTTAAATATTCATTAGCTTTTATGACTACTGAGGGAGCATTTTTATCGAAAATTGATCTTAACCCCCCAAATATGTAAAATTACGCTAAACACCCTATTTTAGGTCCAAAACTAGCTGTAACAAATTCTCATATCCCTGTGAAACTGACCAGTATATTTCACATCACCAGGGTTCGTGATTAAACCACAAAATAATGATGATGGTTTATTGTTGTTTTTCTGTGTTATAATTATGTATTATGATTTCACGTTCATCCAAACTAATCTTGTATGTTGTTCTTTGTATGATGTGTTCCCTCTACCTTAGGAACCTGGGCAAAAAAAGTTGCTTAAAAGCTGATAATTAAGACCTGATAATCAAAGTGTTCCTAAGGTGTTGAACATGTGTCTGACTATGAACTATTATAGACATTAATTCACATTGGAATTATCTTGTTATTCTCAACATTTTCCTGGATAAACAACTTGCTTGGAGACAATTTATGCCTTTCTGTCACACACGGAGGCAGTGTGTTACAATTTCAAGTCTGGTGACGTCATCACAAGACTCGGGTTAATTATGCGATGTAATTTCCCTGCCAGACTTTGGAGTTTCAATACGCGATGTGATTAATTAAAAAAGACAGACTTAGAAACCGGATCACGACTCAATATAAACATTAAGCGATTAATGATATAGATGTACGATTAAGATGAAATTGTATAATTCTTTAATACATAATTTCGGGCTGATATCTGATAAACATCTCTCCCAAACGCTTAAATTTAGACAAACTAATTTTCACATCTTGACAACTTGACTAGAATGCATGATAGATATAAAAGATGCACGTTAAGACGTCAGAGCGTGTATTAAAAGATTTATTTGAGTCAACAATACGGAGCGGTGGATTATCTATGTAAAACGTAAACGTGAGGAATAAACACACTGTACTGCACTGCGATGGGTCAGTACTACGTACTACGTACCCCTAAAATAGGATCTCCACAGAAAGATTCGGTTTTGCCTCCTATATACCACACAGGGGCCTGGGAATTTGTTACAACTGGTTTTGAACTTGAACAAAGGTGTTAAGAGTAATTTTACATTTTTGGGGACTTTAGATCAATTTTTCGATAAAAATACCCCCCCCCCCACCCAAATAGTCATATAATTATTGATAATTGATCTAAACTCCATAAAGGTGTAAAAGTACTCTGAACACCTTGGTTTAGGTCCCAAACTAGCTTTAAGGGGCCGGGGTGGCCGAGTGGTTAAGGTGTCCCGACATTCTACCAATAGCCCTCCACCTCTGGGTTGCGAGTTCGAAGCATGGTACGTATACATTGTATATAGCTGAAAAATTCCTTGGATGAATCCGAACAAAGATTGAGAAAAGAAATGACCTTGACCCATATTCAAGGTCACAGGGGTCAAATATGTTTAAACATTTAAACAACTTTTTCTGATTAAACTAAAGGCCTAGATACATAATATTTGGCTGGTAACTTCCTTGGTTGACGTTGCCAGGTACTGACCGTAGGTCGATGCTTTTTCCCTGGGTTCTCCAGCTTTCCTCCTCCTCCAAAACATGGCACGTCCTTTAATGATCCTAGCTGTTAATAGGACGTAAAACTAAACTAAAATAAACCCAAAATAGCTCTCTTCACAAAATCCTTTATCCACGTCTGTAAACAAACCACTCTTTTTTCTTTTTAAATATTTAGAAATAATTCAAAACTGTAAAGGAAACTGTAAAACTTAAATTGAGCAAGAAACCATAAAAAAACTCGCGAATTTAATTTAAATTTAAATGCTGATATTAATAAATGATAATAAATCTCGAAATGGTTTTATAATTACGGTTCCATCACGATTTGGCATAGGTACAAATGCACTTGTCAAATATGAGATATCATTTCATAAAACGTCAAAAAAAGGGAACAGGTTTGCTTAATAGATCAATTCAAAGACATCTTTACTATGACTGTACTGATAGGTTTAACCAATTTTGTAAAATACACCAGTCTTGAAATATTGCAGGAGAAACCAAACTTGATTAAGACATTAGACAAAATAAATTAGTATTTTAAGACTGCCAAACACGTTTTCTCTTCCTGTATTAATTACATTTTAAAAAGTTGATACATGTACTTATCATATTAAATCATTGCCAAGGGATGTGACGAATACTTAGAGTAGTGAACAACATGAACTTTTGCCGTCGATGACGGTAAAGATTATGATTTATATTATATAAAAAATTAAATAATAAAATAACTGTCTCATTTGCTCTCATTCTCCTTCTTTCTGTATTTGAACATATTATGATGCTAATATGTATTTTTTCAAATGTCATCTTACAAAATACTATTGGGAAAGAGCTTGATATAAATTGGCAAACTTGTGCCTACTGTATATATCTGATACAAATGAAATATTTTTAAATCAAAATAATATGTTAATATGTTTTTTTTCATATTTTGTGAGGTTTTTGTTCATACGATGAACAAATACTCTGGCCTAATTCAAGAAACATCTGAAGACGTACCTTTTCACATCTGTATATTAGAGTATCAACTTAGACGACATGTATATACTGACATTTGTTTATCTAGTTCGTATTTATATGCATTTTTTTATATTATCACATAAGCTTAGATTGTAATTACTTCTTTATTTATGCATTGTAAATATCAAATTATTATCTAAATGTTGTGAAGCGCTTTACAAATTATATAGAGCGCTATATAAATGTTGTATATTATTATTTATTATTATCATCATAAATATACGATTCTGGGTTAGCTTTTCCACCCCTCTGTTACTTAAATAGACTCTAAATTCATTAACGAGTCCATTATGACCCACATTGATGAATAGGGCGGTCGCAGAACGTTGTTTATTATGCTATTTATTACATGGCCGAAAAAATCTAGTGCATATTTGTATTCTTCGTCGGTTGTACGCGGAACCTTAAATCGAGGTGCTGTCAGGAAACGGTGACGCCATTGTTGTAGAAATTCTTTTAAAGCAAGATTAATTTTTAATGCACCAGAAGATAAAAGTTGTAAAATAAGTTGAAAGAGGTGTGAAGTGATTTATCAAGGTAAATTAGATTACAGGTAGATCCATGTTACACCTGTACGAGGTGTGGACAGTACACTTGGCGAGTCCCATTCATCTAGGTAATATGTCATTCCACGTCAGCTATTTTCTACTGTGTTACGAAATGGACAGTCAAGAAAACTTGTTATATCCTGTTTTCCCCACAGGGACCTGAGAATTTTTTATAGCTAGTCTTGAACCTAAACCAAGGTGTTTTAAGAGTAATTTTACAATTTTGGAGGGTTTAGATCAATTTTCGATAAAAATGCCACTCCCCCCCCCCCCCAACCCCAGTGGTCATAGGGGGCATTTTTACCGAAAATTAATCTAAACCCTCCAAAATTGTAAAATTACTTAAAACACCTTAGTTTAGGTCCAAAACCAACAAATTCTCATGTCCCTGTGGTTTTCCCTTGTTCAGTGTTACATTTCTAGCAAAATCCAGGCACCAATCTGTATGGAAAAAGTTTTACTCTTTATAACCGTTTGGGTTGCCAGTATATCAAGATTTACTATAGAAGTAATCCCTCCATGTATAAACTTATTAAGTTGCTGAATACTAATAACGTAAAAGAACTTTGTATGTTGGGTAAATTCCTACACTATGCCTCAAAATTACTTACTAGTCAAACCTAGTCCTCATAATGTTTATTTATATCTTGAGGTAATTACTCATTTTTCTGTGTTGTATACATGTTTGTGACCTCTGCATTTTTGTAATACTGTATCAAAATATTTCGCACCATTGCGCAATAATGTAAAAATTATAAGCAGTAATGCTTAAAATTAATAAAAGAATTGAATTGATATTGTATTGTTTAATAGGTGTTTATTGTTAGCAGGGTAGTGTATGTAATATAAATTGTAATGTCCGTACTTAAATATGTCATCTTTATATCATAATGCCAAAACGTCCTATTTGAAATGCTAGAAAAGGTCCTGGTGCACAAGTTCTTACATTCTTACTAAAAATAGACTTTATGAGTAATTGACTTGACGTATGTTATTATCCTGACCCAATGTGTGTATCAGTAAGACTTATTATTGCGTAATTTATCATTCTTTCTATAAAACCAGCAAAAAACACCATAAGCAGGCATAAAACAGACAGATAAATATATTTCTTGCACTTAAATGAATCACTGCAGGTTTGAATCATCGCTAATTTGTCGTTTCGTGGTTATTTTTTTTCTCACTCCATTTTAGTGAATGGCAAAACCATCAGGAAGCTCTGTCATATTAACCACAAGTTGGGTGAAAGGTTCATGTATATATATCAATAGGAAGCCAACGCCCCAACGCGTGTGTGCACATACTTATGTCAACGTACATTGTCGAATCTTTCCGGCATTTTGGACATTAAACCCGAGTGTGCCGGAAGGGCCCGACACCATCATGGCATGATGAAAAACAATAGAAATTAATGTAAAAACTTTATTATCTTTTCTTTTTCAGAAGTTTGTTGTTTGTTTGAGAGGTTTTTAGTCCACTTCATTACCTTTTTGTTATCTAGCGGACGATCTTAGATTAGTGTATTTCGGTGGAATATAATTATATCGAGGATGAAAAAACCCCAACCATATTCCACCCTAAAATCTATCAAACTCGGGACAAACAATGAGCAAAGGAAACTACACACCCTACGGAGACCATTGAATAAGTACAAGAGAATAAGACCAGGTGTTCCGGAACGGCAAGCGAATGTTTCATCGACAACAGTATGATGCTCATTAACCAAAAAATGAAAGAATACATTATATTGCAATAAGTTCGAGATTAGCTCCTCTTTTGGCTAAATTGAACACCCGCCATGTAAATCTTGTAACATCCAAGTTATTGTCCGCAAAGTGCGAACTGAGGTTTTGACAACATATCACTTATAAGTATATTAGAAACGTCCATCTTCATATCACACAAATATACAGAATACATCCCAATGAGATATTGATGACGACTATCAAACTACCCCTAGTGATCATCAACCTGCTGCGTCTCTCGGTTCCTTGGGGTGTAAGTTTGTTCGCCAGCAGCAGATATCTATCACGAAATGCTCAATATTGAGAGCAAGCCCTAGAATAGCGAATCAACAGCGACATATAAACACCAAAGGTTGGATAATCAGGGATGTTACTATATAGCCAATTCCCTTTTTGGACCCAACCACCCTCAGGTCCCCGGGTAAGCAAAAAGGCAAGGCAGCAGGTCACCTGATGCTAAGAGTTACAGGCGATCAAAAACAGATCCTTAATGTTGAACACTTCTTCGCCGTTCCTTAAAGCACAGTTGCTTGAGTTTCTGTCAGTAAATAATAAATGTATATGTGAAATGAGCCTCCCATTACAGTAATGTAATGGGCCGCGGCTCCATATATATATAAACAATTTTTTGTATACTGACAGAATCTCAAGCAACTGTGCTTAAAGCACCATACGATGAAAGTACTGTCAAGCATGTATTCGTACAACTATCAAAGTTGTTGAGGTCTTTTAATACCAAAAAAACCCTGCTGCAATGGGAAGTTTTCAAAGAAGCAACTTCACATACACGACTTCTTAATAAATGCCGTCTCTCGCACAGTTTAAATAGGATCTGAAAGCACAACACACACTTTTTTCGCTCTATAATAACTGACAAGGCACCTTGTGAGCGTGTGATTAACGCGACAGTTGTGGTACAGTTTATCGCGTTCTATCGTGACGCGACAGTTGTGGTACAGTTTTACCGCGTTCTGTCGTGATGCGACAGTTGTGGTAAAGTTTTACCGCGTGCTGTAGTGACCCGACAGTTGTGGTACAGTTACCGCGTTCTGTCGTGACGCGAAAGTTATTGTACAGTCTTACCGCGTTCTGTCGTGACGCGATAGTTGTGGTACAGTCTTACCGCGTTCTGTCGTGACGCGACAGTTGTGGTACAGTATAACCGCGTTCTGTCGTGACGCGACAGTTGTGGTACAGTCTTACCGCGTTCTGCCGTGATGCGACAGTTGTGGTACAGTTTTACAAAGTTCTGTCGTGACGCGACATTTGTGATAAAGTTCTGTCCTGCATTGATGAGAGAGCCACCTTGTATTTTATAATGTAAGATTCGTTAACACCACACAGATCACGTGGTAAAGTGTGTGACGTGTGTTTAAAGTCCGTTCTAATATGCTCTGTTTACGCCTGCACATTGATCTGTGTGAGAAATTGGAAAGCAATCTAAAATTTCGCTCGGAACAAAAAAAAAAGAAACTTATTAAATTCCTCCAGTGTCTCGAGCAAACACTGAGATATGCTGCATGCGATGCTGTTATTGATTCTCGTGAATCTGGTGCCAGCGTTACTGGGATATCTTTAACTTATTCATGTCGATTATGTAGGTTTGATAAAGTATTACGTGAAGATACAGATATTAAACCATATATAGTGTCCGATAGAAGTTCAGCAGATAATGCAGCGTGGATATGGTAGATGTCCAGCTGTTGATGTTGTTAAAGTTTCATATAAGCCTTTCAGCTTTTGTAGATTTTGTTTTTGAGCCTCCGTTTTACGATCTATAAACAGCTTTGACGGAGGAAAGCAGGAGTACCCGGAGAAAAACCAACTGGCATGGGGCAAGTACCTGGTGGCTGCCCATCGAATACGTCGACCTGTTGGTTGAGTTATTAGGGACTGTAGACGGCCATACGCCTTCGTCGCCTCAGCTTCGTCATGCCTTCCAGTTTTGTGTACAAGACAAATGTTGTTTTAATAAACATTTTGTATTGTATGTACCTAATGTTTTGTTGCACGTAAAGCGACGAAAAAGATACCCTCAATTTACTGAAGCTTAATTTTAATGAATGGCGATTTTGGAGATTGTGCGGCAAATACTATTTTTCTGTAAGAAAAAAACTTCACATGATTTGAATTTGTAAGCTATGAACCTAATGATTCAATATCAGCTTATTTGCCAGACATTTTCATACGAACTAACTTTCAAAAGTTTGAATTGTTATTTTTAGTAATTTGTTTTATTTATTTTTCAATTAACGGAGCACCAGAAAAACTAAAAGACTCAGATTCAATGTCGATATAAAATACAGTAAGCTATACACTTTGATCCAGACTATTTGTCAGTATCGTCCCTGTTTGTTTTTATATTTCCCACACCTAAGAATCAACATTTACAAAGGGACAGCCCTGACAACATATAACGCACACCAGGAACACAGAAACTTGTCGTAGATCAGCCTCCAGACCGCAATTTCTCCTGATGCAATTATCCCCACAACACTTTATAATGTCTATTTTGGTAGTTTGCCACCAAACCTCGTTCCGATATGTAATCAATGAAGTTACGTAATATCCACTTTCACAAACAATGGAAATTTTAGATATGCCATTCCTCAGAGATTTGCGCGCCAGTGTGAATCTTCGGCTCTGTAAATTTCCGCTGCTACAGGCTCGTCGTAAACTGTGAAACGCGATATTATTGTACTTCACTTGGACAAATAGATCGCACTGGCAATAAAAGAAAACAGGTTTATGGTTTTGAATTGTTGGCATTATGGCATGTTCTGTCTTTGTAAAGTGTCTTCCGACATCAGACGTATTTTGTTGTGCCTCAAAAACGATTATGTAGCGAAATTTGTATTGTCACGATAATGGGTTTAAAAATCAATGGCAGCTCAGAATTTTATATCAAATATTTATTTAAACAACCCTCGTGACATATCAGCCTCAGGGCTAATATTAAGGTCTGGAGACACTTCTACATGTTATTTGCCGGAGGGTCGAGTGTTGATAAAAGGGTAGAATATTGAAGCTGTCATAATTTTCATTGCGTTTTAAAAGCTACATGCAGATGTTGTTTTTACTACAGGTAGTTTTTATTGTACTTAATGATCTCCATTTTATTCCATAAGATGATACTTTTATTGAAAGTCTCTCGCACCAAATCCTAGCAAGAGCCTTTGGGATGTCATCAAATGTCAATCAATAATTGTCACATGTTTCATTCAGCTGGAGTACATGTACACAGGAGTGGACATTTTCATGAATGTATTTAGAATAACTCAATATTTGAATAAAACATCTTCATATCTTTAAACCATAAATATTTCCATATTTATAAGGACCATTCGCCGTCTGTTTTGTGGGGGTATGAAGTACTGATGCTTCGATACTCTCTGGCTGATATTGAAGTTCAAGTATCGGGTTGATAGTTGGTTTGATATGGAAAAGGACATCCAAGTTCTAATTCATTTTTCTTAAACGAACATAATTATTTATAAAATAAACTTTAACACATTACCAGAAGTTCGTCCGCCTAGCTATACGAGGTAGTATATTTTATCCATTTTATTCAATGATAATCGAAAAAAAAATCAGAGAATACCAAAGCGTCAAGACCACCATAAACCGAACTCAAAATCGATTAAACTTGAGACAAAATAGGAACAAAGGAAAGTGTAACATGGAGACCCTTGTAAAATAAACAAGAGAATAAGACCAGGTGTTCAGGAAAAGTAAGCGTTTTCTGCTTCATCGACAACACCCATTCATTTCATGCACGGAATCTCGCGACTCTTCACTTCTTTCCGGCTGTGGAATCCATGTTGTGTCCATTGAAGGTGATGCAATAAAAAAACCCAAAACAACGCAGTGGTTGGATGTATGGGAAAGTCCGTATCCAGACCCAGGCACCTGTACGGGCCGTCACTGTTCTAAACCCACTAATCGCACGTGCCTCGAATGCTGCACGTGCTGAAATCTGACCTGGACTTACCCATACACTCATTTACATAAATATGATAAATCTATATATCCTTCATCTATATCCAGAGTGTTGTCGTTATATATCAGCTGTATATGCCAGAGTATCTTACTGGTTGATTCGTAGTCTATAAATCGCTGATGACATAACATTACATTATGCTTACAGCAACCTACTGTCTGTGAAAAAAACTGGTATTGGAATTCGTAAGTTAGTCACCTCCCTACCCCTCAATCACGTCTGTACGCTCGAAAGTCCAATTGCCACACAGCAGGGCATTATCTTAGAAGTAAAAAAAAAAAACAACAAAAAATCCCCCATAAATAGCATCTCCTGCAGTTTACCAGCTTTATTGGCCGATTGCCAGACAGTCGGGCTTTCTCTCACCGTTACTGAGAACTTTCGATTTTAAGCTATGAATGAATAGCCACATGACATGCGTAGAATTAGGTACCGCAATAAAAACAGTTATGTTAAAATAAAAATGCAGCAATATCAGGAATAAACGTACATAAGAAGTACACATTGCCTGCCTCTCTCTTTCAGGCAACTTCGCAAGCCAAGGGTGTACAATACGCTACTCGCAAGCTAAGGGTGTACAATACGCTACTCGCAAGCCAAGGGTGTACAATACGCTACTCTCCATTGTACACCCTTGGCTTGCGAAGTTGTCTTTCAGGGCGACTGTAGTTGTTATGGTTGCAGGACTTACTTTAAGTAAGGTTTTGGACCATTTTCAAACGCACACTTTGCTGCTATAAAAGCGCTTTATTTGCTCATAGTTTAGTTTTGATGAAAACTGTTTGTTAAAAACCTGGCTTTTTTTCTGAAAAATGACACATTATTCATAGAATCAATACACGCAACATTCATTGCTAAAATGTTATCATTGTATCCATGAACGCTTGTTGATGAAGTATACATTGTATACGTAAGTGGGGCTTACTTTCTAATTATTTCACAATATAAGATATATCGTTTCACAAATTATTTTAACGATTTAAACACGGCCGATAACAATACTATGTTCATTTATTTATTTTAATTTCGTTTAATAAAAATAAAAGAATATATGTTTAAAATCATAAAATTGAATGCAGTGAGATAATTGGCGAATAGGTTTTCAAAATCGCTTCCAATAAATAAACAAAACCTGCATGGATTTAATGGCGGCATCAAGGCTGTTTAATCGCAATATGATTTGCCTGTAAATCTGTCTGCTGTGGATAGTTGTCAAAAACAAGTAGGGTCGTCAGGCAGCGCATGCGCATTCGTCTTTTACCAATGTGACTTGGGTTCGATTCCTGATCGGACGTGAAACGGTTTTTGGTCACCTGTTTTTCTTCAGGTACTCCAGTTTCCCTCTACAATAATACCCCTCCCCCCACACACGCTTTAACATCCTAGTAAACAAAGAGTGATCAATGTAAGATGAAAAAACCTGTTTAAAAAATTGTTATATAAAATTGTTAAAAAGTATGTAACATAAATATGTTGATGCAATTTCAAATAAGATTTGTCGTAACGACAATTTTGAGTAGATGCTGTAAATGTTGTCGTCCTAGTGAAATCAGCACGTGTTTGGTAGTTAGGAGCTGTCATCAATGTTCCTTTAATATTTATTTGCTATATTTGACTCCTATTGTCGCTTTAAAGCTGGAAATGTGAAACATTATAAAGTGACGATGGAATTTTTAAAAAATAAGTTTCAAGATTAAGGTATCTAGCGAAAGAGCGAGACACATTTTTGTCTCGGATAACCATGCCATGGAAAATAACTTAAAAGACATAAAACTATAAAATAATTAGTGGGGAACATCTGAAATATTTTCAGAATGACTGAGCACATTTCAATGATAATAGTGACAAGTGATATTTATGACGGGATTTGAGAAAACTTGTTTCATTTACTAGTTTACAGCTAGATGTTTTTATGTATATCTAGCAAGGGGGAGCTTCTGAAAGTATGTTCAAAGTGACGGGTCCATGACTCATGTAGATTTTTTCAACCAACAGTTTCTTCATAGCTTTCACACTGGTGAACTTACAAGGTCAAGTCAATGATTAATACCGAGATTCTCCGAACAGTGCGCGTTCTGTACTCCTTATCTGTGAACGAAAAATGTCATTAGATGCATGCACTGCCGATTGATGGCTAAAGATAACACCAGGGCATGCTGGTGAATGTGGGGTGGCCCTACGGAACTTGTTTTGGTGATGATGGTGTGTAGAAAAAAAACATGCAATCAAAATTTTCTACACAATACCACAGGCTCCAAAGTATTAAATTCAATTCTTTATTATGGTAATTTTCAGAGCCAAGGGTACATAGATTAATCTATGCTATATTAGTAAATATAAGTTTTCATAACCAAAAAACAGAAGCAGATCGAAAAGTCATGAAACTGAAATTAAATTCCTGAATCAATATATAACTCGGGCAACAATGAACAGAATAGATTGCAGGTGTCTAACGGTTTGATTTCTACGGTAAAGTGTTGAAAGGTCCAACATTCTAACGGAAGCAATACGTTGGAAATGAGGATGCCAAACATAGATCAATTTAATTTTGTTTTAAATTATTCATAATCCACAATTTATTTATTCCATTTCTGGAGTGTACAGTGTCCCTATACGACTGTTACCTTTATTTAATGGTGCAAGGACAGTGGTACAAAATATGGGTAATGACTTGGTGGAACAACTCCCAGCGCGAGCATTCGAACTTTGTTAATAAGGATTCTTATCAGTTTCCGAATCCAATACATATGGGAAGGGTCTTTTTCATTGATCGAAAGTGTAAGACTGATGCATATTTAGCTAAAGATATTTCGCCAAGTTGAAGTTTGGAGGTTTTGTTCACAGGCAGAAAATTGAAATAGATTTCCGACGTGTCATTAGATACTTTGCCAACACTGGCAACCACATACATGAGTGTGGTTGGAGATGTTTACACTGTACTTGCTGTGATTCAGAATGATGACTCGATTCTCACTTTGAAGACTTGGCGCTTACTTGGATCACAGTTGCTTGAGTTTCTGTCAGTAAATAATAAATATATATGTGTGAAATGAGCCTCCCATTACAGTAATACATTCTGTAACGGGCCGCGGTTCCATATATATAAACATCTTTTTTATATACTGGCAGAAACTCAGGCAACTGTGCTTGGATAGGGTCAACATTTACATCGAGGAAACAGAAGACGCTTATTCTTCTGGATCCCCTGGTCTTTTTCTTTTACCTTTTCACTGTGGAAATCTTTCCTTTGTTCTTATATTGTCCGAGGCTTAGTCGATTTTGAGGTCAGATCATGGTTTTATTAACGCTTCGGTATTCCCTGCTGTTTAAGCATGCGCTTAATAGCTTGGGATAAAGGTACCATTTTTTATTTCATACAGTGGACTAAAGGCATCTTTGAAAGTGGTCCCATTTTTCAAATTATAGCAGGAGCACTAATTATCTTTAGATCTATTTTGTGAAACACTCGTAGATTTACATTATATCCTGTTAAAACGTGTCCAACTATACTATATTTGTATGGAGATGATGTCCATCAAGAACATGCTTATGACGGAGTCGTTCTTAGATCATCAAAATTAAATTTTCATGGCACTCGAATGAAGCATGAAAACAAGGGAACAATTGATAAGGCATCTCTCTATGGTGGAGAGTTTTTCCCCATGTACAGTCTACACATCTGGTTTTGAAAAGTACTTATATTGATTCGACTTCCATAAAATAATGTCTGCTTTATAGGAACTTCGTTACTATTCGAACAAACAATATTTCGTCGATGCCATTTTTCAGTTGGAAGGAGAAAATAATTTATTGTAATATTACGCCGAAATAACAAAATGAAAATACCGTCATAAAAATAAGGTCGGATTGCAGACGAGTTCGAGATATGAAAACAACTCAGTATTTGGCACCACTCATTTTTACTTTTTTAAGCTGTTCTTTTTTAATTGATCGATATAAATAACTACTTTCAAGACTTAATAAATGAAATGACAATTAAATAAATTAAGTGTTAAAGTAGATAATATGTCACAAAACATTGTTTGTGTATGAGAGAACTAATCGTTTGAACACGAGGGAAATTGTAGTCGTTCTGTATCTGGGATATAGCATGTTAATATGAACACACTTAGGTCGGTATGCCAGCCCCTAAAGTAGATCAACGATAGGTTAGGCCAGTCATTGTTTTTGTCATTTACTAAATATCGATATACAAACTAGCTTGTTTAAGTGGTAACATCTGTTAGACAACCACCTGCTTTTAATCATTAACAAACATTTCCAATTAATTGCCCATTTATAGTAAATCTTCTGTCCGAAAAATGTCAATTATGACGTCATTTCCAAAGTAACAATGCAAAGGCCTTTGCGAAATATTATGAGATTCATATTTAAAAAAAATATGAAATCAATCGGTGATTTGAAAATCTAATGTATGAGAAGTAGTCTAGTTTGGTGCTTGCTTTTAATCTAACGTATGTGAAGATAGAAATGAAAAAAAGATAATATAACAGGAAACAACCTTCTCGATATCCAGGGGTGACGATCACCTTCGCTCTCTACATCCCTGGAATATGTCATGGCAAAACTGAAGGCTAACTGAGGTAAAATAACCTGACCAATCGTTAGGCTGCATGCCTGTCGTTTGAAGATTAGAAGGGAGCCGCAACCGACTACAAAGCCTGTCAATTTTACCGTTATGTGTCGACGAGATTCTTTCGATGTACATCAAAGAACCGAACCAGTCTCCTTACCTCATCAACAAGGTGGCGCATACGGAGCCTTCAGTTTTGCCATGACATATTCCAGGAGTGTAGAGAGCGTAGGTGATGGTAACCTCTGGATATCGAAGATGGGGAAACAGTATTTAAATCAGAAGCTTTAAAATCTAAAGTTCAGCATTTTTATTTTCAAAATATTACACTGATGTTAGTGCACCTAACTTTAGTATTAATAGCGCTACTTTAAGCGGGAAAATGTCATTGTTACAATCCTTTAAAAGCATTTGTTTGTCAGCTGTTTTTATAGAACGATTACGGTAATTGCTTCTTCAAGAGCTGGCAAAACACCAAACTTCTGAAAGAGGTCTTTCATAAAGAACACATCCCTAAATAATTCATGAATGCGTGGGTGAATGTATCGTATACCGGAAGTTAAAAAATGAAAGGAAACAAACAGCTCAATTGTTTGATAAAGACTTTTAGCAAGAGGAAGTTGACCGCAGTACGGAAACCGAGTAGGATCAGAAGAAAAGATAAAATTGTACAATTCGGCTGCCGTTCTCCAGGGATATTTGTGGAGAGTAGAATTGGTTAAAAAGAAGCTTTAAAAACAACACCTTTATCGATTCTTTCTTTGAATCTGATAAAGTTTACCTATTGTACTGAATGTCTTAGTTATGCTAACATTTACTTTAATGATGGCTCTGACAGACTAAAAACCTTCTGAGCAAAATAGTTAAATACAAATTCGTTTTTAATTAGAATTCTAGGAAAACAGATACTCGCAAAAGATAATATGTTAGTAAATGAAAAAACAGTCAAGACTCCGGATGAATTAACATGTCACAATATGTATTTTAAACTGCAATGCAAGCATACTTGTTCTTTCATTCAAGGCATGTTAGACTTGGTTAGTTGGCACATCACATTACATACACAAGATATTGCCATTATGTGTAGGAATTGCAGGAATCTTATAAAGAAAACTATTTATTTACCAACGTTACAAAGGGATCTGAGTGAGTGCAGCGCTTGGGCAGCGTTTACTATCAGACTTGTCTTTGGCAGACTGTCAAGCGTTGATCAGACATGTAAACAAACGCTCTTCTGTACTTACCATACCAACCTTATTGCACGCAATATGCGAGTTACTCCTCGCGTAAAAAATGTACCTCTTATATTTAAAAGACATATTTCTTACCATTGACGTTTTTTCTGTATTATATTTCGTTCTTGAGAAGATATCGCGCACGATATTTTATTAGGATATTATAAAACTATTACCCAAATTTGAAATACTGCCGTGACAAAAAAAAAAAAAAAAAAATCCAAAAACAAAACAAAGCAATACAACAAAGCGTAATTGCAAAACTTCGTTTTACGAATGAAAATGCATTATTTATCGCTCAAGCCATGATCAAAATGTTGTTATCCGTCACCACGGGAATATATCTAATGGATGGATAAACTCTTTCCATACCCTGTGAACCACTGATGAATATTCATGAGGACATTAGATATACCGTATCCGTTCTATACCACTTCTAAAATTCATCATCTGCATATATATCAGTTATCAGTCTTTATTTGTACCTCTGCATTTCTCTTTAAAATGATTGATTGATTTTGGAAACAAATTAATGTCAGCTTCAAGCTTGTTTTCCGTTAAAAGTTGCAAAACATGTGTGTTTACTTAGTTGAATACTGTAAAATCAAATTATATTATCGTGGAACTAAAATTTCGTCGTTCTGTAAAAACTAAAAATATTTTTCAGAGCACATGAATTCGTGAATAACTATTTTGTTTTATAAATGAATGTGTTAATAATTCAATATTTTCATTTTTTTTCATTAGTCATGGATATTTAAATCCGTAGATGAAGTATTCCCATGAAATAAACGAATATAAAATTTTCACGAAAATGAATGATTTCACAGCATTAAACGGATATTGTTTAAACTAATGTATGTTCAGTAAACAAGAAGGAAATCTGGAGTTGTTTTGGCTACAAAGGTCATAGGTCACACGGGGATTTGTATAGATTGACACAGAATTATGCTGGGTATGTACAGATACTACTGGTCAAGGGCGGTCAAAGCTACTGCTTGTCTTATCAGAACTCATAGAAACCTGTCTGTGCAGCTTTGATCCCGAGAACAAGAAGGAACACCTTGTGTATTTCAGCATCATCATTATCTACATGTACATCTTGTACCAGGGACCTGTACATTCAGAAAGGTTCAGTCCGAAGTCAGTCTTACTTCACTAAACAGAATAGATATCTGCTTTCTACGAAAATATCTGCATGGGACCTGAGGACGTGGTAGAAACGGTTTATCTGCATGTCAGACAAGGCTGTACATCAGTTAAAACAAATAGCAGGTCCCTTGTTTCTCAGACAATGCACATTTCTGATAAAAACGTGGAAGCCGACATGGGCAGAATAAAATATTCCACTGGATGACGTTCGTAATCAATATCTACACAAGATTTATCTCTTTCGTCTGATCGTAGTTTCGTATTTTTTCCTTTGGCGAAAACAACAACTTAGAGCGTATAATCAGTCTACTCAGGCGGAAGTCCATCGTGATTAGGACGTGGGCATGCGCAGTAGGCTCAGAACTTGTGACCAACACCTGCACAAGGTCAAACTCCTGAAGTCTTCGGGCTCAATACCTTATATGTTTTTATCATCATCATCATCATCATCACCACCACCAACACGACGACGACGACGACGACCACCACCACCACCACCACTACCACCACCATCATCATCATAATCATCATCATCATCATTATAACTCTCTACATCTTAGATTAGATAATATTGTACCGAATGATGGGGCGTTAAAAAAGAATGGTTTTTCAATCTGATAGAATTTACTTTTTTTGTGTTAATTGTTTTAATTCAGTATAATAAACTTATACCGTAGCACATTCAATTCTTCGTGCTTGGTTATTGACGGAATCTCAGGAGCTGGGCTTTTTGAGCTCTCCAAACTGTATAGCAGATTCAGACCATTATGGTCAGTTACAAATAGTTTAAGGTCAACTGTGAACTGTTTACTTTAGCTCATGTCCCTGTCTCCTTCCATTCTTTTCCTCTTCCCTGGCTTTACTCAACCATTTGCTATAAAATTCTTTCCATCTCTCCTTTTCTTGAATATATATACATGTAGAAAAACATAATTTGAAGAAAGTGTATGATGTTATATATATGTTATATTAATGTAAAATGTAATTTTTGGGAGAAAGAGTTTCTAAGTTGAAAATCGCAATTTTTATAGAACAATAAAAGTATGTTTAAACCAATAAAAAATCTACTCACTTAGATCTAAAACCCCATCTCGACGATATTGACATCTGAGTACTGTTTAAACTAGACCTCTCAGTTATTCTTTAAAACTTTTTTTTTCATTCTAATATCTATCCGATTACATGACTTTCCCGAAATATTAATCATCATCTTGAGATTCTACAAAATGTAGCTTAGTAGCCGGGTTATCATAGCAATAGTTAAACATTCTACCGCAATGACATTCTAGAGGTCATCATGGACCATGATTTTAACCTTTTTGGCGTTTATACCAACATGAACTTACATAAAAATGTCATTCTATCTGTAAAAAACATTACAAGGATCTTTGTGACTTTCATTTTCGGGCCTCGGTGGCTAAGCGATTAAGGTGTTCCGACATTCTACCACAGCCCTCAACCTCTTGGTTTTCTCCGGGTACTCCGGCTTCCCCCCACGTCCAACACCTGGCACGTTCTTAAATGACCCTGGCTGTTAATAGGACGTAAAACAAAATAAACCAAACTTTCATTTTCTAGGTAAACATCATCTAGTGTTATCAATCTTTGTAATTACCACAAAGGCCCTTTATGACCTTAGGTACACACTGTACCTTCCGGAACACCTGGTCTTATTCTCTAGTAATCAATGATCTCCGTGTAAATCATTCCATTGCTAATATTTTGCCACTGATTTAATCGATTTTGAGTTCGGATTATGGTTCTGTCGATGCTTTGGCAGTTTTTTCTTTGGTCTAACGCAAATATCACATCCATTAATCAAACAAATATATCGCACATGCTTTACAAAGATTAAACACTAATTTAAGCGACCAATGTACCGAAGACATATATTAATTCTTATCGAAGCTGGTGCAACGGCTGTAGCCGCAGCGCTTACATCACCGCACGTCCTATCGGAACCAATTAATTACCACAATCGATACGTGAGTTTACGAGAATTACCAACACTGGTGCTCGAGGTCAACTCAAACACGGCAGACCATGTTAGAATTCTCACACCAACAGACCTAAAGCCTTTTAACTACACGTCAGCCAATTCATTTTATGCCCGACTAAAAGGATTTCCATTTCACTGAAACGTACAGAAGGATCAAATTTACCGGCAACACGATCGCTGATGAAATTGAAAGTATTCGTTTTCGTGTTTAGTGCAAATTTTGTTGATATCAATGTCGGCGAAATGTTATCCTGAAGGCGTAACGGACCAGGCGCCGAGTCACGGCTGTAAAGTCATGTCGAATTTCTGCCATGCTCAGGAATTCAAGTCGATTTCCGCGGATTGTTTCCCACTGTTCTCTGTCAAAACACTTGAATTTCGACCGTCTCATGTTGATGGATCTGTTGCAATTGCATAGAACACATTTCACTTCAGTTTAAGGGTAATACGAGAGCAAATCGAGTTTGATATAAAGAATGGTTGCCTCTCCTTTGTAAAATGTTATGATCCTTTTGAATCGTTGTATCTAATCCCAAAATAGGATTATTTTAATCTGCCACCAAAGTTTACCAAAATAGCAGCATGTGTTAATGAACTTAATGCCATTTGTGGTAGCTTTGGTAATTTTAATTTCATGAACTATCAAACCCTGTTAAGTCAAATACAGAGACCCATTATGAACACAAAAATTTTAATAATAATACTTTGAGGTTCTTATATACTACTTTATCAAAAACTAATTATTATCCGTGGTTATAGATCCTTAGCTAGTATCGTTCTCAACTCCATGGGAAGCATACAACCGGTGATGCCATTTCGGCGCTCATAGCTAGAATGCTACGATTTTTAAAAGCTGAATAGACTGGAACAAGCAGAGTAAAGTATCTTGCTCATTCAACGCCAAGGATACAACGCAAGTACCGTGGCTGGGAATCGAAATCTCAACCCTTCGATCACGAGCGACGTAAACAAAGATTGCAAAAACATCTTACGCATCTTAGGTAATTCCGACCTAAGGTCTTTGAATAGGACTTTCAGGGAGTTGGAAGAAATGGATAAAATAGCATGTTGTAGGTGGTTTCCTGAAAATTATCAAAGTTGTATAATAGAAATATAATCGCGAGTTCACTCAGCAAATATGCATTCTATAATTATATTGGAAAAGTCAGACACTTGTTGCAAGCTCGCTTAACATATGATACCATGGTAACAAAGAGTATTAGCGACCCTGACCAGGATTTATTTATAATGAGTCTAATGGACGCTTGATATCGATCGATTAACTCGAGCAGGGGGAAATTATTCATGAATCATGGAAATTTCTTGCAAATAGTAATTCTGTTCCAAATAAACACAAAATAGACTTGTTTACTGACTGGTCACTCGCTGGAGCAGGAGAAATTGACCGGTAATGGCGTGATTCTGCCCACTTTCCAGAAATCCACTACGCTATAACGGAAGTGGCTTCCGGGGAAGCTCAGACAAGGTTGATTCCGATACTTGGTTACTTTTTATTGTTGTACTTAATTATTCTCACTTACCAAATTGCAAGTGAAATAACGAAGGATTTGCTAAACATTAAGAAGTTTTAGTCAACGTTTTATCGACAAAAACCTTCAAAAATGCTTTATCACATAACTGACCTGTTCAGTCATGTCATACGGCCATGTCATAAAAATCGTATCACACACGTGTAATAACACTATTGTGACGTCATAAACAAATGACGTATTCATGACATCATATGATTGTCTCGGTAGTGAAAATCGTACTGCCACAGAAGAAATCCGCCTTTCTTATAGAAAATTAATTTGAAAGTTTTTGTGTATTTTCTCATAAATATAAGCTATGTGATAAATATAATCTTACACTCGTTTCAATGTAATATGGAATTTATTTAACTCGTTAAATAATTTGATATGTCACTCGCCTAAAGGCTCGTTTAAAGGCCCAATATACGTAACTTTCGGCAAAACTTGAAGCGAAAATCAAGCCTAATAACTTATTATATTTATAGATTTAGTTAAGATTAACTGATATCAGCAATATTCAAGATGAATTCTTTCGCAGTTGAAACACGCTATTTGTAAACACGCGTCCATTTCGAACCGTCTTCTACCTTCAGTTTGTTGTTGAAGTGGGCCCCACCTGAAAATCTTTTGTTTTTTTTTGTCAAGAGTTTCTTGTAAGTAACCGCTCAGGTTTACTTCGTTTTAGGCTTATTTTTGCATGGTTATCAACTGGATGTTTTTTCAGAATTTTTCAGAATCATGAAAATTTCCCTGAAGTTACGTATATTGGGGCTTTAATTCGTCTTCGAAAAGTTAAAGTATTGTCAATCATTCAACATTACTTTCTTATGAATATGTACTTGTGTATATATACACACGGCGGTGGATTTATTCAAAAGTCTAAAAAAGGTATCCCTTTATAATGCCTCTCATAAACCCCAAATCCCCTGCCTTAACCAACTAGCCCCAATCCCTCATTGGTCATGTAAAGACGTGGTAGGTTTCGGAGATGGAGGAACGCCGGAGTACAAGGAGAAAAACCACCGACCTACGGTCAGTACATGGCATTTGCCCCACGTGAGGTGGGTAAAATATCGGGACATCTAAACCACTAGGCCTCCGCGGCCCATCGATGTCACACAATGAATAAGTCACGTAGCCACTGTATATATAAACAAAACAAGGATGATAGTGATTTAACGAATATTTGGAGAATGTCTGGGGGTCATCGACCTCAGATATCATTATGTTTGAAGATTCTCTATTAATGCTCTATTTTTGGGCCTGAAAGTCGTTAAGTATCCCATAATTTTGGTCGGTACATGGAAGCGGAGATAAGGCCATCACAAAGCTTGACAGCCAGGCATAAAGCGAAATTCGAACCCCTTCCATCGCAGTATGTTTGTTACTCAAGTTCTTGTTATCAGATTATTAACTGTATGGTTATTTTATATAATTTCTTATCATTAAATTATTCATGAATTTTAATATAAGATATGCAAAAACCTACATTGACATACATATATCTAGTAAGCGCAGCAAGATAGCAACTATATACTGGCACTAACTTAAAGTAAGCTATCTATAAACAAAAATACCTGGCAAGATTTTTACCTTTACTCGTTCTTTCGTTCTTTCGTGTAGAGATTCGGAAAATCTATTGTTTTCCTAAAGGAAAGTAATGAAAACACTATTTCTTCATTTGTTTAAGGTCGCAAATATTCTGAAAAAAACCCATTTGAAAAACATCTGTTGTTTAAAATATAGTACGCCACCAGTCCGTATGCCACAAGAATCTAACGGGAATTTCGTGCTCAAACCAACTTTCTTAAAACTCGCTTGAACCACGTGACACAATAAACTCTGTGTGTGTGTGTTTTAAGGGGGGGGGGTCTCCTAAATGATTGACAAATGTGATCCTTTTTATCTACTTATTTATCTATATATTTATTTATTAGCGGGACAATCAATCGTATCGAGCATAGATTCATAGCTTGAGTTTGATAAGACGTTGGAACATAATTAATCAATATTGGTCATATTTTATAACGCATTTTGTACCTGGATGACAATTTCAATGCGAAATACGGTATAAGGGAGATAATGCCGATACATTTTACGAGGCTTCAAAATGTTGTTATTGAGTTATAAAAGCAGTTATACACGAAAAGGGCATCAAGCTCTCGGTGTCGAAAAATTGACCCCAACCTATTTTAACTGTGATGCATGAAATACTAATGCTTGGAATCGTTGGAACAAAGGAACATTTATTTCACAAACTTTCTACATGCGCACAATATGTATGCTTCCTCTAGAAGATATTATCTTTATTTATTTAAAAAAAAATACCATATTCATGTTTTAAAACTCTGTCGGCGATCGTGGCAGAATATTTGAATATTCATGAGGTTGACATCAGTCACGTGCTGTCCTTTCGTAGTCCTTGGCTGACTTAGCTATCGCACCGTAACATATGTTTGTTACCAACTGCGGGTATACTATATACTACCGTATGATGATGTACACTCCTTAAACATGTTAACTGAGAGATAGGGGTGGGGTTGTTAGTTAATGTCAAAAATTAGCTGTTATAAATTCTCGGGCACCTTTGGCTTTTTTCGCAGAATTCTTTTTAGGGATAATATTCTGATTCTTGGTTGACAGTAAATTTGTTAAGTTTTGGGAAACCTTTTCAAGTGGACTGTTGGAAATTCTTATTGAAACAAACTGTGCCCAGCTCTTAACTGGCTTGTTTTTGTTTTCATGCGAGGCTGAAAATGATAAAGAGCTTATCAGGACAGGTAGCAAAAACTTTGTCAAATCTTTTAATGTCACTTTCAGATAGATCGATGATATATTGCCTATAAACTACAAGAGGTTTGTTGCCTGGTCAATCGTATATACCCTTCCAAACCGAGAATTAAGGGCACATCAAACTCTTCTACATCAGCTATTTACCTCGATCTTTACTCAAACAGACCAACATTGACAGCTTACTACTAAGCTATACGATAAACGTGAAGATTTCGATACCCTCCCTTTATTGAAAAAAAACATCGTTGCTTCTCCAATCTATGGGGTTTACATGTCGCACTTAATCCGTTGTTCTTAGGCTTGCTCTTAAAAAGATCGAAACTTTTGTGACAAATGTCGGCTGTATAGAACAAACGCGCGACACAGGGATTTTAGAGATGCAGGTTGATGAAGACTTTGAGCAAATTCTATGGTCGCCATCCTGGTCTTATTGAAATATTCTGTATCCGTGTATGATATACAGGTGGACGTATATGATCATTAGTGTGCTTACTTATTATGTTAGATTCCTCAGTTGTCACTTTAAGGACGTACATTTATTCGGTTATGACTTAGATTACATGGCAGAGGTCGTCGATGTCGTAGAAGACGTACACTCTTCCGGAATTCCTGGGCCCGTATTCATGAAACCGTTCTCATGCTCAGGCATGGATTTCGTGCTCAAACCTTATTTCTTGTTCTGGCCATAAATTATTTCAAAAAATCTAACTATGTCAAAGTTTTGGAAAAAAGTTGAAGAGAAATGAAGCCTAAAACTGTTTTCAACTTTTACATTGACCTTTTGACTCTTTGACTTGATTAAGGACAGTTTCAAGAAATAAGGCTTGAGCACAGAACCCATGCTTGAGCATGAGAACGGTTTCATGAATACGGGCCCTGGTCTTATTTTCTTGTTCTTTTTTTGTCAATGGTCTCTGTATAAATATTCTGTTCTTCAACTAGATAAGTCGATTTTGAGTTCGGAGTATGGTTTTGTTGACGCTTCGGTTTTTCCGGATTAGTTCTCTCATTAGAAATCCCGCTCAGTTGATATATTCGCAGTCAATGAGCAGGACATGTTCCTCAAAAATTGGTCAAAACCACTCTAAGTCATAACATTGCTCTAGTATTCTTTGTTTAGGTCCAAAACTGACTGTAACAAATTAAGTAAGGATTGTGTCTAAAGTTTGATCAAGGCAAATCTTATAAATATATTTAACAGCTGAATCGAAGCTACTAAATCGTTAACTGGGCAATGTGCTTAACAGGCCAGGCACAGTTACCTCCCGCTGAATTTCCGTTAGACTAAATATCGTCGACTAGTAGATATTTATATTCAGGCCCAAGACTCATCAACGTTCCATAACCTACGGAAAATTCTTTACATTAAATAATTCTATGCGTTAAAAGCAGTCAGAAACGTTCCTTAATTAAAAGATATTTCCTTTAACTTCTGTAATGCTTTCCCATGGATTATTTTAAAGTTCATGCATTTTCTTATATCGGAGAGCATTCATGAACCAGGGAACTATCATGTTGATTCTATTTTATATTTTTTATCTTTACGCTGTCCTTTCTTCACATTTCCTGATATATAATCGCAATTATTTTCTCTGTGGAATGTAAGATATAATGTAGTCATATAGGAAACAAAATTCTCTAAGGTACAGATTCCGATACTGGGGCGGAGATCCTTAAACAATAATCTTCTGGTAGTAGGACGGACATGTCTACTCAATGTTACAGGTTCTGGTAGTAGGACGGACATGTCTACTCAATGTTACAGGTTCTGGTAGTAGGACGGACATGTCTACTCAATGTTACAGGTTCTGGTAGTAGGACGGACATGTCTACTCAATGTTACAGGTTCTGGTAGTAGGACGGACATGTCTACTCAATGTTACAGGTTCTGGTAGTAGGACGGACATGTCTACTCAATGTTACAGGTTCTGGAAGTAGGACGGACATGTCTACTCAATGTTACAGGTTCTGGTAGTAGGACGGACAAGTCTACTCAATGTTACAGGTTCTGGTAGTAGGACGGACATGTCTACTCAATGTTACAGGTTCTGGTAGTAGGACGGACATGTCTACTCAATGTTACAGGTTCTGGTAGTAGGACGGACATGTCTACTCAATGTTACAGGTTCTGGTAGTAGGACGGACATGTCTACTCAATGTTACAGGTTCTGGCAGTAGGACGGACATGTCTACTCAATGTTACAGGTTCTGGTAGTAGGACGGACATGTCTACTCAATGTTACAGGTTCTGGTAGTAGGACGGACATGTCTACTCAATGTTACAGGTTCTGGTAGTAGGACGGACATGTCTACTCAATGTTACAGGTTCTGGTAGTAGGACGGACATGTCTACTCAATGTTACAGGTTCTGGTAGTAGGACGGACATGTCTACTCAATGTTACAGGTTCTGGTAGTCGGACGGACAAGTCTTCTCAATGTTACAGGTTCTGGTAGTAGGACGGACAAGTCTACTCAATGTTACAGGTTCTGGTAGTCGGACGGACAAGTCTACTCAATGTTACAGGTTCTGGTAGTCGGACGGACAAATCTACTCAATGTTACAGGTTCTGGTAGTAGGACGGACATGTCTACTCAATGTTACAGGTTCTGGTAGAAAGACGGACATGTCTACTCAATGTTACAGGTTCTGGTAGTAGGACGGACATGTCTACTCAGTGTTACAGGTTTTGGTAGAAAGACGGACATGTCTACTCAATGTTACAGGTTCTGGTAGTAGGACGGACATGTCTACTCAATGTTACAGGTTCTGGTAGTAGGACGGACATGTCTACTCAATGTTACAGGTTCTGGTAGTAGGACGGACATGTCTACTCAATGTTACAGGTTCTGGTAGTAGGACGGACATGTCTACTCAATGTTACAGGTTCTGGTAGTAGGACGGACATGTATGTCTACTCAATGTTACAGGTTCTGGTAGTAGGACGGACATGTATGTCTACTCAATGTTACAGGTTCTGGTAGTAGGACGGACAAGTCTACTCAATGTTACAGGTTCTGGTAGTAGGACGGACATGTCTACTCAATGTTACAGGTTCTGGTAGAAAGACGGACATGTCTACTCAATGTTACATGTTCTGGTAGTAGGACGGACATGTCTACTCAATGTTACAGGTTCTGGTAGAAAGACGGACATGTCTACTCAATGTTACAGGTTCTGGTAGAAAGACGGACATGTCTACTCAATGTTACAGGTTCTGGTAGTAGGACGGACAAGTCTACTCAATGTTACAGGTTCTGGTAGTAGGACGGATATGTCTACTCAATGTTACAGTTTCTGGTAGAAAGACGGACATGTCTACTCAATGTTATAAGTTCTGGTAGAAAGACGGACGTTTACTCAATGTTACAGGTTCTGGTAGTAGGACGGACATGTCTACTCAATGTTACAGGTTCTGGTAGTAGGACGGACAAGTCTACTCAATGTTACAGGTTCTGGTAGTAGGACGGACATGTCTACTCAATGTTACAGGTTCTGGTAGTAGGACGGACAAGTCTACTCAATGTTATAGGTTCTGGTAGTAGGACGGACATGTCTACTCAATGTTACAGGTTCTGGTAGTAGGACGGACAAGTTTACTCAATGTTACAGGTTCTGGTAGTAGGACGGACATGTCTACTCAATGTTACAGGTTCTGGTAGTAGGACGGACATGTCTACTCAATGTTACAGGTTCTGGTATTAGGACGGACAAGTCTCCTCAATGTTACAGGTTCTGGTAGTAGGACGGACAAGTTTACTCAATGTTACAGGTTCTGGTAGTAGGACGGACAAGTCTACTCAATGTTACAGGTTCTGGTAGTAGGACGGACATGTCTACTCAATGTTACAGGTTCTGGTAGTAGGACGGACATGTCTACTCAATGTTACAGGTTCTGGTAGTAGGACGGACATGTCTACTCAATGTTACAGGTTCTTGTAGTAGGACGGACAAGTGTACTCAGTGTTACAGGTTCTGGTAGTAGGACGGACATGTCTACTCAATGTTACAGTTTCTGGTAGAAAGATGGACATGTCTACTCAATGTTACAGGTTCTGGTAGAAAGACGGACATGTCTTCTCAATGTTACAGGTTCTGGTAGTAGGACGGACAAGTCTACTCAATGTTACAGGTTCTGGTAGTAGGACGGACATGTCTACTCAATGTAACAGGTTCTGGTAGTAGGACGGACAAGTTTACTCAATGTTACAGGTTCTGGTAGTAGGACGGACATGTCTACTCAATGTTACAGGTTCTGGTAGTAGGACGGACATGTCTACTCAATGTTACAGGTTCTGGTAGTAGGACGGACATGTCTACTCAATGTTACAGGTTCTGGTAGTAGGACGGACATGTATGTCTACTCAATGTTACAGGTTCTGGTAGTAGGACGGACATGTATGTCTACTCAATGTTACAGGTTCTGGTAGTAGGACGGACAAGTCTACTCAATGTTACAGGTTCTGGTAGTAGGACGGACATGTCTACTCAATGTTACAGGTTCTGGTAGAAAGACGGACATGTCTACTCAATGTTACAGGTTCTGGTAGTAGGACGGACATGTCTACTCAATGTTACAGGTTCTGGTAGTAAGACGGACAAGTCTACCCAATGTTACAGGTTCTGGTAGTAGGACGGACATGTCTACTCAATGTTATAAGTTCTGGTAGAAAGACGGACGTTTACTCAATGTTACAGGTTCTGGTAGTAGGACGGACATGTCTACTCAATGTTACAGGTTCTGGTAGTAGGACGGACAAGTCTACTCAATGTTACAGGTTCTGGTAGTAGGACGGACATGTCTACTCAATGTTACAGGTTCTGGTAGTAGGACGGACATGTCTACTCAATGTTACAGGTTCTGGTAGAAAGACGGACATGTCTACTCAATGTTACAGGTTCTGGTAGTAGGATGGACATGTCTACTCAATGTTACAGGTTCTGGTAGTAGGACGGACAAGTCTACTCAATGTTACAGGTTCTGGTAGTAGGACGGATATGTCTACTCAATGTTACAGTTTCTGGTAGAAAGACGGACATGTCTACTCAATGTTATAAGTTCTGGTAGAAAGACGGACGTTTACTCAATGTTACAGGTTCTGGTAGTAGGACGGACATGTCTACTCAATGTTACAGGTTCTGGTAGTAGGACGGACAAGTCTACTCAATGTTACAGGTTCTGGTAGTAGGACGGACATGTCTACTCAATGTTACAGGTTCTGGTAGTAGGACGGACAAGTCTACTCAATGTTATAGGTTCTGGTAGTAGGACGGACATGTCTACTCAATGTTACAGGTTCTGGTAGTAGGACGGACAAGTCTACTCAATGTTACAGGTTCTGGTAGTAGGACGGACATGTCTACTCAATGTTACAGTTTCTGGTAGAAAGATGGACATGTCTACTCAATGTTACAGGTTCTGGTAGAAAGACGGACATGTCTTCTCAATGTTACAGGTTCTGGTAGTAGGACGGACAAGTCTACTCAATGTTACAGGTTCTGGTAGTAGGACGGACATGTCTACTCAATGTAACAGGTTCTGGTAGAAGGACGGACATGTCTACTCAATGTTACAGGTTCTGGTAGTAGGACGGACATGTCTACTCAATGTTACAGGTTCTGGTAGTAGGACGGACATGTCTACTCAATGTTACAGGTTCTGGTAGAAAGACGGACATGTCTACTCAATGTTACAGGTTCTGGTAGTAGGACGGACAAGTTTACTCAATGTTACAGGTTCTGGTAGTAGGACGGACATGTCTACTCAATGTTACAGGTTCTGGTAGTAGGACGGACATGTCTACTCAATGTTACAGTTTCTGGTAGTAGGAAGGACAAGTCTACTCAATGTTACAGGTTCTGGTAGTAAGGCGGACAAGTCTACCCAATGTTACAGGTTCTGGTAGTAGGACGGACAAGTTTACTCAATGTAACAGGTTCTGGTAGTAGGACGGACATGTCTACTCAATGTTACAGGTTCTGGTAGTAGGACGGACAAGTTTACTCAATGTTACAGGTTCTGGTAGTAGGACGGACATGTCTACTCAATGTTACAGGTTCTGGTAGTAGGACGGACAAGTTTACTCAATGTTACAGGTTCTGGTAGTAGGACGGACATGTCTACTCAATGTTACAGGTTCTGGTAGTCGGACGGACAAGTCTACTCAATGTTACAGGTTCTGGTAGTAGGACGGACATGTCTACTCAATGTTACAGGTTCTGGTAGTAGGACCGACAAGTCTACTCAATGTTACAGGTTCTGGTAGTAGGACGGACATGTCTACTCAATGTTCTAGTTTCTGGTAGAAGACGGAGAGCCCTACACTTAGTTACAGTTTCTGGTAGTAGAACGAAGATTCTTACTCTAAGTTACACTTTCTTGTAGTAGAACGGAGAGCATTACACTGAGTTACAGTTTCTGGTAGTAGAACGGAGAGCATTACACTAAGTTACAGTTTCTGGTAGTAGAACGGAGATTCTTACTCTAAGTTACACTTTCTTGTAGTAGAACGGAGAGCATTCCACTAAGTAATAGTTTCTGGTAGTAGAACGGAGAGCATTACACTAAGTTACACTTTCTTGTAGTAAAACGGAGAGCATTACACTAAGTTACACTTTCTTGTAGTAAAACGGAGAGCATTCCACTAAGTAATAGTTTCTGGTAGTAGAACGGAGAGCATTACTCTAAGTTACACTTTCTTGTAGTAGAACGGAGAGCATTCCACTAAGTTACAGTTTCTGGTAGTGAACGGAGATTCTAACTCTAAGTTACAGTTTCTGGTAGTAGAACGGAGAGCATTACACTAAGTTACAGTTTCTTGTATTTGAACCAAGCTTTTTACTCTAAGTTACAGTTTCTTGTATTTGAACCAAGATTCTTACTCTAAGTTACAGTTTCTTGTATTTGAACCAAGATTATTACTCTAAGGTACAGTTTCTTGTAGTAGAACGGAGAGCCCTACACTTAGTTACAGTTTCTGGTAGTAGAACGAAGATTCTTACTCTAAGTTACACTTTCTTGTAGTAGAACGGAGAGCATTACACTGAGTTACAGTTTCTGGTAGTAGAACGGAGAGCATAACAATTAGTTACAGTTTCTGGTAGTAGAACGGAGCGCCTTACTCTTAGTTACAATTTCTGGTTGTAGAACAGAATGCCTTACTCTTAATTGCAGTTTCTGGTAGTAGAACGGAGAGCATTACACTTAGTTACAGTTTCTGGTAGTAGAACGAAGATCCTTAGATATTACTCCACACATGACTCCGCTAACCTTTTGACATTCTACAGATTTGGAGGTACCAAAACACTAGTATTATAGTTATACTACTTAACAACTTAAAGTCAATCGAATGGACTTTTGTCGTACAATAGCAAAATAGATTTAAAACTTATATACCGAAAGAGAAGGAGAAAACATGTATTGTTTCTTCATTGAAATTACTTTAATGGTGCATTATATAATTAATTTACACTTCAATTATATACATATGTCATCAATTTGTATACGTGAAAAATTAGGATTGCCTTTTTATTTATTTAAAGTCATTTTCGAACCAATTTATCCATGATGAACGACATCGTCGTGATGTGTCTCATCGTCGTCATGGTGTGGGGGCTTCTCATCGGTATGATGATCCGGGTCGCTATGATCCGGGTCGCTATCATGATTGTCGCCGGTTTGATGCGTGTCGCCGGTATGATGCGTTTCGGCGTGATTGTCGCCGGTTTGATGCGTGTCGCCGGTATGATGCGTTTCGGCGTGATTGTCGCCGGTTTGATGCGTTTCGCCATGAGTGTCGTCGGTATGATGGCTGCCATGATTATCGTTATGGTGCTGGTTTTCATGTTGCTCGTTGTCATGTTGCTCGTTGCCATGCTGTTTGTTGTCATGGTGGTCGTCGTTGTCATGGTGGTCGTCGTTGTCATGGTGGTCGTCGTTGTCATGGTGGTCGTCGTTGTCATGGTGGTCGTCGTTGTCATGGTGGTCGTCGTTGTCATGGTGGTCGTCGTTGTCATGGTGGTCGTCATGACTAAGCCCTATGACACAACACGCTACTGGACCTCCATGGCTGCCATGGTTGTCATCGGCTTCCGAATTAATCTGGGTGAAAACGTATATAAGTTAAGATAGTGAAAATAAAAAATAATCGTTTAACCATTTTGCTATCGATTTGTTCATATCGTGTGTTACAGTTGCATCTTATTCTGAACATTTTTTGATATCGTAGTACTTGATAAATGTTAATAATAGTTGAAGCTTTCGGCAATACTCACCGCAATACCACGGCCGATGAGCTTGTGTAGGTCGGCGTGGATCTTCTGGGTGTGGGTATAATGAGTGTGGTCATCACCTTCAATATTTCCAAGATCTCCTACGTGGTGGCTGTTAATAATACAAAAAACTACAGATGTGGTATATTGATATAAACCTAGTATAAACTAAACATCTATTACATTTCTGATATCATAATCTACTACAACAGTACAGAAGTGAACACCAGTAACGATGTTCTGAAGTTTAGCACGTCCTGTACAGAAGTGAACACCAGTAATGATGTTCTCAAGCTTAGCACGTCCTGTACAGAAGTGAACACAAGTAATGATGTTCTCAAGTTTAGCACGTTCTGTACAGAAGTGAACACAAGTAATGATGTTCTCAAGCTTAGCACGTCCTGTACAGAAGTGAACACCAGTAATGATGTTCTCAAGTTTAGCACGTTCTGTACAGAAGTGAACACCAGTAATGATGTTCTCAAGCTTAGCACGTCCTGTACAGAAGTGAACACCAGTAATGATGTTCTCAAGCTTAGCACGTCCTGTACAGAAGTGAACACCAGTAATGATGTTCTCAAGCTTAGCACGTCCTGTACATAAGTGAACACCAGTAATGATGTTCTCAAGTTTAGCACGTCCTGATATCATAATCTACTACAGCAGTACATAAGTGAAAACCAGTAATGATGTTCTCAAATTTAGCACGTCCTGTACAGAAGTGAACCCCAGTAATGATGTAATCATATTGTCCTGTACAGAAGTGAACACAAGTAATGATGTTCTCAAGTTTAGCACGTTCTGTACAGAAGTGAACACCAGTAATGATGTTCTCAAGTTAAGCACGTCCTGTACAGAAGTGAACACCAGTAATGATGTTCTCAAGTTTAGCACGTCCTGTACAGAAGTGAACACCAGTAATGATGTTCTCAAGTTTAGCACGTCCTGTACAGAAGTGAACACGAGTAATTATGTTCTCAAGTTTAGCACGGTCGGATATTATCAATGTTTGTATGAATTAATGCTAACAAGTTCTTATTGTATTATTTTTAATGATTTAATACAGATAAAAACACTTTTACCATAGATGATTGATATTTCTTATTACAAAAACCGTTAATAGCCAAATAAAACTTTTGTTTCGCATCATGTTATCGACTATTTATCAAGATATTCCAAAACAAAAGCTATAGTTAAGAACAGTTCATTTTATTTTCATTTGTTGTTAACAACCTTTTCATTGTCAAGGATTAAATTAATTTGTTAATGTTTTTCATTTTGTTGGAATATAAACATAATATCTGTTCTGATCTGTTATTGTAAACATTCGAGTTGATTTAAAAAAAAAAGAATAATACTGAAAAGAAGAAGAAGGAGGAGGAGGAGGAGGAGGAGGAGGAGGGGAGAAGAAGAAGAAGGAGGAGGAGGAGGAAGAGGAGGAGGAAAGGAGGAGGAGGAGGAAGAGGAGGAGGAGGGGGAGGAAAGGAGGAGGAGGAGGGGAGAAGAAGAAGGAGGAGGAGGAGGAGGAGGAGGAGGAGGAGGAGGAAGGGAGGAGGAGGAGGAGGAGGAGAAGGAGGAGGAAGAGGAGGGGAGAAGAAGAGGAAGAAGAAGAAGAAGAAGAACTAAACGTATGTTACCCGCCCGGCTTTCCATCTTGATGTGTCGGGTCGTAAATTGCTCCAAGGGAGTTACAACACTTCGTCATGTCACCAGTCTCATGGATATGCGTACCATGAGGAGCATGGGGCTTCAAGTTCCTAAGGTTGTATTTGATAGTCACTTCATCGCTGTGGGGCTACAATAAAACATGTTTATGTTGATTAAGTAAGTATCTTTGTAATGGCTGTAACTATTGAGGTTGTTGTTGCGGTAAGTATTGATGTAGTTGTTGTGTTAACTATTGCTGTTGTTGTGGTAACCATTGATGTAGTTGTTGTTGGGGTAACTATTGATAAATTTGTAGGCTTCAATGATTTGCTTAATATCCTTCATAGTTAAAGTTTGATTACAAATCGCCGTTAATAAATTATAATGAATAAAAACTAAAAACATCCAAAATGGGAATTGGATTTTAAAACAGGGAAAATACATTTACCTCTTGTGTTAATTCGATTTTGCCTCTTATTTTGTAGACAATATCTGGAACCTGTTTGTTAGGACTCATCTCGCAATGGGCGTGGAGAGCTGCAAATTTATAGTAACACTAGTTAGTCGATCGCATTCACTTAATCAACTATAAAACCAATGCATATGAAATTCTCATAAACATCACTCCGTTTCGGATCAAAACACCTTTGTAAATACGAGATTGACTTAACAACTAAAATAATAATATAAACGGGAATATTTACTCTTCTCCTCCTCGACATGTTTATCACATCCTCCAGAAAGTTTCATATTTAGGTAGACGTGCTTAGCTTGTGGGTAATGCGTGTCATGTTCTTTTTCATTATGGTGATCACCGGAGTGATCCCCTGTTTGATCCCCGCTGTGATCCCCTGTTTGATCCCCGCTGTGATCCCCTGTTTGATCCCCGCTGTGATCGCCGCTGTGGTCCCCGTTGTGATCCCCGCTGTGGTCCCCGCTGTGATCCCCGCTTTGGTCTCCGGAGTGATCTCCGCTGTGGTCCCCGCTGTGATCCCCGCTTTGGTCTCCGGAGTGATCCCCGCTGTGGTCCCCGCTGTGATCCCCGCTTTGGTCTCCGGAGTGATCCCCGGAGTGATCCCCGGAGTGATCCCCGCTGTGATCATCCTGATCGTCGTTATGGTGATCTTCGCTCTTTTCTTTATAGTCGTTTCCTACATGAATGTGAACACCATGGCTCTGCTGCTCAATCTGGTGAACTAGTTTATCCAACTTATCTACCCTGGTTTTCAGATCTGCAACCTCGTCAGCGATAGCTGTACCTAGAAACAAGATTCAGTTTTTGTTAAAAAGATATGAAACTTATATAACAGTGAGGTGATATGGCATGTTCAGGAACAATTTGAAATTTCAATGGTCTACTGGTCAAAATATAGTATAAATATAAATATAAATAAAATAAAAAAAAGAAAAAAATCATAACGACAATCACTACAATTTAGGAGCATCGCTGAGAAAATAATGCATACACAATGTTACATCATTAACAAAAACTAGAAATAACAGCCGCAAAGTAGACGATTTTAAACCAGAAAAATGTAAAGAATGCCAAGGTTTTACATTGTATATAATACGTTACCATTCTGCGTCACTTTAAATGCATTGTATATTAAAGATATTAATAGGGGTGCATTCCAAATTTCATCTTTCTCGCCCTACACCTATTTCCACATGGATGTACGTGTTATTCTTGCCCTATTATCTGCCATGCATTTCAACAAACCTGTTGACTAGTACCATCAATATTCTGTTTAAAAAATGTATCGTTATTCTTTTATCTCCCCCCCCCCTTCTTTTTATCGTACTTTGCTATTATTCATTCAACAATATCTTCTATACAAAATTTTCAGATCGTGCATATATCACTTCATTGATCGTTGATTATGATGTATTTACTAAAGAGGAAATTAGTTCACTTTTGAAGCCTATGTCTTTCTGTGAATGACTGATTTTCGAAAAAAAAACCCGATGAAGTTTAATACCGGTCACATTCGCCAAAATCTCTAGTTTCGTTATTGGTTATTTCATCAAAACGATATATGCATTAAATGTGTCTTTTATAAGAGAAATCAAACGTTCCATGTTAGATATGCACAATTCGTTTTTAACTTTCGTCATAGGGGGTGTACCAAATGACCCATGAACTAAAGAGAATATCTGTTGTCAAGTTCTAGAGGCAACACAAATAGGAAAATGATAAACAAAGGTATCTTGTATTTGCATTCAATTTCTAATCTTTTCTTCAATCTCTACAAGGCACCAACTAAAGTGTGATATAAAATTTCGGATTTTCGGGAAACAGAGTGTTATAGTTAAAGACAAAGATTTGCCTGTTCGGAGGCTTCACAAATTCTAGAAATCCCTCTCTGCATATTTAAATATAACTAACTGACAAAACCCTTCATTTAAAGAGGCGAAGAGAAAAGATGTTTCCAAATCACCGCAAAGCTAAGACATAATAATAAAACATGTTTAAACACATTCTCAACAAAAAATTACTTAAAAACAACTTCATGAAAACTGCTGCGCCTATATAAGCACATCTGATGAGCAAGAGGCTCCAACGGAAAAATAATTCAATAAACTGAGTACCAAACCATTCACATATTACTGAGAAAGATGAGGTAACAAACACATATTCTGCACCTTTTAAATTTAGTTATAGATACAGTATGCAGAGAAAATGAATTTAACTATATCATACAGCTGTTTCGTCCTCCTAGGACTCTTCAGTGATGCTAGGGCCAAAAGGTGGGAATAAAAAATTTCTTAACTAATGAAAAAGCAGAAAGGTCAATTGCGTAATATCCCATTAATTTATGAATTTTATTGTAACAAGAATTAAATAAGTACAGTATAATTTCAAATCGTGTAATACGAAAATGTGTATATTATGAACCGTGCCACTACTCAAATGAGACATCTGTGGCTACGGATGCTCCAGTACACCTCGATGACTAAACAATCAACCACGAGGGTCTACCAGCCCCTATCATGAAAGATGAAGTAACATACATGTCATGCAGCTTTGAAATTGTGTAATAGATAAAGTATGCCAAAAAATAATTAAACTGCATCATACAGCTGTATAGTCCTCTTACGACTTTATCTTATAATAAATATATAAATAAACTTACTTCTTCGTAGTCTTTTTGGCTGTCGTTTGCCTTCATTTAGATTGACCAACAGCAAGGCCAAGAGAGCTACGGTCCACAACAGCTTCATGTCTGTGATGTTCAGGTCCTCGTCACTGTTGCTGAATCAACAGATGATGAACAAGGATGTCTGCCTGCAGACTTTTATAGTCTTGATTATCTAGCTCGTTACCTTGACAGAACAGAGGCTATGTGTATTTATGTGATATGTATACGTAATATGTGATAACAATTGGACAATGTCCCTCGTCCGTCTCGTCTTTTCATGTCATTGACACAGTGATTTTTGACCTGAACTACCTGTATATAGAGCATCGGCCAAAAAGCTTTTTTTAAGGCCTGTGTGTTATGTCTAATTTTACATGATTAATTAACAACCAATTACATACAAATTTACTATCAATGTAGTGTAATTATTTCCCCGAAAATATCTCATAAAGTGTATGCTTATTCCTGTTACGTTTCATCTTGTTGTCAGTTGTAAGACATTCACTGCAAATGAATTGGTTGGAAGGCCGTCACATTTAATCGTTTGACGTTTCAAATATTAAAAACTGCTAAGGTTTTGATACCTTTAAAGGCCCAATATACGTAAATTTCGGCAAAACTTGAAGCGAAAATCAAGACTAATAACTTATTATATTTAGAGAGTTAGTTAGGATTATCTGATATCGGCAATATTAAAGATGAATTCTTACGCGGTTACCGGTACAGTAGCAGTTGAAACACGGTATTTGTAAACGCGTCCATTTCTAGCTGTCTTCTACCTTCGGCTAGTAAGGTTTACTTCGCTTTAGGCATATTTTTGCATGGTTATCAACTGGATTTTTTTATCATAATTTTCCAGAATCCTCCAAAAAGTCCTGAAGTTACGTATATTTGGCCTTTAAATATGTTTTGTTTTTTTTTTGAATTTCCGTATCACGTTCTCTATTTATGCATATTTAATGTTCTTTATTTCATTTAAATGAATGTACTTTACATTCGATACAATAAGCCCACTTGAAGAATTGGATTCCGAAACAAGTGTTACACACTTATATAACATCCGTCTGAAGTTTATTACTTAATCATTTATCAATTTAATGCATGTTAAATGTATATCAATGTATTATGCATACTAATGTATATCATTTTATTTTTGCATTTTTAATGTAAATATGTCTTTATGTTCTTAATGTATATTTAATGCATCTCACTTTTTATGCATATTTATTGTATATGAATAAATGTATGTATTTTTAATGTTTATCAATTTATTTATGCATATTTAATGTATATCAATTAATTTATGCATATTTAATGTATATAACATTATGTATTTCATTTGTTGTTAGTTTTGAGTTTTGTATTTCATGTTCATAGGGTTTATTTTTAATGTAGCAGTCACTTTTTCTGAGTTAGGTGCCTAATATGATTTTATTGTTTAACATTATATATCATTGATGATTTTGTCCTGTAATAGTGGTTGTATTTCATCCAATAAATAAAAACTCGGATAAATCCCAAACTACAGTAACGGAAAACGTGTATTAACGTTTATTACAGAAGATGTATAGAGGGTACTGTTAGATATTTTGTTTACTACATTTTTGTTGCAAAACATTACATCAAGTTGACAATACTTGGTGTAGATACTTTTGACACTAGCAAGTCTAGACAATACGATGGGTCAAAATATAATCCTCTCTGTAAATATTTCAATAAAATGTGAAAACACTATCTGATTTTAATGAAGAATGTATTTGTCTTAATTAGTATGTCATATTACTGAAATAATGTAAAATATCTTGCAATGCAGATCATTACGCAATGATGATAACCACCGAATCTACAGTCGGTATGATGGCGAGAAGCGAAGGAAATGATGAGTTGTTTTGTCCCCATTTATCCAGATGATAAATATCAGTACCATCCAGGCTTGTGTGAGTTACACTTTATTTGCTGACTTGAAGTTTGCTGACCTATTCGATCGGATATACCCTACTGAACTTGAGATTAAAAACACAACAGACTCTCCTACATCAGCTTCTTACCTCGATCTTTACATAAATTAAGCAATTACTGGATTAAAATCTTGAACATTGAACATGCTATGTCTGGACTCTACCGTAAACTTTAAAATGACATTTTAATGGGTTTTTTTTATTTATCTGTCATCGACTTCCATTTCTATTTTAATCTGATTTGTTCTGTCAATTTTTTCAACATAGGATTTAATGAAATGAATGATTAAAACAGCTGGATTGAAATCATGTTTCCAGCTTCTTGTATATTTACAAACGTTTATATTCCCTACTGAACTTGAGATTAAAGACACAACAGTCTCTCCTAAATAGGCTTCTTGCCTCGATCTTTACTTAAACTATGACCAACACGGGCAACTTCCTACTAAGCTATATGATGAACGTGACGATTTCGATTTTCCGATCGTGAACTTTCCCTTTCTTGATAGTAACATCCCTGCTTCTCCATCCTATGGTGTTTACATGTCGCAGTTGATTCGTTATTCTAGGGCTTGCTCTGAATATCGAGATTTTCGTGATAGATGTCAACTGCTGACGAACAAACTTACGGCACGGGATTCGAGAGATGCAGGTTGATGAAGACTATGGGCAAGTTGCATGGTCGCCATCTTGATCTCATCGAGAAATATTCTGTATCTTTGTGTGATATGAAGATGGACGTTTTTGAGTTTGCTTATTTGTGTGTTTACTTGTTGTGATGACAATGACGATTCAGTTCTCATTTTGAGGATTGACGCTTACCTGGATGTGACCAAGATTTACATGGCCAGTGTCGTCGATGTCTTCCGGAACACCTTGTCTCAATCTCTTGTACTTTTACGAGAGTATCCATGTAAATCTTTCCTTTGTAACTATTTCCCCCCTAGTTTAATCGAATTTGAGTTTGGATTATGGTTTGTTGACGCTTTGGTATTCTCTGATTTTTTTTATCCCTGTCACTGTCAGAGAGATGATCCTAGTTCTCTTATGTGTGAACTTTTGGCTATATCTTGCGACTTGTGGATGCTGTGGATACTCCGTGTTCGTTTGACACAGGTTTCCTCTGATCGAACAGACAGAACTGCTGACTTGCATAGCATAACAGATTCCTTAAAATGAAAGGTATTTGTAGAATTAAACACTGTGTTTTTACAAAGAACAAATCACAAATAAGTTGACAGATCCGATAAATATGTGCAGTTAAATGAGCATTTGAGCAGAAGGGTAGCTTGAAGTTTTCCCCAAGCTAGTTTGTAAGCTGTGTTTTGTTTTTTCAAATCTTTTTTAGAATGAATCATTTTCGATATTTCAAATTTTTTTTAAAAACGTAATAAATATATCGTTTTTGACAAACATCAATTATTATTCAAATTGATATACTTTGGAAGTGGAAAAAGCATAAAATTAGCCTTCCCTATATTTCCCTTTGGATATACAGTCGAAACTCGTTATTTGAAGTTAATTGGGAAAACTGAGTTTTTGAGTTAGTTGAGTTCGAATATATAATGTTAAGATTGAACATGACTGACGAAATGCTAGGATTCTTAGTATTATAAGATGTTTGGCTATAGCAAGTTAACGAGTACGTTTCCGTAACTTAATAAGCTAAGACGACTACAGCGATAGATTGAAACCCTGGGCCCGTATTAATGAAACCGTACGCGTTTTCATGCCAAAGCACACATTTTGTGCTTAAACCACATTTTTTTTTATCGTTTATGAAACAAGGATAAAACATGATCTTGTCATAAATGTGGAAACAGTTTAAAGAAGCGTAGAGACGAATACTTGTTGATCATTTGTCTGGACTTAAACCAATTATGAAAACAGTTTCATAAATACGGGTTCCAGGATTCAGAACCCGGTTTAGCCGGGCTAAATTTTAAATAAAGTCTTGCAGTTTTCTTTTTAAAAATAGTCTTTCAAAGTTATTGTCAAGCCGTAAAACAGTTTCCATAGCGTATTTTTAGTTTTTACTCATTGGCAAGAGTATACATTTATCTGAGTTGTAATGTTTGTAAAGTTTATAGAATTCATAAACCACAAAAATATGACTACAGTCCTTTGGCAATTTTTTTCTTGCTAAATGTTAAATTCCTCTGTGTATCTGTTACAGTTATCTTTTAAACCTGACTGATTTGTATTGTTAAATACAGGAATTTCAAAATTGAATCCTTCATTTTTAAATGTTAACGACCAACATATAATATTCATATTTTGTATTTTGAATGGGAAAATGGGTCTATGTGAAACTTATCTCATTGATGAAGAAGTTCATGAGACATTTTTTAATGAAAACTTGTAAAATTGATGTTGATCATGTTTAAAAATTCTCCGATCTTCAGTCTTTATTGTAAGTATCGCGAAGTGGTATCTGGGTTAAACGGCTACCTCGTGACACAAAATGTCGCTGATGAGGCCCATGACCTAGTTAGAGGATGGTAATCGCCCTTACGTAATCAAACGCGGTCAGGTAGAGCGTGGTAACATTTTAATCACTACACAAAGGTAGATTTATATAGCTCAGTAGGTCACATTTTTGTACTCTGGGAAGATTTTACTGAGGGTCCATTTTCCAATGTTATTTCTTACACAGTTACCTCCCCTTCGCCTCTGTTGGCATACACCGTTCTGTGGCAAAAAAAAAAATTATTAGAGCAATCGTACTGCAGGGGATCGAATCCCGGTTTAATACCACTGATATGTTAAACTCAAAACACTAGTATTAAATCAACTTTAATTTTAGCCCCACGATGTAACATAACATTCCTATAAGTTTTGACTTAGTTTATTAGTGTGCTTACTTGTTGTGATTGACAATGGTGACTCAGTTCTCATTCTAAGGATTGATGCTTACTTGCATAAGACTTAGCTTTGCATGGCGGTTGTCGTCGATGATATTTCAAGAAAAGATTTTAAAAAAGGCAATGACTACACAGCCATCCAAAAGTTTTGTTACAATCTTTGTATACATGTTAAGTCAATAGCCAACAAAAAATAGACACAACTGGTGCAATTTCCTAATCAGTGACAATTGACTTTATATTGCAAAAATATCTAAGTCTTAGAAGTTGCAGGGAGGGTCAAGGGAGGGACCTTTTTTTGATAATGTTCAAAAATGAATAAAAGTTGTCATTTACACCATTAAATGGAATTAATAAATGATCCACTGTCAAAAATATAAGAAAGAAATATTTTGATGAACTGTATGTATTATTATTATTAACTGTATTGAAATTGCATAATATTGCACTTCGAGGATTTTAATGTAGTTGAAAAATAACAAAACATCGTAAGCAGTTAATTATATCATAACAATATTAATAGTATTACATACTTCAAAATAGGGTTTTTCTCAATTTCAAAGCGTTTTGATGGCAGTGTGTACTGCTACATTGTGTCAATACTGAAGCGTAAATGTTTCCCGGCCACTAGCTATCATCGTCGGGATGGTTTTTTTCAATATTTGTAAATTTTAATGATGCGAAATGCAAACCTTTATAAGTAAAACAACAGATAAAGGACATGTCCTTAAGCTAACTTGGTGCTTGAGCTGATGTTACAAAGGCCGTTAGTTTTTATATATTGAGTGTCTTCATCATTTTGCTACCACCAGAATACACTGGTTTATGCATAAATGAAATCTTGCTAGAAAGCGGGAATGCATTCTTGTTTGAGTTTTCTTATGGATTTTCATACCGAAATATCAACGATTTCGAACTTGTGTGTGTTACGTCATCTTTATGATAGGGTGTGGCAGACTCTGCTGGTTGATTTTTTAGTCGCCGAAGTTTGCTGGAGCCTCCATAGCCACAGTTTATCTCATTTGAGGAGTGGCACGGTACTTAATATACACATTTTCGAAGTACACGATTTGAAATTATACAGACAAGTTTAATTTCACTTCTAAATTAATAAATTAAAAGAGTTTTACGCACCTGACCCTTCTGCTTCTACATTAGTTTAGAAATTTTGGATTCCTACCTTTTGGCCCCTAGCATCACTGAAGAGTCCTATGAGGACGAAACAGCTGTATGACGCAGTTTAATTCATTTTTTTCGGCATACTGTATCTATTAATTTAATAGGTGCAGCTTATGTGTGTGTTACGTCAACCTCACAAGTAAGCAAACTAAGCAAAATATGAACAAGGGGACAATATGTGTGAAAAAAATGAACGAAACCATGTTGAGAATATACTCTGACATTCATATCATCAAAGGAAACAGGGTATTTATAGTTTACCGTTTACATTTTGAATTTTCTAAAACATTGGCAACTACTTGTTGCTTAATATAAATTCTGATATTTTATATAAATACAAATGAAAAGCGATTTTATACATATAGCAAGAATCATATACAACTCCTTACAATGTTATTATCAATGTTGTTCCACAATTATATGAAGAGCTAAATGTATGAATAGTATTGTTTTATTGTTGATAATATTGTTACCAGTACGACAAGGAGCCTTATTTAAGTGATAAGCCGCTATTAAACGAAATATATTTTTCAATATTTAGATGAATAGGTTCTTTGTTTATTTTCGTTATTTTCCTTTATATTGCTCTACATATTCTTAAGGAGTTCTGCGAAATTTATGTAATAATGTAATTATAGATATTTTCTTTAAGATCATTTCAATGTTCATCTTTCTTTTTTAAAGTTGGATTCCCACCGTTTGGCCCCTAGCATCACTGAAGAGTCCTCGGTGGACGAAACAGCTGTATGATGCAGTTCATTTTTTCGGCATACTGGTTCTATTACTAAATTTAAAAGAAGCAACATATGTGTGTGTTACGTCATCTTTCATAAGTATACTCATGCTATAAGTCCATAAAGGAATAGTTAAACTTTTGTACTTTTTATCATTTCGTGTTTTCATTTTTCCAAATTATACTGAAAACGACGGAGTTTAGTCAACAGGATTGAATGACTGTTAAAAGGGTTGAATAACAGACTTTGCATTTTGATGTTCTTCCTTGCTGATAAAGGAAAGTTTTACATGAAGACTCTCGTAAATGCACAATATAATAAGACCAGGTGTTCAGAAGAGTAAGCGTCTTCTGCTTAATCGACGACACCCGCCATGTATATCTTGGTCACATCCAAGTAGGCATCAATCCTCAAAATGAGAACCGAGTCATCATTGTCATCACAAGTAAACACACTAATAAGCAAATTCAAAAACGTCCATCTTCATATCACACAAAGATACAGATTATTTCTCGATGAGATAAAGATGGCGACCATAAAACTTGCCCATAGCCTTCATCAATCTGCATCTCTCGAATCCCTGTGCTGTAAGTTTGTTCGTCAGCAGTTGACATCTATCACGAAAATCTCGATATTCAGAGCAAGCCCTAGAATAACGAATCAACTGCGACATGTAAACACCATAGGATAAAAAAACAGGGATGTTACTATCAAGAAAGGGAAAGTTCCCGATAGGAAAATCGAACTTGTCACGTTTATCATATAGCTTAGTAGTAAGTTGCCCGTGTTTGTCATAGTTTAATAAAGATCGAGGCAAGAATCTGATGTAGGAGAGTCTGTTGTGTCTTTAATCCAAGTTCAGTAGGGAATATAAACGTTTGTAAATATACATGAAGCTGAAATCATGACTTCATTCCAGCCGTTTTAATAATTCATTTCATTAAATCCTATGTTGAAAAAATTGACAGAAAATATCAGATTAAAATAGAAAAGGAAGTCGATGACAGGTAAATAAAGAAAACATCAAAATGTCATTTAAAAGTCTACGGTAGAGTCCAGGCATAGCATGTTTAATGTTTAAAATTTTAATGCAATAATTGCTAAATTTGAATTAAGAAATGATTTCATTAATATAAAAGATAAGTCGTGAGATTTATAATGACCTCTTTATGTAAAGCCTCTAGTTCAAAAATCTTACCTCTTTAGATTCTACGTAACATTCGGTAAATAACCGGAATAAAATATGATTTGTTTATTCAGATAATACATAGATATGTTTTGGTTCAGCTTAAAGATAGGGCAACTTATGTAATTATATTAACTTATGTTATAAAAGTTATTTTTAATGAAAAAAAAACATTTAAAAAAAATCTCGTGTATATTTTTTTTTTAAATTCTCACACTAACCAGCAGAAGGATTAACTTTGCAATGATGCACCTATGACATACATTATACACCCAAAATAGTTATACTATCGCCTCATTGTCCCTGACATAATGAACACAGGACCCGTTATATTACATGACTGCTGCAGATATTAAAAAGTAGGGCACTGTCTGCGGATATCACGTGTTTACTGAGTGCACTAATACCATGATATGACACTGTGTTTTTATATCTCAGTATAATGTCATTGGAGGGGCAGGTTTAACATTTTATCTATTCCTCCTCCTGATTTATAAATTGCTCCAAAATCATCATTCGTCATATTAGTTTTTTATTTAACTAATTTAACTAGTAACTTTATTTGAAATGATTTTGTAACCAATACAAAATATTATATTTTCCTTCGGTTTCTGAAATACAAGTTACGGCCTGCATAAAATAGGTTGACTCACTGCAAAATGCACCGAGAAGTTACATTGTTGACATAAGTAGACTGTCTGATTAGCAATGCAGTTTTTGCTTACATATTCATACATCTGTCGTTCTAATTCCTATATCATACTTATTTAAATACGCCAAAAAACCTTTCGTTCATATTTAAAAATGTATTTGTAATGTTAGAGCTAGGAAGTATGTCACAATTAATATAGCAAAACTATCGAACAATAAATTTACGTACATCTTTATTGAATTGGATTTTGCTTGCAGTCTAGGGAGAAGATTTGTCGAATACTTTTCACCAGATATATACAATTACTAAGAATATAATAAAATCATTTTTTTTTTCAAAATACAAACAATTATAGAAGAAATAATGAATCCCGATGAACTAAATTGCATTTTTTTCTCTGTAAATTTGAAAGTTAACCTATATTTTGAAATATAATAATGAGAGATTACCTACAGTTGTTTCAATCATTGATCGTATTAGATAAAAATGAAAAAATTGATATTTCTTCATAATTTTTCTATTAATTGTGGATTTAATATAATACCATGCCAAGCCAATATGCACAATATTCTACCAGGTCACATTTAACTAACAAAACAAAAGAAGTACATATTGAACGTTGGCCATGGAACTTTTATAACATTAACCACTTTTAGGACTTCGACGAGTCTAGGCTTGGGTACAAAATTATAGCTTACTGCATTCCTCATCTGGGTAGACGTTCAATACTGATGTTAAAGGTGAGGAAAGACAAAGCTATGACCTAGGAAACAATATATATATTTTAAGGCAGAAAGAACGTGTAAATAACACAGACTTCTTTATGTGAACATAAAATATTTTACAGTTGTTTAAGTCATCAAGTAGACGGCGCAGAATCAACTGGGGAATAAGGTAAGGGGTTCTCAAGTTAGTTGCCGGTTATATTCTGTTCTCACCTCCAGGCCAACATCGGTGTCTACAGTGGCAAAAAAATTTAAAACAAAAATTTGGTCAATATTCCAGCTAAGGTGTTTGCATGATTTACCTCTAAAGCAAAGCCACCACGAAGTACTTAATTGTTGCGTGCCTTAAATTTTCTGTAAAATAGTAAGGGTTTGTTCATACCATTAAGTTTTACATATACAAATACAGATTTTTCTTTTTCTTTAGAGTTTGTTCATATCCCAATACATTTATACCATATTAAGACCAATTCACTGTGATACCAGAAGAATGATATAATTCCAGTTGTTATACATATGTGTATTATTAAAACAAAGAACCAAGTAACCGATTAACATTGCCCATATAGTAAACATAGATGCAAACAATAATGTAAAACACTAGCAATAATGCCTCTTATTATATTGTGAGTCCATGAAACGACCATACAAAATAAATTTCAGTTAAAAAATCAAAACCTTTAGGCAGCAAAACCTCTAAATCAATGCAATGAAAAAGCATCGTTTTAATTCCGTATACTACAGATAAACTTAATACAACCAATGATTCGAGAAAAAGTACCTTAAACATCTTACAATGATGAAGTAATTCATAATGATCTCGAGTCAGTGCACCAAGGCTATGCATTGGATGTCATTATATGACCTTTGACCTTTTTTATCTGTACATGATTACATTGTTGGTTTCTGCACAAGCACGATTACAATATGCACGTACACATAGTATAAACGCTGATGTCAACAGTTTCACAATGCATAGCAATCAACGTGAATAATATTTTTTGTTTGTTTAAATAGATAATTATAGTAATGATGCTAATGAATTACGGTAATGACGCGATATTCTCAACTGGCAATCTGTGCTACATGGTCTGAACCACTCTAGAGTACTCAAAATAAACTGATAAATGGTTTGACTTATTTTGTTTTACTTCCTATTAACAGCCAGGGTCATTGAAGGGCGTGTCAGGTTTTGGAGATGACGGAAAGCCGGAGTACCTGGAAAAAACCACCGACCTAAAGTCACTACCTGGCAACTACCTCACATGGGTTTCGAACTCGAGGGTTAGTGGTAGAATGTCAGGACATCTTAACCACTCGGCCACCGCGAACCAGAGGTGAAGGACTAGTGGAGTAAATAAATAGTGTCCTCATCGATCACTCGATTGATTTGGCACATAAAACAGTTGTTGACAATGTTTTTTGTGACCGAAATGAAACTATGTCATCCGTCAATAACTACAATTTTAACGATATTAATTACCAGTTAAAGTTAAAACAGTTGATTACTGAACTGTCTGATTACACTGGAAACTCTAACACACTCTTAAGTGTTTTCTAAATAATAGCAATATTGTTGAAAATTGTTATATTGTAAGCAAAGATATCGCTCTCCAATGTGTTGCGAAATTAATATTAAACAAGCCGTTCCATTCCAGATCTGATGAAAATGTAATTTCGTAAACGTAGCGAAATGGAAACAATTCATAACGACTTGAAATCGATATATCGATGTAGTTAGTATTGCTAAGGAAAATATCATATAAAGCTTACAGGCGAAAGAAAGAATGAAAATGAATGAATTTCAATAATATAGCAAGTTTAACCAATGTTGAAATATATAAATATAGTCGGACTAGGGGACACTAGTGGAGGATTTAATATGATCAGCAGCTCCATCTTACGAAAGCAGGGGATTAGACTATTGCTTTTAAGGTGTTGATCAAGAGCTCTGGATCATTTTGTTTTATGCAAATACTACGTCCCAATGTATTGTTTGTTATCCTAGATAAGCAGGATCTGAGCTCCAAGTGTTATGTTTTGCAGTCACCGTTGTTAGAAACGTTCTTGTAGACAACTAGCTGTTATCTGTCTGGCTATGAAAAGTAACCTCTTGGTGACGAATCCATGTCCACAATCGCTAAGCAAGAAACGATAGATATTAGTTGTTGCTGACAATCTGTTGCTGACTTTTATGGGGAAAAAATGAATTGTATTTTTGGACTTAAAGGTTATTGCTGAATACCGAGTCAACTTGATGCTGAATAGAACGTTCTACTAAAAGTAAGCAAAAACGCAGAATATACATTAGATATTATGACTATGACAAATGAAAATGTTTAAGATGTAGTAACTGACATTGATGAATCAAGATAAGCTGGTCCAGATCCTATTAACGAGAGATTATAAAAGATAGGAAAACATTTGGCAGATTGTTTAATAAGTCACTTCGTGAACTATCTCATTCAATAGCTTGGAACCTTCCAAATGGATCCCCTATTTTCTGTTTGTTTTTTGTTTGGTTTTTTAAAATGACAATAACTAAATAATACCATATCTGATTACATACCATTATTACTAATGAGTCTTTACTTCAAACAAGAACTCCAACAATAACATCAATTTATACTTTGCGATAGGGTATAACTTTATATATTACATGGATAAATTTACTGAATAACAGAATAATTATGTGAGGATGTTATTTTCACAATTTTAAAAAGGCATTTTTTTAAATGGTTATAAAGATATTGGGAAAAAAATCATAAGAGTTATCTTTCTTTGCCGATTTTTATCTCAAGTACACGATGCGTCATAGTCACAAGTTTGTGCTTCACCTTGAATAGGTTGTCGGTGTTTTATGATAAACAATAATAAACTGAACTAACATATTAAGGTCTTATGTACTCCTTCAGTTATTTGATGTTTCCTCATCCGTCTGGTACAGGCATGGGGTAATTAAAAATGTAATGGTAATGCATTGCAATGCATTACATTTTTTCAAGTAATTGAATGTAATGTGTAATTGAAGGCAAATTTAATTACATGTAATGGTAATGCAATTCATTACATTACAAAATCCCTGTAATGCCCAATTACTTTTCAATTACATTTCAATTACATGTATATTTCACCTGATTTTGAAGAGGGCCATAGTGATTTTCAAAAGTACTTAAAAAGTTGCTGTAAGGACAATTATAAATCAAGTGAAATAAATTTACTTAATTATTCATGGTAAGTATTAACCTGCTCTATCTTCTCATGTACCTAAGTGTATTAAAATAGTTAAAGAGTAAATAAAAATAAAAAGTTAAAGATTAAATTTTATTTTACATGTATATTTCTAAAGAAGATTTACAACTATAATTCAAATATTTAGGTCCTGCAATCAATTTAATTAGTGACTACAATAGTGGCTTATGATAAGGGACTAGACTTATCTACCTGGCCAAGAAGACTTAGAATCACAGATGAGTGTCAAAGGGTATACAGGTACATACAATTAGTATGGCCTGTGCTGTTGTTTTGAAGAATTATGAATTAATTACCAAAGGATATCAATATCACATTTCAGGCAAAAAGTATGCTGCATTGCAGTATTATGTGATATATGTTACCAGTTTAATCTGTAGAATAAAATGAAATATTTAACACAAAATGTAATGTGTAATTTAATTAATTACAATGGCAACGTAATGGTTATTTAATTAATAACATTTCACATTTGTGTAATGGTAATGCCATTTTTACAAAGTAATGTGTAATTTAATTAATTACATTACCATGTAATTAAACCCATGCCTGGTCTGGTATCGTTATGTCGAATGCTTTTATTAGAGGGTGGCAATCCGTATTTTTGTAATGCGAAAATAATTGGTATTACGAACAGAACTGCGGAGGTTTGAAAAACAAATTAGAGAATACTGAAACGTAAAATAAATCATAATCCAAACTCAAAATCGATTAAATTAGGGGCAAAATATGAACAAAGGAAAGATTTACATAGAGACTCTTGAAAAAGTACAAGAGAATAAGACCAGCTGTTCAGGAAGAGTAAGCGTCTTCTGATTCATCGACGACACCCGCCATATAAATCTTGGTCACATCCAAGTAAGCATCAAGTCCTCGAAATGAGAACCGAGTCATCATTGTCATCACAACAAGTAAGCATGCTAATGCGCGTACTCAAAAACTTCCATCTTCATATCACACAAAGATACAGAATATTTTTCAATGAGACAAAGATGGCGACCATAAAACTTACCCATAGTTCTGATCAATCTGCCTCTCTAGAATGCCTGTGTTGAAAGATTATCAGTCATCATTATTTTTCATCATTATTTTTATTACCTCTTTTTCTGCTTTGAATATTGTTCACATGTGTTCCCCAATCGTCATTGTTTGACTTAACTTTGTATGAAAAATACAACACGAACCTATTTATACATCTTCAGCAAGACAAAATAAGAAATGTGTAGTCAACGCCTACGGAATCGATAATTTTCTCTTAAAATGGAATTAAATCCAAATTCAAGATTAGTTATACCCATAATTGATTTCCGTTTTACGCGGGGTTAAAAAACCAAAACAGAAACATAGATGGAAATCCCGGTCCTATCTAAAATCTTCAATCTGACAAGATAATGCTTCCATATAAGGCTTCCTATTTACCTAATGCAGCGCAAACGTGTAAAAAGGGGTGATTAAATAAACACGTGTTTGAAAGAAAAAATAAGATACAAGCATTCTGATGTAAAACGATAGAATACACTAATATACATTCTTTAAAAATCTAACCAGAAAATCAAACGTCGGAAGGACATAATGATTAGAATAAAAAGCCTCCATAGCCATCATCACCACATGATATCGTACTTAGTATAAGCTGGGGATTCAGTTCAGTTCAGTTCAGTTCAGTGTTTATTACTTTAAACTGTTTGGATCATCAGTACAGTGTATATTTATACAGTGTAAACAAATAAAACAATACAAATTATATACAGACACACGACTTACAGGACATGTAATGTAGCGAGACATCTCACATTACTATTATCTACATTATATAAATATTTAACTCTCTTAACGAGCATCTATAACTCATATCTGTTATTCTCACAATATATGTGGGGTGAAAAGTGTATGTAGAGCCCAAGCCTGGACCACTTTTTTTCCTGCACCCTGACTATAGATTTACTTATATTTTCAGAATGGCTTAATGAGTTAAAACAAATTCTCCGTAAAATACTATTGTCAATGTTTTATATTTGAAAAGACCGCTGTTGAGTTAAACATATAGACTGGTAATAATCTGGGTACTGGAAAGTAGTGAGGGATCGGGTACGGGGTACAATTTAATCACTCATTTTGCCCCACTCAGTTTAACAGATGACCTTAGAATGACCCCTCCTTCAGCATGGTCAAGCTCTTCATCCCCATATTGATATGATCTTCATCCCCATATTGTTATGATCTAGCTAGACACATAGTAACCGGCGATCTTAAAACCATCCCCAACATAAAGCTACAGAAGCTTTTCATGAAGGGTCCTAAGTATCGAGAGACTCCATCCATCAAATGGAATGTGAATTTCAAGATTCTTATTGACTATGCCAGACAATGGTCTAAACGTGAACATGCTGAATCGGATGCACTTTCAGAATGGGTTAAATTTATCAGGTCCTCTATCGAGAAAAAAAAGCAGTCGGCGAAAATATATGAAAACTAAACAAAAGTCAATATTTCTTGACCCAGATGTTCGAACAACACTCAACGACCAACATGAAAGGAAATGAGGTTATGTCTGCAGACAAGGCATCTAATAACCTGATTCTGGTTTTCAAACGCTTTTATATTTATTTTTTGCAAAACGAACAGGGCCTGCTTGATAACCAAGAAAACCCTTCTTACACATTGACCGATATTTTGAATATCTAACCATACATCATTACAATGTTTCTATATACCAGTTAACGAGAAAGACGCTGACCTACAAATATACCTCGTTCATATAAGTTACCTAAACTACACAAGGATGTTTATAAGCAACGGTTTATCGCTGGCTCGTCTCATTGCTCATCCAAACCTTAATCAAATCTTCTTACTACTATTCTTAGTACCGTGTGACACTGTAAACTCCAGAAGTGGCATTAACGGGGTGTGGATTTTGAAAAACTCGAAAGATCTTCTGATCTGTCGTAAGCATCTCCTTCTCAAAAATGTTTCGTTTATCAAAACATTGTTTTTTTCCTTCCTGTACTCTACAATACCAAATACCAAACTGAAAGAACGTCTTCGGTCTCTCATTATGAGAGCTTTTTTTCCAAGACAGGTGGACGACGATACAAAAATATGGTTGTGAGCTATAGTGGATCATACTCCAACAAAAAAAAAGCTAGAATGAAAACTTTTAATAAACTGAGGAAGATTTATTATGAATGATTGAATTCCTGGTTGACAATATCTTTGTTGAGTTCGGAGGAAAGATTGTTATCACGACCACGTCGATCGTATATACCCTTCTGAACTTGAAATAAAGGACCGACAGACATCAGCTGCTTACCTCGATCTCTACTTGAACTACGGTCAATACGGACAGCTTACTACTAAGCTATACGATAAACGTGATGATTTCAATTTTCCGATCGTGAAGTTTCCATTTCTTGATAGTAACATCCCTGCTTCTCCAACCTATGGTGTTTACATGTCGCAGTTGATTCGATATTCTAGGGCTTGCTCTTAATATCGGGATTTTCGTGATCGATGTCTTTCAACACAGGCATTCAAGAGAGGCAGGTTGATGGGAACTATGGGCAAGTTTTATGGTCGCCATCTTTGTCTCATTGAGAAATATTCTGTATCTTTGTGTGATATGAAGATGGACGTTTTTGAGTATGCTCATTAGTGTGTTAACTTGTTGTGATTGACAATGGTACTCGATTCTTATTTTGAGAACTTGATGTTTACATGGATGTGACAAAGATATACATGGCGGGTGTCGTCGATAAAGCAGAAGACGCTTACTCTTCTGGAACACCTGGTCTTATTCTCTTTTACTTTCACAAGAGTCTCCATGTAAATCTTTCCTTTGTTCATATTTTGCCCCGGGTTTAATCGATTTTGAGTTTGGATTATGATTTTGTTAACGCTTCTAGTTTCCCTTATTTATTTCCAGCAGACTGTTGGCATTCCAATGGAAACAAACTGTGTCCCACTCTTGACTCAATTGTTTTTGTTTTCATACGAGGAGGAATTTTTTGAGGGGCTTATTACGACGGCTTACAAAAACCTTGTCAAATATTTAAATTTCATTATCAGGTATATCGACGATGTGTTGTCCATCACCAACAAGACGTTGGCTGACCAAGTCGATCGTATCATACCCTGCTGAAATTGTCGAGAGGCCATGCAACGAAAAAAAAGACTGTGACGTATCGTTTTACTTATCATTCAGTCCGCTCATATTAACTTTATGGAATTGTCAAAGCGACATTGTTATATCAACATTTAAAAGTGGTTTATGATAAATTCAATACCACAAACGATGAGAAAGTGAAGGAAAAAGAAAGGCGGTCAACATTTCATCTCAACAAATTTTATTGTAAACAAAAGGATTGGACAACAGGCAAGCCTATATAAGACCTCTCCAATAGGTACAACATATATAAAAACTAAAGTGAATAAAGAAAATAGTATATATCATAGACAGTAATGCATACACACACACCCTCACACAACACATCTATATTAGTCCTCTCCAATAGGTACCATATATATAAAAACTAAAGTGAATAAAGTAAATAGTATATATCATAGACAGTAATGCATACACACGCACGCATTCACGATGTGTACTCAGCCTCAGTAAATATTAGATCCGCCGTCAGATATATAAAGTTGATTGATGAACAAGTATGAATGCGAAGTAAATAACTCCGTGCACAATTATAACGGAAACCTAAAATATATTACACGCCGTGCATGCATAACCTACTTTAAATGTCCTCAAAACTGTTAGCAGGAATGCGAAAAAAAAAGCCAAGGGTTAAATTCTTATCAGCATATTTGAACAAAATGTTTTATGATACTTTATAATTATTTATTGTTGAACAAAATGAAATAACAAAACGTTTTTGTCACAGCTGTCAGTCACGTTAGGTAGACACTACATGTATAAATATATGGAGAGATCTCAGCACGCAATGCTTAGCGGGGGATACAATATTTGTTACCCTGTAATACAAACATGCATATCTTTTCCACGTCTTATAATTATTTGACTGACAAAGAGCTAGGCTATGTACATATCGGCATGTTCCTGCTTAATTATGTTTAATATGTTCAACAATATGTTGTATTGGGTGTAAGAGATATTTAATTATCAAATGCATAAATATTTAGTAAACACCTGTGCAGCTTTGATAGAAAAATAACTTTACCATCCGGTTGTGACCCGAAGCCATAAAGTTGTATACTACCTAAATGTTGAATTGAGACATAAAGATGTATGCTACTTTTATGTGACATTGAGACGAAAGGGTATATGTCTCCTTAATGCTACATGGAGACTTAAGGATGCATGCTACCTAAGTGTGACATGGAGACTTAAGGACGTATGCTACCTTACTGTGACATGGAGACTTAGGATGCATGCTACCTAAGTGTGACATGAAGACTTAATGATGTATGCTACCTTATTGTGACATGGAGACTTAAGGATGCATGCTACTAAGTGTGACATGGAGACTTAAGGATGCATGCTACCTTAATGTGACATGGAGACTTAAGGATGCATGCTACCTTAATGTGACATGGAAATTTGGGGATGTATACTTCTTTACTTCGACCTAAGGAGGTATGCTTCCCTACTGTGACATGGAATCTTAAGGATGCTCGCTACCTTAATGTGATAAGGAAACTTAAGGGTATATGCCTTCTTAATGTGACACTGAAACTAAGGGATGTATACCACTTTACTGTGGCCTACGGAGTACGCTTCCCTATTGTGACATGTAGATCTAAGGATGTATGCTACCTTACTGTGACATGGAGACTTATAATCATTTATGCTACCTTACTGTAACATAAAGACTTAAAGGTGTATGCTACCTTTCTTTGACATGGAGACTAAAGTGTGTATGCTACCTTAACTCTTTCGGCGCCAAAGTCGACTTTTGTCGACAGCGAGGACGAGCGCCAAAGTCGACTTTAGTCGACATTTTGAAAACAATAATCTTAAGATTTTCATAAAATTTTGGAAATCCAAGATGGCTGCCAGGGTCGCATGACCTTGACTTAATGTGAACAATGTCCTAAAGATACAGCGCTAGCTTCATTTGAACTTTATATCCATCAAGTAGCATGTTCCTACACCAACTAAAACAATGCTATAAAGTGTTAAGCATAAATCTATATTTAGCAACAAATATATATTTATGTCAGAATTACATGTTTTGGTAACTTTATTTCCTATTGTAATATATGCCTGCCACCACTTATATTCTTCATTATATCAGTAGATACAGACATTCATAATATAGATTGAAACCTACAGATAAGTGAAAAAAAGAAATATAGCTGTAAAATCAACAATTTTATCAAATTATGAAAATCCAAGATGGCCGCCAAGGTTACATGACCTTGATTGACCTTGAATGACCTGTGATGAGGTGCATTTGGTAAAGCTTCATCTGAACTTTATATCCACCAAGTAGCATGTCCCTACACCAACAAATAAGAAAAAACATACATTGTTAATTAAAATTCCTTTAATTTTTAAAATATTAGTAATTAATATTTGGCGCTGGGCCAATATGTTAAAAAGGTAATTTGGCGCCGAAAGAGTTAATGCGACATGGGGACTTAAGGATGCATGCTACCTTACTGTGACATGGAGACTTAAGGATGTATGTTACCTTACTGTGACATAGAACCTTGAGGATGTATGCTACCTTACTGTGACATGGAGACTTAAGGATGTATGCTACCTTACTGTGACATGGAGACTTAAGGATGTATGTTACCATACAGTGACCTTTATTATAAGGGTAGAAATAAATTTTGTTATTTCTTTAAATCATTTGTCATGAATAAATACTATGACACAGAAACTTACGGACGCATGCAACCTTACTGTGAAATGGAGGCTTAAGGATGGATGCTACCTTACGGTGACATAGAGACTTAAGGATGTATGCTACTTTATTGTGACATGGAGACTTAAGGATGTATGCTACCTTACTGTGACATAGAACCTTGAGGATGTATGCTACCTTACTGTGACATGGAGACTTAATGATGTATGTTACCTTACTGAGTCATAGAGACTTAAGGATGTATGCTACCTTACTGTGACATAGAGACTTAAGGATGTATGCAACCTTACTGTGACATAGAGACTTAAGGATGCATGCTACCTCACTGGGACATGGAGACTTAAGGATGTATGTTACCTTACTGTGACATGCAGACTTAAGGATGAATGCTACCTTACTGCGACATGGAGACTTATGGATGCATGCTACCTTACTGTGACATAGATACTTAAGGTGTATGCAACGTTACTGCGACATGAGGGCTTAAGGATGCATGCTACCTAACTGTGACATTGAGGCGAAAGGATACATGCAATCTTACTGCGACATGGAGTCTTAAGGATGCATGCCACTTTACTGCGACATGGGGGATTAAGGATTCATGCCACCTTACTTCGACATGGGGGCTTAAGGATGCATGTCACCTTACTGCGACATGAAAGCTTAAGGATATATGCTACCTTACCGTGACACGGTGATATATGCTTCATTGCTGTGCCATGAAACCGTAAGATGTATGTTACTTAACTGTGAAATAGAGACTTTAAAAAGACATACCGCCTTAAGGTTGCGTATATTTAGTAGACGGATTGTCTCAGCTTGCACAGTCATTGGAGGCTATTCAAAATTTTTATTGAGGTATAGATAGTCTTATGTACTGTTTTCTGTGGTCGGTTATTTTACCAGCTAGTCGGGGTCCTGTGTCTTTCTATCGTAATGTTACAAAGTTCAGTTACGACCGAAGGGGACTTGGCACGTTAAAACGTGGTGTTGGCAAATCAATACCTTATCGATCACTTCATTTATTGATTGATTATCTATCGATCAGTTGGTCTACCGACATAAAACCTTGACATCGATTGCTATTTTAGAGTTTACATATCTACCTCAGCAAAAGGTCAATAAAAGACGAAGATTGATGCAGATGTTGGAAGGGGCGAAGTGGGATGGGTTTGGAGAGGAGATGGGGATGGGGCGGTGGTGGAGGGGGATTTGATTTAAAAAGCAAATATTTAGCTGAAAAGTGGGAAAACAGAAATGACGGAAAAGGAAAAGGCGGCGAAAATTAAAACAAAGACGAAAAGGGATCAAAGGAGATGGAAAATGGTTACTTTTTGGTTTAAATGAATAAATGAAGTCATCAATAAGACCTTCTCTACGAAATTTCTTTGTGAAAACTATAGAAAATAATTTCCTCTTCAAAGTATACTGCCATTATCTGTTCGGCATAATTTGGCGATATAAAGGGGTTAAGTTAGTAATAGATACAGACTAACTTACATGATACTGAACATGATAAGGAGGACATTGAAAATACGGTACAATATGTATATATGTCAGGTGACCAGTAATAGAATGTCACTATAACAATACTGTATAGTGTGTTAACCTATAGCTATATACAATATATATTTATCCCTTTCATAGGGAAGCGAGCACGACCATTTGGTTCTCAATGACATGTAAAGCGGCTTAGATGATCTATCAATTACATAAAAAGGAAAGATCCGACGACCATTGGTCCGAGGTTATCGCCCTTCCTGGATTTTTTTTTACAAAACATTGTATTGGTCAAGATTTACATACATAAAGTGCAAATTATATCCTCACACGTGGATGTTCTTAGATATATACATTTGTATTATTCTTCCACTTTTTTACAAATTCTTATTTTAACTCAAACATACACACTTTTCTCATACCTAGATAATTAAATATCATAATTAGTTGTTTTGACACAATGGTATTCTATTTTGCTTTATAACCCTTCCTGAATTTCAAAGAGTATTGACTTAACTAATATCAATTAAATTATTTCATTAGGCGTAATTGAGTGTTCATTAATTTATCAATAATTGAGATTTAAAATATTATATGAAAGATATTGTTCTAACGGTTAAAAAGTATGACCATTTAATCAAAATTAATCTAAACACCATGAAATGGAATTCTACATTTGATAAAAAAAAAAACCCACACACACACATACCACAGCCGGAAATAATTCGACGATATAGTTTTAATCTTCGCATTGAGACGGATATAGGAATGACCCATATGCATCTCAGGATCAAATCAATCGTTTTTGTTTTCACTTTAATACACTACAAAAACATGTAAAAGATACATGTGTACCTAGGTAATTGTCAGTCTTCTTGCCCTACTGACCGGTGGTCAGAGTCACGGATTTAAGACAAGTGTGTTAAGGAGAATTAAACCACTCTAAGTGTGTTAATCCCCCTCCGTAAACACAAAGACAAAGACAGCTAGCCAACTGGCACGTAAGACATATACATATACATTGTATAATTGTTTATGAACTTTGGATTTAATATATATATATATCTATATATCGTCGTATACCGGCTATTCATTAGTGTATTAGCCCGAGAGTTAAAGCCGAGTTAAATCGTCGTGCATAAGATAAGCCTCGTGTATTGGCAAAATGTATCGGTAACAGTCCACTGGCTTCATTTGTATATACCTTTAAATTCAAATCTACTGCTACAGGTAGGGCTGCCAAGTCCGAGCGCTATTATTCTGTCTTAGTCCTGCAATGGTTGGACAGCACTGTAATGCATAGTTACGCCCGGAGTCCCTATCACGGCTGGTAATTTAAATCAGAATTATAGACCCTAAGTTAAGGACAAAGGCAATCCTGATCTCAGATTGTAAGGAAGACGTGCAAAAATCTATCGGTGTATAGAAGTAACGCTACCTGACGGAACACTGACACATAGTGGCCGAGACTGCTATCGAACGGATTACCGGAGCGCGGGTTCTAATGCCCGGGGACCCGAGTGATGGATGCCCCTCCCTAGTTCTCCCACCCACGGGGATGTAGCCAATACGGATGCAGCATAGAGGAGATCTTCTGTGTGCGTCATAGCGGTGATACCGTGCATTGCCTTATTTGGATAATTACTGCGGTGTGAGAACTTGTGACAGTCATGAGCGGGATAACACTTCCCGCCATCCCGGGGGCGTACCCCTCTTCCGTGAAGTCCCTTCCCCTGGGGCTCGGACTCGGCAATAACCATGGTTCCCGGCCCTCGAGTAGTGGAAGCGGGAGCACGGCGTTTACCCTGGTCCCTCATGTCTACTATGGTAAGTCTAGTTCCTGGTTTGTATCGTAAATGTACTTTGCTTATCCGAAAATAATATTATATTTCATCAATTTTTGTCTGATATCCCATTTTCGTCTGGTCACACATATCAACAGCAGATTTGTGTAATATTGTCTCATTTTATGCTGTCTCTTGTTCTTTCAATGATTTATAAACGTGTTTTACTCATTTTATTGACACAAACAATCATCATGATACATATATATAGTATCATACATGTACTGAACTAACTAATTAATAACTTATACTCGATCAACAATTCTAAGAATATCTTAAAATGTTTTAATATCCGGATATGTTGGAACAGGAACCGACTTGATTAATTAATGTTATTAGATAAAAATGTGTCCCGTTTTTTAACTAACATGTTATTTGTCAAAGGAAATACTTCCATTTCATTTCAACTTATCTGGTCGTCTGACCTTCCATCGACCTCTTCTTGAAATCGCTTTGACTTGCAGCCTTCTGTGGCCAAATATTAAAGTTTTACTATAAAACTAGAGTTAGAAGTGACGTACTGATCGTTATCTCAATAGAATACGAGGAACTAGCATGTATGTATCATAAAGTACCAAACATCATAGTATCACAAATTCATGAAATAAATTTCACATACATGAAAACCCACACGTATTATGAAAAAAGACATGAAATATCGACGAAATGGATTATACGTGTTAATTTCAACATCGATATACCGGTAACATGACTCCGAGTAAAGTAAGTCGTTTATTACAGACTCATATACAGCATGTAAACTTACCTGTCAACATAAAAAATAATGTCTTATTATAACTGAACAAAGTTAATTAAGAATCCGGATTTTAGACATGAGCTAGCTTAAGATCACAAAGTAGTTAATGAAAACGTTATCAGATATAAAACTTTATATTCATCAATTGAACGCAAATCTAAATTTGTTACATAAAGTTGATATAAAAACTTCTTGCTATTTTTCTTATGTTTATTTTCAAAATCAATTAGACGACTTGATGCTGTATGGAAATAGACATTTTTGCCATGTAAATAATATTGTTTGAAAATGATGACAACGATAAGTACTGTCAATATGATATCGTTATCTCGCTCCGAAATCTCGAAAGAGAATTTTAAGTAAGTTTCAAACGCTATATTTCTTAATCAGTGTTATTCATTGTAGTTGAATTAACACTTCCTTATCACTTTTCAGTTCAACCTAGTTTATCTATACATTGGACATATAAAGTCATTCAATTTGAACCCCCCCCCCCAACCAAAAAAAAAACAAACCAAGCAAACGAAAGATAACGAAATCTGAAATTTTCAGATATGTCTCTCCTTGATTTATGAGAAAATAATCTTCCTTACATTTATGATTAGCGCTAACAAAGGTGTAGCTATCGTAATACAATATATGTAGCAAGTAGCTCTAGATATTAACAAATACAATGAAATGAATTAAATGATACACAACTGTTATGAATTAGTAGTTAACAACTCATCCGGTAAACAAGATTAACGCATTTCATTTTTTTTAGAATACGTATTTGAATTCTCGTCACGTAAACACCATGCGATTGACAACCGAATGTGTTCCCATTATATAATATACCTTTACACGATAGACTAGACATTACCTAATACAGATATCTGACACCATGCTGGCCACGCCGGGGCTTGTTCATTTCATGTTACATAAATAGACATCTTAAGCATGAAATGATTTCCATTAGTCTTAAGAAATACACTTTTAATCACTTAATCTCCTTTTATGTATACACGTATTTATCGCTCGCGCGCGCGCGTGCGTGGCGATGGCCATGAGCTACCTTTGCCACTTTATGCTGATTACATTTTTGCAATAAACAGGACTCCTGCGATATATTATTTCGATAATTTGTGATGCTCTCGGTTCGTTCCACTTTTATTATAAATGAATCGACATTATTATTTTATATCGACCATCTCCTGTGTCTTTTTCCGTTTCCGGAAGGTCTTAAAACGGAATGTGTTTGACTGGCAGGAAGTTCATTCATCAGAATCGATGCTGTGCCGTTGACAGGGAATACATTTTGTACTTTAGCATTAGTGTGCTCTGGTTACGATTCTAATTTATAACTCGAGCGAAGGAGATTTAAATGGACATAGAACGGTTTCATGCACATGGTTGAAAGTTGTCGTGTACAAAATTGTGACATATTGAATCGATTTCAATGTTGTATAAAACGTTAAAGGGTTTCCTTAAATATTGACATTAAAAATAACAAAGTGATGGGGCTAGCAGCGGCTACATAAACTACATTGGCCGTACGTACCCGTATAGATCCCAGTAGAAACAAGCCAGTCTATATCACGTACCTTTAAATTATAAAGTTCTTTTTTGACATACTTTATTATTTGTTACCATTTATATATGTATTCCCATAAGGAGGTTAATTTGAACCAAAGGACGTGTCTATCATGCATTAACACTTAAAAAAAATATTACTGATTGAATTTTTGAACTTATTGGTGAATTAAGTTGAAGAATCGACCGATATCATGTGTGTGATTTCAAGGCATTTATATCGCAGAAACATTTTGCTGGACATTATCCAGGGGTTCGCCTTATGATCTAATGTTCCTCATAGACAATCCCGATTGGAATCAGTTAGCATATCGTAATTGTGCCTCGACCAGTTATTAACAATAGACAAATATTGGGAGATTTCCACCCCATTTGTCATCCCTAGGACTCAGGTGTGGACAACAAAGCATGCTAACAGCAAATCTAAAAGGAGTCTCTAGCATTAAATTAATATACACGAGAAACATTTCTTATATATATGTAAATGTAACAAGTATATGACAGTCCAAAATTAAACAGCAACTGATCATACATAAAAACACCTCACATCTTTCAGAAGAATATATATCGAGTTTTTCTCTACGCGTATTTCTTATTATCTTGAACGTTTAAGCTCAAAGAAAAATCAAGATTGAACGGCGGTGTTTGTGTAGAGACCATTTAAAAATAGAGCAAAAGTGTTGATAAGTTGACAAGAGTAATTTATTTAAGGTCTTAGGTACCGCAAGGTGCCATATTAGCACCCCTCGTTTTTGTTGTTTATATGAAGAAATATTGAAAAATTAAAATAAATCTTTCAAGTCGGATAAACTTGATAAAAGAAGAAGGAAATTAGGCAAATAATGTAAAAACAAAAGCCAACATGAATAATTGAATCAACAGTGTTTTCTAATGAAATCTATATTTATTTCTACGTAAATCACACCGGCACTGATATATTATTGAACGACTCTGAATTTTACCGTACATGTGTATTGATAGTATCATGTTCAGTAAGCCTCTCCCGAGGACGTCAACGCGGTCAAGTATTAGTGACCCGGCTGTGTTTAAATAGGGGATCGAACTGAACAGTTTGTGACAATTTTAAGCAGGGAGGGATATCAGATACCGTTATATATGCCCAAACGCTGCAGAAAATAATCAACGTCTGTTTGTCTTGCTAGCAGAATAAACACTTGTCGGATTGTTGGGTGCAAACGGCTGTCAAATCCTTATTAGATATCTAATCGGCTTCTATTTGTTAGCTAAGTCTCTGGAACTTTGCTAAAACATGTAAGGTCATTCCTACAGGTGGCGGGTGAATAACGGCTCAAAAACGGATGAAATATATCCCTAGTATTGATCTGAGTTAACAACGCCACCTGGTGACAGAGTAACAGTACTGTGCAACCTGTATCAAGTGTCCCTTGTGTAACCCGTTAACTTGTAGAAATCAGACAATTATATCTCCCATAGATACTTGATGACTGTGAAGTTTGTTTCTGAATTCCACTGGGAATGTAGGGCTCCATAACAATCTATACTGCGGAGTTTATCACCCCGGAAACTTAAAAAGTTAAAAACAAAAAACAACTTCGGTTTTGTCAGGAATAACTACTTAAGTCCTTTTGTAAGTTTCGGAGGTATTTTCCTCGTAACGGCCAATGACTATAAAAAGACGGCGTCCGAAAGTAATAACGAGGCAAAAATCTAGGACAACTTTAAAGTGCTGTCACATTGAAATGCTACTCTATCTTAAATCATTATATCGACCAGCCAGCTAGCGAAGAAAGAGCTCTGACAGTTAAGGGAAGATGGAGGTTGCAAGCATTGCAATTTGGGTAGCAAACTCTTTTCGTGGCTTTTTAACGTGATGGCATAGAAAAAACCATAGAAGATAATTCCTGATCCCAAAGCTGACCCGTAATATAAGGCCTATCATTTATCTGTATCTCAACAGAGAGAAATAACTACTACCCCCCTCAAAGTGTTAAGTCGGCAATATCTTGACAACACTATCGATTTCATTCTTGTCCAAGTTTCGGCAGGTATTAGCACAGTTTTAAACCTTTGAAATACCATATCTCCCAAAATAATTAACATTCACCGTACGCAATAAAACAACTGAGAATATAATAACCTATTTGTCCACTTATTTTGATTGAAAATGATGCCTCAGTTCTCACATTGAGGCGAATGTTGTGTGTGAAGCCGTAGACGCTTACTCTTCCGGAACATTTGGTCTGATTCGTCTTACGTTTTCAAGGGGCTCCATATGTTAGTCTTTTCATATTTTGCCCCTATAGTTTAATGGATGTTGAGTGCAGATTATGGAATTGCTGTCACCTCGGTATTCTCTGATTAGTTTAGACAGTAAAGAGCCTCCATTTGTGAATGTCTGAAACTTTTGTATAAGAAAATAAACACGAAAACTTGTTACGTAAACTTGCTGTAATATATATTTTGATTTACCCAAAGACAAAACAAGCATAATTTGAAAGGTGACATCATAAATGTGATTGATAGTGTTACCTACCGATAAATTTCAACATTGTCATTAATAGGTTATATTGCGTTTATCTACATAATGGTGTAGAATCCATCATAGATTAAGCAGACTATGCCCTATTTTCTGTATGCAATTCTACATAGACTGTCTATTTCGTCAAAGATTTGTCAGCTTAATATCAAAATCTTTAAGTAACACTTTAACGAAAAATTTCGTTTGTATTTTTATAAATTCTTCCACGAAACATAAAGAGAAGTGATAACTTATCTACCAAGACAAAACGATCAACTGAAAGGGAGAACGTTGATAGATAGTTGTTAGTTTAGAACCGAGATGTAAGCTGGTGACAGAACGACTTCTTAATTTATTTGTTGTGTATATGTATACTATGGCTGTGTATTTAAGATCTATTTGCGCGTTAAATCAGGCATTCGGTTCCCGATTACAAACAAAAGACACATCGGGCGATCGGACGAAACCTGTTTTGTTTTAGTATAGATATCGGCTTTTATTATACTTATTTAACAGGCAAGGTTAACAAGAGTCATTCTGCTATTGAAAACACATCGTTGGGATTGTACAATGGTTTCAATACCCTGGCGTATTTTAAAGCAATATATCATCTTCAAATACCGACAATTTGACAATTTTTTCATACATATTTACTACTATATACTAAATTGATCAATATAGTATTGATAAAAAAAAAATATTTGAAATTGATATACCTTTATGGGCATTTTTTCTTGCGTTTGGTATTCTACTGGTAAATAAGTAATAAACGATGATTTGTGACCACTGAATTGCTATGTATGTTCTTCAGTGTCATACCAACGGCATTAAAATGTGTATTGCATGAAATAATATATAGAAATATGGATAGTTTATGACTTTTGAAAATGATCGGAATATTCAACCGTTTTAATTATGAATAACAAAAAGACAACATTAAAACATATCATGTTTTAAACGGTCTATCCCATGAACATTCTCCCATAAAGCTATTTTATCAGTAACATAAATTATAACTGGTAACGAGAACTTTTCAAAGTGGGAAACGGTACACTCGATACTGATAATAGTATAAAAATAGACTGTGTCTAGAATGATATGTGATAGTATTCAGTTTAATTGGCAGAGGGCATATACAACAGTCTTTAGATATATTCTGTGAAAGCTTGGTAGAAAAAGCAGGTTCAGTAGTATGGTGTACCAACGATCCGACAGAGGTCAAAGTGCGATTAGTTACACTGAAGATATTCTAGAAAAAAAATATACTAGAAAAACTGATTCAACAAGTTTATGTGAAAGGTTTTACAAAGTTAGGCACATACAGTAGTATGAAATAATATGACCTCTTAATGTGTGTTTAAGTAAATTATATTATAAGGTTTGACGAAATATGGACAACTGCATGAATGACAAAAAGTTTACCAAAAGAAAATAAATTCAGCTTTGGAATACATTGTCATCAGCATCATATCCATAGTCACCATTGTTTCTTTATTGAGTTTATAGAAAAGATTTCCCAGAAGACTGTTGACATTCTAATTGGAGCAAACTGTGCCCCACTCTTTGTTTTTGTCTTCACTCGAGGCGGATTTGACAAGGGGCTTCTATTTATTAGGTCAGGTTACAAACACCTTGCCAAATCTTTAAATTTCATTTTAGGAAGTTGTCAATGAACAACAAGAAGTTTGCTGACCACGTCGATCATCGATATCCTTCTGAACCTGAAATTAAGGACACAACAGAGTCCTTCACATCAGCTGCTTACCTCGATCTTTACTTAAACTATAACCAACACGGTCAGCTTACTACTACGCTGTACAATAAACGTGAGGACTTCGAATTTCCGATCGTGAACATTTATTGATTATAACATCCCTTCCTCTCCAACCTTTGATGTTTAAATGTAGTTGAATCGTTTCGGTTACTGACGAACAAACTTACATCACATGAATTCGAGAGATGCAGGTTAATGAAGACTTTAAGCAAGTGGTATGGTCACCATCTTGGTATCATTAGGAAATATTCTGTATCTTTGAATATGGTCATTAGTATACTTACTTGTTGTGTTTGAGAATGATGCCTCAGCTCTCACTTTAATGTCATGATATTTACTTGGATCTGACCTTGAATTCCATGGTAGGTGATGTTGATGAAGCACACAACACATACTTTCCTGCAAAACCTGGTCTTAATCTCTTGTACGTTTTGAAAGGTAAATGGTTTTGTTAATGCCTCGGTATTCTCTAATTGTTTTTGTTTAAATAACAATAATATTTCACACATAATTAGTTGCCGTAAAACCAGATAATGTCTCCCCTATAAAAAATCACAATCTTCAACGGGAAGATAAGGAATGACTGTTTCAGAGACTGAAATGTTCGGTCAACGATTTAACATATAAAAGACATTCTGAATTATGTTTTCGAATACATTTTAAACAAGAGTCCTTCATTTATAGGCTACTGACGTTTAAAATCAATATCACACTTCGGCAGTTTAACGAATTAATATTTTGTTCGAATAGTTAAAATTCATGCTAAGACTTTATCTGATATTTTAAGCTCAATCGACTGGTTATATTTACATAAACGATAATATTGTAAAACATTAATGAACAATAAACAACGTAATATGGCCTATTATAATCATTTAATACTTTTTTGAGAATGTAAACCACATATATTTGTCAACAACAACAACATAAAAACGTTGGTATGATATTTTATGTGTTATATATGTGTGTTTTGATGGTAATTATGTGTATGTGTATTCAGGTTGTTGTGGTCAGGACAGGATACACCCGGAGCGGTTCATACCGTATCAGGTTTCATATATGTTACGCCACATACTATAACATAACATAAACACATGTCTGCTGGTAGATTTTCTATAAACAACACTACGTCAATACTTTGATTCAACCTTATATTTCAAAACGATATAATTTCACCATATGAATATTTCAAAAAACGATTTCAAAGGCGTCACTCCTCAGTCATTTGCTTTGCATCACTGACGCGTCATACATTGACAAAACAGGTGTTTGTGCAGTGTTATTAATTGTTAGGTTCGCCGATATCTTACTCTTGATTTCAATGTTGCTATAAAGTGCCTTTTGTACAATCATTTTAATAGTCCAGATTTTAAAAGTTAAGGATAGGTCTTGTTTTTCTTATCTATATACAAACATCAGTTTTAGCAGGTACTTTCGACAGAATACAATGTAAAGGAAATCAGCTACACTGTTTTATTTCTAGATTGTTTTAATCGTAAATTCGTATCTTAATAGATAAGCTATTACACGCGAAGGAAATCACGTTTATACTCAATCTAAATAAAATACGAGCGGACAATAAACAACATTTAAATGTCCAGCTAATTGGGTACGCTGTTTACGTTATCAGAGTGCGTGCTTACGTACGACGTAGTTTGTTTATCAATAGATATACGCCTGCCGTCGCAGGCATTTAAGTTGTTATTTGAGACATTTTTATGACTCGTAAACAATAAGATCATACAAGGCCAAATGGCTGAATATTGGCAATCGTCAAATATGTGTCAATAGAGATATATTAGAAATCAAATACGTACTTCAGGGAGGGATACAATCGCAAGTAATTGATGTGTTTTACGTCATGAAGTGGGTTAGATATGCCTCTCCCTGCCTTTCTGAACTTATATCTTGGGTTGCTGCAAGGTGCTCAATAAAAGCCTTATTTGTATATCTCCTCGAGGAAAAAAAATCAGAGAATACCAAAGCGTCAACAAAACAATAATCCGAACTCAAAATCGATAAAACTAGAGGCAAAAAAGGGAACAAAGGAAAGATTTACATGGAGACCCCCGTAAAGGTAGAAGATATTAAGACCAGGGCCTGTATTCATGAAACCGTTCTCTTTCAAGCATGGATTTTGTGCTCAAGACTGATTCCTTGTTCTGGCTATAATTTAGTTTAAAACTCTTGTTTTGTCAAAGTTGGCTTGAGCACAGAATCGATGCTTGAGCATGAGAACGGTTTCATGAATACGGGCCCAGGTGTTCCGGAAGAGTTATCATCTTTTGCTTCATCGACGTCACATCCAAGTAAGCACCAATCCTCATAAGATACAACTCAACTTACAATCGGGGTACTGAACAGAATATGGGAAAACACTGAAACAAAGACACCCACTTTTAATCCCTCTCTCACAAAAAATGTAGAACTGCAGTCGAACCTCGTTATATCGAATCCGACGAGACCAAGAACAAACTTCGAGTTATCCGAGGATTCGAGGCAGGGGAATATGAATACTTAGTGTGAAGTTTGGCCGAGGCTGACGAATTACTACGATTTAAACGGCGTCTTCGAGTTAAACAAGTTTGAGATAACGAGGTTCAAAGGTATATTATCTCTGATTGGTTAGAAGTTTCCCTTACCGCTACTTCAGATAATTAGATTTTCAGACGTTCATGTGTGCTCAAAGCAGACTTTCATATCACCGAAGACCTTACACAGGACTTGATACTATGTGAAATATATAATTTGGAATATGATATAACAAAAAAAAGGGGGAACGAATCTCAAATGAATTGATATTTTTTAATTTGAAAATATTTTGATATGGCCAACCGCGACATTTAGACAGGGGATTTTAGGGAGGCTAACATATCAGTTCTATCAGTTCAACGTGACGTCCCCTTTTATTTCAACAGTAGTTTGATAATTAATCCCCCGATGAGTCATAGAAGGACAAAATTACTGTATGGTACGGTGTGCTTAAGGTGCAATATCATATGTGTGTTTTACCATAATCTTTCTTAATAAATTAGAAATTATCTAATTATCTTAATTTCAACTCAGCTGTTGAAATTAGCATAATAATAAAATTGAAAGTATCAATTTAATTCTTTAAAGTTCATTGCTTCTTTTCTGAATTGTAGCAGACAGCAGTACGCCATTACCAGTATTATTCTGTGTTCTATCAATGGTGTTTAGAGAAAGATTTCAATATTTCAAGATTTTTATTTACACTCACGCCACACGTATACGTGCGTAACAAGAGGTCAAATCTTACACAGTATGCACTGATGGTTATAATGCACATATTATATACAACATATAAAAAGTACAAAATATATACATTATGTAACATCATCCGATTTCAATAATTATTGTTGTTAACTAATTTTATATATGTAGTAGCTTGATTACCTTTTGTATAAATTAACTCACTTTTGTTAAAAGTACTGTGTTGCATATTGAGAACATTCCTTTCATTTTTAAATACGATGGGTTGACACAAAGGATAAGTCAAAACTCACAAGATGTAATTTAAATAATTAATGACGATTTTAATTACTCGTATTACCTTTCTTCAAATGTCATATGTTATGTAATAACGTAATATTGAGACTAATATCTGCGGGTCTACATAAAGATTGTGGAGTCCTGTATATTGAAATTAATTTAGTAAAACCTTGTCCTCGTAATTAATTGTCTTATGTCGGTATTTCTGTACCTGTAGACACCCTTACACGATCAAACAAGGGTGACTATTTGGTACACTTGGTATATATTGTTACCTATCAACATCATTACGTAATCTTTAGATTTTCAATTGCCTATATATGCATTTCTATTATCTTGAAGGGCAGACATTTGATAACATATCTTAACACTGAATAGGGAACCGTCTGCCTTTACCTACCACTGGTGGCCAAGGCTGCCCGTCACACTGGCCCGAGCAGGTACCCTCAACACTGGGTCAAGGTGATCCGCCAATCTCTCCCAAACAGGTACCCTTTACAAAGGGTCAAAGTTGTCCGTCTGTCGGATTAGAACACTGAGGGATAAACTGTTTAGAGACAGGTCTGCTTAGTGATGGATTATTAACAGGCATTAAAAACGGTCTTTCCTGGGTTATAATTATTTGCACTACCACCGTGTTAAGATATAGTGCACCGCCGTCAAGTTTTGATTTTATGCTATCTAGAAATGGCAAAATTTTAACACGCTTAGATATAATTGTATCCTTATTGAGCTGAACGGGCTTCTTGGCTTAGTAGCTAGACTTAGTACCTATTCAACAAGAAAGGCAATATATGTAACCATATAGATACTGTTGCGACAAGGGATAGCCTTGGAGAACTAACTCTGCGTGTAACCGTTCATATAAAGCTTCATCAGATTTATATCAAATTTATCCAGCTTTTCAAGGTAATTTGTATACAATACATAAACAAAAAAAATCATTGCAGTTTTCATATATTTCATAATGGTTATTTTGAAAAATGTATAAATATTTAGTTTTCTCTTAAAAACTTATATTATTGATTAATTGATTTCACCTTTTTCCATCGTAAAGCTAACAAGACTTGATATATGGAATAATTGTGTACTTAGGTAAGGGTTATTATAGCCTGTATTTAATCATAATTACAAAGTGGTCACCACTTTTAAATATGATCTAAGGTAACAGCAACTTCATAAGAGTCTAGAAGTATTAAAATGCTATAATTCAACCTTTCAAACAATGATTGAAGACTTCCACATGTACCTTTACTTAAGATAGTGATAGCTTGGTACTAATAGTTCAAAGTAAATAAAAATTTCATCTACGTAAAGAGAAACAGTTCAGAATTCAATAAGTGTCTTTTACCGTGAAATTATATTCGGAAAAAAAAGTTTTTAATTAAGTCACGAAACCACGCTGAGTTAATTTTCGATTAGCTAATACTGAAAAGATTAAACGTTTTATTATCGTATCAAGTTTCATTTATATAATAAGGTTCGACTAATTGAACGACTGTCTATAGCTATGCACATCTATCAAACATATGAAAGTTTGTGTTGTATCTAATTCATTAATGTTTGTTGAAAGACCAAGCGTTTTATTCTTATTGCCAAATCGAAGAAACAACTGAAAAGATTCATATTGACATTTAAGATTCATAAACGACAATCCCAAAAAATTCTGTAAATGAAATGAAATGAAAACACCATGGCAATTACAGAAGTATCATTGGCAGGTTGGCGTGATACCTTAGGGATGTCTTGATAAAATGTCACAGCTATACCTTGAACTATGTTGATAGGATAAAAAAGAAACACTGCTATTTAAATCTGGATTCCGGCACCGACATGACAGAAATTATATATGGAACGCAGACAAGGCCAAGTGTTTTTAAGTATTACCATATAGAAGGTTTACATGTTGACTCTCGGTCAAAACGAAAGTCTTAATTTTGGCATCAATATGACAGCCCCGTATATACACATACATGCATAATGTATAAAGATTACGATAAAGATTACCTCACTGCATTGGTCATTATACTGTATGGTATATTATCTTCGTGGATAGTTATATATATGTTGAAATTGCAACCTGCGCTGCTTATAGGTAATACACCTGTTTATTGAATGCGTTGTTCAAAATAAAAAAAAAATATAAAAATCAGAGAATACGGAAGCGTCAACAAAACCATAATCTGAAACACAAAATCGATTAAACTAGAGGCAAAATACGAACAAAGTAACGATTTACTTGGAGACCCTTGTAAAAGTACAAGAGAATAAGACCAGGTGTCCTGGAAGCGTATTCTGCTCCATCGACGTCACCCGCTATGTAAATCTTGTCGGAATACAGTCAAACATGAATTTGAGATTCCAGTCCTTACTTAAGACCTGTTGCATGTGACTTGGTTCGCCATATCTCATTCTGTAGTACATGTACCATGATGTCCTAGGCAGAAGCGTGTTGTTTGATATGATATGCAGCCAGTGTTTCCTACCAGAAAGTACTAATTCTACATTAGAAATGCCTTATGGTGGCAAACATGCCTTTGTTTCGTACTATGCAAGTTTGGAGGAATGTCTTGCTTAGTGTTTGTTAGGGTCTTTGTTACTTCCTCCCACGTAATTTATTGAAGTTATCTGGTTGATATATTTAACCCTTTTAAGATATGTTCGCCTTCTACTTTGCTGTCTCCAATTATGTTTTTGTGACCCATTTTTAAAAATATATTTTTCGTTATACTTTAGAATTGATACTGATACATCATCTGAAGGCAAATATGGATGAACGTGGACAGACTGAAACAGAACTCAAGAAGTCGATAAGGCAAAATGAAAAACGAAAAAAATATAATAAATAAAAGAATACCCAAGCTTTAACAGAATCATAATCCAAACTCAAAATCGATTAAACCAGGGGCAAAATATGAAAAAAACACCACATGTATATTGATGGTTACAATAAATTGATATTCCTAGATCTTACTTTGACATTTTTTTACCGAAATTGCAATTGGTTCAGTAATCTGTCTTAGTTAAAAGTGACGCCATGATACTGTACAAGGCACCTATTGGCTGCTGTCAATCTATGGCAGTGTGCGAAGGTCGAACAGATTAAGCTGGCGAAGAGGTAATTAATTTGCCAGAATAGTGGGAATTAAATTTAATCAGACGATGACTTTTGTAAACTTAAACACTAAGCCTGAATATAGAGCCATACCGTATCATTAGTTTGCTTGAACATGACATTTACGGAACACGTTGGTACGTTTCCAATTACAACTGTGAGTTCTTCAGATTAAATTTATTTGCATAAATTATCATATGAAATTGACGGCTATATTTTAGTCGTTTTAGCATATATTTACATTTTAGACTAGTTAACATCAACAGTACTTTAAAATAAATTTCATACAATTGATTTTACACCAATTTTCATTTACTCTCCGCCCTAATCGTCTAACCAACAATCCCCAACCCTATCATTGTCTTTTTTGACATACATAATCTTTTCCATATCATTTTGTTTGCAGGGTCCATTTGAATAATAAATGCATGGGGTCTTATTTTTTACAGTAATGTTTTTTGCTCAAGGCGATGATAACTTAAGGACAAATCATATTCAGTAACGTCATAAAAAGACATTTTAAGCTATTTGCTGGAGTGTTCAGTTGAGAATGACTGAAATATGAATTTTGCAAGTTAAATATTACCTCTTTTACCTGGTAGCGTTGCAAAATATTCACACACATATCAATTTATATTCAAAACTCTGGCTTTGCGTTGTTGGTAAAGTTTCAAATCGGAATAATCTGACACCTTGTCAACGCTTTGTAAAGAATAGCGCATGCGTAATTGCGAGCTTACTAAAGCATGACTGTCAAAGTCTAATTAAGATCCTTACGTCTTAATACGCGGGTGTTGATCTAGCATTAGTCGTTAAACTCACAAAGGAATAATATTGCTTAAGGTGTATCAGGCTGACGAATACTTTGTGGATTGTTGATTCATGCTATAAATCAGGGCTTAAGTCGATATAAGGCTGGAGATATTTGCATTAAGCAAACCATATTAAAACACATACCTACCATGAAGACATTTCATTTAAAGTTAGATTTTATGCCTGGGGTTAAGTTTATAAAAACAATAATTTAAAAACAAAAGATACTCTTCAAAGGTTGTCTACTAGAAAAAGTCCACTCTACTCTGAAGGAATGTAATTGAGATCAATAACATGATTTGGTTCTAATCATGTATTGAGTACTCGTGCAAGATCTTTGATGACTTTCATTTTCTATATATAGCGGATATTAACTTCGACTAATGCAAGGGATCATTTGTCATTTCTCTTGATTTGATATCTTCATTTTAAGTACCTATGACTTTTGATATCGTGTTGGGTACTGGACAATATATTTAGTTATTGACCTAGCGGTTCAAATGTTTATAGTTATTTACTTGTAGTTAGAGGGTAAAAGGGTAATTATCTTCGAAGAAAGAATTCAAAAATCGACATAAAACCCATAACGCATTAAGACTTATCTTGGAACAAAGTTGAGCCTTCATTCAGCAGTAGACAAAATATTTATCATCATTGAGTGAAATGTGATATGTTTGGTCATTGTAATGTTATTTAATATGATGTTGTCGAGGATTTCTGAATATAAACTCATTAGGTGTACATGGTAAGAAAAAAAGTTTCAATTTAATCTCATTTTGTATTCTTTCAAAAATAATAGGTTATTCTGGTGACTGTTGTCATCATAGTAACATTGTAGTAAGTTAGTATTATGAAGCAAAATAAAGCTGGTTGAGCTGGCTGAATTGAGCTTTGATATGATATTTGAAACAACAATTAACCTACCAGTACCTTCATTATAATACGAGAAATAAATAAATTAACTTCCTTTTAAGGTTTGTATAGTTAATGTAAATTATCTCTATATTCGCGTGGATCATTTGTGAGAACACTGTCGCACTACATACAGACAGTAAACCCCCGTTCGTATAGACAATAACCCCCTTTCGTATAGAAAGTAACCCCCTTTCGTATAGACAGTAACCCCCCTTTCGTATAGACAGTAACCCCCTTTCGTATAGACAGTCCCCCCTTTCGTATAGACAGTAACCCCTTTCGTATAGACAGTAACCCCCGTTCGTATAGACATTAACCCCCCTTTCGTATAGACAGTAACCCCATTTCGTATAGACAGGTATAGACAGTAACCCCCTTTCGTATAGACAGGTATAGACAGTAACCCCCTTTCGTATAGACAGTAACTCCATTTCGTATAGACTGTAATCCCCTTTCGTATAGACAGTAACCCCCGTTCGTATAGACAGTAACCCCCTTTCGTACAGACAGTAACCCCCTTTCGTATTGACAGTAACCCCCGTTCGTATAGACAATAACCCCCTTTCGTATAGACAGTAACCCCCTTTCGTATAGACAGTAACCCCCTTTCGTATAGACAGGTATAGACAGTAACGCCCGTTCGTATAGACAGTAACCCCCTTTCGTATAGACAGTAACCCCCTTTCGTATAGACAGGTATAGACAGTAACCCCCGTTCGTATAGACAGTACCCCCCTTTCGTATAGACAGTAACCCCCTTTCGTATAGACAGTAACCCCCTTTCGTATAGACAGTAACCCCCGTTCGTATAGACAGTAACCACCGTTAGTATAGACAGTAACCCCCTTTCGTATAGACAGTAACCCCCCTTTCGTATAGACAGTCACCCCCCTTTCGTATAGACAGTCACCCCCTTTCGTATAGACAGTAACCCCCTTTCGTATAGACAGTCACCCCCTTTCGTATAGACAGTCACCCCCCTTTCGTATAGACAGTAACCCCCTTTCGTATAGACAGTCACCCCCCTTTCGTATAGACAGTCACCCCCCTTTCGTATAGACAGTCACCCCCCTTTCGTATAGACAGTCACCCCCCTTTCGTATAGACAGTCAACCCCCTTTCGTATAGACAGTCACCCCCCTTTCGTATAGACAGTCACCCCCCCTTTCGTATAGACAGTCACCCCCCCTTTCGTATAGACAGTCACCCCCTTTCGTATAGACAGTCACCCCCCTTTCGTATAGACAGTCACCCCCTTTCGTATAGACAGTCACCCCCCTTTCGTATAGACAGTAACCCCCTTTCGTATAGACAGTAACCCCCTTTCGTATAGACAGTCACCCCCCTTTCGTATAGACAGTCACCCCCCTTTCGTATAGACAGTCACCCCCCTTTCGTATAGACAGTCACCCCCCTTTCGTATAGACAGTCACCCCACTTTCGTATAGACAGTCACCCCCCTTTCGTATAGACAGTCACCCCCCTTTCGTATAGACAGTCACCCCCCTTTCGTATAGACAGTCACCCCCTTTCGTATAGACAGTCAACCCCCCTTTCGTATAGACAGTCACCCCCTTTCGTATAGACAGTCAACCCCCTTTCGTATAGACAGTCACCCCTTTCGTATAGACAGTAACCCCCTTTTCGTATAGACAGTCACCCCCTTTCGTATAGACAGTCACCCCCTTTCGTATAGACAGTCACCCCCTTTCGTATAGACAGTCACCCCCGTTCGTATAGACAGTCACCCCCCTTTCGTATAGACAGTCACCCCCCTTTCGTATAGCAGTCACCCCCCTTTCGTATAGACAGTCACCCCCCTTTCGTATAGACAGTCAACCCCCTTTCGTATAGACAGTCACCCCCTTTCGTATAGACAGTCACCCCCCTTTCGTATAGACAGTCACCCCCCTTTCGTATAGACAGTCACCCCCTTTCGTATAGACAGTCACCCCCTTTCGTATAAACAGTCACCCCCCTTTCGTATAGACAATAACCCCCTTTCGTATAGACAGTCACCCCCTTTCGTATAGACAGTCCCCCCTTTCGTTTAGACAGTCATCCCCCTTTCGTATAGACAGTCACCCCCCTTTCGTATAGACAGTCCCCCCTTTCGTATAGACAGTCCCCCCTTTCGTATAGACAGTCACCCCCTTTCGTATAGACAGTCACCCCCTTTCGTATAGACAGTCACCCCTTTCGTATAGACAGTCACCCCCCTTTCGTATAGCAGTCACCCCCCTTTCGTATAGACAGTCACCCCCCTTTCGTATAGACAGTCAACCCCCTTTCGTATAGACAGTCCCCCCTTTCGTATAGACAGTCACCCCCTTTCGTATAGACAGTCACCCCCGTTCGTATAGACAGTCACCCCCCTTTCGTATAGACAGTCCCCCCTTTCGTATAGACAGTCACCCCCCTTTCGTATAGACAGTCCCCCCTTTCGTATAGACAGTCCCCCCTTTCGTATAGACAGTAACCCCCCTTTCGTATAGACAGTCACCCCCCTTTCGTATAGACAGTCACCCCCCTTTCGTATAGACAGTCACCCCCCTTTCGTATAGACAGTCCCCCCTTTCGTATAGACAGTCACCCCCCTTTCGTATAGACAGTCACCCCCTTTCGTATAGACAGTCACCCCCTTTCGTATAGACAGTCACCCCCCTTTCGTATAGACAGTCACCCCCCTTTCGTATAGACAGTTCCCCCTTTCGTATAGACAGTCACCCCCTTTCGTATAGACAGTCCCCCCTTTCGTATAGACAGTCCCCCCTTTCGTATAGACAGTCACCCCCTTTCGTATAGACAGTCACCCCCTTTCGTATAGACAGTCACCCCCCTTTCGTATAGACAGTCACCCCCCTTTCGTATAGACAGTCCCCCCTTTCGTATAGACAGTCACCCCTTTCGTATAGACAGTCACCCCCTTTCGTATAGACAGTCACCCCCTTTCGTATAGACAGTCACCCCCCTTTCGTATAGACAGTCACCCCCTTTCGTATAGACAGTCACCCTCCTTTCGTATAGACAGTCACCCCCCTTTCGTATAGACAGTCACCCCCCTTTCGTATAGACAGTCACCCCCCTTTCGTATAGACAGTCACCCCCCTTTCGTATAGACAGTCCCCCCTTTCGTATAGACAGTCACCCCCCTTTCGTATAGACAGTCACCCCCTTTCGTATAGACAGTAACCCCCTTTCGTATAGACAGTCACCCCCTTTCGTATAGACAGTCACCCCCCTTTCGTATAGACAGTAACCCCCTTTCGTATAGACAGTCACCCCCCTTTCGTATAGACAGTCACCCCCCTTTCGTATAGACAGTCACCCCCCTTTCGTATAGACAGTCACCCCCCTTTCGTATAGACAGTCAACCCCCTTTCGTATAGACAGTCACCCCCCTTTCGTATAGACAGTCACCCCCCCTTTCGTATAGACAGTCACCCCCCCCCCTTTCGTATAGACAGTCACCCCCTTTCGTATAGACAGTCACCCCCCTTTCGTATAGACAGTCACCCCCTTTCGTATAGACAGTCACCCCCCTTTCGTATAGACAGTAACCCCCTTTCGTATAGACAGTAACCCCCTTTCGTATAGACAGTCACCCCCCTTTCGTATAGACAGTCACCCCCCTTTCGTATAGACAGCCACCCCCCTTTCGTATAGACAGTCACCCCCCTTTCGTATAGACAGTCACCCCACTTTCGTATAGACAGTCACCCCCCTTTCGTATAGACAGTCACCCCCCTTTCGTATAGACAGTCACCCCCCCTTTCGTATAGACAGTCACCCCCTTTCGTATAGACAGTCAACCCCCCTTTCGTATAGACAGTCACCCCCTTTCGTATAGACAGTCAACCCCCTTTCGTATAGACAGTCACCCCTTTCGTATAGACAGTAACCCCCTTTTCGTATAGACAGTCACCCCCTTTCGTATAGACAGTCACCCCCTTTCGTATAGACAGTCACCCCCCTTTCGTATAGACAATAACCCCCTTTCGTATAGACAGTCACCCCCTTTCGTATAGACAGTCCCCCCTTTCGTATAGACAGTCACCCCCTTTCGTATAGACAGTCACCCCCTTTCGTATAGACAGTAACCCCCGTTCGTATAGACAGTCACCCCCCTTTCGTATAGACAGTCACCCCCCTTTCGTATAGACAGTCACCCCCCTTTCGTATAGACAGTCACCCCCCTTTCGTATAGACAGTCAACCCCCTTTCGTATAGACAGTCACCCCCTTTCGTATAGACAGTCACCCCCTTTCGTATAGACAGTCACCCCCCTTTCGTATAGACAGTCACCCCCTTTCGTATAGACAGTCACCCCCTTTCGTATAAACAGTCACCCCCCTTTCGTATAGACAATAACCCCCTTTCGTATAGACAGTCACCCCCTTTCGTATAGACAGTCCCCCCTTTCGTTTAGACAGTCATCCCCCTTTCGTATAGACAGTCACCCCCCTTTCGTATAGACAGTCCCCCCTTTCGTATAGACAGTCCCCCCTTTCGTATAGACAGTCACCCCCTTTCGTATAGACAGTCACCCCCTTTCGTATAGACAGTCACCCCTTTCGTATAGACAGTCCCCCCCTTTCGTATAGACAGTCCCCCCTTTCGTATAGACAGTCACCCCCTTTCGTATAGACAGTCACCCCCGTTCGTATAGACAGTCACCCCCCTTTCGTATAGACAGTCCCCCCTTTCGTATAGACAGTCACCCCCCTTTCGTATAGACAGTCCCCCCTTTCGTATAGACAGTCCCCCCTTTCGTATAGACAGTAACCCCCCTTTCGTATAGACAGTCACCCCCCTTTCGTATAGACAGTCAACCCCCTTTCGTATAGACAGTCACCCCCCTTTCGTATAGACAGTCCCCCCTTTCGTATAGACAGTCACCCCCCTTTCGTATAGACAGTCACCCCCTTTCGTATAGACAGTCACCCCCTTTCGTATAGACAGTCACCCCCCTTTCGTATAGACAGTCACCCCCCTTTCGTATAGACAGTTCCCCCTTTCGTATAGACAGTCACCCCCTTTCGTATAGACAGTCCCCCCTTTCGTATAGACAGTCCCCCCTTTCGTATAGACAGTCACCCCCTTTCGTATAGACAGTCACCCCCTTTCGTATAGACAGTCCCCCCTTTCGTATAGACAGTCACCCCCTTTCGTATAGACAGTCACCCCCTTTCGTATAGACAGTCACCCCCGTTCGTATAGACAGTCCCCCCTTTCGTATAGACAGTCCCCCCTTTCGTATAGACAGTCACCCCCTTTCGTATAGACAGTCACCCCCTTTCGTATAGACAGTCCCCCCTTTCGTATAGACAGTCACCCCCTTTCGTATAGACAGTCACCCCCTTTCGTATAGACAGTCACCCCCGTTCGTATAGACAGTCCCCCCTTTCGTATAGACAGTCACCCCCTTTCGTATAGACAGTCACCCCCTTTCGTATAGACAGTCACCCCCGTTCGTATAGACAGTCACCCCCCTTTCGTATAGACAGTCACCCCCCTTTCGTATAGACAGTCACCCCCCTTTCGTATAGACAGTCACCCCCCTTTCGTATAGACAGTCAACCCCCTTTCGTATAGACAGTCACCCCCTTTCGTATAGACAGTCACCCCCCTTTCGTATAGACAGTCACCCCCCTTTCGTATAGACAGTCACCCCCTTTCGTATAGACAGTCACCCCCTTTCGTATAAACAGTCACCCCCTTTCGTATAGACAATAACCCCCTTTCGTATAGACAGTCACCCCCTTTCGTATAGACAGTCCCCCCTTTCGTTTAGACAGTCATCCCCCTTTCGTATAGACAGTCACCCCCCTTTCGTATAGACAGTCCCCCCTTTCGTATAGACAGTCCCCCCTTTCGTATAGACAGTCACCCCCTTTCGTATAGACAGTCACCCCCTTTCGTATAGACAGTCACCCCTTTCGTATAGACAGTCCCCCCTTTCGTATAGACAGTCCCCCCTTTCGTATAGACAGTCACCCCCTTTCGTATAGACAGTCACCCCCGTTCGTATAGACAGTCACCCCCCTTTCGTATAGACAGTCCCCCCTTTCGTATAGACAGTCACCCCCCTTTCGTATAGACAGTCCCCCCTTTCGTATAGACAGTCCCCCCTCTCGTATAGACAGTAACCCCCCTTTCGTATAGACAGTCACCCCCCTTTCGTATAGACAGTCACCCCCCTTTCGTATAGACAGTCACCCCCCTTTCGTATAGACAGTCCCCCCTTTCGTATAGACAGTCACCCCCCTTTCGTATAGACAGTCACCCCCTTTCGTATAGACAGTCACCCCCTTTCGTATAGACAGTCACCCCCCTTTCGTATAGACAGTCACCCCCCTTTCGTATAGACAGTTCCCCCTTTCGTATAGACAGTCACCCCCTTTCGTATAGACAGTCCCCCCTTTCGTATAGACAGTCCCCCCTTTCGTATAGACAGTCACCCCCTTTCGTATAGACAGTCACCCCCTTTCGTATAGACAGTCACCCCCCTTTCGTATAGACAGTCACCCCCCTTTCGTATAGACAGTCCCCCCTTTCGTATAGACAGTCACCCCTTTCGTATAGACAGTCACCCCCTTTCGTATAGACAGTCACCCCCTTTCGTATAGACAGTCACCCCCCTTTCGTATAGACAGTCACCCCCTTTCGTATAGACAGTCACCCTCCTTTCGTATAGACAGTCACCCCCCTTTCGTATAGACAGTCACCCCCCTTTCGTATAGACAGTCACCCCCCTTTCGTATAGACAGTCACCCCCCTTTCGTATAGACAGTCCCCCCTTTCGTATAGACAGTCACCCCCCTTTCGTATAGACAGTCACCCCCCTTTCGTATAGACAGTAACCCCCTTTCGTATAGACAGTAACCACCGTTAGTATAGACAATTACCCCCTTTCGTACAGACAGGTACCACCGTTAGTATAGACAATAACCACCGTTAGTATAGACAGTAACCCCCCTTTCGTATACAAAGTTAACTCCCCTTTCCTTTTAGATAAACATAATGTATCTATTACAGTGCGGCTAGAAAACTTTCGTTTACCCGGTGGTTTTGTCGTTCCGAGTGATCCGAATTCAGATCAAGTCTCTCACAATTTGTTCCACCATAACACGTTGGATTATTATATCGTCATATCATAATTTGCCCATTGGAGTCTTTTAAGAAAAGATTATAAAAAAACTATAGAAAAGCATGTACCGAATGCAAACTTACGTTTGTATATGTAAACACTTCAATGGATTCAAGATTGCGTTGATATTTTGTAAATATACGTGTGTACAATGCATGAATAACTATATCTAAACTTTCATGTTTTAATCTCGAACATATCATGACATGTCATGTTTTAACTTATCTGTTTACAAACATTGTAAATTATTATAAATCAATTCATGTTTTGGAAGAATAAATCAACCGATCTACCCGGATAATTTGTCATCGTAATGATTATATCGTTTTAATCACAAACACTAACAATAAAAAGAGTGATCTTTTGGCTTTTGCTGTTTGAAGTTAATGGGATACCTGAAAACATAGTATCATTTTACATGGTATGTACCAAGGTTCATTTGAAGTACGAAATCTTTAACACTCGTCATCTGGATAAAAGACATAGGGATATCATCTTTTGGAACATCACCTGTGCATTGTAACAATCAACGTGTTCCTATTTCGTTAGGCATTTGTTTAAACAATAATCACATTTATAAATTACCTTTTATAAAACATTCAATTAAAAACTCTGCGCACTTAGGTAGAAAACAGAATCAAGACATTGACTTTAAATTGCAAAAGTCATTTAAAGGCCTCTGCATACAAACCCTAGAAAAAGGCAACAATGTCTTTTGGGATTTTAAACCTAAAATCGTGATGAAAATTGTTCTCTTGAAATATAATCTATGGGACCACACTATTTATCTCAATCACAGATGTTTAGGCTAGTAATGTAATCACCGAGATTTGTCACTGATAGTCACAGAAATTAGTTTCCAATTTATAAACAATTACTTAATCAATGCAACTGTCATAGATACATCCAATAGTCTGTCTGTTTCCAGTGTTTCCTATTCGTCTGTCGCTAACCATAATACCTTTCTCATTTACGTTTATATCATATGGCACAGAGGACTATTAAATGGAGCAATTTACGTAATTGTAATTGCGGACAACACAAACAAGTTTAAAATACAGTTCGAATTATCTTGTACTTTGACATTTAAAATGATAGGAACAAAAAATGCACCCAAAACTGGTTCTAATGAGAACGCCGTCCGCACGCACTTAACATGATTTAATAGAACAAACAGCGTCAATCCAATCTCTTGGCTTAGTACGATACCAGGAGCACAAGTCCAATACAGAATAGTTTTTTAAAGGATAAAAACCTAAAAACATAATGTATGTCGTAAAATTCTTTTTACTATAAGTTTTTCCTGATCATTATTTGGCTAAAAATATCAGTGTTAAAAACTTTCATAAAGGCACACCTTAATTGTATAATTGTTAAAAAGCATTTTGTTTCTGTCGGTAAGTGATTTTCGAAATTGATAATACTTATTCATATAGATGTACGTTTACCCGAGTATACTTGCCAACCATCGAGAGGGCGTACGCCCTACAGAGGGCAATGACCTAATATATAAGATGTGTACAACTGTATTTCAGAAACATATGCGTACACATGTATATACAAACACTTCTAACTGTCCTTGCTATATCTACAACTGGTATATTGTATAAAAACTCCACCCATGTGATGAATCAGAAATATTTGATAGATATTCAATGTTGCATGGATTAGAGATTTATCCGACCAAATAAGTTAGAGAAATATATTCATCCGGGTTTAAAATGATTTAATCTTTAAAATCGTGAACAGTCAACGTGACAGCGTATTTTTTATACAAGGATTATATTAGTTGTGATTTTAAACCCTCGCCACATTGATATTTGTTAACCGATATCTTACTGAATTTGAAACCGTGTAATATGAAGGATATTATATAGAATATATTCCGTTATTAAACTAATCTCGAAATAGAACCACAGGCGATCAGATTAACAGCCATTCAATTCAGTGTTGGATTCAATATCACCTTACGTATAGGGCGTAGGAGTGGTTCATATTTTATATGCACAATCTCGAATCATTCATGGAAAATCATCCAATTCTCGATTTTAATCATTCAACTGTTTTTCATCATCATTCTAACAAATAGCTCATATTTGTGTATTATTTGATATCACTTTGGAATCAATGTTGTTTTCTTAAAATTTGTGCCAAATTTACGGTATTGACGGGATCATAAGGACAGACACACACAAGTGTAGGGGAACTAATTCATATCTAAAAGACTTGGCTCATAACCGTCCTTAAGTTGAAGTTTATTAAATGATTTGCCTTTGTTTTGGCATATTCTGGGAATTGCTGGTTTTGAAATTAAAACAACTGGCTTAATAGTCTAACTCTTTACCAAAGGAATTAAAGAGAAACCCTATAGTCGACTCACTATGACGTAACTAGTATTTTACCAGATTGACACTAAATTTTGATATGTTTGCTTACTGATATTGTAGCATTTTTTTCTATTAGCCTGTAACATCACACAGAAGGTACCCCCCAGTAAATCTATTACCACAAAGAGACAAATACCCGGGTCGAGTCACTAGATTCACATTAACGTTATAATTAAAGGGTTCGACATTTAATTTAACGTTTTTACCTTCTTATCATCAGTTACCGCCATTACCAAATATACACCAAATACATACGTATCCTTTTATCTGAGGGTTTATCAATCTTAATGTTGGGGGAAACAACCAAACACGGGTTTAGATATTTCTTTGATTTGGAATACCTGAGGGCTATCGGCTTTCAATGACACGGGGCAAACCCATGAAGTTAAATGGTCACCATTTAATTCTAAAGATCGAACGACCGCCGATAAAGGTCATAGATCACGTTGGATAGGCTTATCCTTAATTGGTATACTTGAATGTAGAACACTTTACACATATAACCTGGCAATGCTCTTGTCAGCTTATTGTTATAAGGTAGTCAACATTTTTTTTATAGGTTTGGAATGTTATTGCATGAAGTCTTAAACTCTGGTAAACAATATCTATTATTATAAACATAGAAACAATTAATTTTTGATAATTTACAAATAAGAATTATTTTATCACAACAAAAGCATTGCCTGACTATACTATCGGCTTTCCCATTATGCCGTTTATATTGTTGTAGTTTCAAGTTCCGAATATTTATAACGAAATCAATGATGTTCTGAAAAGTACATGTCTTCATTACTGCTATCACGTGCTGATTTAACGACTTATATTGTGTTTAAGTAAACATTAACGTAATCAGAAATGTTGCCATTATTGAAAAACAAACAGTTGGAATAATAAAAAAACGTTTTTTGTTTATTGGTTACCGTTACAAACTGGTCAATATGATAAGGTATGATATTATGTTAGTATAAATATGGCAAACAAAAGAATACAGAAATATCAATAGTAAGGACCATACTATATATAAAGAAGATTAACATAAACTTTTCGACCAGAAAGCTCCACCTGCTGTTTAATATACACAATGTTATATTGGATCAAAGCGATACCACATAAATCAATATGTTATGTTTACATGCTCAGCATACAAAACAGTTTTATTTCGATTTCTAAAATGTTAAATAACAGGTCATTGCATATGCAACTTAACTAAACTTGCGAAATTTTCTCTGGAGCTCTTTCTTTATTTATGCAATTAAGATATAATTTGTTCAAAAAATATTGAGACTTCTCTAGTAAATGCGTGTTTTGATGAAAATTTTAACGGTACTGATTTTTTTAAAGGGGTGAAGGTAGAAATAGGAGTTCCAATGTATATACTTTTACAATAAAATGAGCTGCGTTTTTTAAAAAAATAAAATCCAGAATAAATTTTAAATAAGAATGCAACACTATTTTAACCAAATAGAGCCACTCCGCCATTTCATCTCACCGGTAATTCTTGACATCATTCTATTTTTGACGTAATAAACATGTAACATATATAATTGTTATATGTAATATACAGCCAGTGTGTAGGAAAAAAGATATGTAGATATACCTTTTCTTCAGGGGGAGGGGGGCAGCCGCAGCATTATATTGACCCGTATATGTGAAAATAGACGCGACTTTCTGTAAATATTCATTGTTGCAAATATTACAAAAGTCTCTATTTTAAACGTCGTCCTTTCGAGGTTTTCAGTGTCAATGTCACAATTCTAACTTACTGTACAACGAATATTGTGCTTTCCAGATAACTGTATGTTCCGGACACCTCGGACCAGTGCCCACGGACCATCCAGATCCTTGAAGTTTCCATCCTTACGACCAGGAAGGGTATGTATTTCGAAGTCTGTTTTTGTTTTATCACAAGGTATTATCCTTATGGATGTTTTACTACTACAAATAGTCCTCTATGTAAGATGGGCCCTGTTGAATATTTGTGAGCAGGCCTATGGCTATAAGTCCTGCTTAACTTTTGTTTCGTAGCTTTGTCTTTAGTCGTTATATAATTTCGGTATATAGTGCTGAAATTTGCTAAATGTGTCGAAATAAAACAAATTATTTTCAAATTAACGTCAACCATTATGCAAAAGTATATAAAAAACAATATTTCATTTGAAATAAAGGTAGTTAAAATATAATTTTATTTTGCTTCTATGGTGTTCAATCATTAATGTTAATTAATAATGTTAAATTGTGACTAAATAAAGATCCAAGAATTATCTACATTAAAACATGAAATTACAAATAGACAAAACTATTGAGATATGTTTGAACGTTAAATTGTAATGTTAAATGGTGATTAAGTAAAGATCCAAGGTTTATCTACATTAAAACGTGAAAATACAATAAAATAAACTATTGAAATATGTTTTAACGTTTTAACTCCATAGACACATTGTAATTAAGTATTAGACGACCTTTTGGTGACAGCTCCAGGGTCGAACCATAACCTGCCATGAAACTAATCCCGGAATTAACCTAAATAGCCAAGCGTCAAATGTGCACCACCATGAACCGTATACCGTTCATGTGGTAATTTGAAAGGCTTTTAAAAATGAGATTAAATTGACTCTGCTATTTGATATCGATATTCAAATTAGTATTGAGTGCTTAGATGTCAAAGATAACATCGTATTTAAGATTGATTTCTTTTTTAATTGTGATATAAGAAGTATAAATTCTTTTGATTGAGCTCAAAAGACAGTTTTATTGCATCGAGTCGTTTACATTATCACGTTCGAAACGATATTACCGGTTAGCTAATGTGTTTATGAAACAGTGATGGACATGCTGGTGATATGATGTTATTTTCTTGTGAGCCTAGACATATAATCCCATAGCCCGCATCAATAATGGCATGGTTTCTCTTTTTCTTTCTCCCATGGGAACAGTTTTTATTCCTGAAATATTACATTCAAACGTGGATGAACCGGTTTAAATGATAGAATGAACGCGAGTCAGCTACATATTTTCAGCTAAAGTACTTCTACGTGTCAGCGTTTCAAACCAACTGCAGTTAAAAAAAAATACGTTATGGAGTTCAGATTCTATATCCGTCCCCAGTAGAATGTGTCAGTGCTAGTTCCACGAGTGGACCATTATAGATTTAAACTAGACATACGCGATTAGGTAGAACGATTTATTGTCTAAGGCTAATCCAGGTTTGATGTTTTCCGTCCATCTTTTGTCATACGTGTTCGATTTTTTCGTCAGGTAAACCGAGTACAATACACTATGATACAGTTTCTCGAGACAGACTATAGCACGTGTGACATTAGGGATTTATATCACTATGTGCTTCAACGCCGACCAATTAGTTCTGAGTACCTACATTATTTTCATACTTTCTGTTAAATATTTCTATAAATTGGCACTGGAGATAGACCAAAACATGATACAAAAAATGCACTTGAAAATACCTATCATTTGATAGCGTTATGTACAATCCCAATGCAAAGTGTCGATGTCATTAAGCATTAAAAAAAAATGAGTGTCATCTCTAATGAGATTAAATTGGTCGAACCATACGTACCTTGGCCGAGTAATTCATTTTTTTGTTTGTCAAACACCTGCTTTATTTTGTTGTATGGTTGTCGAGACAACATAAAAAACTAAAAAGGTGTTTCATGATGTTTTCTCAATGACAAAACCGTTGCTAAATATCACAAGTCCAAAAATGATATCTATTCTATATTTCGGAACATAAACTACAATGTCGCATTAATGTCTATGCTGTTCTTTTTCGTGGTTCACATACTACTTCATTGATACATAATCAATATATATTATGAATAATTCAGCCGAATAAATTAAAAAGTTCGTAAAAAAAGTAGCCAAACGGGAGCAACCAACACTAAAAAAAGAAAATACCGTTCAAAAGGTTCCTGTTATATAGATCCATTTAAATGATGACAATAACAAAACAAAATAAATAAAAAACAAGATAATAAAAGTAGGAAAAATGATTATGATGCCATTTTAATATTGCTGAACGCTTGTAGTGCATCATTTTGGGCAGATATGATAAAAGTTATCTGACGGTATTACATTTTCTTGGTTTGGTATAATAGAAACACCGATCAATGAAGCCAGATAAAAGTTCCGTATCTCTAAGAGGGAGTTTGTTTGTTTAGAAAAGATTTCTGTTTCTTTTAAACATAACCTCCCCCGAACCACTCGTCCGCGCCTGACCCTGTCGCGATGTTCGTTATCTTTACACACGTACTTATGTCGCCTGCCGAGGAGGACAAGCGTCCGCATAGTTAAAAATCCCGGTAAAAGTTGACAGTTAGGAAGCCAAACGACTCTGCCTTGATGATACTTTAGTGATCTGTCCTTTTTCAGTCAAATGTTTGCCAAAATACCATACTTAATGTCCCAACAGTGAACTGTGTCATCGATCGAAGGTCGTTAATTCTGTTCGTGTTGTCTTAAACATTGAAAATATCCTGGTGTCCGTTTGGTGTATTGATTTCGGTTTATCGCGGGTCAACACCTGTACTGTACTGGAATGCTATCTTGATCATACAGATAACGTACTTTCTCAGTCGCTTTCTTAATTCACCGTAGTTTGAAACTTAGAAAAAGTTACAGTTTAAGGTTTCGTACAATTATTTATACAATATCAGTCATTTTTCGATATAGCAAAACTATTTAATCTCTTCATCCATTACTTTAAGTCGTCTTATCAAAAAATCGGATTCATATTTTGATCATTCAATGACCCCAGATTGAAAGATGAAATTACGGGTGTGTGGAGGAGGGGTAGATGAGGGGGAGAGGGGCGGGGGAAGAGGGAGAGGGGGAGGGGGAGGGGGATAGGGAGAGGGAGAGGGGGGACTCATGAAAACAGATGTTCGAATTCAAATACTTGCAAATAGGATCATCAGAGCACAACTTTATATGTAGTGAAATGAATATGGTTAAAAGTTTCTTTGGTCAAAATTCGAATTACCACACCTATTTCAAATTACATTTAACTGCTTCATCCCAATTTGTCAACTCTTTAAAAAACATCAAAAATGGTCTTGCATCAAATTATTTTGTTTTGTTGCATTTTTCTAGCACTTAAACGGATATTGTTACAGAAGTTACAATAATATGTTAGATATTTTTCTTACATACACACAATATAATCTAACATATAGATATTGATTTCTATAATACGAGATATAATATGAAGTATTTATCAAGTAAAATGTAATTAACAAATATCTTTCATTATACCATTCTCACTATCTATACAAAATGCATTAACTTGAGATGTATAACTGTGTAGGCCGATCTCATCACCATAAGTGATACTTAGGGAATATTTTAAAAAAGATGATCAAAGTAAGTACACCTTTAACGTCCGTTTGTGCCTGTTACTTTTGTCTAAAATGTCTTTGAGTTGAGATGTACGTAAGATGATAATGATTGCAACGTGCATCAATTATGCATGCTTGTCAATAGCGATAGGGATATTTAAACATGAAGTGGATACCTCAGTGAAGAGCATGGCTCGTGTGATAAGTGCAATTTTCGGAAATGTGAGAATTAAAAAATGGCAACGGCAAAGGAATGAATGACAATTATGTAGAAAATGCAAACATCAAAAACACAGATATAAAAATTAATCGTTCGATATTTAGCTCTCTACACGATTAAAGAAATGTGTTTTATGTTTGGTTGAATTGTCAGCTATTCCAGTATAACTGAACAGGTGTAATGCAACTTGTATCGGTATGAGCAAGGCACTGATCCTTTACTGTATAAAGAGGGGTATAATATGACTTATAATGAGATTGTTTTACAATGAGTATTTATGTTAGATTTCCTACGCCCCTTCCTTTTCGAAAAGCATTCAAATGAATGATTATAATTCATTTTTTCATAAAGACGGTCTACAGAAAAGCAACATTGTTTAAGGTAGTCAGAAAGTCGATATCAACGGGTACGTTACGGGTATACAGATAAACTACAGGTATATACCTGTATATTACATGCATATAGATGTACGTTTGTTAATTATATGTATACACCTGTTTTATACAGGTAAACATATGTACATCTATATAGCACATGTATACAGATCAGCTACAGGTTTACATCTATATATCACAGGTATACAGATCAGCTACAGGTTTACACCTGTCTGTCACATGTATTCAGGAATACCTGCATGTCATAAGTGTGAAGGGGTAAATCTGTATATTACGTATATAAGATACCAAAATGTACATTTAACACATATGTACAGGTACTGTATGTGTAATTAATTTAGCGGTTTTCTAATATAAACGTATTTCGTGTTTGAATACACCAATAGCTAAAGATCAACTGTATGCGATTGTGTGTTCTATCTAAACAAATCTTTTTATTTGTTGATATATCATCGAAATGCTATTAATATGATATCAATTGATAGATGGAATCATAACACTAAAACATAAATTATTCATAAAGAGACTATATCTAAAACTGTGTTTTATAACACCATTGCATTTTATTTGTCATAAATGAAATACTCGTAAAAAAAAAAAAATGAAAACTGTTTTTGAAGTACAGCACTACCCATGCGATGGAATTTAGTTGAACTGACATCCTAATACTTGGAAAATTAACATCGTAAGTGGTAATCTTACTAACTAAACGAGTCAGGCGTGAAAATGAAATGATATGGAACCATGAAAAGTACACGAACCAGGATGCTTGCTACTAACAATACTTGTTTAAAAGATGTTAATGGTATAAGAAAATAATTATTCTTTTTTGTTTACAAATATTCACATTTTATTACTTAATTTAAATGTTATCGTCATCCAGCCTGATTTTAATATCCGTACTTCGTCTGTCGTACTCCAAGTAGGTTTTGGTTTGTGTAGGTGTGTCCGCCTTTTAATTAGATGATATGGTGTTACACAAACTATCCTTATACCGAATTCCGATTCCCGGTTAGATATGTAGATCTTCTGTATGACTTATACATTGTGCCTGTGTAGGTATGTAACATAAGGACGGCTACAAGTAGTAGGCATGCTCATTATACTGTACGTGTATATCGGGAGTAAATGAAAACACAGAAGGCATAGTTAGTATACAGTAGAAACCATAGCCCAGAACTAACCTTTAGATTAAGTTTTATCATACACGAAAACATATAACAGTTTTCTGTCAGTAATTGTGTTTAACATCTTTCTTTAGACTTCATTTGCATAAAAGATACGTTCTACATCGATTCTTTAAAACACCATCCACGACAGTAAAAGTTTTAAATTATGCGTCTAGTTAAAATCAACCATGAAAAACAAGTTAAATGCATAAAACTGCGCTTTTACATTATCTATCAATCTTCAACAAAACAATTGTCATAAATTATTCGACGTTTGTATCAGAAGTTATATCTTTACTGCCACATCTCTATGGCACAGAGTATGATATTTGTAGTAACGTTTTATCAAGGTTCTCATTTTGAGAACTTGATGTTTACTTGGATGTGACCAAGATCTACATGGCGGGTGTCGTTGATGAAGCAGAAGACGCTTACTCTTCCGGAACACCTTGTCTTATCTTATTGTACCTTTTCAAGCTTCCCAATGTAAATCGTTCCTTTGATCAGATTTTGCCCCTAGTTTGATCGATTTTAAGTTTTGATTATAGTTTTGTTAACGCTTCGGTATCTCTGATTTGTTTAAAACATGTTTTCATCACTATCGGAAAGTGACACGTACAACATCGAAAAATCGTCCAAATCTTAAAGTCGTCTTGACATCATGTGCGAATGTATTCGTGCGCATTAACATGTAGACCAAAGAATTACCTTCTTAACTTTTGTGTGTTTGATATAGGGTTAACGGGTAATCATATATATCAAATATACAATTGTGAAAGGACCAGTTGATAAAGAATGACAATTAATAATTCCTAAAGTCACATTCATAAATGAAACGTAATAAAAAGTATCATATAATTCTATTCATCCAAATAAGACACCGATATATACTATTTCACGCGAACAAAGCAATGTTGGTCACATACCTATTCTAAACCGTTGTATGGTCACCGTGTTCCAATACAGTCGGTCACAATGACATACTATGAATATATCTATTTTTAAATAATCATATCAATTTACTGTTCAACATATTTATATGTAAATAATTGTGCGATATAAGTAAGGAATCGTATTGAATTCCTGTCCATTTAATACCGTTTCCGATGTCGCTATGTGTTACATTCCAAACCCGGGATGTCATTGAAACATTAGTGTATTATATTTTATTCAATGTCATCCCACATAAATGCTGGTCAACTATTCCTAGATTTGGTATTAATACTGTGTTAGTTTAGCAGCAAATTGCCTTATAATGTGACAAACTTAATATATATACACTATTAACTCACGGATACATTAACACTTGTGTGTTGTAATTTAGCATTATATATATATTTATTTTAGTATAGATCAAATTATGTTATCTAGTATATAGATAATGTCTTTAGTACTTCGTACGTAATTTACTGATGGAAAATAAATTAGAGAATACCGAAGCGTTAACAAAATCATAATGCGAACTCAAAATTGAATAAACCAGGGACAAAATATGAACAAAGGAAAGATTAACATGGAAACCCCTCTAAAGGTACAAGATAATAAGACCAGGCGTTCCGGAAGATTAAGCATCTACGACACCCGCCATGTACATCTTTGTCACATCCAATTAAACATCAAATTCTCAAATGAGAACCGAGTATCATTGTCAATCACAACAAGTAAACACACTAATGAGCAAACTCAAAAACGACCATCTTCATATAACTTAAAGAAATTCCATTAAGATGTATTACAAGATACACACTGTACAAAAACACCATATTTTGTGTCGAATATGACAATGGGTAACATAAGATCTCATGAGCTTGCATTTCGACAATCTAATAAGCTGAAACTTTATTCTAAAGACCTTCATCGGGAAATATATATCAAAGTTGGTATCTTAATATATTTTTACTTAGCATACACCAATACAAACTGTCAAAAATGGGTATTTTAATAGTGGTCGCTTTTCTCAGGTTTTCGGTTGGTTGAGGCGACCCCTGGAACAAGTTAAACAAGACCTGTTTATAGGGTTAAATGTCCCATCGAAACGGTTGTAATACCCACAAGTCAGATTTTTAATACCTAGTGTTTATACCCTTTGAAGTCTCTAGTTCTATCAATATCATGATAATGACATGAAATGAAAAGCAATCAGCTGTTTCCTTCCTGAGCCAGGCCTCTACTCAGTGATGGTATGAGGAGAGGGAGGGTGTCGTACACGATAATGATGACACGTCCTTGAGAGCAGATTTACCGATAGTCGCTTGTATCTGTATTATCCCCATTGTCAGCACTGATGTAAAATCACAAATGATCAATCATTTCTATAAGGCTTTACCTTTGTGTGTCTTTATTGACATAACGAAATTAACAAGGTTTAACGCTCAATTACCTAATCACAAAGTACTGGCGGCTTTAACCGTTTGACGGTGCGTAGTCCAGAGAGTGCTATATGGAGCTACAATATACATATATCCCGGTGACTTGGCGAGTATAATACCCTACCTTATGATGTATTCCATTCTATTCAATTGGGTTTAACGTATAATTAGAAGCGACATATAGTAACAGAGATAGGATTACACGATCGCAGTATACGGTGAAAACTGTGGTGACAGTCACACGCCATTTTGCTGTAGTGATGGACCTGCATGTGAGCATTTATGCTGCTGGATTCCTGAAAAATTATGTTTTATGATCACAGAAGTATCATGTGAGCTAAGTTAATCGGAATACACTGTCGGACGTGGTTTGAAGGATGATAATTTCTGTCGGTGCTGTCTGAAGGGATATAGCGGTCTGTGTTTATAAAAAATAACTCCTTATCGATTGGAAAAATATAGAAGTGTTAAGATGAAATGTTCCCATAGGATGTGATATACATAATAAATCATCGTCATGGAAGTACGTGTACACATAAGAAACCGACAAGAAACTATGCCGTGCGCTAGAAGGAGGGGGATTCGAACCCCAGATGGCCTCCCTCCGATCACGTCACTACCACGTTCAGCTCCTACCTGGGGCTTTCGTGACAAAGTGTCCTTGTCTCTCACCGCTATGGATATTCTAGGGGACAGATCGGCGAGTGTTTATCACCAAAACGTAAATATATCAATTGTTCTAATATATCAACTGTTCTTTCAAAACGTACTTGAATGTTGAGGGGCCATTTGTAATTGAACCGGATAGTTACTTTGAGAATTTTCTTTCCATATTTACTATATGGTAGGTATCCTCAATGAAGCAGAATAAGCTTATTCTTCTGGAATACCTGATTGTTCTTTTATACTTTTTCATGGGTTTCCATGTAATATTTTCTCTGTCATTATTTTCCCTGTAGTTCAATCGATTTTGGTTCAATACTGGTTTTGTTGACGGTTTGGTTATCTCTGACTCTGAATGTTTTGGACTCGATAGTAGTTAATTAATGAAGCTATCATTTTGACTTATGTTCTTGATCTGAGATAAAAATTGGTCACCAATGAATCAGATTATTGATTCATTAAGTCGATCGTGTACTTCAGCCAGATCGAAGTAATACAAGTTAAAAAAAAAATAAATACCCATCCATCTCAATAGTATAGGTTTTGAAAGTTAGCCTAGATCAAGAGATTCGAGATCATTCTTAATAATATGCCTAGGGTTTAAGGAATGAACAGCATTTCATCCGTTTGTGTCATGTTACTAATAAAAAATACCGAACCGTTAACAAAACCATTGTCCGACCAAAATTCATTAAACTAGGGGCATGATACATGATCAAAGGAAGGATTTACACGGATAACCTCCTAAAATGGACACACTCATAAAATGAAAAAAAAGGAGTTCCGGAAGAGTAAGCGTCTTCAGCTTCATCGACGACACCCGCCATGTCAATTTAGGTCACACACAAGTATACAATTAAAATGCTACGTCCGCAAAGTGAGAAATTCACCATTAATCAAAATAACATCGAAAATAAGATGCGATTTATTATGTAAGGTTATCAACAGGGGAACCCTTACTCTGGTCGTACAGGAAATAAAACTGATGGTGAAAATTTTTATAAGGTTTGGTAGAAAAAAATGGTTTTCGGTAAGAAAAAGCATATTTAGCCACCTCAGCCATCATACTTAGGTAACGTGTTGTATATTTTTATATTAAGAACCACCTTATCATTGATTGACCTTGTAATCTTCTGAAGAAAATAATCAAATTTGTGTACTGGATACTGCTCTCTTGTTTGAAATGTTGATCTCTGGACAAAAACCATAAATAACTCTTCAACTAATGGACCCAGATTCAACTTGATAAATAATTTGTCTTTTTTGGTATTGACTTCAAGTTGACCTCGCATGTTTTGAACGGATTTATACCGACCGTAAACACTTTGTTTCCCATGCCAGATTGGTTACTGCAGATTTACATTTAAATGGCTCCCTGCTCGACGATTCTTTTCATAGTCTCAATCAACATATTTTGCTGCCAAATCTTAACATTAACGTTTCATGGCCTCCGAACAATTCAAAATTTAATTTGAATACAAAATTTTATTCAAGATTATGCCTTAATATACTGATCAACCGATTTAAGCCACAAATGTAGAGGTTGTAGACCAACTGTGTTAAAATGGGTTCTGTAATTGTCACATTGCCTGCTTGTATTTGAAAAGACGCTAATATAATATATCTATAAACAAATACGATATTCATTGCGACAGACATTCATTATGTATGTTCATAGAGCATCTCCCTTTACTTTCGATTCGAATTTTAATTTGCAATTTTGTATTGTTATTTACTTTTGATATCACATACCCACCCCTCAAACCTCATATACAATATGTATATTTATTTGTATACAATCACACTCATTTAAAAAACGTCACATACCCACTCCTCAAACCTCATAGATATTTATTTGTATACAGTTACACTTAATTTAAAGGTAAGACTGATATAAACATTACACAGATAAAAATACATATATCTAATAGTAACAATGACTTGCTGTGTTTGATCCCGCAACCATGCCTATTGACAAGCCTAGTGTGCGCTCTTATTGCCATCTTTGCCATCTTTGTCTCATTGAGAAATGTTCTTTATCTTTAAGTGATATGAGGATGGACGTTTTTGAGTATGCTCATCAGTGTGTTTACTTGTTGTGATTGACAATGATGCTCGGTTCTCATTTTGAGAACTTGATGTTTACCTGGATGTGTCAAAGATTTATATGGCGGGTGTTGTCGATGAAGCAGAAGACGCTTACTCTTCCGGAACATCTTGTACTTTTACAAGAGTCTCCATTTAAATCTTTATATAATAAAATCGTTTTTGTCAGGCTAAGTTATGTCATGGTCTTTCACAATATACTTACAGGCTCAACATGTCAACAATGACGTCAGATCAAGGTATTCAGCTAAGTACAGGAGTACCCCTGACCTGAGGCAGAGGCTGAGCGCAAACTCACCATTTCTTCCAAAGGTACGTATTTCCGGTTCTTTTAATTCTATCACAGTTTAATGGTTAGGTCTTGCAACAAATTACTTTGGCACATTCTTCCAGTCTTCATCATTACCACTTTATGTATTTTGAATGGCACATAGTTCAATCATGTCCCCATTTTTGTAATTTTGGTTACTTTTTGTAACCGATGTTTTTTTATTGTGTTATCTTACAACATAAGGTGAAGCAATGTCATTGATGAAAATTCGGACCGATTTGGGAAATATACTCATATTGCTTTCTGATAAGCTATTAATTGTTTCAACAAGTGCTTTTCTCATTCTTAATTGACTGGTTACTTGTGCTGTCACCTGTATTTGGATACTAGTATGTGATATTTCATGTTCATGCAGGATAAGAAACATGATTCGCAAAAACTCCAAATCATTATGTATTCATCTTATAATATTTTTTTATAGATAATAACTTACTGGTAACGTGTTATGTTGATTTTGCTTCTGGAACGAAAATGACGTCAATATTTATATTTACAGACTGCTACCGAAGACTGTCTTAAGTGTTTACTAAAGGTTCCCCACAAAAAGTGTGAATCAGTGAGTATGTCATTATGTTGTCCCGTCCACTGGTAAGGTATTCCTGTGTGAAAGTGTCGTAATGAAGTGTCCCACTGCCAAGACCTACATAGCACGACAATACACGAACTTTCACTTCAACACGTTTTATATATTACTAGACTATGTTTTGTCCATTTTGTCAATTAAACAGATAAACTAAAAACCATCAATCCAACATTTACTTTCATTAAGGACTTTGGTCTTTTTCTCACCTTGAAATCGATTTAACATACGTTTTGTTGAGTCGTGAATGACTGTAGACGTTTTCTCAACGGTTTAGTTTATTTAAAAGACATACAGATAAAATAGTTGAAATTCAATTGGTGTATATGTACATCAGAACAAGATGTACCGTGGAAATTGTTAAATCAGATATATAAGAATAAGGACAATATTAATACGTAGATTTGACTGGTATGTGTTTGGCTACTCAGTATGTAGCATATGTTATGGTTTAAAATGTATCTTATTTTGAATTTCCACCTTTTGGCTCCTAGCATCATAAAAGAGTCCTTGGAGGACGAAGCAGCTGTATGACGCTGTTAATTCATTTTTTCGGCATACTATATCTTTAACGAAATTTAAAAAAAACAGCTTATGTATGTGTTACGTCATCTTAAATGAAATTTGGTTATACTGTTAAGATACATATTTCTTCAAGGGTACGTTTGAACATCAATATCATTTTTTCTTAATAGATACTGATGTCGTATTTATCATTCAAAACGGTTGCAACAAAATCAATATAACATAAAACAAACCATGGTGCTATGGTTACCACCACAAAGTAGATTTACATGTTTGAAAAAGCATTGTGGATTTCCTATCGATTTCAGACACTTGATACATTAAGGATTTTTAGCGGTGTATATTTAAGGGAAATTTGAATTTCTGAATAATGCTAATTAGCACAACGGTTGGAATTTCGATACTGATCTACAATGCTGTTAACGCTCGCACCGCATTCAGCTCCTAGAAATACATTAAGGTAAATATAGAACTCCAATTATACACTGTTCAACACGCTCACGAATACGTGCGAAAATACTTAGAGCAAATGTAACTCTAATCAATGGCTCCCATCAGGTCAACAGAGGACTGAAAACGTGATTTCTAATCAATATTCGTTGGTTATATTGACTGCCGTGTGTCATTTACATTAAACGTTTGTTTCCAAATAAAGCATATGGCTATATACGTTTTTTCTCTCCAAATAAGAAGATTGGTAAACCGATATCAAAAAGCTGAAATATGATGGTAAATCTGCATGTAAGCAGTACATAGCGATAAAAACTTTCTTATTACATTTTGTAAACATTATTTTAAGAAAAAGGTTAAAAACATGCTACAAATGTATATTTATATCATCAGGGTGATTTATACTGTTTTTAATGTGTGCATGGAGACGCAACCTTGCATAATAATATCAGGGAATTACAAACCAGGTCACCTGGTTCGGACCTTTTGGCCTAGTGGTAACGTCCTGGCTCCATATCTTAGAGGTCGCGGGTTGGCGCCCGGCTCGCTTACTAGTTTCATTTCTGCTCCTTGATGTAAAATACTGTTTATTTCCCATAGTAGCCCAAGTCTGGATGTGTGTATGTACAAAGCGTACTAATTATCACAATGATACTTTCTTAAATATAATAACAGCCCCTGGTAACCGATAAAATGTTACGTCGTGGCGGATCTGTTTGATTTGTATGCCTACGTCAGGTTATATATGCCGTCACATTTCGTAACAAATGGCAAATACTACTTATACATATTTGCAGTGCATCTCTTTTCCAACTCAATCTCATTGTAAACAAAGGACGTGCTGCCTTTATATTTCAGTAGAAAGTTGTTTTAGAAATTATTCTTTTCGATTTCATAAGTTAATTAAAATCACTGCATTGAGAGAAATTGCATAGAACATTTCATAAAAGCATGGGTATTATCAATTTATTCATTATAACGGTTTTATATCACGAGCGTCATCTACCTATACAGGCTGCATATGACACTTATGGCTGCCATTTAAAAATACAACAACAAATGCAAAAGTTATGTAAACAAGCAACTGTTGAATAAAACGTTTGAAGAATATTAAACCAGCACTCATCAATTATAGGCTTTAAACGATGACGGTTTTCATTTGGGTGAGTTGCATGTGTAAACACGCAACTGTGTTATTACAATATCAGACATTTGAGAGATAACAAGTTGTGTATGCATTTAGAATTGTATTTGAATTTGATTCCTATAGAAATTGTGGGACAAATAATACTTTAAATCTTGATAGGCATGAAAACATATTTCTTTTATGTAACACTTCTCACTGTATTGATAAATTTCAATAATACTTTGTTAGTGCCTTATTTAAGCGTTTACTCTGGTCGTAAATTACAGGTGTTTATACCGAACTTATTATGTCGTTGAATAACCCTTGACATAAGATGTATATCATTTTAAATGGTCCGGTTTCCTCTTTCTCTTCACTTAGAAAAACAGCAATCATATATTTTTGTATTGGTGTTTCTTTTATCCTATTGTAATACAATTGATTAAGCCCAACTTATGTAAGTTGATCATCCTGGAGATACGCTTACAAAACTTCGGTACTTATATTATGTAAGAATATAGTCATTCAATAGTCATACGCTACCAAATTGTTTTATACAACTTGAATAGACGTTATTATAATATAATACAATCTACTGCACTTCATTAAATAATTATATATTGATCTTTCCTTTTTTCTAATAAAAGCCCAATCAATCCAATGATCGATCGATCGACCAATCGATCGATCGATCAATCAATCAATCAATCAATCAATCAATCAATCAATCAATCAACCAACCAATCAAAAACCCAAAAAATCAATCAATCAATCAATCAATCAATCAATCAATCAATCAATCTATCTATCAATCAATCAATCAATCAATCAGATACTCAACAAATCGGTCAACCTCAACAAACCGACCCACTAAAATCTGTAACTGATTGAATGAATGAATACTTGATTCAGTCAATCAGTCAATAAAACAAATCCATTCACTGATCAGAGAACAGAAACCAGAGAATCAATCAAGTATAACTGACAGGTATAACTTTGACCTCTGTATCAACTTTGTTCCTTTTAAAAACTATTTTTGTCACATTTATGTCGTTAAAGCACAAGTACATCAGGGTAGGAGGAGGATATCGCCATGGTTACTGGTACGTCAAATGTCTACTGGAAGAACTGGAACTACAGGTAAGAAGTTTATGACGCGAGCAGAGAAAAGTATACAATCAGAGTTTATCATTAAAAGTTAAGCCATTTTAAGGTTTTATCAGGACTTGAAAACACATCACATGTGAGAATATATGGGGTACAACAACTCGTGTAAGCAAAAGCACTATGAAGAAGCAAGCTTATTTCACGATTTATAATATTTCTGGTACATACGAAATCATCACTGTGGGCACACAGTGCTACATGCAGTAATGCACCACTATCGTGTGTTGCTGCAATAACGGATCATATATAATTGTATGATAACGTGTAAATACAGTAAGATTTCCGGATATTTTAATTGTGTTTCATGTCATTGTAGCGTCAACGGGAACTAATCATGAAACAAAGACTGGAATCTATCAGAGAGAAACGTGAGTTCATTGAACATCTCTTGAATATTCTATCCATAATGGATGAAATCGTTATTAGCAGGACTTCCTTGAGATAAACATTTAATGGTGCTAAAAAGTGTATAAAATCGAAATCGATAAAGACATTGTTTTTTTATTTATTAGGAGATATTAAAAATATATTACCCCTCTTTTCATATCAACAAATAATCTGAAACACGGTAGTTTTTATTTTTTTAACTTGCATGTAATCTATTTTGTCTTAATACAACATATACAATATACGTTTCTTACATATCTGAGCAGAAATGAAAGCGATCAAGACATACATACGTACGAAGAGCGGTCGAATTATAGAGAAGATCATCTTTCTCTCCGAGGAGGATTATGAGGCATTCAAAGAAGGAAAGAACGTAGAGGAATTATTGAAAAAATACCTTTCAAAAGACGAGGCAAAGGGCCTGCAGTCTTGGGACAAAGATGAAGTGAAAGCGATAAAAACAATGGTGCGAACAAAGAGTGGTCGACTCATTGAGAAACTAGTGTATGTTTCCAAGGAGGATTATGACGCCATCACGGCAGGGAAAGTGGATGCCAAAGAACTATTAAAGAAGTATGCCAAGGACGGCGAGGTAATTGAAGGCTGGAAGGAAGCTGCCATGAAGACGATAAAAACCTACGTTCGAACGAAAAGTGGTAGGATTATTGAAAAGACTATTATGATCTCTCAAGAGGACTATGATGCCATGATCAAGGAAGGAAAGAACCCTGATGACATCCTCAAGAAGTACATAACCCTCGAGGAAGGTCAACAGCTAGAATCTTGGAAAAGTGCAGAGCCGATGAAGGCAATCAAAACAAAGATTCGAACAAAAAGTGGAAGGATTATCGAAAAGACGATATATGTGTCCGCTGATGATTATGATAAAATGATGAAAGGGGGCGGAGATCCAAACGAGATTTTGAAGAAATACATGGGCGAAGATGAGGGTACAATTGAAGGGTGGACAAAGGCTGATCCCACTGCAATGAAGGTGGTGAAGACCTATGTGAGGACGAAGAGTGGTCGACTGATAGAAAAGGTAGTCATGCTGACGGAGGACGAGTATAAACAGTTCGTAGAGTCCGGTGGAGATCCTGACTTCCTCAAAAAGTTTATACAGCTGGAGAAAGGAGAGGTCATCGACTCTTGGGAGAAAGCGTCAACTGTCTACTCTGGAGGGTCCGACCAGGAGATGATTCAAAGAGGTAACACATAACAGTTACTAAATAAATACTTAATTTGTAACTACATTTAACTATCTTCAGTATCAAAACATTTGACTGTTATCTGCGGTATAAAGTAAGTGCTAAAATAATGTATTTTAACATAAAGCAAATCCATGCAACAAAGTTATCAAAACAGATGAATTCCGAAGAAGAGAGTGAAATAACTGCAACATATAGACATATTCATGGAAATAATTAACAAAAATCCTTAATTAAACAAAACACTCCAACAGGTAAGCACGTTATCATTGTAATTCAATTTGATAATAGCCTTGTTAATTGTGGTACACGCATATATTCATCAGTAGCGGTGTTCTATCTACTGCTTCAAGTTTTTTGTAACAGTTGTTAAAAATATACATATGTTATTGATATAGTAATACGTAAATTGTCATGTACTAAATATTTCATAATTTTTTCTTATGCAGCTAAAGTTGGTGAAAGAATTGTTGGAAAAGACGGAGCGGTCTATGAAATTATAGTTGATCCACTTACCGGGAAAAAGTACAAAAAGTAAGTGAAATATTTTTGATAATGCTGCACTGATTCTTTAAAACAAAGCAGCCATAGCTTACTTAATTTAACATGATATTTTAGAAACAAAATTTGAACTATAAGAGAAACCATATAAAAGAAACAGAACTGCTTTTACCACTGAAGGGATGTAATTTATGTGAGTTCTTGTTAATTTTGGTCATGGTTGAATCCGAACAAGCCTTTCTTAAGAAAAGATAACTTAGATTTTGAGAACAATATATGACTGTCAAATAACACATTTTATTTAATTGTTTCAATAGGAAAATTGAATCTGACGTAGACAGTGGAATAGCTTCTATGCAAAAAGGCAAGAAGGGAAAGAAAGGAAAAGGCGGAAAAGGAGGCGGCGATGATTCTGACGACGAGACACCGGAGGACAGACGAAGAAGAAAGGCTGGTCATCGGGACGCTGACAGCGCAGGAAGTGCATTTAGCTATAAAAGCGTCGTCAGTGCAGGTGGAACACGTCATGTCAGGCGCAGGCGCAAACGCGCCGACGGCACATACAGTGACAGTGCGTCCTATCACAGCTCTCAAGATGAGGAAGGTCAGGCACGTAGGCGTCGACGGCGTCGTGAACGGAAACACGGAGCTGATAGTGCTAACAGTTACTATAGTGTTGTCAGTGATGGTGGCACCCGACACGTTAAGCGCCGGCGGAGACGAGGGGACGGTACATACAGTCGTAGTGTGTCTTATCACAGTTCTGATAGTGGGAAAGAGGGAGGAAGACTCGCCGACAAGAAAAAGAAGAAGAAAGGAAAGGTACACGGACCAGACAGCGACTTCAGTTACGAGAGCGATGTCAGTGCTGGTGGCACGCGCACGCGCAAACGGAAGAAGAAAATCCGAGATGCTAAGGGCAATGTGATAGGCTATGAGTCCTCTGAGAGTTATGTTAGTGGTAAGTCATATGCCTAATATTACTATTATGCCAGACGTTGAGTATATTTAAGTTATTTAGCTGCTCTTACTAAGTCGCTAAGTCATTATGCTAGATAGCCTTATTAAGGATACTAAAGCTATTGATTTAATGGGTTATTTCGTGTAAAATACTGTTGTATGAACTTATCATTGCCATGAATAATAATGATAATAATGATGATTATTAAAATAATATGATTTTACATTGATTTTTCAGATGGTGAAAGGTAAGGAATATTTATGAACATTACTGAAAATTAAACTGGACGTAGTAAATGATTTATTTTTTGTAAAGTAATATCCATACGGAATCTTTAATATTAGAGCTTTGAAATTGTTAAATGTTATCACCCGAAGTTAAACAACATCGTTATATCATAAATGTAATCATCATGTCATTTGAAAATTCTACATTTTTCCCAATGAAAATAAATATATTTTCCTTCTGTAAAGTGTGTATACAACTGTATCGGATGGCAAGGGAGGTAAGATAAAGGTAAAGAAGGAAAAACCAGGTAAAGGAGGAAAGGGAGGTAAGGGCAAAGGCGGCAAGAAGAAGGTAGATCCGGTTTTCAGCGATTGTACGACAGATGACGATGATGTAGATCTGGAAAACATGACAGAGGAGGAGAAAAAAGCCTACTTCGAGGCCAAAGCTAAAAGAGCGGAAGCCCGGGAGAAACGGAGGAGGGAGAAATACGGGGACAAATATGATGAAATGATCGGCAAGCACCAAGAGTAAATTTGATATTCTCTCTTAACACCACACTTGGAGTGTCAGAATTGCTTCTAACCTATCGTCGGCTTGTGATGTAGACGCTTTTGGATGAGGATGCGATTATTAACATTCTGGGATTATCTGCTTCACTAACACATAGAAACTGGCTGATTCTCACATATCGTTCTTTTTTTATCGTCTTTCAACACCAGATTGTACACGCATGACGCATGTCTGAACATGTGTAGGAGACACTATCACTAAATGGGACTGTTTTGCAGTATTTTCAATTGTGTCAAAAGCAAGTCACATGCTTGATGTTGTTATGTTTTTGACACTATCGTACAGTGTTTAAAACGCTTCACTCACGTTCTTTGTCTCACTGACAGGTTTTCTTTTGATTTGTCTTTTCATAATAATGCTTTCTAAAATCATTACATCTATGCCAACTAGATCATGTCGTATGAAAACTATAAACCTAAAACCTAATGGGCTCATGGTTGTATTATTATGTTTCCAACACGAATATATATTACTACTGCTCTCACCGTACTCTTATCTATGGCTTGCTGAATCTGATTTTCTCATTTCTCTTTGGAGCTATTGGATACATCGATTCTTTTTCTAATCCTCATTTAATCAGATTTTCTTTATACTCTTTCTCGGCAAAGGTATATGGTTTTGCATCTATCATATATAAAGTTGCTCTCCACGTACACGTATAAAACTTACTTGATATAACATTGAAGAAAACACAATACAATTGTACTTGCATATTAACTAAACTAATAACGGCTTTTACATTTGTTTCAGTTTTCTTTCCACTTACGTATTGTTTTGTTGATTTGTAAACAGTGACAGTAAACAGTATCAATGATGCATCAATTAATCCTTAATTTTAAATATCCAAATATACAAAAAAAAACAACAAGAAACATAAGCATTACTTTTTCTTTTTTCATTTGGGAACTTTTCTTAAAAACTGAAAGATGAAGACTATATTTCGAAAATGATAACCACTTGCTGTATATTTTGTTCTTCTATGTTTCAAAGAGAAATGAAGACATTATGAACCCCGTAAAAATCTTGATGAGAAATATTTCTAATGTTACAAGAAAATAAGAGTTATAAAAACCATGGTAGGGAATCATGTTTTGTATTATACTCTATGTCATTCCTTTCGTTTGCTAATGACTCTTTCCACAATATATCAACCACATCTAATTAAATGCCGTTACGTATAACAAGGTATAAGAAATACAAGGCCAAGGAGAAGATGAAGGCCAAGAGACTCCAGGAACTGCGGGAAAAAGGCCTCATAAGTCCGTCTTCCGACTGGACAATTGATTCCGATACAGGCGAACCCCTGCGAAAGGCTGAAAAGTAGGAGCATTGCTAATATGTTTTAAGATATATGACAAATTGGAAAGGGATATTTTACATTTTGTTATTTATACATACCTTTTATTTAATGTTCCCCTTGATATTGTTTGCTTTACTTGAATACCCAATGTTGTCAAAAATAATTTATCCTATATTATTTCTGAGTGTTTTTATTTCCTTTTTTTGTGTCATGTATGTTTTTTCAATCATTTGCAAAGAAAACAAATCATATTGAAATACAACATATATTAAAAAGGTTACAACTTGCTTAACCTATGTTGCGTAGAGCAAAAGTGGTAGAGGAAAAGAAGAGGAAGAAGCTCCAGGAGCTGAGAGAAAAGGGTTTAATAAGTCCTTCTTCTGATTGGACGCTGGACTCGGACGGGGAACCAGCACGTATAAGTGACCTCATCAAGTAAGAAACACAAACAACGGAGAAGAGAGATGGCTGAAATTCTTCTCTCATTCTCACGGATTAAATTTTTTCAAACTTATTTATTTTATTTGCTGTTTTTTAGTAATAATTCAGTAATGTTTATTTGCTTTTTATACCCCTATTCAAATATTATTTTACCCCATTCCATTATCTTATTATCCCGCCACGTTGTTAAGTGTTGTAATACACTGTCCTAATGAATTGTTCTTCATTTTACATCACAGTTTAACAAACATATAGTTGTATAAGTAATAAATATCCTACATACATTTGTTAATCCTCAGACAAGGCAAAAGAAAGGCGGAGGATTATAAGAAAGGCGGTAAAGGAAGACGGAGAGGAAAAGATGGAAATGATGCTGACGATGAAAGTGACAGTGGTAAGGAATATGTCTTATTACGAATAGATTTTTTTCAGTTTTGTACTAAATTACTCATTACTTACTGCTTTTGTTTATAGTCCTTATGCATCCTACTATTATCGCCAATATATCATTGATAAACGATTTGTGTGTCTTTAGGGTTCTCCCATTTTGAAAACTATCTTTGTAAGAATGTAATAGCATACTATATTTTCTTTTTTGTATTCATTGTTGTATGATTTGTATTTGTTTCTTAACCTTTTGCTTTAAATCCTTTGATATGACTTGCTATTTGTAAGGAGTGAAGTTTGGTATTAACCTGTAGACGTAGTTGTGTAGAATCGCTTGTTTTATCGATGCTTTCAAGCTTTGGTTCCTTACCTAACGCATTAGTAAACATATATGCAAAATTAGTACAATGCATGCTGGTGTTTATGTGGTAGTGTTTAATGCATGATGCTTTTAGCTTTTCGATAACGCGTGCTTCTGCTTGCATGACGCTTATGTTGCAATAACGTCTTACCGCTTTGTGTAAATGTGCGACGCATGTACCGGCTGCTTTGTGTGCAAGTCTACATTAGCCATGCTTATTTCCTGTGCTTTTGCTGCCGCCTGTTGTTTTTAAAAAAAGACGACTACATGTGTGGATGAAAACAGGTAACATATGTTTATGTACAAACCTTTTATATTTATATTTCATTATCTCTTTTAAGATTTTCTGTTTTGCTATATTTACGTAACTTAGATATATTTTTACAACAATGCATGTTGCAAAGCGCTTGTATTTCATTCATAAATTTTGGCATCACTAGTCTTTTAAAACTGAGAAAAATATTTAGTACACAATCTGCTATTAGACTGTGACTTCTTTATATACGTTATACGATAAACATATGTGAAGATATTGTTTCAGTAACAAATGCAATATGTAAAGCAGATATTTCATAACTGAAAATTAAAACATGGGGCATCGCATTTTCGATTGTTTTTATATCAACACATTGCATATCCTTTATTTTTTATCAGTAAAAGTTTAAGTTTCTCTCATGAATATTGTACTGATTGATTTTGTCTTCTGAAGTACAAACATATACGATATAAAATGAGTATCACGCCTTTAAATAATAAAGTTCATTAACAACAATAAGAACAGTTTTATTAATGTTTACAGATGTTTAACGTCTCATATAAGGCATACGAAATGAAATCAGATTTGTAATCAAGGTTTAAATATTTCAAGAAAATTGATCAAAGAAGTAATAAAAATACCTTTAACCAATTACATGTAGTCTTGGGATGTAGCAATTGATATAATTACATCTTTGAATTTGATTGTTATGAGATGGTCCAGATGTACTAAAAATGAGACCTAAAATGTACACCATCTTATAATAATATATCCATTTACAGGGGAGTCTGCCATAGACTCAATCACGGGTGAGAAAATCCGACGTAAGAAGAGAACTGGTTCTGAAGCTGAGTATGAATACGTAAGCATGTGTTTGCCATATCACGTCTGGAAACATCAATATTTGATATACTGTAAAAGCCAATATTTTCACGCGTTGAAATTTTCGCTTAGCTAGCCTCCAAACTGTTCGCGGTGTGACAATTTTCGCGCTTCGTTCATGCTGTTTTGAACTTTGCACCTATAATACTGTTATAGTTTGAATGATGTAAAATATGTTTGCGTGTGGGTATATTCGGCAAGCGAAATAAGTGAAAATGTCCACACTGCGAATAATTCCACTTTTACAATATGTCAATTATATGTGATGTAATCTTATTATGGAAAACAATGGCATTATTGTGATTCGATTGTATTCAACACTTGTAAATATATGAGTTTTATGCACCAGGGCTGTGTTTGTTATGAACAGAATGCCGTTTTAGAGAAGAGAGGGGAAAGAGGGAAGGAATAGGGAAAGGGACAGATTAACTGTAAATGAAATAATTTGGGTACACACTGTTTCAGGAAGCAAAATATGCTTTAAGTGACATTAACGTCAAAGTGATTTAGTGGTAGGACACTGGGGTCGTGCTCGAAAGGTTGCGAGTTCGAGTCCTGGCCACGCCTCTTGTGTTGTATCCTTGAGCAAGATACTTTACCCTGCTTGTTCCAGCCTACTCAGCTGTAAATGAATACGTTGTTGGGCAATGCTAGAAATTGTAGAATGCTAGATGTGAGCGACGAAATGGCAGCATTAGTTGTATGCCCCCCTGGGTATTGAGAACGATATTGTCTGGTTGCTAAGGCCTTATAACCACGAATAATAATTTGTCAACCGATTTGAGACGACCCATATGATGTGATGAAGCAGTATATAAAAACCTCGAATCATTAATTATAAATTTAACGTACTTTTGACAAGTTTATCTGTATTTTCAGGAGTATGACGAAAAAGGACGAGTGATTCGGAAAACAAGGAAAGGCCATAAAGCTGTAAGTAATATAACAACACGAAACTGTGGGATATCATTGATATTTATCATATCCTTTGGCAAAAAGAAATAAACTTACAAAAACTATTTTCTTAATATCCTATAAATAATATGTGTTCTCTCTCTTTGCAGTAGAAATGTAATTTACAATGTTTTTCACAAAGTCATAGCTTAAGAAATAAACATCCTAACTTCTTTTGAAATCAACTTCAAATAAAATAATTCATTTTAATTTTGAAATGAGACTTAATGATTATAACCGTTGTTATAACTTTGATAACAATACATCGATTGCTTTTTCAGGGCGACGAAGGGTCAGATTACGAGTACGAATATGGTAAGTATACATTTCAACAATTAATACACTTATGGAATGCTCTTAGGTCGATATTTGATAAGAAAATTTACTTGCCGTAAGTCCTTTTTCGAATGAGAGCTTATATCAAGATTTATGGTATTTCAAACTACATGTAATTAGAAGTTATTAAGATATTTAAAAAAAAAATATTCTTGAATATAAGTTGAATACATTTTCTTTCTTGTGATTTATTGTAGACTCTGACGGAAATGTCAAGATGACGAAGAAAAAAGGTGTTGGCGTGAAGAAAGGTAGGCCATGGCAGTTAAAGAGGAACAAATCATGTTTATGTCCCCTAAACGAAGTGTGGGGACATATTGTATTGCTCCATTTCTTTTTCTTCATATTGGTATTATTATTTGTACATCAATCTTTTGTAAATTTATATGGGTTTGTATGACTGGGATGGGTTGACAAAAGTAGTTTTCTGTGTTTTTTTTCCGACATTCAATATTGTCGCCACTAAACCTTTTAATTTAACACACTTACAGTTGTACGCTAAGGTTCCAAACCAGCTCCATATGTATTTTCGATAAATTTATTTTAGCATTGTGAATCGAAATGCAGGGATTCGGGGGACGTCTGTAATGGTCCCCCATTACAATTAGCACTTGTTGATATTTATTGTAATGGTTAATCTAAGAGCAACGTTCCAACATACTGGTTTTAAGCAGAAATGTTACTGATGATATTTAGAATGACAATGTGTATTTGTCCATTGCATTTAATTATTTTTATATTCATATTTAATTCTATTCAACGAACATGATATAGAGAATGCAATTGTATACAAGGAAATATTCGTATATATCGTACATAAATGACAATCCAGCAAGGGAAGGGAGATAACTGGTCAAATATCTTCCCTTTTAGATATAGTGTACTCGATCAGTGTATGTTGTTAAAGTTTGTAAACACATTTAAGAGTCAAACTAACAATTTCATGCTTCTTAAAATCGTAATAACATAAAGGAAATAAATGTTCCATCTGAGATACATCTAAATTGATGATGATCGAACGAATCAATAGAATTTAAAAAAAAATGTATATGGATTTGTAAAATTCCGTCGCATGGTACTATTTCTGGTAACAATGTACGTGCAATGTACGTGACACCAACATTGGGGATTTATTTTATGTAAAAACTCTTGGCGATACAGTACCCATATATTGATCGTATTCATATTTTATCAGGTAAAAAAGGAGATGGTGATGATTCGGACGAAGAACAATTTGAAGTAGGTCCAGACGGAAAGATACGTCTAAAGAAAGGAAAGAAGAAAATAGATATCGACAAACTGACTGCTGACGATCTACGGAAGTTGGGGATAGATCCTAACCTTTCCAAAGAAGAAATCGCCAAAAAACTCCAGGTAAATTCCACTTTGTCTGAATACATTGATTTTTTATTAAAGGGGTCGGGCTACTAAGAAATTAACACTTCTGACATTATATGCCACTAGCCTTCCACCACTGGGTTGCAATTTCAATTCTTGCCCGGTCGCTGGTTGGTGGTTTTCTACGGGTACCCTTACTTTCCTCCAGTGCCAAACGCTGCTATCTCCATAAATGACCATACAGGAGCTGTAAGTTGTTGCAGCATTAATTTGAATCAATTTTAACTGATTCATGTTGCTTTTCCCCATTTTAATGCCGAGGAAATGTGTTGATCATATTTGCAAATCGAGAAGATAAAATATTTTATATTACAAAAAAAAACAGAAAAAAAACAAAACGAGAGAAATAAATCAGTAAAAGGAATGTGCAATACAATCGCAATTTTGTTTTAGTAAATTTAGTGATTAACAGTTATATACGATATTTTCCCTTAAACAGTGTGCATTTTGAGTAAGTTTTGTACTGGTTAATCTTACAGGAAAAATTCGGAGATGACGTAAAGATCTTCCAAGGGAAAAAGAAAATTCCTACCAAAAGGGCTTCGGAATATGGATCAGACGCTCGGTCTTCTGACCTGGCTAAGGACAGTGATTTGGACGTTGATACACGTGAGCATTGACTGATGTATTCTCATTATCATATCATTAACTTACAAGTCGTTCAGGATTGTAATTATCATATAATAAACATACCAATCGTCCAGGATTGTAATTATCATATTCTAAACATACAAATCGCTCAGGATTGTAATTATCATATCACGAACAAACAAATTATTCACGATTTTAATTATCATATAATTAATATAACCAAAAAATAATATAAAAATCGTTCATCAGCGTTTGAGAAAAAGAATAGCGTTATTCGAGGAAACCGTCATTGAAAGCAGAGCGCTCAAATTGTAATTGAGATTAACAATTTTGAAATAATATTTGTAACATTATTTATTTAATTGACGTACTGTGAAATCATGTTAATACTGTAAATCGCTGAATAGCAATAACATGTAGATGGCTATATTGGCATTACAGATAAACCGTAATATGTTATATTTCTTTTTCCGATAGTGACCGGGACAAAACGTGTAAATGTTAAGATGAAGAAGGGCGGACAGGCCCTGATAGACCACATGAAGAGCATCCTTAATATGTCAGAACTCAAAGATGCCGAGGCCGCTAAAGATTTAGATGAGAAAGGTATGTCAGCGTGCCAAACAAAGTTTGTTCTAGCTATAAACTAAAATAGGTTCAATAACAATATGTTCATAATTGTATTATCAACACACCGGTGTTCATTATATTAACTACAATAAATACAAAAAAGAAATTAAGTGAAAGGAGGTGTACTCGATTCTTCAGGTATGAATTAATCGGAGTTGTTCATATTCTTCTTCAAACCATTGAAAATAAACATTGAATTCTATTTTTTTTCATTGTTCTAGGCGACATTGACTTCGTTTCCCACTACCGACTTGTTGACCCCAGCAAGATCGAGGGGTACGCTCGGGCATTCGTGGTAGAGGATGACGACATGGATCAGGTGCTCTCGTATAAAGTAAGTTATTCAATGTAGCATTCGTATGAAATAAAATACTTTGTAACATAGACTATCTGTGAACACTTGATTTCGCGATATCCCATGTTCTTACTTTCTTCACAATGTAGTGATAGTTTCGATTTTTGAGCTCATTATTTGTGATCAATAAGTTGTTCTTATAATCGCGGATTCACTATCGTTTAAACCATGGATACTAATTGCACACAACTTCTACCCACAGGAATCTCGAACCGCTCTCAATGGTATTCCCACAATACAGCAAATGACAAGTAAACAGCTGGAATATGTTCTTAAGGTAAGGTGATAGCAAATCATAAAATATATTATTGACCATTCCTTAAGGTTAGGTGATAGCAAATCATAAAATATATTATTGACTATTCCTTAAGGTAAGATGATAGCAAATCATAAAATATATTATTGACCATTCCTTAAGGTAAGGTGATAGCAAATCATAAAATATATGATTGACCATGCCTTAAAATTAACATAATACGAGAGTAAAAATGTTATGATTAAATATGTCTTAAAAGTATGTTAAAACCAGCTAACAGGATACGATTTGATATTCCTTAAAGTTAAGATAATAACAGGTTACAAATAAAAGGTTGAGCAAGTGTTTTTACATCATATTACCCGGGAAGTATGACAAATAAACAAAGGAGTAACTATTCATTATTTTTATCTTACAGTTTATTAGTCTTTATTTTCGATTAGTTCAATTTAAGATAACATTCCAGTTTTTCTCATTATTGGTTCTACAACAAATAAAGATGGTTCCAGCTATTTATAAAAGATATACTAACTCGTTTAAATGGTTACAGGTACTCAACCTAGACGATGCTACCCAGGTGACTTTCCGGATGTTTGCCGTCATATCAGCTTTGTGCGAGAGAGTGACATCCATGGAGTAAGTTCGTTAACTGAATTGATACAGTGAGATTTCAACCATGTCTTATACACACATTGTACTGCTTTATAGTGGTGATGGAAAAAACATAATAGTATGAATGATCAGTTACTAATGAAACAAAATGTTCGTGTCGGACAGATTCGATGACAGTGTACAGTAAACGTACTTAATTGTAAAATCACGTTTTGGTTGTGCCACACGAAACATTTATTTTATTCATAAAAAAAACATTCAAACATATCGTTCATACGTTGATGTTAATATAATTCAGTTGCACGGACAGTAATTTAAATGATATTACATTTTTATTTATTATAGCTCCGTTAGTAAACATCTTCTGGAGATCTGTGACCTGTTAGATATCCAGAGGAAGATGGGTCTCTATAAGGCGATGTTCTACTGTAACGTTGAGTCCGATCGGACGTCTAACTTTATAAAAGCAGACTCACTGCGGATAGAGCTGATAGCAGGAGGGTTGAACTGGAAACAGCAGGAGCACGTTATGGCTAGACTACACCCTAATGTTTATAATGAGGTATGCAGATAAAAATGGAATTATTTGTTTTAAAAGATTAAACGAAACTGGACACCATTTTTGGTTTTAAATTAGCTGTTTTAATTCCACCTACAGATAATATCATGAATGTAAAAGGATTGGTGCATGTTATAAGCAAATAAAATGTGTTTGACACTCTCGCATAACGCTGAAAGTAATTTAAATCAAATATATTTAACATCATTGGTTGATGACAAACGCTCCACAAATCAATCAAAATATACATGCTAAAATACATGTACATAAACATCGCATTAAAGATCCTTCTCTAAATACCCCATACTTGTCCCTCCCCAGTTTTTAGTTTACATACAATTGTAACAAAGTTTGGTCGGGCTATTTTTTTTTTGACTGTGTACCACAGTCGGTTGGAAAAATAATATAACAAAACTGAAATCAAGAGTAACATCATGGTTTAAACTCGATAACACTGCTGTCGATTTGGTTTTTTGCAAGGCGATGTGCTATCTTTCAGAGCCATAGTCATTTAAAAGATTTACGGACATATTTATGTATCAATACGGAAACCCTAAAATACGTTTTTCCTAAATAGATGTCATTTGATAGGTATCAATTTCAACAATTATGCGTCTAAATGACTTACCGGTTCGCGTTACTCTTGTTTGTAGTGTTTACACCAGTATAATTTCATTGGTTTTAGATATCCTTCCTTGACTACCTCGTGTACGTGCCTCTGTTCTTGTCAATGCATGACAACATTGTTGACAATCCACTGGATATGTCAGATCAGAAGTATAACCAGAAACTACGCCAATTGTCAGGTGGCACCAGACAACGAGACATGAATCCACTCGGAATGCCTCTAAAGAAAACATCGACCTTCCAACTTCGGAAGCAGGCACAGGATCTCATTGAGGGCAAGATCGATCCAAAAAAGATTAAAGATGAAAAAGTTGAACTTCTCAACAAATACGCAACGTAAGAAAAGGGCAAATGGTTTATTTACTTGTTATTTGTCTTTGGAATTATTATTTCTATTTGTTAAAAAAGGAAATAAAAAGACAAAAGTAACTGTTGAAAAGCCTCTCCTTTCATGAAGTTAGTGCACCTCCCTATCTGGGTTTTCTCATTTCATTCGATCGGTTTTGTTTCTTTAGTCGCCTCCTTAGCTCCACGTGTTAGGCCTTCTCTTAAAACAATAGCTGTATGGTGCAGCTTTATTATCTTTTTTTTACTCGACTTTATCTTATTCTAAATCATAAAAGTGCTCCTTGTGTCTTAAGTACAACCCCGCATATATATAAAATAGTCATTACACTAGTCATGTAGTTCAAGATAAAGTAATATTAAGATAAAGTAAGAGGGACAAAGACTAACCAACGTAAACGGAAAAGTATCATTTTTGAACACACTCCGATGTTATTGACTTTTTAAAAATGTTGATATATTTCTTGTCTTTTTCAGATTACCGAATATATTGGAAGAAAACGAAGCAAAACGAAAAGTATCCGTGCCCTCCAAATCAACGTCACCTCCAATGCAAATGGTGTATTGAGCCATGACAACATTAGTAAACTTAACTAGCGACATACATGTTTGTTCATAGGTTTATAAATCAGATCAAACGAAGCATCCTATCTACACCTGAATATTGTGATACGAAAGCTCAGTTAAAACAGACTTCGAGCGATATTTCTTTGGTGTATAGTTATGTTACTGAATTACCACAAACAACATGTGTCTACACAATGTCAGTGCGTTCTCCGTCCCGTATGAGGAAAATTTGTGTTTCCGTTTTCTGTATAATCTGTTCACAGCAACGAGGATAATGTAATTTTAGTAGATAGTGTCAATTATATAAATTCAGCAGTTCGACATACAAAGTCTTTTAAACTTTGTATTTTTTACTTGTTCAAATGTTATTTGTAAATAAATTGTACTTTTAATTTAAAATTTAATTGATATATGCATTAAATTCATAATAAAATGTTAATTTTACATAAGCCTGTTTATTGACACTTTGATGAATTTGACACATAATGGTTTTTTTATTGTTATTCTTTTACCAAGTCAAAACATGTGCCATTGTATGTTGCTTAAAAACATAAGTCAGCCGATATTATATAATTGATATCCAACACTTGGCATGACTAGATATGTAAGATAGACGAATTCCATTCGAAGTGTTTCCAAATTTTGTAAAAACACAAAGTCTTGCGGAGGGTTTTGCCAAATTTGAAAATCCCGAGGTTGGAATTTTCTGTTCTTTTTTAGCAAAAAAGCGAATTGTTTCTCTCATTCGAACTGCCCGAATAACAAAATCTACGCTTGGACTAGCTTCCATTTTAAAGTATGAATTTACTTCTTCGGTTTTTTTGACGAAAGCGTTGAAAAAATCATTTCATTATTCTGACATATTCTGACATGTATGGTTTAATTTACTGGAACAGGTTTTTATAGTTACATCCCCTTGCCACATTACGACATGGAAGTTCGAGACGTCACGCCATTGTGGCGTCGTGTTGCGTGAAATGTGGTCTAGGATAGAATTTTCCTACACTCTTTTTATTCCGGATACCTGTATCTTATATAGATGGAAATGATAAAAAAAAAAACATAGCGTTACATTGTATTTTGATTAATATAGTTACAAAATTATGTATTAAATATGTTGGACAAATTTATGAATACAATATCAATTATCTCGTTAGCTGTTCCAATGGAATACCTCTGTTATTTTTGTTGACAGAAGAAAAAATAATACTGTTAACGGTTATTTTATTTTAGCACAGTTTCTCTTTTCCCCTCTAACTACGATTACTATATATTGCTTTCTATTCATAATTGCGCTTATTTGGTGGAATTCAGTTTTTCTTTTTAACACGGATATATATATTTGATTTTATCAACTATTGAGAGAATAAAAACTTGTATAATAGTTCCTAGTTTGAATATTGGGAAACGTTTTGTGATTATCAGGGTTAAATTACGCGAGGATTGTTTATTACATTACAATTGGTTATTCTGATCATATATATAATTAAGTGTAAATATTATTATTAAGTTATTGACATTTGTTAACAATTTTTGTCTGATATTGACGAATCTCATATTAAGTACATACTATTTATTTTATTAACACGCTTTGGGCTTTTACAGACTAATAAAACAATCAGGACCTTCCACAAAATATACACATTAAATAAAAACAAGAAAAACAAATGTCATCTGTGAAATATAATTGATCAGTATCATATCAAAATGCTTATAGATATATATTGATATTATTTTAATTACAACAAGCAACCACCCGGACTAGTAAACATGCTTCTACTCAATAATTCTTTAATAACCCTTTTACTATCCATTCTGAAGTTTTGGCAATTTTTAAATATGAAACGTTTTGACAAAGTCTATTATATTAATGCCGTTTGGGCTACACAAAATGTAATCCGGGGACTTAAAGTTTATATTGAATGTCGGTCATTCTTTATTTCAAAATGGATACTTCATCTTCAACAGGAATTGATTTTAAAGTAAAAAAAAAATGAGAGCCAAATGTATTAAACCTAGAACCTACTGAACTAGAGATAGAAACTGCGTTCAAATTATCCCAAAGAGGTATATCTATCAAATTCCAGTTCGTACAAAGTAACTTTCGTTATTAATCGTATCGGCCTACTACGCTATGCAAGTTAAGGTTTTCTTCCGAACACCAAGGTACAGTATTTTGAAAATTACTTTTCGAAATATAAAGTTTTGAATAACACTAAGGTATAATAATTATTTATTTAGGTAAAAGTTTAGTTTGCGAATGTTCCAAATAATTTGACAAAGAGATGATCTCGCAGAATCTTGCTGAAAAGTTTTTGCTTTGGCTAGTACTATAGAAATAAAACATAGATACTTAGGTTAAATAGCTTCGCAAATGTTTATAAGTTTATATAAGTTTTCTTTTATTGTTTTGTTGATACATATATGTGTGATATATGCCTTTAAGCAACTGTGATTACGACGTGCCAAGACAACTATTTATTTTGTAGTTTCGAACTACTCCATTGTAACAAACTAATTTGTAAAATATGAATAAAATTACTTTTTGAAGACTTCTTGGTGTTGTTTTTAAAGAACTACAAAGATTTCACAGAAATATAGTATCGGTTACATATATACATCATGATAAATCGACGATGTCTAGTACTATATTGCAAATCGTTATTTGCGGAAAGAAGAATTTGTCACATTACATGTATTTGCACAGTGTCAGTAATGTTTCACTAACAACTGATGTAATCATTTGTTTTTCAGAAGCAGCTTTTCACAAATAAAATGATCTCCCGAGATTTTGTCATGCATCTGACAGTATACCAAAAATTCTTTACAATTTTATACCCAGAATACAAAAGAGATTGAGTAGAATTTGTTTTTGCAACCTTAGCATAAAATCAATAACAACAATACAGTTACGTTGAGAGGATAAAATATAAGAAGTCAAAGCATCAAACCCATCATAAATAATGTTTTATTGCAATCAAACATTGATTTTAAATATATATTTCAATACGTTAAAGTAGTAAATTAAAACCTGCATATAATTGAACCGTTTTATTTCTGTCTTCACGGAAATTTAAACAAGGAATGGTTCCTACATATGTACACATCGAAGAAATATTTCAATATTGTAGGTGGTCTATTTCACAAAATGCATTATTACAAAGCAGCTTTACTATTTCCATCAACATATGAGAAACGTTTTTACCGATATAGCGCTCCCGTAGTAGATACTTGACATTGAATGAAAATAAAAATGACCGAACTTAACTGCAACTATTGTTTGTTTACAATGTGCAGTTTTTAACGTCATAAAAGTGACAATGTGTCACAAATATAACACTTCTAGACACGGTTCGAAGATTTCCTGTTACTTAAACATGTTTAAGATGACGTAACACACACATATGCTGCACCTTTAAATGGAAGTAATAGATAAATTATGTCGTAAAATGTTAAGGATAACGTAACACACATATGCTGCACCTTTTAAACTTAGTAATCGATACAGTATGCCCTACAATAAATTAAGGATGACGTAACACACACGTATGCTACACCTTTTAAACTAAGTACAATGTAATAGATACAGTATGCCTAAACAATGACTTAAGCTAAAGGCATGTGACATTAAGACATATGCACAATATATAAATTGTATATGCTAAATCATCGGTAAAGCCCATATTACTGTAGCGTCAAGAACTCTTTCTCACTTTGCTATTTCATCCCACCGAGCACCAACAAAGCACTATTAACTAGTCTGAGCTGCGAACACTTATGTATAATTATGTTTGACTGGTATTCTGTTTTGTAGAAGCTGTCGCCGGAGGGAGACGTGTTTCCATGCAAAAGAGGTAAATACCTTTCCTGTGCAAATGCTAAGGACACATAGATAATCAGCAGTTTCCTTAAAAGTTATGTTAAAATGGTTTCATCCTCTATTTCGTCAATGATATAGACTTTATAACCAAATACTTCCAGTTACAAAGTGAAAGCATGTTCTATCAAACACTAGACATATCATGCTGCCTTCGCTTCAAAATATTGAATATGTAAGCATATAACTCACAATTTTGATGTCTCAAACTAGCCGGAGGTATCATTGTATTTTTTATTTAAATAAACGCGGTGTAAATTTGAGGTGGTGATAAAAGGCTAACGTAAATCACTTCTGTGTTATATATTTGTAATTGGGTAAGCTCATATATTAGTTCACACCTAGCTGAGACATTGTTTGCGTGTAAATAAGTCCATCGAGAAATTGAAAGCACAACACTGTATTCATTTTACATTGCAACAAAAGGTAGCTCTATAGTTAAGGATTATAAAAAAGAGTAAGATTAGAAAAGCTTCCACGTTTTTAAGTTATAATAAAACGATGTTCAATTTCGAACCTATTTATTTGATATATATTTATTATTATTGAAAACATTTAACTGTTTTACTGATCAATCCAAACAAATCCACATTGTGATAAATAATTGTTCTTTGGATAGTGATACAACAGTCATAAGTTCTTATATCTTACATGTGCATACCAAATTATAGTAAAATAAATCTTGGGCGAAGAGGAAGCAAAGCACAGGCAAAGGGAGGTAAAGCTGGTGGAAAAGCTGGAAAGGAAAAGAAACAAGCTCTAAAGGCAGGGAAACGTGACGCCGATAGCGACAGTGATTACAGTTACAGAAGTGTTGTGAGCGCAGGAGGCACACGCCATGTAAGGCGCAGGCGTAAGCGCGCCGACGGGACATATAGCGACAGTGCCTCGTACCATAGTAGTCAAGATGAAGATGGTGAGGCACGTCGTAGGAGAAGACGGAGAGATCGTGATCACGGAGCTAACAGTGCTCATAGCTACTACAGCGTAGTGAGCGAGGGAGGGACGCGTCACGTTCGTAGGAGGAAACGACACGAGGATGGGACGTATAGTGCAAGTGAGTCCTACCACAGTTCAGACAGAGAGGACCCGGATGATGACGAAGGAGACGAGGCTGAAACAAGTAGGTTGTCTAAAGACAGTGGTAACGATAGTGATTCAGACTCTTCTTCCACCGATTATAGTTACGCAAGTGAAACTAGCGAAGGAGGGACACGTTATGAAACAAAACGAAAACGGATAAGAGATGCTGACGGAAACATTGTGGGATACGGAGACTCTAAGCCAGTAGGGAAAGCCGTGAGCGATACGGAGTCTGTCAAGACTCGTCGAGGTTAGTTGCCAGTTCACCTAATACTGCTGACTGTTTAGTTTAATTGATAAAGTTATGGTTGTTCATTGTTACGATTCGCGCTTCTTTATTTATGTACATTCTTGATAATGGAAAACAAATATAATAATGAAGTTTATTTTGAAGTTTTAGTGAATAAGTTTTGTTGACCATTGATTTAATGACGATGCTGTTATCATGGTATTATTTTAACTAACTCATATCAACATTACTTTTTCAGGTTCTATAGACGAAAGGTTAGTACAATGGATTTTTTATTTACAAATTGCAAATGTGACTCTGGGTTCATTCATACATATCATAAAGTGAAGGAACTGAAAATCAAGAACTTATCATATTTGGGTATACTAGTGTTTGTTACATCATCTTTAACGGGCAATGTTGTTGTATCTGAATAAAACATAATAATTTAAGAAAAAAACAATAATTGTTTTCATGTCCTCCTTGCAGCATTAAAAACCTGCCAGACGTTCCCATGGACAACACAGAGCATGCAGACATGGGCGTACCTGACAATACAGAGAACGTTTTTGGAGAAGAAAAATGGCCAGGTACGTGAATATTTTATTCGTGCTTCAGCAAGGACTACTGTTTTTGCAGTGAATATTATTTGTTCTATGCAAAGTCCCCTATAACTAAACGTCATTTCAAGAACATGTATGGCAAATCAGAAAGGCAAATTTCTTATATGTATTGATTAAATTAAACGACTAAATGGTAAATCTAATTAATCACTTCTTTAATAAAAAAGTGTTATATTATTAACACAAGTAAAACATGACAGCTAGACTTACAGAGACGGTCAAACACATATATCGTTGCTTTTGTTTCTCTTGACGTCGTTTTGGTGTGAGGAAGCTGCAATTAAAAAAAAGAAAACAGGCACCGAGATTGACATTGATGTACTTGAAATAGAAATATAAAGACATGTGCATACTGTTTATTGACCAACAAAAGCTGCTGTTTGATGCTTTGGTAATTGATTCCATTTCTTCAGTAATGTTTGTCCCTTTATTTGAATGATTTTGATAATAGTTATCAAGCAATCGATTCCTTTTAAAGTGTTACTTTACCTGCACCAGAAACACACAACAATCTCTTAGAGCTTCATTAGATATACAAATAACAATAATTATTTTTATATCACAAACGCATCATAGTTAATGTAACACGTATTTGATTGATATTTAAGAGCAAGAATAAACTATGGCAACCTATGTTTTTAAATCTAGAAAAAAAATGTTTGATGAATCACGATTTTAAATTGGAGTAAATGCCAAATACGCACTGCTTTGTCACGCTGATGAAAATTGCAAATAATGCATCACCAATAACGGAAATCAATAGCTGGCGACTACTGACATGATTTTTAATCAATGAAGTACAGACATTATAGAAAACATTACCTCTACCGTATTATTACCCATATCCTGTCAGCTTCCTCGTTATCTTAAGATCAAGTTGTTTTGGTGTTCAAACTGCCCACAAGACTCAATTTAATATCGCAAAATGGATCTCCCTTGACACGTTGCGTGCAAAACAGTACTGAAATAAATATCTTTGCTTGGCGTCTCTGATTGCCGTTTACAATCATATCTGTTTTCTAGGGGCTGATGCGGATGACGTGCCTTCAGAATTCAGTGACGCTACAACAGAGGATGATGTCGACTTATCTAAAATGACAGAAGAGGAAAAGAAAGAATATTTTGCAGAAAAAGAACGAAAGAAGCTGGCAAGAGAGAAGAGAAGGAGGGAGAAATACGGAAGTCGTTACGACGAAATACTGAAGAAGAAAGAACAGTAAGTTTAATTGTAGCTATGCGATTTCTTTGTTTGATCCGCTGTGCATATTCTATTTATTCTTAATCGGAAGCGCTCGTGAATCGATGAAAAACATATATAATTTGTACATTCAATCAAAAAGAAAGAAATTATACTTAAGATCATTATAAGAAATGAAAAGTTAAATTCTTATTTGAAAAATAAAGACAAATCACGTGTATCATTTAATAAAAGGTAAAATGGAATTCATATGATCTATGAAATTATTGTTAAAATTTAAATTGACATATTTTCGTTTTTTAAGAAAACGACTTGAGCAGCTCATCAAAGATCAGAAGGAAAAGGACGAACAAGAACGACTGGAGAAAGAGCTATCAGAAAAAGAACGCCGGAAGTCTTCCGTAAGACGTTCGTCTCTACTCTCCGGTAAACCCAGGGAAACTCCCAAAAGTATGGTGACGTATGAGAAGGGCACCCCTCGGGAATACGGACCCAAAAAATCGGCGGACAAGCGTGATCATGGTCTCGGACACGAATCGTAAGTTCTTGGCTATTAGAATATAAATAATAGAACCGAAGCGTTAACAAAATCATAATCTGGACTCAAAATCTTTTAAACCAGGGGCAAAATATGAACAAAGGAAAGATTTTCATGGAGAACCTTGTAAAAGTACAAGATAATAAGACAAGGTGTTCAGGAAGAGTAAACGTCTCCTGCTTCTAAAAGTAGACTTTTTTTTTTACTGAATTCGTTATCATCACTTCCGCCTTTTTCTTATCAACAAGTTCCTTTTTGTGACGTTTCAATGTTTTCCTCTTCATGTATAATAAAACATCAGTATAATTCTGAAATTAAAACTTTCTACCTGGATCAACACAAAGGACATTACCACAATGAGTTTTGTAATGATGTTCTGATATGATGACCTGTCCTTTATTATGTATTCATAATTATTTTTCTTCGTAATATCTCGATGTTAAGTGCCAAAATAATTTGTAAAAGCAATAATCACAGTTATGTGTATAATACAATATTCAACGATATATATGTAGTATAGAAGATGATTTATATAAATACATAAATTATTTCAAAGGTGGGGCAGGAAAGATAAAGAAGGGAGAAGTAGAAGAGGTAAGAACAAGCCAATTGCAAATGTTAAGTGATAATTTATAATATATTGAGGATATCTAACAGTGTCTTACCAAATATATTTGACAAGCGGGGCTAATATTTTGCGCAGCACGAGTGAAAAATTTCAAAATATTAGCCACACGAGTGAAATATGTTTGGTACTACTGAGGATACTGTTAGATAATCTGTTTATTACATTTTTATATGAAAATCTCCAGTGGCAGCTTCTGATGTTCCCAAACGTCGTTTGTAAGCAGCGTTCTGATTGGTCAAGTGAAAAATATCATATTTCTCACTAGCGAAAAATATCACTTTTATAGAATGATTTTTTTTCGATATTTCACTGGTAGAAATGTAACAAAATTCAATATCACATGTGAATATTGACATCAAAACATGAATAATGAAATAAGTACAATCTTCATATAAAAATCATCATTTGAAAAACAAACTAATTAAGAATCGTTCTTATATTTGTAACTAGAGCAGTGTCTATCCGATTTTTCCATTGCTTCGTAATAGTTGTGCGTTTGCTTGGTTAGTTTATCTTGTCGTCTAAATAACCAAAGATATTATATGTCTGAAACACCACTACATATACGTTTGTTTCATTCTTCCCTGTCTAGGAAGTGATAGCAGTATGAACGAGGGTCTAATGCCCAAGTTTAAGAGGGAGACGACGATGTTACAGAAACTCCCTCCTATTCCACAGGGCAAGATATACACAGGAGGTACGTACTCGTCGCTTAAAGGTGAACTGCTACATGTAAATGTGTAACCCAGTTAAATACTAGCCGCAATATACCGCGCGACTAGAGATATATTCTCTTTTAATCGATCGGTTAAGCGCAAGATTAGTAAGTCTCCGGTCCTGAGTTCGATTCTTATTGGAGGGATTAAAAAGGGCCCCCGTTATATTGGCGTCTACGGAGAAACTCAATACTAATATTCGACGATACTTGCAAAGTATATCACTATAACAAATGGAACTCGAGACGAGTTCTTTCCTGGAAGGGAGGCATGTAATCCTGGCAAAAACTAGCTGCAATATTCCACTATGCTAGAAAGATTTTCTCTTTAGCACGATCGATTGAAAATAACACTAGTAACCCAGAAATCATGGGTTCTACGTTTTGTGGAGGTATTGAAAAAAACGGGACCTCTGTTAACTTGGGTAACCTTTCGGTACTCACTAGCAATACTTTATGATAAAGATAAATAACAGTAATAGTTTCTACATCTTGTTTATTTTTTTAACAATTTTATAGATAATTTGTTGTTACTTTAGTTTAGGTTTTATATCTCGCAATATTAAAGTTAACATGAAAATGGTAGCGTGTTAGATAATGCTAATAGTTATTATGCAATGTAATAGTAAACATTCGTTGAAGTTAACGAAGATTTATCTTTCCTTACAGATGATGGCATTGGGCAGAGAGGCAAGAACGGCAAAGTAAGTTTTACGAAAAAAAAATACTGCTTATATTGAAGAAAAAATATACATAAAGTAATGAGCGAATATTTGCCTTATATGGAATTTGACTGATATAAAGCTCCAAACTCAATGAGTCAAAAAATATTGACGAAACAACAACACGTATCAATCTAAATATTCTCAAATCATACCTATATTTGAAACTAATACATGGATATGTTATGTATCGATGGTAATTTTGTATAATACTAAATTAGCTACAATACATTACATTGTGTGTCACGTTTCGATACATTGTGTGTTACGTTTCGATACATTGTGTGTTACGTTTTGATACATTGTGTGTTACGTTTTGATACATTGTGTGTTACGTTTCGATACATTGTGTGTTACGTTTCGATACATTGTGTGTTACGTTTTGATACATTGTGTGTTACGTTTTGATACATTGTGTGTTCCGTTTTGATACATTGTAGCCGTCTATGGTGGATAAAGAATCAACAATGGGTAAGTATACAGTCTATTTTATATCACGAATTATCAATAGTAATACTTCAAACAAATATCCACAAGGATGTTAATTGAATGATTTACAAAATCAAAATTGATAATATTAAACGCAATTTAGATGAATATTTACAAAATTCTTGATAGGTTAATGAAAACCTACACATATGATATATTACAAATATTTTCAGATACGGATGAAGCCCAGTTTGATATAGCACGAGATGAAGACTCAGGCGAGGAAAATAAAGGTAACTTCCTTTTACTACCTGCAAACAAATAGTGTACTTAAAATACATATAAACATTACCTTCCTCGAATTGTGTGTTAGAACATTTGAATGCTGTCCTGAAGTGTGGCATTTTTTTTATATTACAACTATCATATTAAGAAACATATTAATATTCGTAGATAACAAGCAGAAACCACCAGAACCCGTAATAGAAGTAGGAGCTGATGGCAAACTTAGGCTGAAGAAAAAGAAGATAGATTTAAGTGAACTCGATGACGAAACACTGCGGAGACTTGGAATCGACCCAAGTCTATCAGCAATAGAGATAGCTAAAAAGCTGAAGGTAAATAATGAAGTACATCGACGTCTTTTGTTAAGCTTAAACCTTATATATCATGCTTATCAAAACGCCAAAAATCAAAATGACAATATGCTTTAATATGTATAAAATTTGTGTTAATACAATTGAATGATCATATGAGAAAAATGAATTGTAATATTACAAACGATGGCCTCTATTGCCACTTATATGTATTTTTTATGTTGTTTTCATCCTCGTGAAATAATAACAATCAAACGATAGGAAATTGAAAATTAATCTGTTTGTCCTTCTTTTTTCAAAAGGAAATGTTTGGAGACGATGTGAAACTGACGATAGGAGGGGAGGTAATCGGTACCAAAGGTGTCGATGAATTTGATTCTGATATGGACGATGATAAGCTGGCTGAACAGGAAGATTTGGACCTCACAACGCGTAATAAACCCATTTTATAAATGATATATTCATTAAAGAAGTATTATAAAACACGTAACCTCGAATATATCAAATCTATCTGGCAAATATAGCAATGTAATGTACAAGCAACGGTTTTTATATTACAGTGATATTACGTATATTTCAGTTTATCAGATAATATGCAAAATAGTTATTTTTTCTACATCTTTGTGCAATTTTTATCACCTGGGCCCGTATTCATGAAACCGTTCTCATGCTCAGGCATATATTTTGTGCTCAAACCTGATTTTTGTGCCGTTAATAAAATAATGATAAAATATACAATTGTCATTAGTTTGGAAACAAATTGAAGAAACTTAAGCCAACTACTGTTTCCAATGTTTACACTTCACGTTTTGATCGTTTGACATGACTTAAGCAAATTAAAAGAAATCTGTTTTAAGCACAGAATTCATGCTTGAGCATGAGAACGGTTTCATGATTAAAGGCTCAGGACTTAATCATATTGAAAAACAAAATGCTTTTCCAGTCTATAAATCAGTCCAAACAAAAGACAATCACTATATGTGAAGATATATCGTTTATAGTATTTCACAATTTCGACATTAGTAAGAACAGGTTTATATAATGTTTCTATCTTTCAGTGAAAGGGAAAAGGCGGGTTAATGTCCTGTTCAAACGGGGTGGATCAGCACTAAAGCGCCACCTACAAAGAATAATAGACGAATGTACACTAATAGAGCGTGCAAAGCGAAATTTGGACGAAAGGGGTAAATACCAATATTGTCAATGATGAGATGCTTGATGCTATATGTATTTAATAATAAACATGTATCTGAAATAAAACTTATATTTCAAAGAAAATGTATATAGATAAATTAATTACATTGCTCCTATATACACATGTATATGTATCTTTCAATGAGTTCATTTTTATATTTAAAAATGTTTGTGAAATTGAATGAATTGTAGCCGTCTGCTTTTCTACCTATTTAAGTTCAACACATACCGTCTTTGAAAATGGGAAAAATGGTCGGAAAAGAAATTTTTCAGAATTATTTGAAATGTGAATGAATAAAAACAACCGTTTAAGCATCCTCATTTATTAATATATATGTGCCATAGAAGTATGTGAAGAATATATTTCTGACATCATAACGTCACACACAGATTCGTCCATTGACTTCCTGGCCCACTACCGGTTGGTTGACCCCACAAAGATTGATGGATATGCCAAGGCGTTTGTTATAGAAGACGAGGACTATGATACCGTCATCAACCTGAATGTGAGTAATATATAGAGTGTTTACTCTAGTTAATTAGCAGGATGCTGTATAGTTACTTTATTCTCAATGTCTTTATTTTCGCTATATTCGCGAAAATTAATACTTCTTGAATATTGTTTATTGTAGATGATATCAAAAATCTGAGATTTACAATTATTCTAAGTTTCTAGGAAAAAATCGTGAAATATCACATCCGGAAAATTAAGCAATTTTACAGTATATATCGAATTTGCTTGTTAATAATGTGATTGCGAAAATATATTCCGTAATATACTAGTAGCAATACAAGCGTAACAATGAGTAGAGATAATAAACAATCTATCAGTCTCGTCGTCTTTCTAAACAACTATTTTAAAGGTCTAACGGTTACTTGCTGAAAACAATGGTCGCTGAATGACCGCGAACCATTCTATACAACAGGATTTCTTAATTTTATAATTCTTTCTCCAAACTATTAAACTCCTCCTTATGTTGATTACGTAAAACATTACAGTCTTGGAATGTTTGAATGTTTTAGGCTTTACAAATCGCTCTAGAGGGCATTGATGCTTTGAGTAAGATGACTCCTAAACAACGTGAATATGTTATCAAGGTAAGTTGCCCATATCTTAATATTCCGTCATGGTAAATTATGTATACTCTATATATCTTAACTAATCTAAGTAAGACTTTATAAAATCCTCACGAACTTGGATGCTTTTAGTCTTTATAATACCTGAATACATCAACAGTGGCCATTAAGAAATGTCATTTGTTCAGGAATACTTTCATAATTAAAATTACCAAAACAATTTCGCAATTTTTTTTTAACAAATATACAAAAGACGTGCCTTAAATAAGAGGTGACGATACCAACCTCGCTTTTTTGTCGTTGATTCTTCTCTGTGATATTGCAATAAAAAGTGTAATGTATTCTGCTATAGTTCGACTAATAACAAGTTACTATACTATTATAATTATCAAACTTAAATTCTCCATTAAACGTTATCAGGTCCTTCACATTGATGAAGCAACGGAAGTGACGTTCCGGATGTTCTCCGTGATAACAGCGTTGTGTGAACGTGTGACCAACATGGAGTAAGTTCTTCAAAAAGTTTGGTGCTTATTTACACGATTTGTGATTACCACACAATTGAAGCATATCATGAATGTAATTCATATACCTACCGGGGTATGTAGTGAAATGTTATTTTATACATGCGTACAGAATATATAAATGATGTTAAAACAAACACGCTCTGTTGTGTCTAAAATGATGACCATATTCAAAATTCTATATTGTTTGGTTTCAGATATACAATATACTCGTACATTAAAAACTCCTATACATAGATAGGCTATTTATGTTCAGTTATTTTATTAATCAGGTAACTTGTTCTAATTTCGGATATTCTTAATGTTACTGTATAATTGGTATATAAATCTGTGTTTTCTCCACAGCTCTCTCAGCCAACACCTCCTAGAGATATGTAGCATTGCAGACGTAGAACGTAAGATGGAGTTGTACAAGGCAATGTTCTACCACAACATCCCGTCCTACAGGAACAATAACTTCATTACATCAGAGTCCCTGAAGATTGAGATGATAGCTGGAGGCCTCAACTGGAACCAACAGGACTTTGTCATGGAAAAGATGGAACCGAACAAATATGGCGAGGTACTGGAATATAAAATTGTTAATAATCTAAATATCAACGCTCTTATTATACAATTTGTTGATTTATCTGCTCTTGTTTTTTTTTTATTTTTTTAGTTGTTCTATCAGGGTTTTTATATATATAAAAAACAATCCCCACACACAAACCAAAACATGATTCAGAGTTAAAGTTTTGCGAAGCTGTTTAAATGACTTATCAGATATGGTCGTGTTTCCTTTTGTATTAAGATTAATGCCTTAATTAATATACGTGAGCTATTTGATTTTTGGATCTTATGTAGTCTTGAATAAACGCAAGAATTAACAGCTCGTAAACAATCAATGCTAATGCTATCAAATAAAGTTTACTTTCCTTATGACTACATTAAGTTTTCTTACTTTCTTTCATATTCATTATATAATTACAAGCATGAAATACTTCTCCATAACTTAAAGATATTTTACCATGGTGTAAAGTTAGATTAAATGCAAACTATTCCTTCGCATTAAAAACCTCACTCGAAAGTTGCAAAATATTCGTAAAACATCTACAAAATAGTAAGTTATTTCAAATAAGTTTTTTTTAATCTTATAAACATATGGATTGAAGAAAAAAAAACAACAAACAAACAAACCCAGGGAATATCTAAGCGTCAACAAAATTTTAATACGAACTTAAAATCGATTTAACTAGGGACAAAATATGAACAAAGAAAAGATTTACACAAAAAAATACGGCAATTGATCTAATTGATATACCAAATGATATGATTTTAATTTCTTATTGACAGATATCCTTCCTGGATTACATGTGTTACATACCACTGTTCCTCTCTCTGCACGACAACATTTGTGATAATCCCTTGGACATGTCGAACAACAAGTACCAGATGCCTCCTCGCAAACGGCCTCCATCGGTTCAGAGGGATGTCAATCCGCTCGGAAACCCTTTGAAAAAGACCTCAACTTATAGAATGAAAGCCAGATCTCTAGAAGTTATGGAAGGGAAAATCCCACAGGAGGATTATTCGAAAGAGTATCTGGATGTGCTGAACAAATACGCAAGGTAAGTGCGGGTAATAATGATGAAATCATGTGTAGATATTGTAGCAGTACTGACAGTGACGTGTGAACAATTGGTCGTGCTGTATGGTTATTTTAAATCGTAGATCTAAATAATAGCATTATGTTAGTTTTATCATTAACTCTTCACTGAAAAACATTAAGTTAACCCTATTTTACAGATCAGTTAGCCACAGTTCTATGCCTGGAGTAGTGGCACGAGTTCACGATTTGCAATAATACAGTACTTATTTATTTTTCTTCTAAATTCAAAAATAATTTAGAGGGGTTTCACTCACCTTGCCTTTCTGTTTCTACATTAGTTTAGAAAAATTTGATTTCCACCGTTTGTCCTCTAGCATCACTGATGACTAAAGGACAAAATAGTTGTTTGGTACATTTTTAATTCATTTTACGGTGAAGCATGTGTGTGGGTGTGTTACGTCATCTTCACATATCGGTAATGATTATTTTTGTCCTAAACATTCATTTTTTAACGTAACATGAAGACTGCAATAAACGAATTAAGTGTCTTCTCTCCTTCGGTCTTGTTATAGCAATTAGAAAAGTATATATGGTAATCAATATAATAAAATATTTTATTTTGCTTCAACAGATTGCCGACCATATTTACTAACACAAATAAAAGGCCTGGATCGGCCTCCAGCAATAGCGAATCTGGATCCTCCTCGTATAATATGATCTACTGAGTGAGGGGTGACGGCTGCATGACATACTGAATGACGATGATTATACACCGTATAACGTTATTTAGAAGGAGCGCCAATCCCATAACGTATTTACCGAATCTGGTAATTGATTGCTATGTGCCAAAATGTTTATCTTTCAAACTCATTTATTGTGTTCATTCGGTAAAATTTACATTTTCACTGCACATATACTAAATTAAGCTAGTGCACCCAAGGCATGTTATATCCCGATGACATATGTTTGGGACATTGTGACGTCATCATGTTCATGACGTCATAATTGTAGCATCGGAGACAGGACTGTTCTAATGTCAACTGGTGGTTGTTCTCTCTCTAGATTTACCATGACGTTGAAACATGCTTTTACTAGTACTATATGGATATATCTGCATCAACTGTATGTTGGTTAACAAAATGTAAATAGAAGTATTGATTCTCATTGTTTTTACATTCATTGGTGTGTAAGATCATTGGCTTGCCTACATATCCAACATTCAATATGTAGATGCGTCAATGCATGTTACACACCAATGAATACCAAATATATGACAACCAACACTTAATTGTACTATATCATTTTATTCAAGCTCATATGTGTATATAACGTCATTATTATTTATTTCATTTTTAAATCATTTTATACGGCCATAGTGAATTCTCGGGAATAATATATGTAAGGCATCATTTCTGGTATTGAATTCTGCAAGTAAATTATTACTTTAAAATCATATATTTATTCGTGAGGTCCAATAAAAACAAACCATCATGATAACTTATACATTTGTAAATGCATGGTAATTATAAAACCTCGTTTATAGGGAAGTAATTGATGAAACTGCTTGCTTTTTAAACTACATGTATTTTTGGTGAATGGAAAGAACTGTTTGTTATTTGATATTAATTTAGATAAATCAAAATGAAGTAGATGTTTTGATAAATGAAGCTGTACACCTTTGGGATACATTATCCAGGAACAGTTCTCGGCGTTTGCTGTTTTAAATCAATTTTACATCCAATTTTTGTTGTCATATGTTGAGACTTATTAGCATTTTTTTACTTGCTTTTTATTTGATAACTGCGATATTTAAAAATGGCGACCGTTTTGTTTTGTTTTCGGATTCAGCAAAGAATGGTTCTGTCAGTTTTGTGATATTTAATATCTTTGTCTAGTTTGTTGTGATAAATTATTTATAATTCAAGAGTGATTTGTATATATACAGAATAATCATGTTTATTGTTGATGCATATGTTTAATGTAAATATATGTATTAAATTATTTTGAAGTAAGTGATTATGTTATATATTTCTTAAGAAAAAAATAAATATTATTCAGCAAACATATTATACTATTTTTCCCCACATGTACAGATGTAGACTTATGGAGATCCCTTGAGGTCGTATAACCTAATCAAAGTGTCGCAAAATGAGTTTTACTGGCGACGCTGAGCTGAGCCAGCGGAACGGAAAATAACGATAGTATAATCCCGAAATACCTCAGAAAAATGCAGTAGGGTTGCCTGATATTTTAACTCATATCAGCTAAGACTAATACAGAAACAATGTTTCAACATAATTGTTAGTGCTTTCATGAAATTCTTGGTATCTCTGATGTGGATCGGTCACGTCAGGAATATTCAAAATGAGGTGGATTTGGTTGACTTTTCAACTTCATAACGTGTTATAGTCAGTTGGGGTCATCGACGTCATTACCAATTGCCACCCGGGCTTCATATGGTACTTATTACCAAATTATTGAGTTCCCAATCAAATATAGTGTTGCTGTATATGAAATTTATTATATCGATAATGTACATATGTAATCTACCAGGGTATAACGTTTCGGTTAGTGTGATAACGTCATATGGACATTAAATCAACGTGACGTTTAAATGACTAACACAGAGATATGTAAGTGTACAGATGTACCGTCCGTGATGCAGACAAGATATGGAATAACTTATGTTGATAATATAGACTCACTAAGACTAAAGTTAAATCCCGAAGATACAAGGAACAGACAAGTTTAAAAATTTAAAAGTTTAAACTCCATTAAGTGATGATTAAACAATTGAAGCAGCTATCATTTTGGTCTTTAACTATTTTATTTCATATATATGCTTATATACATCTCATTAATATCAACATGAAAGTATCAGAGGTCTTGGTGTCTAAATCAGGGTTGCCATTCGGAAGTCCTCTACATTTGACGCCTGCTTGAAGATTCTGTCCGGTATAGATACCCAGCTGTGTCCGCCATTTTTACTGTAAACGTAACCGAGCCCATTGTTACTGACACCATACAAGTTCCCTGACGTCATATCCTGTCCAAGAATGGTAGCAACCGTGCTTGGAAGGGCTAAAAATAGAAATCGCGCTTTACTTTGAATACAGGATAGAAACTCGTACTGAACAACTTTTCTGTCTGTAGTTGCCAGATGATGTAGGAGACGCATAAACAGAAAGCTGTACGAAAAAAATAAAATGTTAAATTTCCGAACAATCAGTTTTAACATTATGGTACTCTATATTTAGGCATATGATATCAAACTAGCAACTCAATATTGCAGTGGATACAACCATGTTTTTACAGCACCTTCGAGAGATCATACGGAAAAAATCTTGAACTTCTATTTATTTACCTTGACCAAGACTTGAACTAAAATTCAATACAGAATATTTTCATTTCTACTGAACAGAAACAATTTGAATAGTGAGGGTCTAATGTACAAGGTGTGCACCATGTTTAATATGAATGTTAGCAAGCAGTTTACATGTATGTAACACACCAATTATTAAATACGATATGTCCTGCGGAATATAACTGATGCGTTCTTAAACAGTTAAACTTGCAAGAAATATGTTAATACATACATCTTAACTCTTGAAATTGGTCACCGGCATATATACATGGCATAAACGGTCTCCAATCACTGTAAAAAATATATCATTCAGGCTTTAATTTAGCAAAAACAAATTTGCTGAAGGTTTCGTGTCAATAAGAAATATCATAAAGATGCAGCACACACTAAACAGGTATATCCATATTAATAATTTTATCAAAATAGCTTCTAACTAATCAACAAAAAGTTATTATATTTGTGCCATCATGTAATGATGATGTCATCTAACCTGACTATGACACTATTTCATTGTAAAAGTGTAAACAATTACTCGGTAAAACTGAATAACCAAAAACGGCATCAGGTATTGAATTCCTAAAGCAAGATGAGGAAATATCGAATGTCATAACTCAAGTGTCGTTTAAAATATACATGTTCTGCCCAAAATGTTTATGGGGTCCTGGATACCTACTTTCGGTTCGCTGTGTTGTTGCACGCCCAAAATCCGTTACCATGTGCTTCAGGCAAGAAGGAGTACTTCAGGAACTCTTCAAACAAATGTAAAAAAAAAGTTTTATTAAGCTTGTGTACACGACTTTCACTCAGGTCACGCTCCAGTTTTTTCAGCATGAGATTTTGACAGAAACAGATCACTTGACTCGTGGCTGTATATGTCGTTATGGCAATCATTGTATTCTCATTAGTTAATTTTCAAACGTTACAAAAGACAAGATCTATGAACTTCTCGTTGAGTAACCTCTATATCTTACACAACAAAAGAAGTTTTTAAAACACACGCAATTAATATGTCAAGTGATAATATATGATATTCAATGTGAATTTAACTGTGAAATAAAACACCAGCATTTGTATTGTAGTTAACGACAGAATTATTAGATGCAACAAGTCACTTGGTATAATGTTGCTTTACAGATGCTACATGATAGGAGTTAGTTGGGAAGAATGTGACCTAGTATAGCGTTACCTGGTAGAATGTGACCTAGTAGAGCATTACCTAGTAGAATGTGACCTAGTAGAATGTTACCTGGTAGAATGTGACCTAGTAGAGCGTTACTTGGTAGAATGTGACCTACTAGAACATTACCTAGTAGAATGTGACATAGTAGAACGTTAACTGGTAGAATGTTACCTAGTAGAATGTTACCTGGTAGAATGTGACCTAGTTTAGCGTTACCTGGTAGAATGTCACCAAGTATAGCGTTACCTAGCTAGTAGAATGTTACATAGTTGAACGTTACCTGGTAGAATGTGATCTAGTATAGCGTTACCTAGTAGAATGTGACCTAGTATAGCGTTACCTGGTAGAATGTGACCTAGTAGAGCATTACCTGGTAGAATGTGACCTAGTAGAGCGTTACTTGGTAGAATGTGACCTACTGTAGCATTACCTAGTAGAATGTGACATAGAAAAGAGCGTTACCTGGTAGAATGTGACCTAGTATAGCGTTACCTGGTAGAATGTGGCCTAGTAGAGCGTTACCTGGTATAATGTGATCTAGTAGAGCGTTACCTGGTAGAATGTGATCTAGTAGAACGTTACCTGGTAGAACGTGACCTAATATAACGTTACCTGGTAGAATGTGACCTAGTATAGCGTTACCTGGTGGAATATGACCTAGTATAACGTTACCTTGTAGTACGTGTAGAATGTGACCTAGTAGAGTGTTACCTGGTAGAATGTGACCTAGTAGAGCGTTACTTGGTAGAATGTGACCTAGCAGAGCGTTACCTGGTAGAATGTTACCTAATAGAGCGTTATAGTACCTTGCAGCATGTGACATAGTAGAGTATTACCTGGTAGAATGTGACCTTGTAGAGCATTACCTTGTAGAATGTGACCTAGAATAACGTTACCTGGTAGAATGTGACCTAGTAGAGCGTTACCTGGTAGAATGTGACCTAGAATAACTTTACCTGGTAGAATGTGACCTAGTATAGCATTACTTGGTAGAATGTGACCTAGTATAGCGTTACCTGGTAGAATGTGACCTAGTAGAGCGTTACCTTGTAGGATGTGACCTTGTAGAGCGTTACCTGGTAGAATGTGACCTAGTAGAGCGTTACCTTGTAGAACGTGACCTAGTAGAGCGTTACCTTGTAGAATGTGACCTAGTAGAGCGTTACCTGGTAGAATGTGACCTAGTAGAGCGTTACCTGGTTGGATGTGACCTAGTAGAGTGTTACCTGGTAGAATGTGACCTAGTAGAGCATTACCTTGTAGAATGTGACCTAGAATAACGTGACCTGGTAGAATGTGACCTAGTAGAGCGTTACCTGGTAGAATGTGACCTAGAATAACTTTACCTGGTAGAATGTGACCTTGTATAGAGTTACTTGGTAGAATGTGACCTAGTATAGCGTTACCTGGTATGATGTGACCTAGTAGAGCGTTACCTGGTAGGATGTGACCTTGTAGAGCGTTACCTGGTAGAATGTGACCTAGTAGAGCGTTAACTTGTAGAACGTGACCTAGTAGAGCGTTACCTTGTAGAACGTGACCTAGTAGAGCGTTACCTGGTAGAATGTGACCTAGTAAAGCGTTACCTGGTAGAATGTGACCTAGTAGAGCGTTACCTGGTAGGATGTGACCTAGTAGAACGTTACCTGGTAGAATGTGACCTAGTAGAGCGTTAACTTGTAGAACGTGACCTAGTAGAGCGTTAACTTGTAGAATGTGACCTAGTAGAGCGTTAACTTGTAGAATGTGACCTAGATTAGCGTTATATGATAGAATGTGACCTAGTAGAGCGTTACCTGGTAGAATGTGACCTAGTAGAGCGTTACCTGGCAGGATGCGACCTAGTAGAACGTTACCTGGTAGAATGTGACCTAGTAGAGCGTTAACTTGTAGAATGTGACCTAGTAGAGCGTTAACTTGTAGAATGAGACATAGTAGAGCGTTACCTTGTAGAACGTGACCTAGTAGAGCGTTACCTTGTAGAACGTGACCTAGTAGAGCGTTAACTTGTAGAATGTGACCTAGTAGAGCGTTACCTTGTAGAATGTGATCTAGAATAACGTTACCTGGTAGAATGTGACCTAGTAGAGCGTTACCTGGTAGAATGTGACCTAGTAGAGCGTTACCTGGTAGAATGTGACCTAGAATAACGTTACCTGGTAGAATGTGACCTAGTAGAGCGTTACCTTGTAGAATGTGACCTAGAATAACGTTACCTGGTAGAATGTGACCTAGTAGAGTGTTACCTGGTAGAATGTGACCTAGCAGAGCGTTACCTTGTAGAACGTGACCTAGTAGAGCGTTAACTTGTAGAACGTGACCTAGTAGAGCGTTACCTGGTAGAATGTGGCCTATTAGAGCATTACCTGGTAGAATGTTGAGACACATCCACATTCGCTGACAGTTGACGCACTTGTCGCCGTACCGCGGCTCACAACGACATTTACCTGGACTACAACAAGTACAGTTGTTCCGTGTTGGGTCACCTGGACATGGGCATGTGTGAGAGTCCGGGGATGTCTCATCGTCTGACATAATGGAAGGAACAGGGGAAAATCACATTGAATTATGAATATTGCAACACCTGATTGGTAATAGATATATCCTCAATCGTGGTATAATGTATACGTTTTCTTGTATGTACTCATACAGCTACATATATGTATAACATAACTTCGAGTTATTTCCCTTCCATTACCTTTCAGACTATATCTGTAATTATATGTGCCAGAAGTCAAATACATTACATGAGATCATTCACAGTCCGTGATGAAACGAAAGATTTACATAAATCTTACAAATAATTTATCAACAATATATACTCAAGCTAAATTACATAGAGTTTTCACTGATTTTGAATGAAAACTGGTATAAGATATTTGTCAGAACATCAAACATGTGATTGATTTATGAAGAATGTGATTTTATCCCTTAGAAAAGTTGGGATCATAATGTTTACGTAATAATTACACACTAGACAAGGACCAAACAGGAAAATATTATTTCATTTGTATCAAAGAGGAGACAAATGATGAAGAGAACAATAGAACAATTAAAGTAACTTTAAAACGCATTACTTCATAGAATTAAACCACATATATATATAAGTATACAGCGCACCTGGTATTTGAGGTACAGCTAACTCGAGGTAATGCGTAGCCGTGCTCAAGTCCTTACGTCGTCTCCAGCTTCTGTACACTACGTCATACAGGAGAATCAACTTCCGGTCATCAGTGTAAGTAGCATTGGTCGTGTCCAAGGTCAGGTTTATCATCAGTTTTGTCGAGACGGGAAAGGAAATCCTCTTCAGCTGCGACAGAAACGAAACCAAAATCATTTGATAGTGACCAGTGCCGTCAGAAGTAGCTGGACAGAGAGAGGCACCTTACTGTTTTATTGTATATCTATAATATATCAAGAATGTCGTGTTAAGAGACTGAGTAGCTGTGATTGTTATACGCTGTTATATTTACAATTGCATTTTATTACCACTATATACCTCTACCGAGTTCAGTTGGCATTTATATGACCATGAATGTCATTGACCGACTGTTGAGGTCATCATTATTTTGACGTCATAATTGTTACGTTGGAGACCACTGATCGTCCCCGGGCGGTGGCTGTTCTATTTAATGAACAAGAATACACGATAGATGCATTATATTTGAGCTAAATGCTGAGAACTAAAAGATAATTGGATTTTTTAAGAGATGAACATATTCTAAAAAATGTAAATATAAGTATTGAACTGTTTTTAGTTGACATTCATAGGCAGTATGAATTCCAATTTGACGCCCTTCATTTAATTTTCCTTTGTCTGCGTGGCATTTTAAAATGCCTACGAAAGCCAACTGAAAGCAATTCAATGCTAAAATGACCGTTTTAAAATTGAAGATCTTCTTAATTTCATTCACCAAATAAGGTAGCAAAGTTTTCGTTTTTCCTATTTATGATACGATAATATATACATGTATTACCATCTATATTGATTTACATATGTTGAGTATTCAGTGCTATATATATAGAGGATATCTAACAGTGTCTTCAGTAATACCAAATATCAAAATATTAGCCACACGAGTGAAATATGTTTAGTATCACTGAAGATACTGTTAGATATTCTGTTTATTACATTTGTATATGAAAATCTACAGTGGCAGCTTCTGATTTTTCCAAACGTCGTTTGTAAGCAGCGTTCTGATTGGTCGAATCAGAAAAAGTGATAGTTTTCACTAGTGAAAAATATCATATTTCTCATTAGTGAAAAAATATCACTTTTAAAGAATGATTTTTTTTCGATATTTCACTGGTAAAAATGTAATAAATACCTATTTCTTGTTTGACTACGATGGTACAGAATATAGCGTAATGAAACCATTACATACATTTTACTGATAGCATAAAGATTTTCTAAGGTGCGTCAATTGATTTTATCAACCATGTTTATTTTATATGCACTATAACATGATTCGGCCAGAGGACAGAACTCAAAACTTTCTTCACAGTAGCAAATACTCATGTAAAGACCAAACGTGAAGCAGTGTTAAGACTCGTCATTTTACATGTATTAACAAAGTGGGTCGCCCTTTTGACTGATTCCCGGCTAAACTTAAAAATTCATTAGAAGCATTATCACATATAATCAGAAAAAAAAATTAGCCATCATTTCAGATGACACTTTCACGAAATCTTGCAGTATAAAGAGCTACAGCGAACACTCACTGGCGTTTTATCAATAATTTTTTCAACCTACATCAAACTGCATTCTGCCATCCTCTCCAGCTATGCTGTACGGTCTTATGCCATCGTAAATCTTCTTAACACTCTTCTCAAAACTCATGACATGACCGGGATAATACACAAAGGCACTGACATCATAGGCGGATGCCAGGGAGGAGTCGTTATGGGCCAGAGAAAGTCGCATTCGGTAGTGGACCCTATGTAGTAACAGTCATTTGAATCAACATGGATAGTTAAGTCTATAATTGCCCTTAAATTGATATATACAGGATCACTTTGGGGCAAGATTGCGGGATTTTTACCCATATCTTCCCTGAAAATCTAATTGAAAATTCAAAATTGTATTACTTTATATAGACAAATCTCATAGATATTTTGCTGATCTCATAAACTTCCTCAAATTCTCCCATATGATTTAAGAGTCAGAATTATCACTATTAATAATATATATATATGACATAATATATTACCCTGATAATACTATAATTGCCCTGCAAGATTTATCTGGATGCGTCTTGTTTTCTTCTTGGCGTTACATTTCATTTTTTACGGCATTGAAATATTTTTACTAATTTTGTTTTTCATAAAACTTTATAAACTTCTTAATTTTCGAAACATCAGATCAGAATTCTTTAAATATCTAATCCGATGTTACGTACGTTTCGTTGTTATTTCTATGTCATTAAGATATTCTTATTATTCTTTTTTTTTTACTATTAATAAACTTCTAAAAAAAGGAAACATTACATTTCTTTAAACATTTTCCCCGATGCGACGTAATCTTTTTACTCACTTTCTGTTTTCCACGTAACGTTGGAAGTCGTACAGGTTTATATCCAGCTTTGGAATGAGGTCGGCCGCGGTTATATTCCCATTGTCGATGGTCACGTGTGATCGACCCATCCAAATGGCGTCTTCGTTCATTTTAACTCCAACACAAATCTTCAGCACATCACCATCTTTATAACCTAGAATAAACATTTTAACTCCCACACAAATCTTTAACACATCACCATCTTTATAACCTAGAATACACATTTTAACTCCCACACAAATCTTCAACACATCACCATCTTTATAACCTAGAATACACATTTTAACTCCCACACAAATCTTTAACACATCACCATCTTTATAACCTAGAATACACATTTTAACTCCCACACAAATCTTCAACACATCACCATCTTTATAACCTAGAATACACATTTTAACTCCCACACAAATCTTCAACACATCACCATCTTTATAACCTAGAATACACATTTTAACTCCCACACAAATCTTTAACACATCACCATCTTTATAACCTAGAATACACATTTTAACTCCCACACAAATCTTCAACACATCACCATCTTTATAACCTAGAATACACATTTTAACTCCCACACAAATCTTCAACACATCACCATCTTTATAACCTAGAATACACATTTTAACTCCCACACAAATCTTCAACACATCACCATCTTTATAACCTAGAATACACATTTTAACTCCCACACAAATCTTCAAAACATCACCATCTTTATAACCTAGAATACACATTTTAACTCCCACACAAATCTTCAACACATCACCATCTTTATAACCTAGAATACACATTTTAACTCCCACACAAATCTTCAACACATCACCATCTTTATAACCTAGAATACACATTTTAACTCCCACACAAATCTTCAACACATCACCATTTTTATAACCTAGAATACACATTTTAACTCCCACACAAATCTTCAACACATCACCATCTTTATAACCTAGAATATACATTAATTATTGATATGACCAATTATTATACACATCGATTTACATCATTTATGACGGTTGTTTTTGTGACCTCAGAGTTATTTACATTGAAAAACAAATTCATTTTTATCATGAAATGATAAAAGAAATATTTACACTTTTGTTCGATAAGTACAAAATGAGTTACATTCAGCAAGTGACGGATAAAGGAAAGAGAGGTTCCCAGTCCTTGACAAATGTCTATAAAACTAGTTTTGCTCACTATTAGATATTCTGTCGCCTCTACCAGTGTCAGGGAGAGAATCGTACACGATAAGACACATTGCTTATGGTACATTGTAATACATTCAACAAGGAGCAATAAGGTGCATAACCACTGGTTGTATAAAACATGATATTGGGAAATGAAACAAAATGAGAATATACATAATTATGTTTAAAAGAAAATTATTCATTATACAAATGAAGGATTATCGCTTAATCGAAAGATGAAACTAACACACACACGCGCCTTCTATGACTTGTAGGTGATGCTAGAGGCCAAAATATTTGAGTCGAGAACTTCAAATCATCGTAGATTTACCCACCAATGAAGTCTAACAGCTGTGCGTCCGCGTTGATGACGATGGTTACGTTGGAGGGTGTGTAGATATCGGGGAGGGAAAGTGTTGCCATGTCGACCTCGGACGATTGGGTACGGGACTGCGTGGTGTGGGGGATATCAATCAACCCCTCCTTGACGGCCAGACCAACCACTTCCTTGATCCTCACCTTCTTTACATTCATCAAAGCTTCGTTATCTGAACAATACAATTAAGGTTACATTGGTTAAAAAGGGATATATATACATTATTCCTGTGACACATTTAACCGGTTAATAAGTTGTAAACCAACTTCTGGTCGTATTCTCTTGTACCTTTTTCATGGCTCTCATCGACAATATTTTCTTTGCATTTATTTTGCCCCTATTTCAATTGATTTTCATTTCGGATTAAGGTTTTGTTGACGCTACGCTTGTCTCTGATCCTTTTAACACAGTATCAAGACAAAAATATAATCAGGAGATAGAGACAATAGGAAAACTACTAGAAACCAATGAAACAAAACGACAGTTAAATCAATTCCTCTCGAAAGAAGAACAAAATTTAGAGGATACCGAAGCGTCAACAAAACCATAATTTGATCTCAAAATCGAATAAACTAGAAGCAAAATATGAACAAAGACTTTTATTGAGACTACTGAAAAAGGAAAAATTATAAGACCAGGCGCATCGGAGGAGTAAGCGTCTTCTTCTTAAAAGTGAGTGATGAATTAACACGAAAACATTATTAACATACATGAGATCTGTTGATAACACATGCCTCAGCCATGCTTTTATTAGTACCTATACAAATGTCAGTTATATCAAATCTGTTTTTACTTGTAAACCAATCACCTCATGTTTGATACCAGTTTGGACAATACGTACTTTTTTCACTGTACGGTAGGTATACTTTTGAATATGTATCGGCCAGTGTTCCTGGAGGTATCTCAAGTTCAAACTGGACAGTGGTTACCTCTCCCATCTGTAACTGGTAGGGGTCTGCGCGTTTTATGTCAAATATTGGTAATGGAGTGACCATAACCGTCGAATAAAAAAAAATGGCGGACATCACATCGCCAGACAGCAGACGTGGCATGACAGACAAGAAACTCTGGCCAGACCCTACCCGCGCTGTTCTCTCTGAAAACAAGAGGACGTATACATATGCTTAAACATACATAATGTAAGGAACATGGATTGCTTATCAAATAATCAAAACAAATTTGATGTTGATTTAATTAAACACGTATTATATAACTCGTTTGAGATTCGTTTTTAAGAGTGTGTTTCATATAGAAACAGGTATGATGTGTAATAATTTTCACAAAATCGAGTTCAGAAATAAACTTAAGAAAATACAATAATAAAAAGCCAGATATTCCAAGGCCATTGATAAAGATACTGTAGATTGTGGACGCCATGTGGCTGATCTTAAATAAAAAAGGGCGTAAAAAAATCTGAGAATTTCTGCTTGAATGCTATTACTAAAAGATCAATGTGTCTCGAGTTTTATTCCTAATTAATTCAGCCTGAATATAGATTATTCGGTAATTATGTATTTGTCAATATGCTGATGTCATCCTTATGCTAATCACACCCATAGAGAGAGACCTAATACACGATGTGTAATGTATTCCATCACAACATTGATAACTTGGTACAGCAGGAAAGGATAACTTATTGTGACTTATCTATAAAAAAAATCAGAGAATACCAAAGCATCAACTAAACCATAATCCGACTTCAAAATCAATTCAACTAGAGGCAAATTAGGGACAAAGGAAAGATTTACCTGGAGACTCTTGTAAAAGCACAAGAGAATAAGACCAGGTGTTCCGGAAGATTAAGCGTCTTCTGCTTCTATTTTAGTCTCATTATCACGTCGTATTCACTATATTCAGTTAATTCCTGCTTTATTCGCGAAATTTTTCAGCGTTTTAATCTTGAAATTAAACGCTTCCCAAACGTTGATAATTTTTAATATTATTTTTGATTAATGTCACTAATTCGAGCATTTACTTTTTAAATTTAGGTTGAAATGGCTGTAAAATATGTTATTCATCATTCAAAAAAGATAATGTCAGTTCAGCTAAAATGAGATCTGAATTTAATTTGTCTGTGCACGGAAAATATGTCAAAATGTTGGCTTTAACAATTCCTTTGGAATTGATGAAGCGCACTTGCCTCCTTTATTCATAGGTAATGCTAACACTTAAAATATTACTAATAATTGTTAAAGCAATGCATTTTATTTTCAAAATGAATTTGTCGCGGGTAATAATCCTATCACTGCATAAAACATAAAACATGTTGAAATAAACATATTGTTCCAATCACAACTTTAATGTGCAAATACACATAATTTGTGTCAATTAGGATAGGTAGAATGGCACATATATATATATAGCTTCGTAATTCATAAGTTTCTTTTATAATACGTACTGGTGACGAGCATTCTATAGAAACCCGATATAGACTTTACTGGTAGCCCATTGATGTCAAGTAGCACAATCAGCTGTGTGTTGTCAGCCTCAAAGTCCACAGAGGTGGTCTAAAAATAAATGAGAGAATACCGAAGCGTTAACAAAATCATAATCCAAGAATAAGACCAGGTGTTCCGGAAGAGTAAGCGTCTTCTTCTTCATCGACTACACCCGCCATGTAAATCTTTGTTACATCCAAGTAAACATCAAGTTCTCAAAATGAGAACCGATTATCATTGTCAATCACAACAAGTAAACACACCAATGAACATAATGAAAAACGTCCATCTTCATATCACTTAAAGATACATAATATTTCAAATGAGTAAATATTTGAAATAGGTAAATACAATAAAGAGGTAAAGAAACAAGAACATGGGGATATCATATACTGTAAAAGTGAAATTGCTAGCGACGTGCAAATGTTCCCTGTTTCAGTAACATTTGCCTATATTTGTACGGGAACATATTTAACACTTCTGAAACATTATGATATCCAATGGTTATATCGGCATACATTACGACTGACAACGTCAAATTTCCACAACGCGAACAGTTTCAAGGATGTCTAAGCTTATTACACATAATCATGTTAGTATTGCTACTATCCATGGGAGTAAACATATGTTTAAAACAATGTTGAAACAATGTTAGCTTAAAAAAAGGAGGATATATCTCAAATATGGGTATAGAGAGCTTTTACTTCACATTTTCAGATTTCGAACCAACCTGGCAGATATCCGTCTACACGTGTACGTTGTAACTCCTACTTACCACTTGTTTCCCAATCAATACCGGGTCTGTGATTGTTGCAGTAGTCCACTTTATTTCCACAAACTGTTCGGGTGAAGTGGCAGGAAACTGTCACCAACAAAAGTATACTTTGCATATCTATTATATTTCTCTAAAAGGTCTGTATATCCAATATATATGTTAATGTACAAGGTTCAGTTAAATAAGTTTTTCCTTTTTAATACAGGTATGCGTTCATTATCAGCACATGTTCTTCAAAACATAAGATATTTACCCCCAAAGATAACAGATACAAAATACATAAATGTACATACAATTAAAACATTACAAAACAAGCAATTAAGAAATGCTTAACTAGTCGAAAAACAGTTTCATGTTCATTGATTTATGACTAAAGCAGAGGTCTCTATACTCTATAGCATCTGTCTCTACGGGAGATTAATCTTTCTAGAATAATCCATGCTTTTTATATTTTACAATATGATTGATTATTACACTATGACAGAATGCTGGTGATATGGACAAATATGCTTTTAATTCTCAATGATTTTGTTCAAAAAATTATACGATCGCAATACCATATTTAGGATTTACATGTAAACCTAAAGTTATGCGTAGAATTTGGAAGTTTTAAAAACTGTTAAAACTTTAATTTAGAATTTAATGTATTTCCTTTCTGATACAAACCCTCCAACTGTTTGAAATGTTATTGTGTTTGCGTGATATCAAACAAATGGATATTGTTTTTGCAAGTATTGTTTTTTAACAGTTTTGATATGACATAGGTCGATAAAAAGAGCTTAAACCTTAAGGAATATATTTGTATTAAAATTTAATTTTTGCCTACATATTCCTTAATTAATACACATAAAATTAAGTAAAACCTATTGGCAGTATTATAAGAATTCAAACTGCACACATAAAATGGCTATTTATAAGTATATTATTTTAAATACCATCTATAAAAAACTATGTCATGATTAAATAGAACCTCAATTAACGGATTCCGTTATATCACACATATTTCCTGAACGTGTTTACATAGTGACCCAGTTTTAAATCGGAGGTTATCTACAAAACGTTTCGACTTTTTACAATATTTCAATGTATCAAAGCATTATGAAAGTAAAATTGTTCTTCGCTCAAGACAACTGACATTTGAATTTCAACTCCAAAACAGAAATTAGCAGTTATTTACTTTTATTTACATTTGTGCTGCAACCCACTATATAAACATTATCAGCAAGAATGCTTTTCATAAAAATATGAAAGCAATGGTTCTCGAGACGTAGCACGTGGTTTAATTATGACGTAATAGATCAAGCTTGTCCAATGAGAGTCTTGTCGCGCCGCGTCGAATAGCACGGAGGACGCCTCTGTGTCAAACGCTATAATGCTTAATTATTAGCGTTGGCACCAATTTTATTCAAACTGGGCTATTTCGCCAATTTCTTTTAATATGCGACGCATGTATAAACGCAGGTTATTAAGTATCTATTAGAGAAAATAATAATGAGATGAAGCAATTGTTCTATAGTAAAATTGTAAATATATGAATTGAAAGTCATTTTTGTAACTTTCATAGTGCATAAGACTTTTAATCCTAATATCAACGGATCTTGACTTACCTCTAGCCCAGTTGCGTTTATAACAAGTGTCATAAAATTCAAATTGTCACCACCAGTTAGAGTCAGTTGGAATTTACACGTCACTTCATCATCTACGTCCAGTTTGGCTGGTTTCAGATAGTCCAATCCAGAACTGTTAGTCTCCGCTGATATTGTTAAACGGCCGGTAACAGTCACTTCACCGACCGCAGTACCTGAATGTAACATCGCGACTCATTGACAACATCTTTTAAACTAGCGCATAGGTGAAGAGTGCACTAAGGTAATAAATCACAAATAGATTTGTTAATAAATATTGGTTTTGGTAACATCAATTACCTCACTATGTAATAAAAATAACAAAATAATTTACCTGTGTTCCATAAAGTGGAAAGGAAAAGCAAAATGGATGAATATTTCTTCATTTTGCTCCGGGATGCCATTCCCGATGTTTGCTCACCTCTTCAGAACCTGGGCACACAATGAATGTGTCACTGTTTTATCGCTAGATTTGATTCCGTTGGAATGACATCTCTGGTGTAAAGGATATCGTTAAACACTAAAACTCTCGTAAAGGAGGAATATGTTCGCAGGTAATCGATTTCGGCGTGTGTTACTCTTGGATATGATGTTTATGTCAATTCTGTTACAAATCGATTTTGAGTTCGGATTATGGTTGTGCTGATGCTTTGTTATTCTCTGATTTTGTTTTCTGGTCTATATCAGCAATCCTGAATGCAATCGAGTATCCACGGATTTTGTTTGTGGTAGACGAAAGAAGATGATTTGTGACTCAAAACTGGATCCAAAGGGACTGTATATATTCCATTCGTTAAATGAACGAATCTCGTTAAATTAAATTGTTTTCTTTTCGCGCGACAAGTCTTCAATGATTCAAGAACAAAACCATCGTTTTGCTAACATTTATGAATTATACGCATTTAAAGCTAAAGCCATAGGCAGAAATTAATTTTTATTAAACATAATGAGTAGCAGATCACAAAAGCAAAGATTTTATATACAATTTCTTCTGTCTTTGTATAGAGTATGGACATTATTGCACCTTAGAGGATCACTTTAAAAAGCGCTGAAATGTTTTAAAATAACATGAAATCTTATTTCAGTGTAGTCTGTACTCTTAAAATAACATTTAATTACAAAATGTTGCAGTGAGATTGCTCTTACATGTATTTGTTTTCAAGATGAAAATTATTGCGTTGATACTGAAGTTTGATATGACGAGTAAAAGCAATTATTTAGGACAATGGACGTTGCACTACAGTACTCTTTAATTATTGCCAACTGTGATACAGCAAACAGTTATGTTTTGTCCCGTACGACATTTTCCTTCATTTGAAAAATCTTGATTAGCCATACTTTGTTATCTCCCTTTACCTGTAATATCTATATAATTGATATCCAAATATACATAGTAGAAACATATTCCCGGTATGTAAGTATTGACCGAGTATAAATGGTCGACATAATGACTATCAAGACCACATCACAACACTTCAAAGCTTTTATTTATATTTCCTATCCTTGTTGCTGACTTATCCTGATTCCAATACTTGGTTTAAACTATGAAAAATTATTCATTACGCCATGAAGAGGAACATTCCTTTTAAAAAAGTTTCGTTAAAAGATAATGACGCCATACTATTCACGCTCTGTGTGTCATACGCATATACAAATATGTTTTTACTTATTTTTAGCATGATATTTATTTCAAATTACATATATCTTGTATAACGTTTTATATAAGATTTTGTGTATGTATAAAACACAGTCTATTAGTCATTATGATTGATACATTTGCTTGCCCTTGGGACAATTATAACATGTTAACATATGAAAGATAGTATGCATAATGGATGCGATAAAAACTATGTAGATTCATTTTATGATTTTTATGATGATACGTAATTTTCATAACCTCATTAACGTTTTATGATTTTAAATATTTTGAAAATAAACCAAACTATAGTTTCCCCAAACTCTGTGATCAAATGAAAAGTTTGCTTTGTATCTTATTACTCAATATCTAATTCCTTAACTTGGGGCATATGACTTTCAAAACATAATATCATGAAGAAAATTCACACAACGTATTATTTTGGCCTGATGTTTTTGATTGAATACAGTGTGACTTCTGCTTTTCTATATCTTGATACTCTGTTGTCGTCTTTACCTGATGTGTTATTATTCCTTGTAGTTGTCATCTTAATGGCTTCATTTTCATCCTGGAGTAAAGCTGTTTGTTCAGTCTTGATGTCTTCTCTGCTGTTGCTGTTTTCTGTCTTTTATAATAATATTTTACGTTTTAGGGAAACCTATCATATCACTAATAACAATATTCATAATAGATGAGCGAAATAGATTTTAATTCAGCTGAGAAAGTATATATTATTATAAGTTGTATTCGCTACTCATTAGAATTTACTTAAAGTAGCAATTGACATAACATGTGAATCACCATTGAAATATCAATTTGTAAGTTAAACCGTTTTTGTAATGTACTTCATTTGACCCGAATAAAAGTCAGTTGTTGCAATGGAATTGTAATGAATATCTTGCTAAATATGTTCATATGTTTGTTTACGCTTATGGTCTCGAAGAATTTGTGTGGGGATAAACAATCATGTATTTATCAAACTAAGGGAAGGCGGTCGATGAGGATATGTGAAATTTACTTTTATTGAGAGCAATATTTAATTAGAATTGTATGCACAACTAATGCATCAGAAATGAACTATATCTTTGATATGTTTAAAAAATATGGCTTATTTCGAATACATTAGGATTTAATGCTTGTAGGACAACAACTCAACTAGGTTTTTTTCTTCAAATAAAACATGGGAGGATTACTTTTTTTCAAAAGCTGGACAAAACGTAAAGGAATGACTAAAAATTTAAATTGTGTGTCAGATTGCTAATTGGACCATTTTGAACATGTATTGTTAAGTACAGGGCAGAGTAAATACGAAGAAAATATAATTTTCTTGAACAGGTAGAGCCAGTTCCCTTACTGTGAATCTAAAGACTTTGTTCAAATCAATTAAGAAAATAAAAGCATAAGCCTACAATCAGGTGAATCATGTTTATAAGTTATTGCTGAAACACCGTATTTAAATGCCCAGTCTTGTTTATTGTTTATGAATGCGATGAAAGCACCACGATAAATAACAGTATTGAAATGCTTCGGTAATTGTCTATACTGTATGTATCGTGTATCCGAATCACATTTTACATGGTGATGTAACACACACATGTGATGCACCTTTTAAAATTGAGTAATAGACACAGTACGCCGAAAAATGACTTTAACTGCATCATACAGCTGTTTCGTCCTCCTAGGACTCTTTAGTGATGCTAGAGGCAAAAAGGTGGAACATTTCTAAACTAATGTAGTAGCAGAAGGGTCAAGTGCGTAACGCCCTTTTAATTAATGTATTTAGAAGAAAAAATTAACTAGTTCTGTACAATTATTCATGAGATGGCAATGGTTTATTTATAGCATAAGTTACCGTTTAGTGACTGCAATCTTGAATAAAAACGTGTTTCAGTTATCTAGATCTTGGCTGCTGAAAAACAAACTTACGATACAAGGATTCGGATATGCAGCTTAATGAAGACTATGAACAAGTTTAATGGTCGTCAATTGAGTCATATTGGGAAACATTATGTGTCCTGGTGGACTTTTTTGAATATGCTCATTAGTGTGTTTATTTGTTGTGATTGACAATGATGACAATGTTTTCTCTTTCAGGACGTAACGAATAGCCTACTTTGATGTGAACAAGATTTATATGGCTGATGTTGTCGTTGAAACAGAAAACGCTTACTCCCCCGGAACGCCTGATCTTATTCTCTTGTCCTTTTTCATGGGACTCAGTATTCATCTGTCCTTATTTGCACCTGGTTTTATATTTTGCACATGTGTTTAATTAATCGATTTTAAGTTGGGAGTATGGTTATGATGACGAATCGGTATTCTCTGACTGTGTATTTACTCATGTATATGTAGTTCATACTGCTTTTACCATTTGATCTTTAATAAGTTATCTGCGTGGATATCTTCTTCTGTTGGTGCCTTTATTTAAGTTTGTGTACATTCCTGTGGTAATTTGGGATTGTAGTGGCTTGGTGTGCACTTGCGTCAATAAAAGTATAGGCAATAAATTAGTTTTTTTTTTTGCAATGATGTAAGTTGGTTCATAAACTAAACATGTATACAGGTAGGTTTTGAAATAAAAAGCAACGGGGTGACATAAAATGGGATAAAGATACTAAAAATACTAAACGGAAAAGAAAAGAAGCAACGATTTATCGTTAAAATTCAAATGAAATAAAGCTCGAAATAGAAATTCTCAATAGATACATAAATGTTGTCCTTACGACACGGCTTACCTCCCTTCCCTTGTTTTCATTTCTTTACATGTCTTTCTCAAAACATGACAGTTAGAAAGCAACATGCCATATTAGGCCTGTTGCAAAACTAAGATATGAAGGCTATTCAACATCCAGATTATAATATCAATGATATATAAATAAAAACGATAACAGTTCTATTTACTGCAGAATTAATGCGTTTTTATTTAGAAATTAAGATGATATTAACAGGAGTATAATGTTTGAAAAAGGAGAGAGTAAAACAGTTTATTTAGTTACCACGAAAACCGAAATGAAATAGATTACTTATAATCTAACCAAATAGTCTCATTATTGAAATAGCTTTATATTTGATTTTCGTGGTCTATGACTTTCAGCAAGAAAGTTTGTTTGAGAGTTACAGTTGATTTCCAACGAGAGACGTCAGTCCGATTACAAGTTGTTCTTGGAGTATTGGTCTGGATGTGAGGAACTATCGCAGGGGCGTAGGAGGAGAAGCTGGTATGAAATCTGCACCCTGATTCATGATTGCTAAAAATATGTGAAAAATAATCGGTGTAAAGCGATAGAGTACTCAATCATTGATATATTTCACAATAACTAATATTGGCAGATTTGATTTTGTAAGTTGATTACCAAAAAAAAAATCATATTCCTATAGGAATTAATTCGATTTTTCGGTTTAACTATTTTGAACTCATTTTTAGATTTGTCGCCACTGTTTGCTTATTATACTAAAAACATGTTGTACATTTGATAATATGTTATATTTATTTTATGGTATTGTAATTATCAAATCATATTACATGTATATTATATGATAATATTTTATCCTATATTGTATATGAAGTCATGCAAGAAAATTGGGAAGCAGACAAATTATTATAGATTATCACACAGTATGTTCAGGGTTTGTCGTGAGGTCAATTTTCTCATCGCGAGCATGTGAATAAAATCGAAAGGCCACCGCAGCTGGATTCGAGATTTTATCCACGTGTGTGCGAAGAATAAATTATTCGAACGACAAACCCTGAAAATACTGCGTGATGAACTGTTATCATCTATATACTACTACCATAAATATTTCTTCATCTACGAAATGTCAACTAGAAACAACGAAGTTTTGAAACAATTCTAGTGTCATCGGTCGCGATCTGCCAGTGACAAACGTAATCAAACAGAGGATTTGCGCGAAAGAATACCATGGACATTAAGAATATGTGAAAAAAGATAATTTGAACATAAAGAAATCGTCATCGACTTTCTAATACGCACATGTACGTTTGAAGTGATGTTTTTGTTCTTAAAATATGTTTTCATTTAATTTAGCTCTTGTTTTTATGAAGGACTAATTTCTTACGCGGATTAATTTTCTATGGATTCTCTCTCAGGTAACGACGTTATCTATCGCGAGCAGGGGTTCGTTTTTGTTTTAGAAAATACATTACCAAGTGCTGGGAAATGGGAAAATCAATTATCAAGTTCTTCTCCAGTCGTTCTAAACTTCATCTTACACTTTCAGTCCATAGAAATGAGTTTATCATGTTACCGATATGTAGTACATTTGTATAAAGCAGTATATAGATGATAATAAATAAATACTCAACTGGTCCTCAACCGTATGATTTACGCACTTTGTAGTTTCCCGAAGACGAGCGCCATCTCCTCTGAAATATTATAAAACAGCTCGATATCGTATACTATATCAATTCATGCAATACTAACGATACAAAGGAAAAAAAATATATTTATATGTATATGGAATACCGAAGCGTTAACAAAATCATAATCGGAACTAAAAATCGATTAAATTAGTAATTTACATAGATACCCTTGTAAAAGTACCAGAGAATAAGGCAGGTATTAATATAATAATATCAACATCACCAAATATAAACACATAGCTATGATGCCGGACAAATAACTAAAACACGGAATTTCCTTAAAAAAAATAAAAGTGAAACCAAGTTGTATTATTTATTTACTTACACTGTGAAGGCAATATCATGAAAAAAGGAGTAACTCTTTATTTATTTTGAAAGATGTAATATAAGATGTGAATGTACTTATGCATGGAATGTGATTGATGGAAATAAAAAAAAAAAGTTTAAAAAAATATGTATATAATAATAAAATGAAACTATAACGTTAGTAATAAGTACATCTAATTGTTTAAAGATTTAATTAAACTAAAGTCGAAAAAAAAAGAAGTTTTGTGCTAGAAATATTTTGTCTCTCACAATCCCCAGGTTCTGTCAAAGGCTTTTCACCTGACCATCCGAACATGAACCATCTTTGGTGACAATCTACATAAGGATTGACGTAACAACTCGGTTTGTCGCAATACAAAAGTGTGAGGATAGCGTATAAGTTACGTTTTTGCTATAAATGGAGATATGTCAACCACTAAAATAGTTTGTTTTAGTTTGGCTACACGAATAAGCCTTATGTTATTCCTTAAAATAGCATTTTCCTTTGAATCAAAAATTATTTATCACAATGGATTGGAATACTATTTTGATCGAACTGTTTCTGAAACAATGGATACATGCGGAAAATTACGACGGAAAAAGTCTTTACTGTAGTTGAGATACTTAATCCCTGAAATATTGTTTATGTTTCATTTACAAATATCTTAACTGAATATAATTTTTAGTTTTTTTTTTCTTTTGATCTTGAGTTACGTTATTCGAATAATTTAAACTTGAGGAATACTCACCAACTATTGCTATAACCTGTTCCGGATCTGAAAACAGAAATTTTTTTTTTTAAATTAAATTAATTTTTGAAATATTGAAAGTGAAAGAAAATGAAATTTCATAACTTTTATTTGTTTCACATTCATGACAGAACTGGTTTTACAAATGCAATAAAGAAAGCGTTTGATAAGATCGGGTGATGTTTTAGTTATGGACCATATTCTCCTATCAGAAACGTATTTGCAAGTGTTTTAGATAGAGCTGCTCATTAATGCCCAAGCCATTGAACGTATTTGGTTGTGATTCTCCTGTAAAAACGACCGGTATAATCGATCTTATTTGCTTAACAAATCTAGACTATGCTATAATTTATTTTTAAATTAAAAAAAACAACATAAAACAAAAAACACTTACTTCCAAGTTCATACAGTGCGTCTCTGATTTCTGAAAAAAATAATTGAAAACAAAATGTACTGCATATCTATATATTTTCAAAGGAAATCTGCTTATTTTCATTTTAATATTTAGCGGTTAATTGTTATATGTAAGATGAGAGTAAGAAATTTGTTAAGATAATCTTGATATTTTCGTAAAGGGAATGTCAACAATTTCTGTGAATGCTATATTTATAAACAAACTAATAGACATTTATAATATTAGTAACAGTGGTAAGGCAGCTATGTAGTTATCTGTATATCGTTGCAGCTCATTTGTTTTCATTTTTCAGCGGGTGAATGAATAAAATCAATACTACGGTTAAAAACTTGTGACATACCTGGCAAGCTGGTGAACAGATATATAAAGTCATGCACGTGACATCCTCCATGACCTTGAAGTCCTAAGACACGTTTGGCATTCACAGAGTTCGTCGTAGCGGGTGCAGCGTTCCGTTTTTCGGCCATGATCTTTCCCAGTCTCGAACGTAGCTGTTGCTGTAATTTAATGATAAAAATATAATAATTGTTAATAAGTTTATTTAGCACAAAATATCGAATTATGATTCGCCTAACATTGAATGACATTGTCATAACATAAACCAAACAAAGCATTTTGGCAGTTATATGACTAATAGACCTTTATAATATTATATGACTATAACAGACACTTTATAGTAACACATGAATTGTGTTCTTGGCCCCTAGCATCACTGAAAAGTCCTAGGAGGACGAAACAGCTGTATGATGCAGTTTAATTAATTTTTTTTCGGCATACTGTATCTATTACTAAATTTAAGAGGTGCAGCATATGTGTGTATTATGATAGGGGGTGGCAGACTCTGCTGGTGGATTGTTTAGTCCCCAAGGTTTGCTGGAGCCTCCATAGCCACAGTTAATCTCATTTGAGTAGTGGCACGGTACTTAATATACACATGTTCGTAGTACACGATTTAAAATTATACAGAAGTAGTTACTAAATTTAAGAGGTGCAGCATATGTGTGTGTTACGTCATCTTGAGCAGGTCTACAGCAATACTGTTGCAACTGCTGGATTTATCTTGACCAAAATGTCTTCTTCACATCGTATTTTTGTTAAAGACACTATTCCTTTTACACTGCATTTCCTCTGGTTCTTTTCTAACCTGCCTTGTAATTATCCCTATTCACATCATTAACTCTAAGCTATAGATGTTATCGTATGACAAGAAAAAAAGTAAAAATATTTAATATAAGTGTCTCATGGACGGAACATGTTATGGCAGTTTCAGGTAAAAAATCTTAAGGAATTGTACAAAATACACACGAGAATAGCACCTTTTTAATTAAGAAAAGAGCCAAATAATGAACTTAACTGTACCATACAGCTGTTTCATCCTTCTAGGACTCGTCGGTGATGCTAAGTATTGGCCAAAAATTGAACCTCAGGAGTCGACTGAGGAAAGTAAAATGGCCGAAAGAAACGTCCAAATACACATACGGTGCACTAGTCCTATGATTCAAATTTTGAATAAATTTGCATTAAATACATGCGTATATTTTGAACTGTGCCACTATTCGAATAAATTAAAACGTAGCATGCAGGTTACGGCAAACCTTGGGGATTTAAAGTCCACCAGCAGTGTCTATCACCTACGATTGTACAAACGACCCACAAGGGAATAGCTACTTTATGTAAAATGTTCATTGCGTATGATATACATTTATAACAAAACAGAATAAATAGAAATAATCTTTCTAAATTATCGACTGTTTCTTAATATTAAAAAAACACATTATATAATATATTCTTTTGTCTTTCCATTGTAATGTATTATGAAGGCAGATGTTTTTATGGGACTAAAACAACATTTGATGGGGTAGTCGGTTGGTTCAGAGGATAGCGAACCTGCATTTCACCAAGGCGGCCGGGGTTCTAAACCCCGACCAGACGTTAAAGTTATCGGGATCACCTGTCCGACCAATCCAGTTTCCTCCCATAATAAGACCCGTCACGCGCTAACATGCGGGGCAACACAAGTGATGAATATAAGTTTGATAACCTGTTTAATAATTGTTGTAAAGTAAATAAAGTTTATATTTATATTAACTACATTTCCTTTTGTTACGTCATCAATTTCTTTTGTGACGTCATCATTTTCATTAATGTCATCACTTAATTTACGGATCAAGCGCTATTCGAAAATTCTAAATTAGGTATGATTTCTGTATAAAAATATAAGCACAGGTAATAGATATTTAAGCAATTTTTTCACAGTCCTACTAAACACACTTCTATTGCTGACAAACTTGCATAAAACCCTACTAAGCTTGATTAAGTTTGTCATCTATATCAATGCGTGTTAAAGATATTTCCACAACTTCAGTGCAATTTCGGAATATAACGACGTACTTCAAAGGATGTTTTCCTCATTAAATACCTATATGATATCGATAACAAAACATACTCTATGCCCACTTTATATAACTACAGTCCCTTTAAATCCCTTCCTGAATTCATTCTATTCTAAGGTCTAACAACTGTGATTTCGCTTGGCATGGCTTCACTCTGTAATTTTTGTTTATAGAGAAACGCTTGAGTAACGTCAGCTTCCGAATGCATTAGATACGATAGGTAGAATTAACAAACAAATCATATAATTATCAGATATGTTGGCCGACACTTTTGATAATTGCTTTTAAGAAAAAAGGTAAAGATTGAGGGATGCTTTCTAAAATTGAAACTTTTTGTGTTTTCTATTGTCCTTTTCACTGAATAACTATGCAATCAACAAATTGAGCTAATAATTGCAGCTTGGTAGGGTTAAACTGAAATTAACATTATCTCTTGAGTGTTGTCATATTCATTAGTTATGAAGCTACTGTTGAAATAATTGGAATGGATACAACAGGCGTCATCTACAGCTGAAACATACGAATAGAGATACGATCATCACTAATTCCGTGTGCACTGAGAAAGATCAAACACATGGTCAGAAATACATTTCAACTGTCATGTATTTGCTACTAGTCAAGTACCCATCCCCTTCTCTCTCCATCTCTTCCTTTTTCTTCTCGTCCATCTTCTTCTATTTCTCTCAGTGTTTTAAATTACATGTATATTTGGAAATGAAGATTCTTATGTACAAAATGTATGTGTGACTTAGCATGTGATTGTACAAAACTCTATAACTGCCATTTTGGAAATTTAGAAATATACATGTTGTGTTATGTATATGAACGGGCTTGATAGTATAAGTTGTATAACTTGTGCCCTATCCTGTTGCATTTAAAAGGCAATACAATTTGTTTAAACATCAAATTACGCGAAAATGCTTTATCAGGATTGTCGTTAAAACAAAAAAGATCTTGCGACACGTATTTAAACAGCCATAACATACAAAACAATTTCAAATTTCTGCATTGCAAGCTTTAAACGCACACAGATTAATATGCAATCATGTTAAAGGTGCAAAAACAAAAGATAATTGATTGGTAAATTATTGTTTGTTTGTGTATTCAATGACGCAAAAAACCTAAAAAACAAAAGAACCCCCCCCCCCCCCCCCCCAAAAAAAAACAAAAAACAAAACAAAACAAAGGCAAAAACAAAACTTAACAAAAACAACCCCAAACAAATCAAAACTAATACAATAGACTTCAGAAAATTTTGTTTTGGAAAACGATAAATGACTTTAAAATCTGATTTTTGTCTGATTAGAAACATAACAAGATATAAATTGTATGCAGTTGACAATATCACAATTCTATTTTTTCTCATAAAAGAAACCATGCAGAATACAGCAAATGGACAAAGAAATTTCACACAAATGACATAAAAACCACTCACCAATTTGTCGTCTCCCATTACCGCTTCCTTTTCTCGACTTCTCAACTTTGCGCCATGGACGGCGGCCACACCCACAACCAATATGATGAGACAACAAGCAATCTTCATGTCGGCGATTCAGTCGGCAAGATTATGGCAAACCTCTCGTCGTCTCTCCGTTTTATACGCACAAAATTCATGTTCGTGGCCACTTAAATATTTCACCCACTCGCTCGTGGCTCGTTTGATCAGTATCTAATGAACTAATGGTACCAGATCACCAAATGTACCCATGTACCTTTTTGTGGTGTTGTTATGATGGCGATGGTGAACTTTGTTAATGGGGGAAATGTTGTTGCGGAGAAATTCAAATTTACCTGTTCACAATGTCAATCAAAATGACGTTTACCCGAGAAACGAATTCCATTTGTCAATTTCGTTTTTTATTCTTCTGAAGGCATATTAAGTTTGTTTATGTCGAAAACTAAAGACATGCATTGCAAAGCAGTTTGCATGTCAATTCATAGCTTAAAAAATACAGTCAACTTCGTTTATAACGAATTATTGGGGACCATGAAAAACATTTCGTTATATCAGGAATGTAAAAAATATTTCGGAGCTTCATCAAAAATATCAAATAAAACAAACCTATCAATAATAGCTCTTTAAAGGGACTATGGTGGTAAAACTATTGTTTCAACATAAAACATCTCATTTTCAGCATGTCAAAAAGCATCCATTTTCTCATAAAGTCTAACGCTTTTTCAAAGCGTCAACCAATATAGTTCTCTTTAACGAATACGTGTAAATTTATTATTCTACGGGTCGTAACTCAGGCACCAATTAACTGACGTCACGCACACGTTTTACCATAAACGAAAATAGCATGATGAAGCCATGCAAAGCGAGGTTGTCACAAAAGCCAGTGGATTTCAACGAAACATAAATGGCTTGAGGTAATTTGTATGTTAAATGAAGTACTATAAATAATGTCTTATTATTGATTTGATATTGGCAATTGATATGAGTAAACATATTCATTCGCAGTACTCAATCACATTCTGGAATTAAACTTGGGTACATTTTGTATTAACAATAAACCAGGGGCAAAATATGAACAAAAGAGAAAGATTTAAATGGAGACCCCCGTAAAAGTACAAGCGAACAAGACCAGGTGTTCCAGAAGAGTTAGAGTCTTCTGTCTTCTGCTTCATCGACGACACATGCCATGCAAATCTTGGTCACATCCAAATAAACATCAAGTTCTCAAAATGAGAATCCAGACATCATTGTCAATCAGAACAAGTAAGCATACTAATAAGCATACTCAAAAACGTCTATCTTCATATCATACAGAGAAACAAAATATTTCTAAATGAGAAAAAAATGGTAACCATACAAACTTGGTCATAGTTCTATCAAGAAATGGTAGCGTAGTAGTAAGCTGTCCTTGTTGGTCAAAGTTGAATGGTCGTCGATTTAAGCAAATTATTGCACTAATTTTCTGTGTCAAGCAATGGTAAAGATTCCAGACAAAGTTTCAAACACTTAAACTACAAAGTCATACTGTCGACATAACCTGCCAAGCTTCCTAATCGCCAGAGTTACACTGTCCGTGGTCCATAGCACGAAATTCAGGGGACGTAACTTATGTCGAAGCACCGTCGAACTTTCAAGCGTTTTACATGCAGTGTAAATGTAATACTGTAAATACTAAATTTAGTACATGTATAATACTATCATATTATCTTATTTTACAAACACAGCTAATTATTAATTTGGAAGTAAGCCGTAAGTCTTTTGAAAATCGTTTAAAAAGAGGGTTGGCCACCTCTCCTGATATTTTCACTGAAGTTTAGAGTAATTTGGAATATCCACTGTTTTAGCCCCTAGCATCACCGATACGTCCTAGAAGGACAAAACAACTGTATGGTGCAGTATAATGCGTGTTTGCCATGCTGGATCAATTACTGAATACTATACGGTCGAACTTCGCTATCTCCAAGTAGAAGGGACCATATGAAAACTTTGAGATATCGGAGTATTCGAGTTACGTGAGTTTGAATGTTAGTGTAAAGCTTGGCCGGGACCGACAATATACTTCGAATTAAACGGGGTGTTCGAGCTTCACGAGTTCGAGATAACGAGTTTAACTGTAGGTGCGATCTCATGTAGGTGTCTAACGTTCAACTTTCGGTTGATTCTGTTAAATGTGTATTCATTGATGCTCTGCCTTGTCAATAGTTTATACAAATGTACAATATTAATCATCATATGACAATTGGCTTCAGTGGCTAAGTGGTTTAAGGTGTTTGTGATTATTTGCAAGCAGTGATTACCACTCTGTGGAAACTATTGTTGCATTGTGTGGAGCTTCAAGGGTCCAAATCGCCTGAAGGGGATGATATTATAAAAACAATACTTTAAATAAGTGTCTGATATTTTGCAACCAGAGAAGCGATCGCCAGGTACTGGCAGTAGGTTTTTATTTTGTTTTACTGAAACTTCGGCTTTCCTCCATTTCTGTAACCTGGAACGTCCTTAAATGACCATATCTGTCAATATTTCGGAAAAGATTTTAAATTAATTTTATCACTTCACTTTTTCTTTCAAAATCGCAGAATCCTCTACACCATGAACCGACCGACCGACTCACCACCCTCGCCCACCCTTCTTTCGATATATCTGATTTTGATAAAAAAATTACCTCATTTTTACCCCCTACCACCTCTCCACTTGGGTAAGGATATTCATAGTATTCACTTAATATGTCTAGTAATATTTTATTGTTTTAATTTTGTTGTACAAACATGTATATAATGTACATGTTATCATACTTGACCATATGTAAGACGAGTTCTTGACTCAATATGTCAGCAAATATTATTATTATTATTATTACAAGCTTTACCGAACATAATCTTACAGTGTACGTGAATGAAGAACGTATACGTATCAGATGTACGTTTTTGTTTTCCGAAAGCACTGTCAACTTAACCACACTTCATCCGTCAAACCATGCTCTTCGTCCTCTTTGATGGTGTCGTATTTCATTTTGCTGATCAGATGCATCTGTTCCGATCTTTCAATAGTCTCTTTCAGCTTCTTTCTTGTCTAGTCTTGTGACTCTGTTTCCGTCAGCCAATATTTGTTTACCGCGGCTACCTGACATTTGTGCTTCTATTTCTACACGACCCACCACGTGATTTTTTTTCGAATCATGTGCCCACTATCTTGCTCCCGGTTCCGTGCTGATTCGCAAAAAAACATAAGAAATGTTATTTTAACATAGAAAACGATAATAGAAATATAACTATGGTACTCATGTGCTGAGTAAAAAATCTTGATATTAAATAAATATGTTATTGTTTGATAATCTGAACTGTTAAGGTTAAAAAAATTATAGAAAATGTTTCATGTCGTACCATGTTGAGATTCCTATATTTAGTCGAATGGCGGCGGCGAAATTGAGCAGACGAGCACCAAATTCAGCGAATAATGCCGTTTTAAGGTACTTTCCGGTTAATTGACAAAACTGAGACCTTGCTTTTCCTTCTTAGAATAACATTTGCCTTCAGAAAATGTATTTCATTTAAAAATTGGTCCAAACACGAGCTAATTATTATGTAAGATTATGTTTTAACAAGCTTTACCGAACATAATCTTACAGTGTACGTGAATGAAGAATGTATTTTCGTACAAGTATCAGCAGTACGTTTTTGTTTTCCGAAAGCACTGTCAACTCAACCACACTTCGTCCAACCATGCTGTTCGTCTTCTTTGATAGTGTCGTATTTCTTTTTGTTTGTCAGATGCATCTGTTCCGATCTTTCAATAGTCTCTTTCAGCTTCTTTCTTGTCTAGTCTTAGCTTGTGACTGTTTTCGTCAGCCACTATTTGTTTATCGCGGCTACCTGACATTTGCGCTTCCCGTTCTATTTTAACACGAGAAATCACGTGATTTTTTTTCGAATCATGTGACAACTATCCTGCTCCCGGTTCCGTGCCGATTCGCAAGAAAACATAAGAAATGTTTTTTTAACATAGAAAACGATAATAAAAATATAATTATGGTACTGATGTGCTTAGTAATTAATCTTGATATTACATAAATATGTTTTTGTTTGACAATCTAAACTGTTAAGGTTAAAAAAATTATAGAAAATTTTTCATGTAGAACCATGTTGAGATTCCTATAATTAGTCGAATGGCGGCGGCGAAATTGAGCAGACGAGCACCAAATTTAGCAAATAATGCCGTTTTAAGGTATTTTCCGGTTAATTGACACAACTGAGACCTTGATTTTCCTTCTTAGAATAACATTTGCCTTCAGAAAATGTATTTCATTTAGAAATTGGTCCAAACACGAGCTAATTATTATTATTATGTAAGATTATGTTTTAATTATTATATCCCGTCCGTCCATCTTTCCAGACCTTGTGTACAATATACCTTGCAAGACCTTGTCAGATTTGCTTCATATTCACACTATTACACTGTTAAATTCTACACCTGATGGTCATCGGTCAAGGTAAATGGTCAAAGGTCACCGAAGACCACTTTTGGAATAAAAAGCTTATGTGCAAAATATTTAATGAACCCCTGGACAGATTTGATTCATATTTAAACAATACCAGTACAATATGAAGTTTTAATCCTATTAGGTATTGATGGTCATCGGTCAAGGTTAAATGTCAAAGGTCGACGTTGATCACTTTGGGAATAGCATCCCAGCATCACGCTGTCAAGTTCTACATCTGATAACATGTTGATGGTCATCGGTCAGCATTAAAGGTCAAATGTCACACTTGACCACTTTGTGGGTACGGAGAGTAAATCTATATGAGCCCCTGCTTACTTTGTTTTTAATTGTCATTTCTCCAGACACTTGTTGTTGCTGGAGTAATTCGTCAAATTTCGAAGTAAATCAGTTTTCTAAATGCACAAAATGAGTTGATAATTCGTTATATATATATACGAACGGGTCCTCAATTTATTGCACCGCGCAATGTCGTGTAAATCCATATAGTGGTGCTTAGCTTACAGTTATCAATGAACTTAGATGACTTTTCTATCCTGCATAATAAAGGTAGCTTTACGTGTCAGCCAGGAGCGAATTACATTACCGACTGAAAGTACGATGACGTTAATAAAGCCGAATTTATATGAAAAATAAAAATGATTTCTCATGTCTAATGGGAGAGGGGGTCATATTGAAATGGAACTTTACTAGTGTAAAATGGAAAGTGGACTAAGTAAAACACGTTAATGGAAAATAAAAGATAATTTGAAATTCGGACACATATCCTTTATAAAGTAGCTAAGTGATATTGAACATACGTAGGAGATACGAGTAAGTTGGAAAACAAGTTCAGATTGAAAAGTTATAGTAACACCTTACTTGTAATGGATGGTTTTTAGATCAATCTCTGATTTGATTTTTTTCGCTTTGAAGTTTGTTTTCACTTTCGCTAACGAAACTGAGTAAACATTTTTTAAGCCAGGTCCCAATATCACGAAACTGACATTATTTACGTTTTCTAAAAGGTCGTTTTCCCTCATTGGTTTCCTGATGATTACATATAAGTCTAAACTTGATGTTTTGATTGTCATTTCTCCACAAAATTGTTGTTATTGAAGTTATTCGTCAGATTTCAAAGGAAATTCGTTTTCAAAATGATTTGTTTATTCCTACAATCCTATCTGTCATATTTTAGAGTAATACAACTTTAATTAATTCATAAGATAACTTTACATTGAATAAAACAAATGATCTAGAAATCTGAAACTAGTTCTATATACTTCAGTTCAGAAACCTTGCGAATTGCACACAAGGACTGATGCAATTGTATTTATATAAACATCAAAAAGAGAAGTAGTGAGAAGAATCAATACGGTAGAAAAGTAATCCTCGATATCCATGGGTTACGCTCATCTACGCTCTTTACAACCATGGAAGCTTCCTCGATATCCATGGGCAAGCTCACCTATGCTCTGCATACCCCTGGAATGAACATCGATATCCATGGGTACGCTCACCTACGCTCTCTACACTCCTGGAATTATTCTCGATATCCAGGGGTTACACACACCTACGCTTTCTTCAACCCTGGAATAGTCTTGGGGGGAGGGGGGATTAAGACACGAAGATATCTGTTTGATTTGACTCAGGTAAAAAAAAACCCTTACTAATCGCTATGCTGATTACTTGTCTATGAAGATTTCAAAGGAGATACACCCGAATTCAAAGCTTGTCAATTTTGACTGTGATTTAACCGCGATATTATTTTGATGTACATCAAAGGATCAAATCAGTGTTCTTGCCAAAAAGGTGGCGCACACTGGAGTCTACAGTTTTGCTGTGGCATATAGGTAAGTTTACGTGCATGAAGGCAAAGCAAACTAACTGAATGCTACGAAATGGCATGTTATTTAAAGTTAATTTATATACCTAGGTCATGCGGGTCATGCTTTCTCCTAAACGTCATTTATCGGCACTCAGAAGCGTCGCAAAACAGATTGACATGTTACGAATCCGATGAGCTATTTTTCTGAAGATGTCATCCTTAATGCTCTATTTTAAAGTATGTACATAAAGTTAGCTAAGTAAGTATTTAATAGCCAATGGACAAGCTGAATATATTCCTATTACATGCATCAGTTCCAATTTTAATCAAGATCTTTGGAAAAGACTCATTTCAGTGTTTGAAAAGGGCTGCTACTCCGTCATTTAGGGGGCTTGTTGAACCATAAAGAAACAATCAAGTCTTATCTGGTTTTATAGAGAGGTCGCATTCAAACCCTCAACCTGAGAGGCATTTTATAAACTATGTCGCCTGTATGCTTGGTTCTGGTAGCGTTACATAATTGGAAAAAAATTGTCACGAATTTCATCTATAGAGATGTCATGAATGAAGTTCTATACATTCAGAAAATCATCCTGCACTTGGAATTCAATGAGAGAAGTGGTATACACTCGTATGCTTACATTATCCAGATACACAGTACTTAACAGAATATATTCCGAATTCGAAGACATTTTCTTATGGATATCCATGAGGCAGGTATCCGTATGCATCTGAAGTAAACATGCTTAGAAATGTTTGTATACCATGTGTCTCGATGCTTTACGTTGGGTTTAACCAGTAAGGATTTATTTTTTATCATTTAAAAGACGCATGGAAATCCGCGGATTTTTTTTCCAAAATTTCTGCCCAAAACTACAATTTTATGCAATATTTGGTGATATTATAAAAAGTAAACAAACTTTACTAAATTGCCCTTTTACGACTGTACTTCATAGATAAAGCATAGGGAGTGTTAATAAAAGCCTTTAATACTATAGAGCATCCCACAAACTAGCACGGATGTGTCAATGTATATTTGGTTCGTAATTTAATGTATTTCAGCTAAAAGTAGTCGGGATCTGATATTCATATTAACTCGTGTTTTCATAATTGTGACGCGGCCATTTTGTACATTTTGTGGATCGCCGTACCTGGTAAGAAACAGATACATGTAGGAGGTTATGTTTAAGTATGATGGTCATCTGTTTGCATCAATAAAGTATAAATTACTTTCACCGAATTCTCCGCAACCACCACTACCCATTCTCACAATCCATTAGGCTTATAGATTCGTCAACGAAATCAGTTACGTCATCTTAGATGTACCTATGTTTGAAATTGGTTGTTAGACTACATGATCTTAACCAAAATGGAAAGTGTTACTTACTCTTATTTACTTACTCTTATGTCGATTTTGATATAAATAACAATGTACAAACGATCTAAACAGGCAAAATAATTCTCGAAGCAAAGGAAAAACCAAATTACGCGGTAGTAGCCTGAGCGAGGAATAGGACAGTGCCACTTTTTTCTCTATATACCCCTTAACACCAAATTACACTATATAAACACCAAGAGAAGTGTTCGGGCAATCTGCAGATGAGGGAGGGATGGGGGTGGGGGTCCCTTCTTTCATATACTCTATACTGTTAATCCAGGCTAAGCCCATGAGCATATCAAAGTAAGATTAATATATACCCTTTGTAAGAGTTCGGTCAATTTGCTGATGAGGGAGGGATGGGGATGGGGGTCCCTTCTTTCATATACCCAATACTGTTAACCCAATCGAAGCCCATGAGGATATTAAAGTAAAATTAATATATACCCTTTGTATACTATACTTTAGTATCAACATTATTTGCAGGTATTTGATAATCATTGAATACACTAACATCTAGGTTTGTATATCTCAGAGCAATTAGTGTAACTGATGCTTCTTTCAAAGAATATACAAAAAATACGTAAACACAGATGGAAACAAACAACAAGTTTATATGCGTGTTAAGTTGTTGACAGGTTAAATCGCATTGATGAAGATTTTTCTGAAAAAGATTACAGTATGATGAAGTTAATACTTATTCTGGCGTGTTACAAAGTCTGTACCTTTATGAAAAAAGTCAGTAAATTACGAGGTTAACCTCTCCGGTATTTATTATAGATTCATCATTTCATGCACACTTGACCTGAACCAACGTTCCCTTACCACCAATAAAGATACGATCAGAGCTATCATGCGGGCTTCATCTGATATTGTCACGTACGATTGACGAAACACACACAGACCATGGTCCGGCGACTCTGTTTAAATGGTCCATTTTCTTTGGTAAACCACGGCAAATGAACTCCACTTGAACTTTACACTGTTAAGTATATACGTTTTGTTATTACCCAGGTAAGTATATATATATATATAATATTCTGATTTACTAAGCGTTTACAATCCTTTAAATGTACGAAGCAATTTTCACTCGTGTGAATTTCATCTCGGTATACTCAAAATTATGTTTATAAATTTATTGAACGGCTCTATGCCCCCATAGATGTAGGGTCCTCAGATAGATCGATGACTGATTTGTTGACTGTGGCATTTTTCAGGCTCTCCATTCCCATGTAAAATCAAGGGCGATTTTCCTCTTTAAACTTTTGTCAATAAACATGTATTTATTATGTTCCACAAGTAATAACGACAATAATTATGTTCTAATATTTGCACTGGATCTAAATATTTTATCTAAAATAAATAATCATCGGTTACCATTTAACCGAGGGAATATCAAATAACAACAGCATGTTTGAAATAATGTTTTTATTGTTTTATTATACCATTGTTCGTGTTTATCTCTGTTATAAATCGTGCTATTTTAATTGTCATGTTCGATCCTTCTTAGTAACTCGCCTCTATACTAAACTGTGTTGATAGTTGTATCACAGTGCTTGAGTTTCTGTCAGTGTATTAAAACAAAACGTTTATATATATGGAGCTGCGGTCAATTACAAAATGAAATGGGCGGGCTCATTTCACATATATGTATTTATTTTTACTGACAGGAACTCAAGCAACTCTGGTTGTATACGCACCAACAAACATGCAAGATATTTGTTATTGGAACAGTAATGACGAAAGAAATTCCAACTTTGCAGATTGTTTAGCTCTTTGAAGGAATTTTCGTGCAGTATTGTATAATATTCATTTTTAAAAATTAAGACTGGATGTAACATTACTCTTAGCATAAATGCAAATTCATATAAACAAAAGACAAAATAACTTTTATATACAATATTTACAGACATTGTTTTTTTCCAACATTTATTCGAACAATAACAATGATAAACGCGACGATTTCAACTTACGATCGTGAATTTTCCACTTCTTGATTGTAACATCTCCGCTTCTCCAACCTATGGTATTTACATGATTCGTTATTCTTGGGCTTGCTCTAAATATCGAGATTTTCGTGATCGATTCCGACTGCTGACAGACAAAATTACAACACAGGGTTTCGAGAGATGCAGGTTCATCATAACTATAAGCAAGTTTTATGTTCGCCATTTTTGTCTCAATAATAAATATTTTGTATCATTGTGTGATATGAAGATGCACGTTTTTAAGTATGCTTATTCGTGTGCTTAGTTGCATCCTCGATATCCAGCGGTTACGATCACCTACGCTCTCTACACCCCCGGAATATGTCATATAAAAAATATTTTACATGCTTATTTGAATCTTCCAAGTTTCAAACTGTCAGATATTTTCAAGTAGATTGTTCCACAGTGACGGCCCATCGTATAAAAATGAATCCCGGATGTTTACTATCTTACAGTACTTTTTGGCAGAACAAGCGGTTGATGTCTCCTGGTTTGTCCTAAACTAGACATAGGGACATTGTAGTCCACATTGTTTGTACACATTTTCGTAGTAAACGATTTGAAATTATACAGAACTAGTTTAATTTTACTTCTAAATTAATTAATTAAATGTGTTTTACGCACCTGAATCTTTTGCTTCTATATAAGTTAAGATTTTTTGTTAGATTCCAACCTCTTGGCCTATAGCATCACTGAAGAGTCCTAGAAGGACGAAACAGCTGCATGATGCAGTTTAATTTTTTTTCGGCATACCGTTCCTATTACTGAATTTAAAAGGTGCAGCATTTGTGTGTGTTACGTTATCTTTATTACATTCAATACTTAATTCTGATGACAATGTCTGCTTTTTCTGTTTAATCCCTACTAACATAACTTTCGTTTTATCTCTATTAACAACCATTTGTGAGTTAGACACCATTGTGTTATATTGTGAAATCAGATCGTAGACATGTCTCGATAACTTCAGTACTTTTGTCAGCTTTCGTCATAATTGTATCATCTGCATACATGTACATTTTCTAGAGTGAAGAGGCATGTCATTTACATCAATGGCCTGATTATTGAGCCCTGGGTACATCAGAGGTTAATTCGCATGGGTTTCTTAAACATTTAAAAAAACACTCTGCAAGAAATGATGTGTCAAATAGGATTTAAAGAAATGAATGGCATTATTTGAACATCCATATATTTGCATTTTGTCTAGTAACATTGTATGATCAACAAGGCTAAAGGCCTTACGAAAATCAGCATACATAACACCAGTTAGATTGCCTTTATCCATTTCCTTGTACCACCTGTTTGTTAGAGCTGCCAGTGCCGTCCGACATGAAAGCATACCTCTAAAACCAAACTGGTTTTCAATAAGTAAATTATACTTGATTTTTTTTATAGAAATAAGAATGTACTTACAGGTAAAATAGATATTGGTCTGTAGTTACTTACTGATTTTTTCTCAAAGGATTGGGTAGTTTTCAAACACTCAGTTAAGTTGTTGGTTTCAACAATGTTAGTAAAAAAAAGGTCAATACAAAATATTTGAGTTTTCACTAGGTTCATCAATTTATTATCAACAAACAAAGTATGATCAGGCTAAGGATGGCAGTGGCTCAGTACTAATAATCTCGTGACGGCGACCATTTTCAAACAGACGTGTTGAATCTGGTTATAGTTTTAGAAATTGGGTGCGGCAGTAAGTTCACGACCTTCAGTGAATTGATTTAACAAGAAGGTTAGTATAAAAATATATATTTCCATTGATACCGAATTTGCATGTGTAAAAACGGCCTAAGTTACTGCCTTATTGCGCATATTTATATAGAAAGGAATTTGACCCCCAGAGCTGCAATCAATCCCAAAGAGAGTCAGAACCGTTCGGACTATGTAGTACGGTACTATATATCGATACTGGCCTTTCTTTTGACATTGTGGTAAATGGACATTGTCTTTGTTTGCTGAAAATGTAGTGCAGAATATGTTTCTTGTTTTTTCGTGTCTTTGATGCTGTGATACAGTACATATCTATATTATTCATATTAATGTTGTGGTACAGCATATGTTAAACATTGTCCTGTGGAACAGTATATGTTGTTCTGTGTGTTGATGCTGTGGTACAGTGTATGTTGTTCTGTGTGTTGATGCCGTGGTACAGTATATGTTGTTCTGTGTGTTGATGTCTTGGTTCAGTATATGTTGTTCTGTGTGTTGATGTCGTGGTATAGTATATGTTGTTCTATGTGTTGATGCCGTGGTACAGTATATGTTGTTCTGTGTGTTGATGCCGTGGTACAGTATATGTTGTTCTGTGTGTTGATACCGTGGTACAGTATATGTTGTTCTGTGTGTTGATGCCGAGGTACAGTATATGTTGTTCTGTGTGTTGATGTCGTGGTACAGTATATGTTGTTCTATGTGTTGATGTCGTGGTACAGTATATGTTGTTGTGTGTGTTGATGCCGTGGTACAGTATATGTTGTTCTGTGTGTTGATGTCGAGGTACAGTATATGTTGTTATGTGTGTTGATGCCGTGGTACAGTGTATCTTGTTCTGTGTGTTGATGCCGTGGTACAGTATACATTGTTCAGTGTGTTAATGTCGTGGTACAGTATACGTTGTTCTATGTGTTGATGCCGTGGTACAGTATAAGTTGTTCTGTGTGCTGATGCCATGGTTCAGTGTATGTTGTTCTGTGTGTTGATGTCGTGGTACAGTATATATTGTTCGGTGTGGTGATGTCGTGGTACAGTATATGTTGTTGTGTGTGTTGATGCCGTGGTACAGTATATGTTGTTCTATGTGTTTATGTCGTGGTACAGTATATGTTGTTCGGTGTGGTGATGTCGTGGTACAGTATATGTTGTTGTGTGTGTTGATGACGCGGTACAGTATATGTTGTTCTGCGTGTTTATGTCGTGGTACAGTATATGATGTTCTGTGTGTTGATGTCGTGGTACAGTATATGTTGTTGTGTGTGTTGATGCCGTGGTACAGTATATGTTGTTCTGTGTGTTGATGCCGTGGTACAGTATATGTTGTTCTGTGTGTTGATGTCGTGGTACAGTATATGTTGTTCCATGTGTTGATGTCGTGGTACATTATATATTGTTCTGTGTGTTGATGTCGTGGTACAGTATATGTTGTTCTATGTGTTGATGCCGTGGTACAGTATATGTTGTTCTGTGTGTTGATGCCGTGGTACAGTATATGTTGTTCCATGTGTTGATGTCGTGGTACATTATATATTGTTCTGTGTGTTGATGTCGTGGTACAGTATATGTTGTTCTATGTGTTGATGCCGTGGTACAGTATATGTTGTTCCGTGTGTTGATGCCGTGGTACAGTATATGTTGTTCTGTGTGTTGATGACGTGGTACAGTATATGTTGTTCTGTGTGTTGATGTCGTGGTACAGTATATGTTGTTGTGTGTGTTGATGCCGTGGTACAGTATATGTTGTTGTGTGTGTTGATGCCGTGGTACAGTATATGTTGTTGTGTGTGTTGATGCCGTGGTACAGTATATGTTGTTGTGTGTGTTGATGCCGTGGTACAGTATATGTTGTTCTGTGTGTTGATGTCGTGGTACAGTATATGTTGTTGTGTGTGTTGATGCCGTGGTACAGTATATGTTGTTGTGTGTGTTGATGCCGTGGTACAGTATATGTTGTTCTATGTGTTGATGCCGTGGTACAGTATATGTTGTTCTGTGTGTTGATGTCGTGGTACAGTATATGTTGTTCTGTGTGTTGATGCCGTGGTACAGTATATGTTGTTCTGTGTGTTGATGTCGTGGTACAGTATATGTTGTTATGTGTGTTGATGCCGTGGTACAGTATATGTTGTTCCGTGTGTTGATGTCGTGGTACAGTATATGTTGTTCAGTGTTTTGATGTCGTGGTACAGTATTTGTTGTTGTGTGTGTTGATGCCGTGGTACAGTATATGTTGTTGTGTGTGTTGATGCCGTGGTACAGTATATGTTGTTGTGTGTGTTGATGCCGTGGTACAGTATATGTTGTTGTGTGTGTTGATGCCGTGGTACAGTATATGTTGTTGTGTGTGTTGATGTCGTGGTACAGTATATGTTGTTGTGTGTGTTGATGCCGTGGTACAGTATATGTTGTTGTGTGTGTTGATGCCGTGGTACAGTATATGTTGTTGTGTGTGTTGATGTCGTGGTACAGTATATGTTGTTCTGTGTGTTGATGCCGTGGTACAGTATATGTTGTTGTGTGTGTTGATGTCGTGGTACAGTATATGTTGTTCTGTGTGTTGATGCCGTGGTACAGTATATGTTGTTCTGTGTGTTGATGTCGTGGTACAGTATATGTTGTTCTGTGTGTTGATGCCGTGGTACAGTATATGTTGTTCTGTGTGTTGATGTCGTGGTACAGTATATGTTGTTATGTGTGTTGATGCCGTGGTACAGTATATGTTGTTCCATGTGTTGATGTCGTTGTACAGTATATGTTGTTCAGTGTGTTGATGTCGTGGTACAGTATTTGTTGTTGTGTGTGTTGATGCCGTGGTACAGTATATGTTGTTGTGTGTGTTGATGCCGTGGTACAGTATATGTTGTTGTGTGTGTTGATGCCGTGGTACAGTATATGTTGTTGTGTGTGTTGATGCCGTGGTACAGTATATGTTGTTGTGTGTGTTGATGCCGTGGTACAGTATATGTTGTTGTGTATGTTGATGTCGTGGTACAGTATATGTTGTTGTGTATGTTGATGTCGTGGTACAGTATATGTTGTTGTGTATGTTGGTGTCGTGGTACAGTATATGTTGTTCTGTGTGTTGTTGTCGTGGTACAGTATATGTTGTTGTGTGTGTTGATGCCGTGGTACAGTATATATTGTTCTGTGTGTTGATGCCGTGGTACAGTATATCTTGTTCTGTGTGTTGATGTCGTGGTACAGTATATGTTGTTGTGTTTGTTGATGCCGTGGTACAGTATATGTTGTTCTATGTGTTGATGTCGTGGTACAGTATATGTTGTTCTGTCTGTTGATGTCGTGGTACAGTATATGTTGTTCTGTGTGTTGATGTCGTGGTACAGTATATGTTGTTCTGTGTGTTGATGTCGTGGTACAGTATATGTTGTTCTGTGTGTTGATGTCGTGGTACAGTATATGTTGTTCTGTGTGTTTATGTCGTGGTACAGTATATGTTGTTCTGTGTGTTGATTTCGTGGTTCAGTATATGTTGTTCTGTGTGTTGATGTCGTGGTACAGTATACGTTGTTCTATGTGTTGATGTCGTGGTACAGTATAAGTTGTTCTGTGTGCTGATGCCGTGGTACAGTGTATGTTGTTCTGTGTGTTGATGTCGTGGTACAGTATATATTGTTCGGTGTGGTGATGTCGTGGTACAGTATATGTTGTTGTGTGTGTTGATGCCGTGGTACAGTATATGTTGTTCTATGTGTTTATGTCGTGGTACAGTATATGTTGTTTTGTGTGTTGATGACGCGGTACAGTATATGTTGTTCTGCGTGTTTATGTCGTGGTACAGTATATGTTGTTTTGTGTGTTGATGACGCGGTACAGTATATGTTGTTCTGTGTGTTGATGTCGTGGTACAGTATTTGTTGTTGTGTGTGTTGATGCCGTGGTACAGTATATGTTGTTGTGTGTGTTGATGCCGTGGTACAGTATATGTTGTTGTGTGTGTTGATGCCGTGGTACAGTATATGTTGTTGTGTGTGTTGATGCCGTGGTACAGTATATGTTGTTGTGTGTGTTGATGTCGTGGTACAGTATATGTTGTTGTGTGTGTTGATGCCGTGGTACAGTATATGTTGTTGTGTATGTTGATGTCGTGGTACAGTATATGTTGTTGTGTATGTTGATGTCGTGGTACAGTATATGTTGTTGTGTATGTTGGTGTCGTGGTACAGTATATGTTGTTCTGTGTGTTGTTGTCGTGGTACAGTATATGTTGTTGTGTGTGTTGATGCCGTGGTACAGTATATATTGTTCTGTGTGTTGATGCCGTGGTACAGTATATGTTGTTCTGTGTGTTGATGTCGAGGTACAGTATATGTTGTTGTGTTTGTTGATGCCGTGGTACAGTATATGTTGTTCAGTGTGTTGATGCCGTGGTACAGTATATGTTGTTCTGTGTGTTGATGTCGTGGTACAGTATATGTTGTTCTGTGTGTTGATGTCGTGGTACAGTATATATTGTTCTGTGTGTTGATGTCGTGGTACATTATATGTTGTTCTGTGTGTTGATGCCGTGGTACAGTATATATTGTCCTGTGTGTTGATGTCGTGGTACAGTATATGTTGTTCTGTGTGTTGATGTCGTGGTACAGTATATGTTGTTGTGTGTGTTGATGTCGTGGTACAGTATATGTTGTTCTGTGTGTTGATGCCGGGTTACAGTATATGTTGTTGTGTTTGTTGATGTCGTGGTACAGTATATGTTGTTTTGCGTGTTGATGTCGTAAGTTTTAATAAGACTATCAAAGTTGAAAGTTCATTTACCACACCCTGATTTAAGAAGCTGGAGTGGTCGACTATACTGCGTCTGTGCAGGCCGCGTTTTAATGTTGAATGTGAATAAAATCGGCAAGATATTACGTCGCATCACTTATGGGCACTTTAAAGTCCAACATGTTTTGAATCGTTTTAAAAATAATATCAAGGTTGAAGGTTCATTTACCGCATTCTGATTTTAGGAGCAGCACTGCAGAGGGTATCGGCAAGGTATTGAGGTCTCATGTCTTTGTACTTTGTTGTAAATTGTTTGTGGACAGGAAATAAGAACTGATCAGAACTGACTGACAAGCCCACTGAATGAGTATCATGGCCTAGTAGTTCAAAAGACGATTAGTGATTTGCGAAAATTTTAATTATCATGAAACTTTAAAACGAAAGCATTGAATTAGTTACAATTTTCAAGATCTACAGACATGTTACATTAAAAATTGTGAGATTTACTGAATTATTATTATTAAAAGTCGGAAAATGTCATTAAATAGTAATAAAGCTAACAACCTTTTGAACCACTAGGATATATTTTCATCCCGAATGATCATGACAGATTCCTTGTTAGGAATAGTTTAACGGCTTTATAATATGCCTTTTTTATTCACCAAAATGAATGATATTAAATGACTTATGGTAATGAGTTCAATTATACCTCCATTAACCGGAACTTTATTTCCCTGTTAATACACAGCAAACCTCAAACTGAACGAGATGTTGTTTTGCTTTGTAAAACCATGAAATGATAACAAAAATAATTGCTTTCACAGCATATTTCACCGGCACAAGCATGTAAACACATTTAAATACCTTACTTGTGTACAGGTCCCAAATTCCGATGATTTAATTGATTTTTCAATAAAGCTTGTCAGGGGTTTAATCTGGTCTGTCCATGCTTAGATTCGCCGGCTTATTAAACCTGAATCATTCGCCTCCGGAGTAAGTGAACAAAACACACATGAACTACTACAAATACACTACACCCCAAACGGTGACAGGTACAATTGTATGTTGGTTTTTAAAACCTAACTTCATCAATTATTCAAAAAAACATCCGGTTCTGTATTAATGATCTAGTTATTATTTTCTATGCGATATTTATGTATTTGTATTTGAGTAATAAAAAAGTAATACAAATAATAAAAAAACAGCAAAAAATGTACATTTATGATCAAATGATTTATGACATGATCAGCAAAACACTAAGATTGTATGGGAACAAATTTGTAGCCGCGTAGACAGTTAATTAACTTACTTCCAAATCTTAGAATATGTAGACAATATAAATAGAAGCAGCATCGCTGAGTCAGTAAAAATGTATTGTTCTAGAATTACCTAAACTTACATTTTAGAGCATTTAAATCTCTCAGAAAAACTCTTTTTTCATGGCCCCAAGTTTCGATACACCGACAAGGGCTCCACGCCTCTTTGAATGCTGAACCTATGGAGCTTCGCTTTTTCTGTTATCGATCTTATGACCTCCGTTAATACACATTATATTGAATATATGTAGTCAAGGAACTACCTTGTAAAGTTGTCTGAATTCAGTAAACCTGTTACATTTGTACATATATATGTAGCAGGTACACCCTGTGACTGTGTTCATTTTACAACGTAAACCGTTCTAATGCCATCTAGATCAAAATTAATTTCGTAAGAAATAACAAAGACTGACATATCTGCATCAGAACAGATTTATTTGAGAGTACATCGTGTTTTAAAGAGAGTGTTTCATCCAAAATATAGGTTTGTTGCCGAACCATTCATGAAAAAAGGTTTTGATATTATTTGAAAAAAAAAAAATATATATATATGAAAGGAATGGATATATAAAAGTTGAAACAATGTATATAAAAGGAAGGGATACATAAAAATCGATGCAATATATATGAAAGGAATTGATATATAAATGGAATTGAGTACAGCCTGCGTATTTCCTGATATTACACTTCCTTTGTGTGTCTTCATGCATGCCTTTGGTTCATGTGTCATTCCCACGCACTGGGGGCTGTCTAGGTAGAAACGGTTTCTGATGTGGTCGTCTATAGGGTGTAATCCTATCCTAGTGTAACCCCTTCTTCATGACGATAGGTAGAGAAGGGTCTGTAACATAGAAAAATAAGATAGAATGATTTTTGATCGCTGAATCTGAGTTTGAATAAATAAATGCTATATGATATATTTTTGTCTAATGTGTTTAGATAAAACAATACCTGGTACCCGAAGAAGAAAAGTGAAAAGGGAAGCTGGAATATCGATTTTACAGAACTTAAGTACATTATATTATTTTGAATATAGGTGATGCTTTTTTTTGTTCTGGGGGTATAACACACAAAAAACCCAAAGTGTACTCTTAAATAAACCACAAAGTGGCTTATAATGACAGTACACACCGGTTTTTGTGTTATAACCCCATAACAAAAACTAGATTCAAGTTAATCCTTATAATTTAATCTATATCCTGCGAAAATTCACTTTATCAATGGACTCTTTTCTCTTACATATTCATACACTGCTGCATCAGCCAATTAAAAGCGACGTTATAAACTGAACGGCGACCTTATTTTTGTAACCTGATGAGCTGATATTATAATGTTTTAAACCAATGAAAAAAGCTTGTTTCAAGCGAAATTAAATTATTTAGGAATTACATCATATATTTTGCTTGATAAATTGTGTATTACAAACATTAGGATCAGGAGGGCAATCTCAAAAACAATGTTCATAAAATTGATAACAATATTGATATTCACCTTCTAAAGCGCTCAAGACATTTTTGATCTCGACTGGAAAAAAAGAATTGCAGTTTAACACATCGCTAATAAAACCATTAAATTATATTGTTGTTTCATTTTTAGTTTTAATATAAATCCTATTAATTAAGACAAATTGTTTTATGGCATTGAATATGTTATATATGATATAAAGGCATATCTCATAAGCAGGTAATATATTTAATTGCATTTTCTTTTAAATGGCTTTAATTTGCAATTCATGATTTGAAATGACATATTATTGCATGCAATACAACATATTTAATTTCAATAAAGTCTGAAAATTGTATATTGTTTTTCTTAAATATTATATCAAATGTACTTTCTATATTTTCAAAATAGTTTAAAAATTGACGTTTTAGATAGAGTTCTGATCTACTCACGTATAAGGTCTAACACTTCTTGGGGAGCTGTGAAAATGCAAATTGAATAGTTGACAATGATAACTTGTTTTGTCAATAAGGTAACAAAAGAGTGTCTCATAAAACTATACTCGCAGTGTATACATATTACACTCTAAAGCATAAACATAGTCATCATTAACTTACTTTTAGTGTGTATCATTTAATAAATACAGTGAATAGAAATACACAAGGAAAATATCAAAATGTCCAGACAAAATGTTCTCTGTCTAAGTTTTGGCAAAATTGAAGTATTCTTTATTGATATTGGTTGAGTTCAATTTTGTTTCAATTGCTAAAGAAATAAAAATGTGCTTACTTCCTATGTCGCGGAGTGCGTCTCTGATATCTGGAACAGAAAGAATGGTAAATAAACTGCTGTGCTTAGAAAATCTTATAAACTTAACTAATATTAGATTTCTTTAACTATTGCTTTTAATCAGGCATACTCCATTATTTATATATTTTACTTTCGTCTAAAAACAATTTATTTAATTGACAAATTTTTAATTAAAATGAAATGAACGAATGGAGCTTGTAAATAAAAAAAGCCCAACATTTATTTGCCTGTTCATAAGAAAATAGTATAATTATCAATAATATGGTAATCATGGCCATAAATCTATTTTATATACATATTTTTTCAGAAAATCAAATGCATTTTAGAGTGTATACATGTAGATAATGATAAACAAAACTCCAGAGAAGTCAAAGTATATGAATGTTCAGGACAGTATTGATTGCAAATATTCTACATAAAAAACCCACACACTTAACCAGACTAATGCAAGTTTCTATGTGAAAGGTTTAAAGTTTACTTATTTAAATATGAAAATTAACATTCCACCAAGGAATGCTATCGAATGAATTTACGTTGCAAAGGCAAGAAGGTAATGAAAGATAATTCGTTAATCCAGCATAGTTTATACCATCGGTTTGATATCTTTTTAAAAGTATAATACATATAACATATAGTAAAAAAGTACGGGGGATGAGAGGTGGAGTGTGATAAGATTCTTGACGAAGCTGTTGCTCAGTCCATAATACAAAGAAGGATCAACTTAGTACAAGCCATAATTGCTATCCCTTTCTTTTCCGAATGTATGTGTCGTTCCGAGACACTATATATGTAGTATTCCCCACACAATTCATTGTTATTCTTTAACCTTCATTAACATAAAACATACCTGCCAATTGGTAAAAGAAGCAGAAAGGACCAGGACAACCATCGTGGCTCTCTTCACTGCTCGAGCCACCGCCGTGACCGCCACCGTTACCGCCTTTGTGATCACGTTTTGTCTTAAGCATTCCCTCCAAAGATGAACGTAGATTTTCCTGTTTTTTAATGATAAGAAAAAAATCGTTAAACTGCTGTTTAAGAATGGAATCTATTTGTTTATCATCGTTAGACTTGCGTATGCTATTCACTCATATCTTAGTACAAATTATTGTGTAGTAATATATAGTCTCATCCTAAGATTGACCTAATTTAGAAGAAGATGACTTAAGTTCGAATCACAATAATTTTTTTATAGCATGAGAAGATAAAAATATAAAAGGAGCCGTTTAAACCCTGAAGATTAAACAACATCATTTTGTTTTTTCTTTGAATTGTGAACATGGTTACATGTCGCAATTGATTCGTTATTCTAAGGATTGCTCTTAATATCGAGACATATGTAAACTGCTGACGAACAAATTTATGGTACAGGGATTTGAGAGATGCAGGTTGATGAAGACTTTAGGCAAGTTTTATGGTCGCCATCTTGGTCTCATTGAGAAATATTCTGTATCTTTAAATTTTGTGATATGAGGATGGACGTTTTTGAGTATGCTCATTATTGTGTTTACTTGTTGTGATTGACAATGATACTCGGTTCTCATTTTGAGGACTTGATGTTTACTTGGATGTGACAAAGATTTACCTGGCGGGTGTCGCCAATAAAGCAGCAGGCGCTTACTCTTCCGGAACACCTGGTCTCATTTTCTTGTTCTTTTACGAGAGTTTCCATGTAAATCATTCCTTTGTTAATATTTTGCCTCTAGTTTAATCGATTGTGAGTTCGGATTATGGATTAGGTTTTTGTTTACGCTTTGGTATTCTCTGAGTTTATTTATTTTACATAGTATGTTAACAAAACAATTAGTGGGGGATTTTTACAGTTGAAATAAAACACAGACCTATTCAGAATACAATCCAACAGATGAAATTTCGATATTTTTAACAATATGATGCTTATTACTCTCCTTATTGATGTACCCTAACTGTGTGAATACGTTTACTGGCCAGAAAAACCGATTTGATTACCATTTAAATAACAAATATTTTAAATAAAACATAGGTCTGTCTTTCTCTGAATTTATCAAATAATAGTTTTATTTTACACGAGATGTCATTTTTACGTAAGTAATATAAATTCAAATATGTCATTTTATCAACACAAGCTCAAAATGGTGTTTACATTTTAAAGATTTCAATTTAGAGCATATTAACATGAAATTAAATGAAATCAGATGAAACTTAATTATTTTTTATTAAAATAAAGTTTACAGCTAATCATCTATTAAATTACTCTTACAGTAAGGATACCTTAGACTGGTTACTCATGAATAGTTTCAAAATGTTAAAATATGTAAACATGACAAATAGTAGAAGTATCGCTGAGTCAGTAACACAATGTACTGTTGTTGAATAAGCTAAACTTACATTTAAAAGTATCCAAATCTCTCAGAAACAATTTCATAATATTTCATTACCAATGGCCTCAAGTTTCTACAGAACCGACATGGGTTCCGCGCGGCTTGGAATGCGGAGTCTATCAAGCTCCGCGATTATGCTTTCCACCTTATGACCTTAGTGAACAGATATATATTGTTATATGAAGTACAAGTTATTTATCTGTTTTACTAAGCTGCACCCGAATTTGACGCTTCATCAGAATGTTTTCATAAACATTTTTTGCACAGGTCTTCATATTCCATTTTTTCAAATACTGATTTTTTCCACCAATAATACTGCGTTAAAAGCCTTCAGCTTTTGTCTAGCAAGTATTTAGACAATAATATTATTTCATGCACTGGTTTCAATTAATGATAAGATATCATAATTTCGTTTTCTTTGTCAGCAAAACGGGAATGATCTTTTTCACTAAATTCAATGAAGGACATTTAAAAACACACAATTTCGCATACATGCAATTAATCATTTTAATATCCAGTGGTAAATTCAATCCAACAATTAGAAGAATATGATGAAAATAACACGTATTCAACTTTGATTATTAACAAAGTTGACAAACAAGAAGTATTTCTGTCTTTGACTAAAGCATTACATTTTTATAAGTTAGGCAGAATTACGTTTTTATAAGTTAGGCAGAATTACGTTTTTATAAGTTAGGCAGAATTACGTTTTTATAAGTTAGGCAGAATTACGTTTTTATAAGTTAGGCAGAATTACGTTTTCATAAATGAGGCAGAATTACGTTTTTATAAGTTAGGCAGAATAACGTTTTTTATGAATAAAAGTGTATCCGTATCTGCCTGTATCGGTATTGCAGTTAAATTGGAACGGAAAAAACCCAAAAAGTTAACAAATTAATAAAAAAATTCAGAAAATAAACAAAGAATAATAAAACAATAGATATTTGAAATAAAAAGAAAAATGAAAATAAAATAATAAAATAATGCTTCGAAATAAATATAAAGTAATACATGTTATGTCGTCTTACCAACTTTCCGACATCTCTAAGCAGATCTTTGTTGTTTCCTGACTTTTCCATGGATGCTCCATGAATGGCGAGCAGCCCTACTGCCAAGATAAGAACCTGTAAACCAGTATTCATTGTTACCTCACTTGTTACGAAAATGTAGATCCCCAAAAATACAATTGGTTTTATAAACAGAAATGGTCATGCGCAATGCTGAGAATCACTCTAATATACCTTGTTGTGAAAGCTAATATATTTTTTTATTTACAATCTGTGAACTATTTTATCTAAACCCCCAGGGCAAACATGTTTTTAAGGTTTATTAAGGGAATAGATCTTTTGCTGTGATTATAGTTCAGGGAAAGGTTAAAGTTTGGTTACTATAGACGTTACTTAAAGGGGCAGAATTATGTTTACTGTGAATGCGCATCAGTGGATGGTGAGAAAAAGATAGATCTGTTGGCTTATATCTGTGTGGATTGTTGACATTATGCTTTTATTTATTTTGCCAGGGATGTCGGTACAGAGTATTTATTTTCAATATAAATGTACATGTAATAAAAGAGGGACAATATTTCTTTCAGCAATTATATCAAAGATAATAGTAATAATTCTGAATAAATTTACATCTAAATAACGTTTATTCATTTTATTTTTCAAAAAGATAAGAAGCTATCAGTAATTGTTGAAACATTTTTGCTAAGCCTTAACCCTTATTGGCTTCCTCCTTATTGGCTTCCTCACTAACGTATAGGATAAACCTATTAGGAGTAAAATCAGGCCAAGTAACCATTAAATTTGCTTTTGTACATATTTATATGGGTCAGAAAATATTTGATTTCCTGTGATGTACATTTTTTGTGACAACTTTTACGTTTTAATCTGTATCAGTATCAAATATAATCTAAAATTTGTCGAGTTGTCAACTCTCAAGCAGGGGAGTGTAAACAGGGTATTTTTTGTTATAAACAGAATAAGGTCTTTTTGGTCATAGTTATATCATGTTACATGTATAATTACAGGTCACTTTGGCCCCTTGCTTAAGAGTTACTGGATGCCAGTCTGTTTACTTAGGGCTTTGGATGTAGGTTTAAATATATCTGACTCCCCTAGTAGCCAGTGGACAGATCACCATGGGAAACATTCTTCAGTGGAAAAAAGTATTATTAGGAGTAAAATTGCTGCCCACTAGTGAAGAAAAGATGTTACATTGGTCGAGTAAGATGAACGTAACACACACACATAATGTGATTGTACATTTGTACGTACTGCATAGGCGGAAATTTTCGCGGGGATGATATTTTCGCTTATTTGCTGGGCATGTACGTGCTCAAGAAAATTCAATCGGTGAAATAATATAATATGAAAAGCGTAAATATTAACCTCAATATAAAAAATCCAGTGCATTCTACGGTTGTTATTGGTATCTGTGTATCTTAAACGATAGGGTGTGATTTCCTTAAAATAATATAAACACAATGTTTAAATATATATATATAATCTGAAGGGTTAATTCATATTAAGCCGATAAGTACACATACAACTCTTATTTTGGGCTTGTGTGGTTTCTAAAGAGTATACATGGGTATTCAATTATAATCAAGTTATCGATACAGTATGTTAAACACCAATGACACTACACTATATAGCTGGTTCGTCCTTCAAGACGGTGATACCAAGGGGCCAAACTTTCTCTAAACTATTTTTGAGTAGGAAACGGAGGTGCATGATATCCCTTGTTTAAACAATTTTAAAAACGTGAAGGAGTTTTGTTTTATTAAGCATTAAAGTGCATTTGATGTTACCCAATAAGCTTTTTAAATGGAACAGATAAATCCAAGAATGTGTCTATAGTATCTCGTCCGTGATATGCATTAGTTTTTAACCTTCATCTCATGTTCGTATTCATACTCGTATCGGGTCATAGTTCGATTAACCGAAACGGAAATTATTTGGCTTACATTGTATATAGTGACACTGTAGCGCAAATGTAAATATTTACATATGAACAGCGAGTTAAGTATATAACAATAATTAAAGAAGTAACCTTCTATTGTGTCTTCAACGCTCGTGGCATATCGAACTCGTTTTTATTTCGGAGGTACACTTTATGATATCAAATAGCTATTGTTAATGTTTTCATGCGATAATCCTCAGACGGTTTAGAAATTACCTAAGAAGGTCTTGCTGTTATTTTCTTTTTATTAAATATATTATCAATTCTATGTAACGTTGATTGTAAAACTTTCAACTTTAACTAAACCTAAACAGAATTAAAATATAAATAATCTACGATGTTTTTTATTTTAATTATTATATTTATGAAAATAAGCAAACACCTTCATAGCAGTTATCCATTCGGTACACAGTGATATACGAATATTAAGATTTTCTCGTCTAAATCCAATATCTGTATGAAGAAACTATTGATATCTAGCCATTACTTTCAGGTCAGGATCAAAGTATGTACATTAACAACTTATCGGGTCTAAACCATCTGGGGAGAAACACGCTTTACAAATTAACATTCTAAAATGTTTCAGTAATGGAATCGTGAAAGGTCATGAACATGAATAGATAAATCGTCACGTTTCATTTTTGGCAAAACAGCAAATAAATGATCCTTCATTGCTCTTATCCAGACTGCGTATACCTTTTGACACAATACTGCATATATGTCTTCTATCTTAATGTGTTTTCATAATTCAGTTTAATTTTAATTGGTAAGCACAAGTTGGCCTGGGTATTGTCTTTGCTGGATGTTTACTTTCTGACATGATAGTAGCTTTTTGTAAGAATTTAAGAAAAGCCCTATGGGAAAACGAAAATAAGCTGTCTGCTTTCAGTACAGGAACATTTTGAATTGTTTTTTTATTTTTGACGGAAATTGTTAATAATGTTGATAAACTCTCGAAAAGCAGTCATTTATATTGTTACAGTGGAATTTTGTTATGCTAATATCAAGCGTAAAGGGGTGATACCTTGGTCCAGCAACAGAAGGGAAATTAATTCCATGGAAAACGTATGGCACGACACTAAAAGTAGCATTTCTAAGAACTTGCCAAAAAGTAAAAATATATGGAAGGAAATCCAGCATTAGTTTCAAAGTGACAATTTAAAGTAGCTCACAAAAAGCATACTTAGACGGTTTCGCAGAGTCGTACAACTAAACATTTGTGTCAATCAATAAGATCAAAGAAAAACAAGAAAGAATACTCATCATTTTGATATTTTTCTGGCAAAACCTGAATTAGCAAAATGTGACATCAATTATGTGGGCAAACTTCATGGTCGCCATCATTACCTCATTTGGAAATATGCTGTATCCTTGTGTGATAACATGACCAACACGGGCAACTTACTACTAAGCTGTATGATAAACGTGACAATTTCGATTTTCCGATCGTGAACTTTCCCTTTCTTGATAGTGACAACCCCGCTTCTCCATCCTATGGTGGTAACATGTCGCAGTTGACTCTAAGGCTTACTCGGAGTATCGAGAATTTCATGATAGATGTCAACTGCTGAAGAACAAACTAACGGCACAGGGATCCGAGAGATGCAGGTTGATGAAGACTGCACAGGCAAATTTTCTCATGTCAATTCAGGTAAATTTCAGGCAAATTTTAGGTCAAAATTTTCAGGTCTAATTGACCTGAAAAGAGCAAAAAATGTCAATTCATGTCAATTTTTTACCTGAAATTGACCTGAAATTCAGGTCAATTTTACCTCATTTTCAGGTCAATTTGACATCAATTCAGGTCAACTTCAGGTCAATTTTTTTTTAGGTCAAATTGACCAAAGACATTTTGCCTGTGTATCGGCAAGTTTTATGGTCGCCATCTTGATCTCATCGAGAGATATTCTGTATCTCTGTGTGATATGAAGATGGACGAGTTTAGCTAATCAGTGTGCTTACTTTTGTGATTGACAAAAATGACTCGGTTCTCATTATGAAGATTTATGCTTACTTGGATGTAACCAAGATTTACATGGCAGGTGTGGTCGATGAAGCAGAAGACGCTTACTCTTCCGGAACACCTGGTTTTATTCTCTTGTACTTTTACTAGGATCTCAATGTAAATATTTCCTTTGTTCATATTTTGCCCGTGGTTTAAACGATTTTGAGTTTGGATTATGATTTTGTTAAAGCTTCGGTACTCTCTTATTTATTTCCATATTTTTTTATATAGAAATGGTACGAAAATATAGCACATTTAATCATTTTTGGAAACCAAACTGTGAAACCTCAGAGTTTATTTAAAATTTCATTATCAAATTATTATTACTGTTCCTTTAACTTGCTTTCGCCAATAAACCAAAGACAATAAGGTCATTTATTAATTAACTAGCTCCATATTGTCGCAATACAACAAAATCGGCCCGGGCAATACATACAAAAAAGTCGGCCAATACAAGAAAAAGTCGGCCAACACAAAATCTGGCGCGAAACATGTACGTTTACGACGACCGGAAATTGCGTCATAGACGTCATATCGTAACCCCAGGAAAATATTTTCAGAATGGACGGACCGACGTTACCTAAGAGTAAACGAATGTTAAATGGGGAGAAAATGACGGAGAGAATAGCTGTAGACCCTATTCGGTATAAATACTGTACGAAGGGGAAAACATGGTGGATGATGAATGTATTGAATACTGATAACTTTCAGGTAACCGAGGTGAATTCTGCAGAGTTGATTCTGAACTGTACTCTAGCTTAGAAAACAACCTAAAACTTTAGATGACAAAAGTTTTCAAACTTACACACCATCGTTCAAAAAGCAAATTATTTATTGCCATTTCTTTATTTTCTGAGAGTAACGTCGACATTCTACATTATCGTTACTAACGTCACATGCACGGAGCTACAAAACGACGTGGTTAACTTTGTATTGTAGGAACCTTTAATAGGCCGAAATGCTGAAATAATATATAGGATGTCTTGTGTAATAATGCTGTGCACGTCATTACTTTCGTTTGAATTGTCACAGAGTTAATTAATAAAGTCATTATTGATTGGTTATTTCTGTATTGGCCGAGTTATTGGTCCTCGGCCTGCTATATTGGCCTTCGGCTTCGCCTCAGGCCAATATAGCAGGCCTTGGACCAATAACTAGGCCAATACAGACATACTCAATCAATAATACTATAATATGCATAATTCCGTCTTGTATCTGATCGGATATCTCAATTTGGATTTGCTAATATCGCCATTATTCCATTCGTTTACCAATGGAATAAACAATAATGTATGCAAATGAGTCCACATTTATCTGATTTCTGTATATTGATTTATCTATAATAGAAAGGGTAAGAAAATACAAAACATTAAACAAGTTATGACCAAACCATTTCAAAATTAAAGATTAAAAAGAAATCATTATCATTTTTTACTTTTTTTGGGGTTAAACTTTCATTTAATAATATAAGGAAATTAGGTCTTATGCACATAGTTTCAGCCTCCTGTAGTGTATCTGAATCAAAGATCTCCAGTTCTTTCTTTTCTGATATGGAATTGTTTAACAGTGTTTTGGAATAAACAACAAATTGTATTATTTAAAACAACGGATGTTTTACGCAGTTTTAAGTCCAAACATTTAAGCTGACAGTCCAAGTTAAGAACCTTTCAATTGAGACTTAAAAGTTTAATTGACCCATATACTTGCTATCATGCAAGTACATTCCAAAATGTCGACACGTTCTCAGATACAGCAGCCAGAAGTTATTGTTAAACAGAAAGACTCAAAACCAGAAAAAATCTCGGTTGAAAGGTTTTTTAACTTGCACTGTCAACGTCAATATGCATGTAGATCTAATGGTCATTAGTGATTGAAGGGAGGTTACTCGTAACTAAAACTTAAGGGAACTTAATAATTATGTCAACATCCGTTAAACTTAATTTGCGACAGAATAATGACATGACAATATATATATCCAGCAATCTCAAAGTACACTAAGTTTATAACCCTAAGTTGTCGAATAGGTAGCGAGTGATATTGACGCCATCCTCGATATCAAGGCGTTACGATCACCTATGCTCTCTACACCCTTGGTATATTTCATGACAAAGCTGAAGGCTCCGTGTGCACCAACTTCGTTGATGAGGCAAGAATACTGGTACATCAACAGAATCTCGTGGTCACATAACGGTAAAAATTGTCAGGCTTTTTAGTCGTTTACACTCATTTGTAATCTTTAAGGGACAGCCTAGCGATTGGTCATTGTTTTTTTACCCGAGCGTGCCTTCAGTTTTCCCATGACTTATTCCAGGGTTATAGCGAGCATAGGTGATCGTTACCCCTGAATATCGAGCATTTATTGACGCCAATAAGCGACTGAACTTGTACTACAAGTGTCCGCACCTTATAGAGTACTACACGATAGTTACGCAAACCATTGATACAAACATCAATCTGAAATGATACTTGGTATACCGGACATTACGTAAAATTCATTGTGTAAACGGTCTATAACAGCTTTAGCAAATGTCTAAACTTTCTGATTTGGTTCAATTACACTAAACTAATTTACTACCTACGATATTCACGAGCCTTTGGTATTTACACGCAAGAAAGTAACAAAAAATAAGATCTACCAAAAGAAAGATTACTCCTGTATAATATCTTTTAAAAACTGTGTCGCGGTATGGCGATATAATACACACACGTGACTGCACCGCGAACATTACAATTATTGTCCTATTATCTTTTACTTTCTTCAGAGGTCTTTGTGTAAATCTTTCTTTTTGTCCATATTTTGCATCTAGTTTAATTGCTTTTGACTTTGGATTGTAGTTTTTGCTAATGATTATATTTTTAATGAGTTTTTTTAACACGAAAGCATTTGTAAATAACGTTGTCAACCAAACTTGCTGTATTTTAATGACACGTGGTATTGTGAGGACTCCAAAGCAATACATCGATGATTGACTCATCTTTAAATCAGATGTACCTGTGCCAACCTTTTTTATGAGCATAGTTCGTTCACTTTCCATTAAAAAAACTAAAGACCATCATAGATGGAAGAAATATTTTTAATAGAACTCATCAAGTCAATGCAAGCTACAAAAAAGGTATTTGTGTTAACACACAAAGCAGTAAGGTGATAGGTTTATTAGTACGATACACATAGAAAGGGGGGCGGGCGGAGGTAAACACAAAGATCGGGCCCCGGGATCATGAATTAATCTTAAGTTTTTGTCTTAGGTGTTGACTTTGCCAATCACAAATGACGTTACGAAAAGTAACGTTTTACGTGATTGGTTAAGCTTAAACTTATGTCTAAGTTTGTTTCATGATCTTGGGGCCTGTTATATATTTGTTCGAAATGTTTATTATATAGAACATAGATACTACTTTTGTATATGGCAGCAGTTAAACTTTCCTGAGTCAAGTGTAAAGAGTAATTTAATAAACTGTTTATTTCATTTGTTGGTGGGCGTTCCTTTGGTCACGTGTCCTTCGTTGTGGGCAGTCCTGAGGCATGTGTTTACTTTTTATTGATCTTCGATTTCATCAACTCATCCAAGATACGTTTCAAAGAGCGCACACTAAGTGTTGTGCCGGACGGTAGGCCTGTCGGGGAGGGTGGACTTCCTGCAGCAGGGGGTGAACCAGAGGGTGCACTGGGAGGACCTGGATACGTAAAAAATAAACTATGATAAAAATACCGCATACCAATTATACACAAGAACAGCAACTCAAAACTAACACGAATACACGACAACAGGAGGAGAATAAAAATACTTTGCTTAAGCTTTACCATTAAAAAAGCTATTCTAAAAGCTAAACTCATAAAACTTTAAATTTGGGTTTAATATTTTCTCAAGATCAATGTTTTAAATTTCCTTGAGCATTAAAAAACATGCAGGATCTTATATATACATGTACTACTTACTTGATTCATTGAAGAGAAATGGTTCCAAATTGCCTTCAATATTGGCTGTAAATATAACAAAAAACAGACAGGTACAAGACTTTTCCTGATATTGTATAATCGTCATATGCCAATAAATATCTTTGACTTCGTAAACTGATCAGCCAAAACATAAATCTTACCAATCATATCGACAAACTTTAAAGAACGTCTGATTATTTAAAAGAAAACAGATTCAGTAATTGTATTTGATACCCTCGGTAACGGCCAGAGGGATGGGAGATATATGGATTTTCTGATTTGATAATGTAGGTCGAATGAAAATAATTCAAATTAAATTAAACCGAAAATATCAAAGTTTAATGCATTAAAGTGCATAAAGCTAAAACTTATGAAGCTTAATATAATTTAACTACATCCACTGTAGGTCAGTCAGTTATGTAGCTGAAATCATCTTAGCTAAGTTCAATGCATTTAATTATATTTACGTAGTTTGGTCAATCAAGGGCAAAGTCAAAAGCGTGTAGATTTGTGTATAGTTAGAAAATAGGTAGGCAAACTGTATATTTCAAACTGCCGATTGTAATTTACTTACCGAAAAACTGTTCTAACTCCCCAACTCCTCCTGAAAACAAAAACAAATATTTATAAGCTTAGTACTCTTAAATGATAAATATAATTATTTATGATAAAACATCAGTATTATTCCAAAGCGGTTTTGACCACTGTTTAGTCTATCTATATGCACAATGTAATATATTTCAAATAAAATAAAAGATAAATGACGTAAAATCCATTTCCTTTTACGCAAAAAATGAAATTAATTAGTTTATTGAAAATAAATCTATTACAAGAATAAAAGATAAATAACTGAAAAAATGAACACTCACCAAATTCTTCAATCACATCTTTCAAAGCTGCAAAAAAAAAAAAAATAAAAAAAGATATATAATAAAATCAAATAATAAAAATTCCATATATTAAATGTTGCAATAACCATAAATAAAAAAAAAAACCTTTTACAAGTTTGACACTATGTGGAAGTATTTTTGCAGCCGATGATTGTTACGTTAATGTATACATATTCGTTATTACACTATCTATAGATAAGTTACTTCTTGTACGGCGAAAGAAATCTGTGGATTTAGTCGATGTTTTGACCGTCCCAATCGACCAGGACCCGTAGTAATCATTTTCTGTTTAAACCATTTATCTGGTAACTCACTTGAATCCTTTTTTTTTATTTGTATTTTTGGGGGGGGGGGGGGGGGGTTAATAATTTATCACGTACTTGTACATTCTAGCAACAGGGTATCTTGCGAAGACAATGATTTGACGTACATATAATTCTTATTTCCCATATAAATGTTAATTAAGTATCTAGTTTATTTCTAAAAAAAACCAATGCGCTAATATTTTCTCTATTGAAAGACATTTTTTTTAAATTCCTTGTTTTATTTAGATTTTTTTTATATGGTATTGACAGAAGATGAAACTTGAGCATGAGAATGGTTTCATGAATACGGGGTCAGATAACAAGTGAGTCTATCGGTGGAACATGATGGTTAATGTGACAGAAACTGGATAAAATGTTGCTTCGATGGTAACTGAAAAAACGCCGGATGTTCAACAGTTTTCTTTTTTATGAAAGTGTTATACATCCTTCACTGACAAAGAAGTAGAAGTCGCCCACTCTTCCGGAACAACTGGCCTTATTATCTTGTACTTTTACAAGGGTGTCCATGAAAATCTTTCCTTTGTTCCTATTTTGCCCCTAGTTTAATCGATTTTGAGTTAGGTTTATGACTTTGTTAACGCTTCGATATTCTCTTTATTGTTTTCTATACCACCTGTTACGCTTTAATCATTTTCGTTGCTATATTTTCATTTGTGCTTGTGATGAAAATATTATCATAATTGTTTATTGTTTATATCATATTCTCCTTAAAAACAACCTTTAACCAACTGTTTTTGGTGGCCTTTCTCTTAGCGGTCATTTTGAATAACGTTCTTGAGGAATCTTAATTGAAATAAAAGTTTTTCTTGCTTTGAAAACTCCTCAGTTAAGAATGCGCTAACACCTTAGAAGGAGCTTGTTTGGCATAATATGATACTGGTCTTGCTTGGGTATGAATTATAAAAAAAGTGCTCAATGTGTGCGCAAGATGACACGCCGTATATGTACACTTGAAACATATATCTTTAGAGACACGACCAATTGCAGAATTGTGAAAAATCTTATCAAAAAAGGGGGTTAAAAATCGCGAAGTACCAGTGAACATAAATACCAGTAGACTAAAATGAGGCTGCAATATCAAAATCGAGACGGAAGCCAAATATTAGTCCAAAACATCTATAAATACACTGTGCCTCCGTTGTAGAAACAGCAATATACCTGTACTACCGATGTTTATCTAACTGAGTAATTCATTTCTTATAATTTGATTTTTAAAGACAGGTATTACCTAAATAGCCCTGGCACCTTTATACGACTCCATTGTTTTATAGATAATGAGCATGAACCGTCCGTCACAGATATTGTAAGAAGACACAGATCTTCTGTACATGCAACGTTTGAAATCAAGCCTCTGGGGTTCTTAAGACTTATCATCTGTTTAAAAGGAGGTATTTTCAACATTCCGAAATGACAAACTAGTATGGATTTCGAAGCTAATCACCTCCACTTTTGGCATGAGTTTACGGAGATCCATTAACTGAACATAAATGGAAGAGCGAGTTGTCCCCCTTTGATGTGGTTTCTTGACACTTTAATTGAGTTCACCCCCTTTAACGACAATTGCTAGTGTAATAAGCTCATATTTTACAAGACTGTCGCTACTCCGTAAATAACTTGATCAGTTGTTGGTATGTATCATAGGTAGCCATGAACATTGCTTTTGATATGTTTTTTTTTTTAATTTGGAAAATGCTTCTTTCAAGAGAAATCAATTAGCTCAATTGGATCACATCTGTTACACAATCCGTCCCGCTATAAGTGTGTGCGTACATATAGCGTACAATAGGGGATCTGTTTGATTAGATACAACTCTATTAAGGTGTGTAAGCAAATGGTGGATCAGAATGATAGCACACAAATCCAGACACATAAGACATTTTAATTATCAAAAATGCTCTTATTAGACACAATTAAATACTATAAAGATTGCAATAAGACTGGGTTAAGGAAAAACACCAACTGCTGAAGTTGAGCTGAAAATAGAGATTTGTGCAATAAGCCCCTAAGTCAACAGTTCAAACACGTGTCCTGAAAACAATGCTATCCTTTTGTTCAGATGTCTGGAGAGTATATAATTATTGCCTTTATAATAATTGAAATTCTTCCCTATATGACATAAATGGTAATAGCTTTGCACTCTCTATTTGCATTTTAAGGTACATATGCATCAACAAACCAAACATATTCCTCAACGGCATGCTGTAGCCACGTGTGGTATTAGGGCATTTTTGTTTTCTGAAACATATAAGATCTACCTGAGCTAATTGTTTTCTCCTCAAACATACATTTTTTCGCATGTTTTACCAAAATCAACAACAGCTAATAAATGACCAGACAAACGCAAGGTCGACGATTAAAAGTTGTTGCATACTAAGTATTGATTAAGTAATGTGTTGAATTCTGTCGAGTAACGATATAAGTATAAGCTTTGCTGCAACCCTCAAAAATATAAGAAAAAATTGCAGACTGTCACAATTTTTTTTAAAATAAGTAAATAAATAAAATAATTTAAACTTATGAATTTTATATACATGTGCTTATCCGACATGATAATTTAAGGACATAAGCTATCATACGTTAAATTGTTTACAACAGTAGACACAGGCCTTGACCTGTACCCCATCCCAGGGACACCGTTTTTCTATGGCAAATTATATATCAGAAATGTCTACTGTTTAACTAGACTACTCCTGGAGTGAGTCATATAATTAGCACGTGATGTGTCATTGTATTGGGGTGGTGGGGGTTGGGTAGGAAGGGGGGGGGGAGGCAGAGTAAGAATAAGAAAACTAGACAGACGATGCTATTGATAACCGGTTTGACTTGTTTACGATCACAGTGTTCGTCACATTGAGACAGGTCTGTGGTCTGTCGGCGTAAACCGGTTTGACAGGTATTGCATTCGCCACCAGACAAGGACAAAATACCCAAAACCAGTAAACATATTTTTTCTTAACTCTATTGAAAGTTGTTAAGCTTGCACTGCCTACCATACAGGTGTAAGCATCCCTATAACTGAGGCTTTTGTTATACTCTATATGTGGTTTCAGTGACAATGCTCTTCCATTGTATTATTCCAGTAACACCCCTTCCGTCCAATTGTACCGGAGAAATGCGTTAAGCTCGAGTTTCCAACGAGACTCGAGAATTTCCACAAAATATATAGTTATAAAATCCAGTACAGGCTAGGACTCAGGCTTTACTGACGAAAAGTGAAGACTAGTATTGTTGGGGGATGGTTTGCCCTGACTGAGGTGAAGCGATCAAGGTCATGTTTAATTCCTTACTCACTGATATGTTCTGCTCTACAAACTCATGTTAGGTTTAGCATTGTGGTTTGCTATAATTAACTTAAAAGAGATGCAAACATTTGAACTAAAACAGTGATTTACGATTTTAAACAATATCAAAATCGTGCTTAGGTAAATAAAATAGGTTGATACATGTATACAATTTATAAATTTAAATTCAATGTAAAATTTGCCCTTTCCATTTCGTCTCTTGACAAACGAATCAGTATCTTTTTTATATACTGGATAAATTTGTCCCTTATAATATATATATAATATATTTGACTTTTCAATAAAAAAAAACATGATACTTATTGTTTTGGTTGAGGAAAGAATCTTTTGAAAACTCAAACGAGTTTTAAAATAACTGTAGCTGTCGAACTATACTGTTGTCGTATAGGAAATGAGTTCACTCGAGAGAATAAGGTATATATGCATTACTGACCTCGCGATGAGCATATTTCAAGGACAACACTTGTCGGAATGCAACAAGACATGATTCAGTTTCAGATACCTGTATGCACATGATATGCGATAAAATTGTTTTTCAGAAGTTTGGTCTGCAAAACTTTTAAGGCATTCCTAAGTATGTACTGTTCCGATTGTTTTAGCAAGCTCATTCTATCTTTGGAAGTGAATAAATTAACACCGTATCACTCTTGGAAGTCTGATAGGATTATGTTTTTGGTGAATACAACGACATCCCTTTCACATTATTTACAATACAGTACAAAAACAGCCCTAATATGCAATCTCTTAACACGGTTTGTATTACACAGATATCATTTCAATCGCATCTCCAGATAGTCCGGGAAGCCTGAAGCTCCAAATAGGATTTAGTAAATGTCCGACTTTTAAAAAAATCAGAGAATACCAAAGCGTCAACAAAACCATAATCCGAACTCAAAATCGATTAAAACTGGAGGCAAAATATGAACAAAGGAAAGATATACATGGAGACTCTCGTAAAAGGAGAAGAGAATAAGACCAGGTATTCAGGAAGAGTAAGCGTCCTCTGCTTCATCGACGAACCCATCCTGAAAATATTTGTCACATCCCAGTAAACATCAATCCTCAGAATGAGAACCGAGTCATCATTGTCAATCACAACAAGGGAGCACACTAATGAGCATACTAAAAAACGTCGATCTTCATATCACAAACAGATACAGGATATTTCTCAATGAGACCAAGATGGTAACTCAACGCACTTTGGTTAAGACAAACAGCTCAGTTACATCAACTTTATTGTAGAATAAAACGTTACAATTCAGATTTATATTAACTTTACAAAACGTAAAATATAATGTATCCGCTTACCCTTTAGGTTCCTCACAAACTGCACCAATCCTGAAAATATACAAATAAGACAATGAATATAAACATACAATCTCAGCACCAAACTGGACAACAACAAAGACAAAAATCTCCCGATGAAAACCTCATAAGTCATGAATAGTTTTAACATAAAACACTTTGACGTGTGTAGGTAAGAGAAATCCGTCTTGGTGCTTGTCCTGTTATGAATATCACCCAGATGTGTCTAAGTTACAGAAACCCGTGTAGTATATGTCTTTTTATGAAAAACACTTAAATGTGTCTAGATTACAGAAACCCGTCTAAGTTTGTCCTGTTCTGAACAAAGCCCAGATGTGTTTAGGTACTGTAACAGAAAGCCGTCCCGTTATAAAAGAAACACCCTAATATGTCTAGATAATACAAACTGTTTATTCTTTTATTAATACCATCTCAATGCATTTAGATAATAGAAAACTTATTGTACTTCATAAGTAAGTCTTGTATTGAAATAAACACACTTCAATGTGTCTTATTTACCTAAACCCGTCCAATGTCATTGCGCATAGATCCGAACAATTAGCTGCATATTAGGAGGTTTACATAAATTTCAAATCACATTTGTAATTAACTGTGAACTATGCATTTAGAAATAGATTGCTAAAATGAATAAAAACAAACAACATTACATAGTCCATCACACCTAATAAAGTATAGAGCTTAATTCTAATTAGAAATATGTCAAAAATAGAAGTCAAAATTTGGATATGTATTTTGCGAAGGATTTATATGCCTCTCCGCTGTACATCACCACTAAAGGCTGTTCCGTGTTAGGAGACCCTAAAATAGGCATTTTGTCAATATATCATTGTACTTTCATTATCTGAAACTAAAATCATATGTCATCTTCTTGGTGCCGAAGTTAATTTCGAGTAAGGAAATAACGAATTGAAATAATTTAGAATTGCATCTTTGGTAAATGTCTATAAATCTACAGCAACTGCTTCTAAAAGTAACCCTGTATATCACAGTATATCACAATGGTTGATACGTTTTTACATTGTATAAAGTACATTTACGATATTTTCGCGTTATTTTTGCATATGCTAATATACCCATTAAGGATCTTCTCTTGTGAAAAGTCAACATTTTCTGACCACTGACTATTTTTAATGTACTCTTTTGAAAAAGGGAGTTTATTGCATAGCAGAAAATGCAAAGAGAAATATATGGTAGTGAACTCGTTTTTGTGCTATGCTTGGTCAAATATACCAAAATGAGCAAAACACGTGATTTATGTGAAAAAAGCTGTTTGTCCAATTGCAGAACAAAATCATTCAATATCTTCAAGATTTGTGATAAGATATGTATGAATGTTTGCAGAATTGACAAAAATATTATTTTCTTATTAATCATGGAAGTAAAAGGACTTTAAATTATTCTTTTAGCTAAAAAAATAAATTTAAGTTACCCCTACCCCTTATTTTTCAATGAGAAAATACTAAATTTTCATCATATTTTGCAGATTTAATGCTTTATAAAAACAATTCTGACAACAAACTGTTTTAGATATTTTGCAGATAAAAAAAGAAATAGGTTTCTCATTCTAAAGCAGTCATTAAAACTTGGGAGTAGCGTGCTTGTTTTTTTGTCCCATTATCAAATAATATTTTTTTTTACTATAACACCACAAGAGCAGATCCTTAAGGTAAATTTTTAGTATTCTGTGCAAAGTATTTATCAATAATAGACCTTTGGTGAGATCAATATGGTGTTATACAAACCTGGTAGAATAAAATATTGACCAATCAATCATTTAGATTCGACAAGGTCATTATAACATCATATTAACAGAATCAAAGGTCCTTAATTCTTATAGTAGATACGAAATTGTTTGTAAAAGACTGAAATTTGCATTATATATATCTTTGTAAAGCTTGGAATTTACAGTTGGTCATTATATCGTCACTCTGATTATGATGTCACAAACGCTATATTGACTTTGTGTTTCTAAACGTAGAAACATTGGGTCAATATCATAAATTATAATAAATTGATATTTTTTATACTTTCTGATTGGCTGAGATAGCGCCACGTGATTCCTTTGTATCGACCTCATCAAAAGGCTACAATTGGATGTTATTATAAATTGATATTTTCACACTTTCTGATTGGCTGAGATAGCGCCACGTGATTCCCGATAAAAAGTCATATTAACCAGACGTGCAAAAATAGCTGGTAAAAAAGGCTGGTTGACTGGGGTTTTTAAAATTAGAAATATGACGCAACGTCAAGAGCTCTGAAAACCTAGGCACTGCTTGACAACAACAACAATAATGGCAGACGCCAGGCTCGCCGTTCTTACAAATAATCCAAAAGATGTTATTCTCCACGGCGTAGAGTCTAACAATATAAAGCGGAAAACATCAACAGCTGTTAAAGTGTTCAGGAAGTATTTAATATCGTATTGTTATAATATTGTTTGAGCATTTGATTAAATGTCGTTGTAAAAAATATTTCTCTTGTAATCTGAATTCAAATAAAAAAAAAAATAAATAAAACTATTGTTGCCTTTTGATTTCGGTCGATACATGGTTTAATCAACCTGAGAAAAAATACCAACCTCGGATTTCGTCCTCGGTCGATATTTTTTCTCCGGTTGATAAAACCATAAACCGACCTCATCAAAAGGCTATAATTGTATAATGTTAATTGAAATTTGAATGATAAGATTATGGAAATAGTTTCGACACATTTTGTGTTTTTAACGGAAACAAATACCGCAAAATCTTAATGTAAAAGTGCGGTGTGAACTTTAAAAAAATCGCTAGGCTGCATGTCTGTCCATTTAAAGATTACAAAGGAACCGCGACCGACCTCAAAACCTGTCAATTTTTAATGTTATGTGAACACGAAATTATTTTGATGTTCATCAAAGGGTCGAACCAGTCTTCTTGTATCATAAGCAAAGTGACGCACAAGGAACCTTCACTTTGCATGAGGTATTCCAGGGGTTTAGAGAGCGATAGTGATCGTAACAACTGGATATCGCGGATTGTGCCAGGGGTGTAGAGAGCGTAGGTGATCGTAACCCCTGGATATCGAGGATTGTACCAAGGGTGTTGAGAACGTAGGTGATCTTAACCCCTGGATATCGAGGATTGTACCAAGGGTGTTGAGAGCGTAGGTGATCGTAACCCCTGGATATCGCGGATTGTGCCAGGGGTGTAGAGAGCGTAGGTGATCGTAACCCCTGGATATCGCGGATTGTGTCAGGGGTGTAGAGAGCGTAGGTGATATTAAGCCCTGGATAACAAGGATGACCAAAATACAGAGCAGATCACTCAATAATGTTAAGTATTTTTTTAAATAATCTGTTTTCATCAATGCTAATAGTGAGTCGAGGGAACGTGGAAAGAGAAAAACTTACCTCCAGATATGTGCACGAGCAGATTAATGCCGTCTGCAGGATGGATATGATATTCCTCCGCGGTATGATCTTCCTCCGATGAGTCAACCTCATATGAATCCATGGACTGCTGCTGAGATGGGCCTGGGTGCCGTTTGGTTTCAGCAAGGCTGGCGCAGTCCACAGCCACAAGGACTGCTACGAGGCCGAGGAGAGCAAGGCAGGTCTTCATGTTTACCACAGAGATAAGTAGAAGTGAGGTATTTTAACACGCAGGTCCTTTATATACCTCTGTCACACCCCCTGACAACTCACAGGTAACTATGGTACTCAGTCAATAGGTAAGTTATCGAAGATATAGTTATGTATTTTTAGGTTTATTTTTTTTACCTCAAAAGGTAGTAGGTAGGATGTCATTCCACGGTTCAAAGAATTTGAATACAAGAACCGCACGTTTCGAGTCTCGAATGTATTCGTGCAGATTTTTCTTTTCTTAACAAATAACGTATATTTTATATACCTGAATACTAATGAATCTTACTGTATAGGGAAGAAATTTCTAATCACGTTTGGTGTCAATGTATATTGATATATATATCTGAGTTACACACGAAATTTGTGTATTAGGCGCAGCACCGGAGCCAATTATGTCTCTGAAAGACGACCAGTAAAACGTAACGATACCCAAGGGTTTTACCTGGTCCAAGGGGGGGGGGATCAGGGGTGTGGGGGTGGGGGGTTGTTTCAGTGTATCGTAACCATCGGATATGGTGTACATGTTGTAGTGGGTAAAGTACAACATAAGTAAAGGGTCTGGTGTGGGAGGGGTTAAGTAACATGACTGAATGATTCAGCCTTGGGAGGGAGGGGTAAATTGACAAAGGGGGCTGCTGTCGTAAAGGGGTCTGTAATCAATGTGATGGCAGGGTCTAGTGCTTTTAAGATGAATTTAAATGATTCTTTGATCTGGTGCCCTAGTAGGTACAGTAACATGACGCTACATGTCCTACTGTTTAAGGTTGAAAAATATAGCAGTATGGTCTCGTTGAAGATGGAGTTACATGATCTAAGAGTTTGGTGAGTGAGTGGATAAACAAACGTTAATGTAGGGTCTAGTTTAGGAGGGGATTGAGTAACATAAACTTAGGGTCTAGTATGTGAGGGGATGAAGTAATATGAACTAAGGGTCTGGTATGGGAGGGGGTGAAGTAACATAAACTTAGGGTCTAGTATGGGAGGGGGTGAAGTAACATGAACTAAGGGTCTAGTATGTGAGGGGGTAAAGTAACATGAACTAAGGGTCTGGTATGGAAGGGGGTGAAGTAACATAAACTTAGGGTCTAGTATGGGAGGGGGTGAAGTCACATAAACTATGGTTCTAGTGTGAGAGGGGTTGATGAACTCAGGTCTGGTCTGGGAGGGAGTGAAGTAAGGTGAACTAAGGGTGTGGTAATGAAAGGGGTCGCAGTAACATGAACTAAGGGTCTGGTATGGGAGGGGTCTAGATAACATATGAACTAAGGGTCTGGTATGGGAGAGGATGAATTAACATGAACTAAGGGTCTGGTATGGGAGAGGATGAATTAACATGAACTAAGGGTCTGGTATGGGAGAGGATGAATTAACATGAACTAAGGGTCTGGTATGGGATGGGATGAAGTAACATGAACTAAGGGTCTGGTATGGGAGAGGATGAATTAACATGAACTAAGGGTACGGTATGGGATGGGATGAAGAAACATGAACTAAGGGTCTGGTATGGGATGGGGTGAATTAACATGAACTTAGGGTCTGGTATGGGATGGGATGAAGTAACATGAACTAAGGGTCTGGTATGGGAGGGAGTGAAGTAACATGAACTAAGGGTCTGGTATGGGAGGGAGTGAAGTAACATGAACTAAGGGTACGGTATGGGAGGGGTGAAGTAACATGAACTAAGGGTCTGGTATGGGAGGTGGTGAAGTAACTTGAACTAATGGTCCGGTATCGGAGGGGTCTAAATAACATGAACAAAGGGTCTGGTATTGGAGGGTTCGAAGTAACATGAACTTAGGGTTGGTATCTGAGTGGTCCAAGTAACATGAACAAAGAGTCCAGTTCGGGAGTGGGTGAAGTAACGAGAACTAAGGGTCTGGTATGGGAGGGAGTGAAGTAACATGAACTAAGGGTCTGGTATGGGAGGGAGTGAAGTAACATGAACTTAGGGTTGGTATCTGAGTGGTCCAAGGAACATGAACTAAGGGTCTGGTATGGGAGGGGGTGAAACATCCTGAACTAAGGGTCTGGTATGGGAGGGGGTGAAGTAAGTTGAACTAAGGGTCTGGTATGGGAGGGGGTGAAGTAACATGAACTAAGGGTCTGGTATGGGAGAGGATGAAGTAACATGAACTAAGGGTCTGGTATGGGATGGGGTGAATTAACATGAACCAAGGGTCTGGTATGGGATGGGATGAAGTAACATGAACTAAGGGTCTGGTATGGGATGGGGTGAATTAACATGAACCAAGGGTCTGGTATGGGATGGGATGAAGTAACATGAACTAAGGGTCTGGTATGGGATGGGGTGAAGTAACTTGAACTAATGGTCCGGTATCGGAGGGGTCTAAATAACATGAACAAAGGGTTCGAAGTAACATGAACTTAGGGTTGGTATCTGAGTGGTCCAAGTAACATGAACAAAGAGTCCAGTTCGGGAGTGGGTGAAGTAACGAGAACTAAGGGTCTGGTATGGGAGGGAGTGAAGTAACATGAACTAAGGGTTGGTATCTGAGTGGTCCAAGGAACATGAACTAAGGGTCTGGTATGGGAGGGAGTGAAGTAACATGAACTTAGAGTTGGTATCTGAGTGGTCCAAGGAACATGAACTAAGGGTCTGGTATGGAAGGGGGTGAAACATCCTGAACTAAGGGTCTGGTATGGGAGAGGATGAAGTAACATGAACTAAGGGTCTGGTATGGGAGAGGATGAAGTAACATGAACCAAGGGTCTGGTATGGGATGGGATGAAGTAACATGAACTAAGAGTCTGGTGTGGGATGGGTTGAAGTAACATGAACTAAGGGTCTGGTATCGGAGGGGTGTAGTAACATGAACTAAGGGTCTGGTATGGGAGGAGGTATAGTAACATGAACTAAGGGTCTGGTATGGGAGGAGGTATAGTAACATGAACTAAGGGTCTGGTATGGGAGGAGGTATAGTAACATGAACTAAGGGTCTGGTATTTGATGATGTGATGTAATATGAACTAGGGGTCTAGTGAGGGAGGGGATGAAGTAGGTGATGATGTAGCATTAGCTTAGAGTCTGGTAATTAATATGAGCCCAAACAAAATCAGATGTTTTGAATATAATACTATATGCAGCTGGCTTTAAAGTATCTTCCTGAAAAATATTACCCTCATCACTGATCGACCACAGAAAGGCCAACACTGGCACCTCTCATTTCACAAACAATCGACTGCCAGACCCTTTTCTCTTTTTTTTTGTGTGAAAGTTTAACCGCTCGACGTTTTAATCTGTTATATATATTACACTTCACTGTGTTATCTACACTGTATATATGTTATAATTATTGTGGTTACTTTCCTGTTCACTTTTGCCTGCCCGTTCGCTTTTCATCTGCCAGAAACACCCCTGAATACAGTTGTTTGTGTATGGTATTCCTTCCATCCATATCAAAACCACCTGCTGAGATTTCTTTATTTAAATGTTTTAACGTGTATTAACGATTTACGCAAAATATTTTAGTTTCAACCTTATTCTTAAAAACACATCAATAATAAAAATAAATCATTATGGATATTCAAAAAAGTTTCTAATTATATTTTCACACCCGTTTCAGAAAACTGCACACCAGAGCAGATCTGTTTTCGTGACTCACTACAATCGTGTCGGCCATTTAACTGTTGCACAAGGCCATACTGTAAACTTTTGTGTATCTTGATAACATCTTTCCACAGAAGACGACAGTAACATGTAAGCAACACTTCATTTAAAACGGGTGGCAAGGATGCATGACAGTTATGTATTTTGTTTTTTTGACGGTGTCAGCAGTTTTATGAAAGGAAATTGTTCAAACATTGTAAACACCTTTTATATACTTTCTAAACAGAAATGCACCGTTTTGACTTATCTTTTTGTGTATTCATCAGAGGAAATCTGGGACCCGTGAGAAACTAGCAAATGCACTAAAATAATTATGAACTCATTCGTTTTCATAAACATCAACTATATTTTACCAAGGTCTCCAATATATACAATTTAAATACCGTTTTGCTTAAAAATATAAATCTTTCAAAACAACATTCTAAATCGTGAGGAAAATAGTTTGTCACATGACCATGATCATTCAAGTTTGATTTAAATTAAGATATTTATTAAAAAGTTTAAAAAGAGGTATCTGCTTTATGAGACAGCAACTTCATATACTTATCTGCGTAATAGAAATGGAGACTTAGTAAAAGCATCTGCTGAACAGAGACGGTAACTTAGTAAAAGTGTCTGTTTAATAGAGACGGTGACTTAATAAACGTATCTACTTGATAGAGAAGGGGCTTAATACACGTATCTACTTAATAGAGAAGGTGACTTAGTAAATATATCTACATAATAGAGACGGTGACTTAGTAAACTTATCTGCTTAAAAGATGCGGTGACTTAGTAAACGTATCAACTTAATAGGGACGGTGACATAATAAACATATCTAGTTAATAGAGACGTGACTTAGTAAACTTATTTACTTAATAGAGACGGTGACTTAGTAAACGTATCTACTTAATAGAGACGGTGACTTAGTAAATGTATCTACTTAATAAAGACGGTGACTAAGTAAACTTATCTACTTAATAGAGACGTGACTTAGTGAACGTATCTACTTAATAGAGACGGTGACTTAGTAAACGTATCTACTTAATAGAGACGGTGACTTAGTAAACGTATCTACTTAAAAGAGACGGTGACTCAGTAAAAATGTATGTTTAATAGGGACGGTGACTTAATAAACATATCTACTTAACAGAGACGGTGACTTAGTAAACGTATCTACTAAATAGAGACGGTGACTTAGTAAACGTATCTACTTAAAAGAGACGGTAACTTAGTAAAATTGTCTGCTCAAAAGAGACGCTAACTTAGTATACGTATCTACTTAATAGACACAGTAACTTAGTAAACGTATCTACTTAATAGAGAAGGTGACTTAGTAAACTATCTACTTAACAGAGACGTGACTTAGTAAACGTATCTTCTTAATAGAGACGTGACTTAGTTAACGTATCTACTTAATAGAGACGGTGACTTAGTAAACGTATCTACTTTATAGAGACGGTGACTTAGTAAACGTATCTACTTAATAGAGACGGTGACTTAGTAAACGTATCTACTTAATAGAGACGGTGACTTAGTAAACTTATCTACTTAATAGAGACGTGGCTTAGTTAACGTATCTACTTAATAGAGACGTGACTTAGTAAACGTATCTACTTAATAGAGACGTGACTTAGTAAACTTATCTACCTAATAGAGACAGTGACTTCGTAAACGTATCTACTTAATAGAGACGGTGATTTAGTAAATGTATCTACTTAATAGAGACGGTGACTTAGTAAACGTATCTACTTTATAGAGACGGTGACTTAGTAAACGTATCTACTTAACAGAGACGGTGACTTAGTAAACTTATCTTCTTAATAGAGACGTGACTTAGTGAACGTATCTACTTAATAGAGACGTGACTTAGTACATGTATCTACTTAATAGAGACGGTGACTTAGTAAACGTATCTACTTAACAGAGACGTGACTTAGTAAAAGTGCCTGTTTAATAGTGACGGTGACTCAGTAACGTATCTACTTGATAGAGACGGTGACTCAGTAAACGTTTCTACTTTATAGAGACGTGACTCAGTAAACGTATCTACTTAATAGGGACGGTGACTTAGTAAAAGTGCCTATTTAATAGTGACGGTGACTTAGTAAACGTATCTACTTAATAGAGACGGTGACTTAGTTAACGTATCTACTTAATAGAGACGGTGAATTAGAAAAAGTGCCTGTTTAATAGGGACGGTGACTTAGTTAACGTATCTACTTAATAGAGACGTGATTTAGTTAACGTATCTACTTAATAGAGACGGTGACTTAGTAAACGTATCTACTTAATAGAGACGGTGACTTAGTAAACGTATCTACTTAATAGAGACGTGACTTAGTAAACGTATCTACTTAATAGAGACGGTGACTTAGTAAACGTATCTACTTAATAGAGACGGTGACTCAGTAAACGTATCTACTTAATAGAGACGGTGACTTAGTAAACGTATCTACTTAATAGAGACGTGACTTAGTAAACGTATCTACTTAATAGAGACGATGACTTAGTAAACGTATCTACTTAATAGAGACGGTGACTTAGTAATCGTATCTACTTAATAGAGACGTGACTTACACGTATCTACTTAATAGAGACGGTGACTTAGTAAACGTATCTACTTAATAGAGACGGTGACTTAGTAAACGTATCTACTTAATAGAGACGGTGACTCAGTAAACGTATCTACTTAATAGAGACGTGACTTAGTAAACGTATCTACTTAATAGAGACGGTGACTTAGTAAACGTATCTACTTAACAGAGACGGTGACTTAGTAAACTTATCTTCTTAATAGAGACGTGACTTAGTGAACGTATCTACTTAATAGAGACGTGACTTAGTACATGTATCTACTTAATAGAGAAGGTGACTTAGTAAACTATCTACTTAACAGAGACGTGACTTAGTAAATGTATCTACCTAATAGAGACAGTGACTTCGTAAACGTATCTACTTAATAGAGACGGTGATTTAGTAAATGTATCTACTTAATAGAGACGGTGACTTAGTAAACGTATCTACTTTATAGAGACGGTGACTTAGTAAACGTATCTACTAAATAGAGAAGGTGATTTAGTAAATGTATCTACTTAATAGAGACGGTGACTTAGTAAACGTATCTACTTTATAGAGACGGTGACTTAGTAAACGTTTCTACTTAATAGAGACGTGACTTAGTAAACGTATCTACTTAATAGAGACGGTGACTTAGTAAACGTATCTACTTAATAGAGACGGTGACTTTGTACACGTATCTACTTAATAGAGACGGTGACTTAGTAAACGTATCTACTTAACAGAGACGGTGACTTAGTAAATGTATCTACCTAATAGAGACGGTGACTTAGTAAATGTATCTACTTAATAGAGACAGTGATTTAGTAAACGTATCTACTTAATAGAGACGGTGACTTTGTACACGTATCTACTTAATAGAGACGGTGACTTAGTAAACGTATCTACTTAACAGAGACGGTGACTTAGTAAATGTATCTACCTAATAGAGACGGTGATTTAGTAAACGTATCTACTTTATAGAGACGGTGACTTTGTACACGTATCTACTTAATAGAGACGTGACTTAGTAAACTATCTACTTAGCAGAGACGTGACTTAGTTAACGTATCTACTTAATAGAGACGTGACTTAGTAAACGTATCTACTTAATAGAGACGATGATTTAGTAAACGTATCTACTTAACAGAGACGGTGACTTAGTAAATGTATCTACCTAATAGAGACGGTGACTTAGTAAATGTATCTACCTAATAGAGACGGTGACTTAGTAAATGTATCTACCTAATAGAGACGGTGACTTAGTAAATGTATCTACTTTATAGAGACGGTGACTTTGTACACGTATCTACTTAATAGGGACAGTGACTCAGTAAACGTATCTACTTAATAGAGACGGTGAATTAGTAAACGTATCTACTTAATAGAGACGGTGACTTAGTAAACGTATCTACTTAATAGAGACGGTGATTTAGTAAATGTATCTACTTAATAGAGAAGGTGACTTAGTAAACGTATCTACTTAATAGAGACGGTGATTTAGTAAATGTATCTACTTAATAGAGAAGGTGACTTAGTAAACGTATCTACTTAACAGAGACGGTGACTTAGTAAATGTATCTACCTAATAGAGACGGTGACTTAGTAAATGTATCTACCTAATAGAGACGGTGACTTAGTAAATGTATCTACCTAATAGAGACGGTGACTTAGTAAATGTATCTACCTAATAGAGACGGTGATTTAGTAAACGTATCTACTTAATAGAGACGTGACTTAGTAAACGTATCTACTTAATAGAGACGGTGACTTAGTAAACGTATCTACTTAATAGAGACGGTGACTTTGTACACGTATCTACTTAATAGAGACGGTGACTTAGTAAACGTATCTACTTAACAGAGACGGTGACTTAGTAAATGTATCTACCTAATAGAGACGGTGACTTAGTAAATGTATCTACTTAATAGAGACAGTGATTTAGTAAACGTATCTACTTAATAGAGACGGTGACTTTGTACACGTATCTACTTAATAGAGACGGTGACTTAGTAAACGTATCTACTTAACAGAGACGGTGACTTAGTAAATGTATCTACCTAATAGAGACGGTGATTTAGTAAACGTATCTACTTTATAGAGACGGTGACTTTGTACACGTATCTACTTAATAGAGACGTGACTTAGTAAACTATCTACTTAGCAGAGACGTGACTTAGTTAACGTATCTACTTAATAAAGACGTGACTTAGTAAACGTATCTACTTAATAGAGACGATGATTTAGTAAACGTATCTACTTAACAGAGACGGTGACTTAGTAAATGTATCTACCTAATAGAGACGGTGACTTAGTAAATGTATCTACCTAATAGAGACGGTGACTTAGTAAATGTATCTACCTAATAGAGACGGTGACTTAGTAAATGTATCTACTTTATAGAGACGGTGACTTTGTACACGTATCTACTTAATAGGGACAGTGACTCAGTAAACGTATCTACTTAATAGAGACGGTGAATTAGTAAACGTATCTACTTAATAGAGACGTGACTTAGTAAACGTATCTACTTAATAGAGACGGTGACTTAGTAAACGTATATACTTAATAGAGACGGTGACTTAGTAAACGTATCTACTTAATAGAGACGGTGACTTAGTAAAAGTGCCTGTTTAATAGTGACGGTGACTCAGTAAACGTATCTACTTAATAGAGACGGTGACTTAGTAAACGTATCTACTTAATAAAGACGGTGACTTAGTAAACGTATCTACTTAATAGGGACGGTGACTTAGTAAACATATCTACTTAATAGGGACGGTGACTTAGTAAACGCATCTACTTTATAGAGACGGTGACTCAGTAAACGTTTCTACTTTATAGAGACGTGACTCAGTAAACGTATCTACTTAATAGGGACGGTGACTTAGTAAAAGTGCCTATTTAATAGTGACGGTGACTTAGTAAACGTATCTACTTAATAGAGACGGTGACTTAGTTAACGTATCTACTTAATAGAGACGGTGAATTAGAAAAAGTGCCTGTTTAATAGGGACGGTGACTTAGTTAACGTATCTACTTAATAGAGACGTGATTTAGTTAACGTATCTACTTAATAGAGACGGTGACTTAGTAAACGTATCTACTTAATAGAGACGGTGACTTAGTAAACGTATCTACTTAATAGAGACGGTGACTTAGTAAACGTATCTACTTAATAGAGACGGTGACTTAGTAAACGTATCTACTTAATAGAGACGGTGACTCAGTAAACGTATCTACTTAATAGAGACGGTGACTTAGTAAACGTATCTACTTAATAGAGACGTGACTTAGTAAACGTATCTACTTAATAGAGACGATGACTTAGTAAACGTATCTACTTAATAGAGACGGTGACTTAGTAATCGTATCTACTTAATAGAGACGTGACTTACACGTATCTACTTAATAGAGACGGTGACTTAGTAAACGTATCTACTTAATAGAGACGGTGACTTAGTAAACGTATCTACTTAATAGAGACGGTGACTCAGTAAACGTATCTACTTAATAGAGACGTGACTTAGTAAACGTATCTACTTAATAGAGACGTGACTTAGTAAACGTATCTACTTAATAGAGACGGTGACTTAGTAAACGTATCTACTTAACAGAGACGGTGACTTAGTAAACTTATCTTCTTAATAGAGACGTGACTTAGTGAACGTATCTACTTAATAGAGACGTGACTTAGTACATGTATCTACTTAATAGAGACGGTGACTTAGTAAACTATCTACTTAACAGAGACGTGACTTAGTAAATGTATCTACCTAATAGAGACAGTGACTTCGTAAACGTATCTACTTAATAGAGACGGTGATTTAGTAAATGTATCTACTTAATAGAGACGGTGACTTAGTAAACGTATCTACTTTATAGAGACGGTGACTTAGTAAACGTATCTACTAAATAGAGAAGGTGATTTAGTAAATGTATCTACTTAATAGAGACGGTGACTTAGTAAACGTATCTACTTTATAGAGACGGTGACTTAGTAAACGTTTCTACTTAATAAAGACGTGACTTAGTAAACTATCTACTTAGCAGAGACGTGACTTAGTTAACGTATCTACTTAATAGAGACGTGACTTAGTAAACGTATCTACTTAATAGAGACGGTGACTTAGTAAACGTATCTACTTAACAGAGACGGTGACTTAGTAAATGTATCTACCTAATAGAGACGGTGACTTAGTAAATGTATCTACCTAATAGAGACGGTGATTTAGTAAACGTATCTACTTAATAGAGACGTGACTTAGTAAACGTATCTACTTAATAGAGACGGTGACTTAGTAAACGTATCTACTTAATAGAGACGGTGACTTTGTACACGTATCTACTTAATAGAGACGGTGACTTAGTTAACGTATCTACTTAACAGAGACGGTGACTTAGTAAATGTATCTACCTAATAGAGACGGTGACTTAGTAAATGTATCTACTTAATAGAGACAGTGATTTAGTAAACGTATCTACTTAATAGAGACGGTGACTTTGTACACGTATCTACTTAATAGAGACGGTGACTTAGTAAACGTATCTACTTAACAGAGACGGTGACTTAGTAAATGTATCTACCTAATAGAGACGGTGATTTAGTAAACGTATCTACTTTATAGAGACGGTGACTTTGTACACGTATCTACTTAATAGAGACGTGACTTAGTAAACGTATCTACTTAATAGAGACGATGACTTAGTAAACGTATCTACTTAATAGAGACGGTGACTTAGTAATCGTATCTACTTAATAGAGACGTGACTTACACGTATCTACTTAATAGAGACGGTGACTTAGTAAACGTATCTACTTAATAGAGACGGTGACTTAGTAAACGTATCTACTTAATAGAGACGGTGACTCAGTAAACGTATCTACTTAATAGAGACGTGACTTAGTAAACGTATCTACTTAATAGAGACGTGACTTAGTAAACGTATCTACTTAATAGAGACGGTGACTTAGTAAACGTATCTACTTAACAGAGACGGTGACTTAGTAAACTTATCTTCTTAATAGAGACGTGACTTAGTGAACGTATCTACTTAATAGAGACGTGACTTAGTACATGTATCTACTTAATAGAGAAGGTGACTTAGTAAACTATCTACTTAACAGAGACGTGACTTAGTAAATGTATCTACCTAATAGAGACAGTGACTTCGTAAACGTATCTACTTAATAGAGACGGTGATTTAGTAAATGTATCTACTTAATAGAGACGGTGACTTAGTAAACGTATCTACTTTATAGAGACGGTGACTTAGTAAACGTATCTACTAAATAGAGAAGGTGATTTAGTAAATGTATCTACTTAATAGAGACGGTGACTTAGTAAACGTATCTACTTTATAGAGACGGTGACTTAGTAAACGTTTCTACTTAATAGAGACGTGACTTAGTAAACTATCTACTTAGCAGAGACGTGACTTAGTTAACGTATCTACTTAATAGAGACGTGACTTAGTAAACGTATCTACTTAATAGAGACGGTGACTTAGTAAACGTATCTACTTAACAGAGACGGTGACTTAGTAAATGTATCTACTTAATAGAGACGGTGATTTAGTAAACGTATCTACTTAATAGAGACGTGACTTAGTAAACGTATCTACTTAATAGAGACGGTGACTTAGTAAACGTATCTACTTAATAGAGACGGTGACTTTGTACACGTATCTACTTAATAGAGACGGTGACTTAGTTAACGTATCTACTTAACAGAGACGGTGACTTAGTAAATGTATCTACCTAATAGAGACGGTGACTTAGTAAATGTATCTACTTAATAGAGACAGTGATTTAGTAAACGTATCTACTTAATAGAGACGGTGACTTTGTACACGTATCTACTTAATAGAGACGGTGACTTAGTAAACGTATCTACTTAACAGAGACGGTGACTTAGTAAATGTATCTACCTAATAGAGACGGTGATTTAGTAAACGTATCTACTTTATAGAGACGGTGACTTTGTACACGTATCTACTTAATAGAGACGTGACTTAGTAAACTCTCTACTTAGCAGAGACGTGACTTAGTTAACGTATCTACTTAATAGAGACGTGACTTAGTAAACGTATCTACTTAATAGAGACGATGATTTAGTAAACGTATCTACTTAACAGAGACGGTGACTTAGTAAATGTATCTACCTAATAGAGACGGTGACTTAGTAAATGTATCTACCTAATAGAGACGGTGACTTAGTAAATGTATCTACCTAATAGAGACGGTGACTTAGTAAATGTATCTACTTTATAGAGACGGTGACTTTGTACACGTATCTACTTAATAGGGACAGTGACTCAGTAAACGTATCTACTTAATAGAGACGGTGAATTAGTAAACGTATCTACTTAATAGAGACGGTGACTTAGTAAACGTATCTACTTAATAGAGACGGTGATTTAGTAAATGTATCTACTTAATAGAGAAGGTGACTTAGTAAACGTATCTACTTAATAGAGACGGTGATTTAGTAAATGTATCTACTTAATAGAGAAGGTGACTTAGTAAACGTATCTACTTAATAGAGACGGTGACTTAGTAAACGTATCTACTCAACAGAGACGGTGACTCAGTAAACGTATCTACTTAATAGAGACGGTGACTTAGTAAACGTATCTACTTAATAGAGACGGTGACTTAGTAAACGTATCTACTTAATAGAGACGGTGACTTACACGTATCTACTTAATAGAGACGGTGAATTAGTAAACGTATCTACTTAATAGAGACGGTGACTTAGTAAACGTATCTACTTAACAAAGACGATGACTTAGTAAACGTATCTACTTAATAGAGACGTGACTTAGTAAACGTATCTACTTAATAGAGACGGTGACTTAGTAAACGTATATACTTAATAGAGACGGTGACTTAGTAAACGTATCTACTTAATAGAGACGGTGACTTAGTAAAAGTGCCTGTTTAATAGTGACGGTGACTCAGTAAACGTATCTACTTAATAGAGACGGTGACTTAGTAAACGTATCTACTTAATAAAGACGGTGACTTAGTAAACGTATCTACTTAATAGAGACGGTGACTTAGTAAACATATCTACTTAATAGTGACGGTGACTTAGTAAACGCATCTACTTTATAGAGACGGTGACTCAGTAAACGTTTCTACTTTATAGAGACGTGACTCAGTAAACGTATCTACTTAATAGGGACGGTGACTTAGTAAAAGTGCCTATTTAATAGTGACGGTGACTTAGTAAACGTATCTACTTAATAGAGACGGTGACTTAGTTAACGTATCTACTTAATAGAGACGGTGAATTAGTAAAAGTGCCTGTTTAATAGGGACGGTGACTTAGTTAACGTATCTACTTAATAGAGACGTGATTTAGTTAACGTATCTACTTAATAGAGACGGTGACTTAGTAAACGTATCTACTTAATAGAGACGGTGACTTAGTAAACGTATCTACTTAATAGAGACGTGACTTAGTAAACGTATCTACTTAATAGAGACGGTGACTTAGTAAACGTATCTACTTAATAGAGACGGTGACTCAGTAAACGTATCTACTTAATAGAGACGGTGACTTAGTAAACGTATCTACTTAATAGAGACGTGACTTAGTAAACGTATCTACTTAATAGAGACGATGACTTAGTAAACGTATCTACTTAATAGAGACGGTGACTTAGTAATCGTATCTACTTAATAGAGACGTGACTTACACGTATCTACTTAATAGAGACGGTGACTTAGTAAACGTATCTACTTAATAGAGACGGTGACTCAGTAAACGTATCTACTTAATAGAGACGTGACTTAGTAAACGTATCTACTTAATAGAGACGTGACTTAGTAAACGTATCTACTTAATAGAGACGGTGACTTAGTAAACGTATCTTCTTAACAGAGACGGTGACTTAGTAAACTTATCTTCTTAATAGAGACGTGACTTAGTGAACGTATCTACTTAATAGAGACGTGACTTAGTACATGTATCTACTTAATAGAGAAGGTGACTTAGTAAACTATCTACTTAACAGAGACGTGACTTAGTAAACTATCTACTTAATAGATACGTGACTTAGTAAACGTATCTACTTAATAGAGACGTGACTTAGTTAACGTATCGTCTTAATAGAGACGGTGACTCAGTAAACGTATCTACTTAATAGAGACGGTGACTCAGTAAACGTATCTACTTAAAAGAGACGTGACTTAGTAAACGTATCTACTTAATAGAGACGTGACTTAGTAAACGTATCTACTTAATAGAGACGGTGACTTAGTAAACGTATCTACTTCATAGAGACGGTGACTTAGTAAACGTATCTACTTAATAGAGACGGTGATTCAGTAAACGTATCTACTTAACAGAGACGTGACTCAGTAAACGTATCTACTTAATAGAGACGGTGACTTAGTAAACGTATCTACTTAATAGAGACGGTGATTCAGTAAACGTATCTACTTAACAGAGACGGTGACTTAGTAAACGTATCTACTTAACAGAGACGGTGACTTAGTAAACGTATCTACTTAATAGAGACGGTGACTCAGTAAAAATGTATGTTTAATAGAGACGGTGACTTAGTAAACGTATCTACTTAAAAGAGACGATGACTTAGTAAACGTATCTACTTAATAGAGACGGTGACTTAGTAAACGTATCTACTAATAGAGACGGCGACGTTTTGACCATTTCACATGTTTTTAGCAACAAAAAGTCAGCTTGAGTACAGAAAAAATCTTGAGAATGAATACGGTTCCTCAACTTCAGGAGGTTTCATAAAGTAGTTCCGAATACATTTCTTGTTTTACATCAGAGAATATCGCAGCGTCAACAAAACCAAACTCATATTTCAAGATTGTTAAACTAAAGGCAAAGTTTGAACTAAAGAAAGATTAAAACATTATGATTTGGTAATATTTGCTTGACGAAAGCACGAGGGGCATACATTGTACATATTTAAAAATTTAATTTAATAAGGTGTGAGTTAAAAGCCTTAACAATTTTATAGCCAAATTTAAACATCCAACACATATGTCCGTATAATATTTGATTTGCTAGAAAATTATATTTATCTTTAACTTACTTTACATTTAAGCATGACTCATGTTAAATCACTACCTGGGTGCACAAGAATTATTTAACACAGAAAATTGAATTATGAAAGAACATTAAAGCAATAAATATCGATTACGAAATGTGTTTACTCCTTATGTCACACTTACTGTGGGGTGGTTTTCCTCATTACGATGACGAAGGGTATGAACAAATGCTATCTACTCCTGTTTGTGAATCATGCGTAACAGTATGGGCAATTAATTCTCAATGCATTTAAAATGAAGATGGCGGCCCGTTATGTATTTCATAAAACTTGTCACGACACCTCTTTGTACAGGTAGGTATGTATGTGATCAACAACCAATGTTTGAAAACCCTAAAAGTTCGTGTTTAATACGAGTAAGCATGCTTCAACATTACAAAGAAATGTTTATTTATCACCAAGTGATGAAATCGTGTTGAAGGCAGAATGGCACTGCACATACACTGTAGAATACATCTTAGTGTGATTTGTTTATTTTTATTGCCCACACATTAGTATTGGTATTAACATGTACATACGAGTATATTTCAACATTTTATCTTATCAATTTAATTAAATTGTTACCAGCAAAGTAAAATTTGGACAGTTATTCGTTATTTGTTATTCAAATGACGAATAACTGTCTAACTATGCTGACAGAGTGCACAAGCAAAATTAGACAGTTATTCGTTATTCAAATGACGAATAACTGTCCAACTTGTCGCTGTAACCTTATTTTCCCCTTTTCTATTGCCTTTTGCACTTTTTAGTATGTATTTGGTTTTAATAAATTCAAATCTTGCATTGCTATTTAATAAGACTTGTATTGTAGCTAAGTAATAATCTGTATTGTGTTTTTAATTAAAATAATGTTTCACAAAAAAAACAATAAACAAAACAAAAACAACAACAACATAGAAAGTACTTATCTTTTCGACCCCTAATCCAACTGCTATTAATTGCAACATCTATTTCCAAAAACAAAGATGCAATAGAAAAGATAAATAACTTCAGATGACTGATAAACACAAACGGCGCCTTTGGGAATCTCATAATGTTCATAATTTTCTCATTGGTTTAGGATAGAAAAGATTTAAATCATTTTTATCAGAGTGCTTACATTGAAATCAATTTCAATACCAAACATTTATACCCACTAAGGGGTGACAAAATATTCAGAGCAAGTTGGTAATGGATTTTATTTTATAAGGATACTCCCAGAAACATAATCTCACACTCACTCAACGTAAAAGTTAATCAAAATACATGAAAAATGTATTCATCGCTCTGTAGTCAATCCCCTGTCACCTGAATATTCACGATTCATCTGAAAATAGAGCGAGAACAGCTTTTGAATCGACTGATATATATATTAAAGACGGATTAAAAGCCATTCCACACCACCGAACATACCCTACTGATGTCATGTTGTGTTCGATAGTTCATCAGCATTGGCCCTATCGGAGTTTAAATAGCCGTTTTGAAATTCGATTTGGAGAACGGCAATAGTCTCATTCTCATAGAAATATGACTTTTGATAAGTTTGCGTATATGATTTGTATACAAGTGTGTATATTATATATTTGTTATTTAATACACGTTTGAAATTGAAGTGAACTATTGACCTTTTTCTGTGACCTGTATGTATGTAGAAGTCAAAGGTTCATAGAGTGAGCATGCCCTGTCTTCGTGTCACATTACATGTGTAAAGGAGAATCTGCATACGATCTCATACATGATGTTATTTAAATCTTTTTGGCTTTGAATAATAAACCAATCTATCATAAATACAATACATCAATGGCTTGATACAACTTATATTCGTTCTTGTAATACTGATATGATTTAGCACGAAAAAGTTAATGAACATCCTGATGGTTTAGAACAAAGATACTAATAATAATGATTGTGGTTTAATACAAAAGACACAGGTCAATATTTCCATGGTATTATTAATTAAACATCGACAATAACTATTGTACTGGTTGTACATGTTTTAGTACAAAAAGAAACTAGCTGTTCATGATTTAGTACAAACTGATACTGGCTGTTCATGTTTTAGTACAAAACGATACTGGCTGTTCATGTTTAATCCAAACTGATACTGGCTGTTCATGTTTTAGTACAAAACGATACTGGCTGTTCATGTTTAATGCAAACTGATACTGGTTGTTCATGTTTTAGTACAAAACGATACTGGCTGTTCATGTTTTAGTACAAAACGATACTGGCTGTTCATGTTTTAGTACAAAACGATACTGGCTGTTCATGTTTAATGCAAACTGATACTGGCTGTTCATGTTTAAGAACAAAACGATACTGGCTGTTCATGTTTAATGCAAACTGATACTGGCTGTTCATGTTTTAGTACAAAACGATACTGGCTGTTCATGTTTAATGCAAACTGATACTGGTTGTTCATGTTTTAGTACAAAACGATACTGGCTGTTCATGTTTAATGCAAACTGATACTGGTTGTTCATGTTTTAGTACAAAACGATACTGGCTGTTCATGTTTAATGCAAACTGATACTGGTTGTTCATGTTTTAGTACAAAAAGATACTGACTGTTCATGCTTTTATACAAAAAGATACTAGCTGTTCATGTTTTAATACAAACTGATACTGACTGTTCATGCTTTAATACAAACTGATACTGACTGTTCATGCTTTAATACAAAAAGATACTAGCTGTTCATGTTTGAATACAAACTGATACTGACTGTTCATGTTTTAGTACAAAAAGATACTGACTGTTCATGTTTTAATACAAAAAGATACTAGCTGTTCATGTTTTAATACAAACTGATACTGGCTGTTCATGTTTTAATACAAACTGATACTGGTTGTTCTTGTTTTAGTACAAACTGATACTGACTGTTCATGCTTTAATACAAAAAGATACTAGCTGTTCATGTTTTAATACAAACTGATACTGGCTGTTCATGTTTTAATACAAACTGATACTGACTGTTCATGCTTTAATACAAACTGATACTGACTGTTCATGTTTTAGTACAAAATGATACTGGCTGTTCGTGTTTTAGCATGTTTTAGTACAAACTGATACTGACTGTTCATGTTTTAGTACAAAATGATACTGGCTGTTCATGTTTTAGTACAAATGATACTGGCTGTTCTTGCTTAAACAGAAAGTTGTACTGGATGTTCATATTTAACAAATTATACTTGCTCTTTATATCTAAAAAAAAAAGGATAATGGTTGTTCATGTTTTAATAGAAAATGGTCATTGCTGTTAATACATGCATATAAACATACCATATTACTGTCGGTTTATATTTTGATAGAAAATAATACTTGCTGTTATATATAAACATACAATTGTACTGGCTGTTCATATTTAACACGAAACGATACTGGCTGTTCATGGTTTAACACAAAGTTGTACTGAATGTTCATATTTATACATAAAATTATACTGGCTGTTTATTTTTAAAGGCCCAATATACGTAACTTTCGGCAAAACTTGAAGCGAAAATCAAGCCTAATAACTTTTTATTATTATAGATTGACTGATACCAGCAATATTTAAGATGAATTCTTTCGCGGTAACCGGTAGGGCAGCAGTTGAAACTTGGTATTTGTAAACACGCGTCCATTTTTAACTGTCTTTTAACTTCGGTTTGTTGTTGAAGTGGGCCCCACCTTAATCATTTTCAATTCTTCGGATTTTTCTGTCAAGAGTTTCTTGTTAGTTACCGCTCAGGTTTACTTCGTTTTAAGCTTATTTTTGCATGGTTATCAACTGGATTTTTTTTCAGAATTTTTTAGAATCACGAAAAGTTTCATGAAGTTACGTAAATTGGGCCTTTAAACAAAAAAATGATATCGAATGTTCATGTTTTAATAGAAAATTGTAATTGCTGTTTATATATACACGTACAGTTGTACTTGCTGTTTATAACACAAAATTATACTGAATGTTCATGTTTAAACACAAAATAGTATCACTTACCGTTTATGTTAAAACACAAATGACACCGAATGTTCATGTTTTCACACAACATGTCACTGGCTGTGCATGCTAAAACAAAACAAAAATATCACTTACTGTTCATGTTTTCACACAAACTTTCACTTGCTGTGCATGTTAAAACACAAAATGTCACTTGCTGTTCATGTTTCATCACAAACTAGCACTGGCTGTTCATGCAAAAACACAAATTATCATTGTCTGTGTCTGGTGTATATGTAATTTATCCTTACGTTACATTTATCTTCAATCATTCTTCACTATTTATTATTAAAATCACATGTAAATGACTGATAAAAAAAATAAATTAATAAAAGTGAAAAACGATCAGTCCTGAACAAATAACAGACGGAATGTTTACAGTCAAACAGTCCATGAACATACAGTGTAGGCCTAACAATAAATTTGAATCATAGTTAATTAACTATACGGATGGCAATATTGAATTTTTTTTAAATATTTTTTTTTCAAAGTTTATCAACATGATTACAATTAAATGTCTCCAAACTCCTTAATCATGCTTTGTTACAATCTTAGCATTTCTTCTAATTCCAGGTCCAAGATCAGTCCATAGGAAAATGGAACCTAAAGGAGAAACCATGTAACCAATTTAGAGTATAAAAGACACGATCAAAAGATCCTGTGATGGATACGCGTGCAGTGAGCCACTACATGTTGTAAGAGGCGACTAACCTGATATATCTATTGCTGACTCCAGCTTTGCTTTGTTTGCCCCCTGCTTAGGGACACCAAAATGATAATGAAAAATCCACAGCGTCCAACATAACATTTAGTATGTACAAACGTCTCTGATTGGTTAACAACCCGTATTCCTTGATGCAATAGCCCCTGGCTTGGTTGTATCTCATTTTTAGCTTAGCTTTAACACTGACCACCATGAAACAGGCAATGTGTTTTGTTTTTTTAAGAAATATTTTTAATTCGCTAGCAATAAATATATGTATATATTTACTGCTCGTAAGCATAAATACATACATATATTGCTATTTTAAAAGGAGCTACCAGGGTTAGGGAGCCCTTGGGTCAGTCCATTAACATCATGGTTTTTGTTGTTGTTTTTTTTTGTCTTAATGTCGGGACATACCATAGACTAAAAAAAGTTGTTGGAATTCTCTGCTTGACGTTCAACATTAGGAGTAATGACTATAACGGGTTCACGCCGTGTAAGCATTATGTGATGAGGTTCATGAATTGCTAAATTTAAAAGGTGCAGCATATGTGTGTGTTACGTCATCTTCCACGAGTAGCCTGGATTCTTGCTATCACAAGGAAGGAAATGATCAAGCATACCTTGCCCTTGTCCTGTTCACGCATGCATGCATCTATTACATACGGTTCGAGGCCTACATTGGACAGTTGGTAGATATTTGCAACAATTTAATTTAATTGTTTACCGTGCACTGCTGATTTCGTCTACCACCAAACCCTGGCTCGCCCTTTATTGCCAGTCCTGTCAATAGGACATGAAGCAAAAACAAACGAAAGCAAATCTTTGGTATTAAAAAGATGATTTACCCTGTTAGATTAAACCAAACCAAATCCGAATTTACTTTAATATTGGGTAGCATAAGCACGGCACGTGGTTATATTTCTTATATTTAATGGGATAAATCTTATCTTTATAATTTTCGCGGGATAATTATAATCTGTGTAATTACAATTGTATTCCCTTTGTTTATATTTAACCCCTAAGTGAATAAAATTTAAGTTTAGAATATGGGTCTTTTGACGCTATTAACGCATCTGTATTCTCTGCTTATTTATTCTTGTCATCGACATTCCATTATAAATACATGACTGATAGAAGACTGCAGTAACATTGGTGAAATAATATCAGGAAGCACATGGTGCCATGAAAAGATGTAAGAATGAAGTCGTGGTCTAAAGTAACTAGAGTTAAAAGTGTATCTTATTGGAAGTGAAGTTCATCTCATATCTCTTATAACGGGGCCGCAGTGGCCGGGTGGTTATGGTGTCCTGGCATTCTACAACTAGCCCTCACCCTCTGGGTTGCGAGTTCGAAATCCACGTGGGTAATGTCAGGTACTGCCCATAGGTCGGTGGTTTTTCTCTGGGTACTCTGGCTTTTCTCCACTTTCAAAATCTGGCACGTCCTTAAATAACCCTGGCTGTTAATAGGACGTAAAACAAAACAGACCAAACTTTAATTGTAAGGCTGAGACATGGGTTGTATGTTGTGTAGTAAAGTAAGTTGATTGAAATCGGTGTAATGATACATAATTTGCCTCATGTGTAAACATTACAATTGGAAATAGATAAATATAAACTCGTTTTGTTTCCAAGTATTCTGAGTTAACCTGCATTGTGTATGTTAAACAAAGCACTGTTAAATTTAAAGTTATATTGTCGCGTCCTATTATATTGTTCCGGTTACGTCATGTTATTAAGTCTGTCCATGTGGTATCACCCATATATCTGTAATTTGGTGATCATTTAAAGAAGGATTTTTCATGATACTTCCTTTGTAGTCTTATTTTTTTAACTATAATATTATATTTATCATTGTTTTCTTCGTGATCATTTTCAATTTATGCATTTATTTTCCACTTGATGAATTCAATTGCTAATTGATGCATTCATTTTCCAATTGATGCATTCATTTTCCAATTGATGCATTCATTTTCCAATTGATGCATTCATTTTCCAATTGATGCATTCTTTGCTTTTCGTTACTATGTCCAGGATAATTTAATGTCCAGCTAGGTATATGCGGGGAAAATAATGCCTAACTGGCAAGCTAGGTTTGTTTTCAGTCATGCGGTATAACCCTGGGACCCGTTCACGCTAGTTAAGCAACTGTGAGCGTGGTCAGTAGTTGGATGGGTGACCGCCTGCACGTTACAGTTGTTCAAATATGCGTTGTGAATATGGTGCTAATAATAATGTCAGTGATAACATTTTGGATCTAAATCAAAACAAAATATGTTTATTAACTTCAGGAAAAGTGCAATATTTTGTTTTTGTTTATTTTGTTTAATACAGATGAAATTGAAAATGTTGATTAAAATTAGGATAAAGTCAAATCGTTTCACACATAGTATGCTACTCGTGTTCACGTTTCTGTTGTTTAAAAGAAGATTCCCATAACCAGTCATTCTATACACCTAAATCACATCGTATGATTTTGATCTTATGATTATTTAATTGATACATGAAATATTTGCAAAAGTTCGGCAGCAGATCAATTTATAAAAAGCTTGCGGGAAGGGCTGGTGTATGCTTTTCGGTCTACAAGAATGCTGTTATAATTCCCAACGTTACGTGTAGTCGTCGAGTCTAATAAGAAATCTTTAATATAAATCACATACATTTGGGTACATATCTTTATAGATATAAGATTGGTTTTAATAATGTCTTTCACTGGGTGGACGCTTTGACACCACAAATCGAAAAGAAATCATGTCGATGGGATAGAAAGCATGTCGAGGGGATATACTTTGTCAATGGTATTGAAAACGAGGACGGGTTCATCACCTCAAAAAGTCTACGTGATGCCCCACAACTCATTTCGCAGTTGAGGGAATACACAGAGGGTTATTTAAACATAAGGCATGCTCTTTGATATCTTCTTTATATAAATAAACCTAAGATACTTTATGATATTAAGAATCGTGTCATATTCCTTTCTTCAAGCTATAAACGTGGCAATCCGGCGACGTCTTTCAGTAATCAAAAAAAAATACGACGTTGCCAAGGATCAGGTTGTCCTTTGTGTGATTGACAGCTCTGGTATTATAAAACGTACTAACAAACGTACCAGGGTCACAGTGGCTGTTTCTACTACAGACATGAATTCCCTCCTGACTGTAGTTGTGGTTGCTGCGCTGTTTGGAGGGCTCCAGGCCAAGTCCGTTTTAACTCGGGTACGTGATTTTGAACTAATTTTATTGTACTGCATTTTCTTATTATATTATTTCGAAAACAGATACGTATACGATCATAAATTATCGTAATTATCAATTAACAAATAGAACAACATTTTTGACTGTAAATGTTTATGATCAAATTCAATTTTTGGGAATTTTATTGTACTGTTATATTTGTATGTGTCATTGATTAGATTCATACAGAACTAGTTTAATTGTATTCCTAAATTAATAAATTAAAGGGCTTTTAAGCACCAGACCCTTCTGCTTCTACATTAGTTTGAAATTTTGGATTCCCACCTTTTGGCAAATAGCATCAATGAAGAGTCCTAGGAGGACAAAACAGCTGTATGATGCAGTTTAATTCATTTTTGTCGGCAAATTGTATTAATTACTAAATTGAAAAGGTGCAGCATATGTGTGTGCAACGTGATCTTTCATTAATAAGACAACCTATGAATTTAATTGTGATATATATGCAGTATATGAGAACTTTGAATTATTGTTATTATGGATGCAAGTTATTTTAACGACCTGAGTACGTATAAAGATGTTGTTTGGACATTACAAACATATGTATTGCTTGACTATTGTAATTATACAGTTGACATTTAATAAATAGGATTAAACGGAAAGCATTTCACTCCATTTGACAACGTTACTAGTTTAGCCCTGATTATGTGGTAGAACAAGCCACTATGCCACACATGTTATCTTCTTCTTTATTTTTTTATTTTTTTTTTTTTATTTTTTTTTTATTATTTCAATTAATTTTCATTTATTTATTCATTTTTGCGTAAATAATATCAAGGAACGCTTTAATAAAAGCTTACACAACAAAAACTGTGTTTATTTAAGTAAAATTACCAGGCAAAGTTTTCTTCTGTTGATCAATGTAAAATCGTTTAAAGTTCAGATTTCAATGATCAGATTATTTGTATTTTCCACAAAAAAGTTATTATAATATCATTGGATTATATTAGGATGACTTATACACATTAACAATAACAACAATGAAACATTTGCTACACATGTATCAGATTGGAATACAAATTTATTGAAACCTTTACCCATAATGTAATTCTTCAAAAGTATTGCAAAGATGACGTAACACACACATATGCTGCACCTTTTAAATTTAGTTATAGATACAGTTTGCTGAAAAAAATGAATTAAACTGCATCAGACAGCTGTTTCGTCCTCCTAGGATTCTTTAGTGACACTAGGGGTCAAAAGGTGGGAATCCAAAACCAATGGGGAAGCAGAAGGGCCGGGTGCGTAAAACCCCTTTAATTTATGAATTTAGAAGAAAAATTAAGCTAGTTCTGTATAATTTCAAATCGTTTACTACGAAAATGTGTATAATATGTACCTTGCTACTATTCAAATGAGATTAACTGTGGCTTTGGAGGCTTCAGCAAACATTGGGGAGTAAAACATCCACCAGCAGAGTCTGCCACCTCCTAACTTTAAAGATTACGTAACACACACCTATGCTGCACCTTTAAAATTCAAAAATAGATACAGCATGCCGAAAAAAATCAAACTGCATCATACAGCTGTTTCGTCCTCTTAGGACTGTTCAGTGATGCTAGGGACCGAACAGTATTAAATGTAACACTAACACATAATGTAGTGTTTAACATTTAGTGAAACACTAACCGATAATGCAGTTCTTTCCATAAATTGATGCATTAACACATAAGTAGTTTTTAGTTATACACGTACAAATAGTATATAATTCTTAGCATTGCCGAGTAGCTATGGTGTTCCGACATTCTACCACTCGCCCTTCACCTGTGGATCGCGTTCGGAAACCACGTGGGCAGTTGCCATGTTCTGACCGTAGGTCGGTGTTTTTTCTCCGGGTACTCCGGTTTTCCTCCATCTCTAAAACCTTGCACGTCCTGACATGACACTGGGTGATAATAGGACGTAAAACAATACAAAAACCCACTAACACTTCATGTGGTTCTTAGTATTTATTGAAATTTAACAGATAATGTAGTTCTTAATATTCAGCGATACTCTTACATATAATTCAGTTCAATGTATTCAGGGATACATATTACTCATACTTTTGTTCTTAATATTCAGTAATACACTTTCAAATCAATAAGTTAGTAAGTAACACACTTACACATAATGAAGTTCTTAATATTTAATGATACAGTTACACATACGTAATTTAGTTGAAATTATACAGAACTAGTTTAATTTTACTTCTAAATTCATAAACTAAAGGGGTTTTACACACCTGACCCTTCTGCTTCTACATTAGTTTAGAAATTTTGGATTCCTAAATTTTGGCCCCTAGCATCACTGAAGAGTCCTAGGAGAACGAAACAGCTGTATGATGCAGTTTAATTAATTTTTTCGGCATACTGTATCTATTACTAAATCTAAGAGGTGCAGCACATGTGTGTGTTAAGTCATCTTTATTGAATGATACACATTATTTAGTTACATTTAATGATGCACTTACTGATAATGTCGTTCTTAACATTAGGTGTAATGTTGTTCCTAGCACCTTCTTTCGTATTTCAATGTTTAAAAATAAAAACTCGTAACTGTGTTGTAAAACTATCTTTACGTTACATCAAAGTATTACAGTTTGAAAATGCTATATCCACACAATGCGAGTTATCTACAATTTCCATAATGATTTATTTTCTTGACATATTTACGTCATATAGATGTGAATTTTGACACTTTTCCATTGAACTTAACAGTTTAGATTTAATTCAATCAAGTATAACATTATATTTCAATTGCACCCGTTTCCTCCCTTTTAGAGCGCACTATGCGTTTATATTTGGCCAATAAGGATAGTTGATATATTTTGTAATTACTTATTTGATAACTGTTTTACTTTTTTTTTAGTCTGGCGGAAGTTCTGAGGAGGCGGAATATGTACTCGTTGACATCTGCACAAAGCTTGGACTCATAAAAGGTAAAATATTGACGTTTAGCTCTTTTATTTAATGATGCATGGTAATAGTTTCCCCAAGTTAAAACAAATGGTGAATTACAAGATGAACATATGGTTGGTTGAACGTTCTGTAAAACGGGAATTTTTGAAATGTCTTTATTTCGCCATGTCATGAATTGATTCGGATTTGCCCTGTCTTGAATTCGACCTCATCAACTTGGATTCCTATAATGCATTTAAGGTGAGAAACAAGTCTAAGTTGATTCGATATTCTATGGCTTGCTCTAAATATCGGGATTTTCATGATCGATATAGACTGCTGACAAACTTACAACACAAGGATTCGAGAGATGCAGGTTGATCAGAACTATGGGCAAGTGTTATGGTCGCAATATTTGTCTCATTGAGAAATATTCTGGATCTATAAGTGATATGAAGATTGACGTTTTTGAATATGCTCATTAGTGTGTTTACTTGTTGTGATTGACAATGATATTCGATTCTCTTTTTGAGAACTTGAGTTTTACTTGGGTGTGACACAGATTTACATGGCGGGTGTCGTCGATGAAGCAGGAGACGCTTACTCTTCCGGAACACCTGGTCTTATTTTCTTGTACTTTTATAAGGGTCTCCATGTAAATGTTTCATTTGTTCATATTTTGCTCCTGGTTTAATCGATTTTGAGTTTGGATTATAATTTTGTTAACGCTTCGGTATTCTCTTATTTACTTTGAAAAAACTATTCGCCTTGTCTTGAATTCACCCTCTCGTTGTTTGGCGAAGAAGCCAATAATAAGACGGGGATGGAATTTTCCAGTTTTATGGTAGGTCAAGGTCGGACCAACTGACAAGGTCATTTTAGTTGTACATTCCAATTTTTGCATAATTAATCGTGGTTTTTTCTACTTGACAGATTTCATTCCACCCTGCGTCAAAACGAACGATTGTAAGTATAGTCAATCAAAAAGCATAACAGGAACAGTCTACACGCCATCGGGAAATACAAAGAACTTATCTTTAAGATTATGCAGTAGTCAACCCTTTCAATCCACTGGTTAATTAAATTCAAAGAAAGTTATCGAAAATGCAGTTTAGATATGCAGACTTGTATATAGGCAATTCAATAAGTACATAACTAGGTAAACGTAGATAAGAATAAGGCATTAAGGCTTATGTCTTCATTCAATCAACTTACCGGAATTATAGTTTAATGCACTGAATGCTACGCAATAACATATTATCTTAATTTCAATTATATTTCTATATCATGCGGAGCATGGTTTCTCCTGAACTGGATGTAAAGAGGCATAAGTAAAAAGTAGGTGTTGGTTGCTATTGAAATATACAAAATCTTATAGTAATTCATCCTGGTAACATATTTACCGACGTCATATGTGCAAAATCATACTCAAAAATCATGCAACGTGTCGTGTTCGGATTTGAAATTAAGGCGTGATACTATATCATTGAGGGGGCTTGTTAAGCCTTAATGTACTGCTATTGACTAATCCCACAGTTGGCACGTTAAAGCATTGGAGTTATTGAATACTTGGCAAACAAAGTAGAAACTTAACATCAAACAAGGTAGAAACTTAACATCAAACAAAGTAGAAACTTAACATCAAACAAAGTAGAAACTTAACATCAAACAAAGTAGAAACTTAACATAAAAAAACAAAGTACATGTAGAAACTTAACATCAAACAAAGTAGAAACTTAACATCAAACAAAGTAGAAACTTAACATCAAACAAAGTAGAAACTTAACATAAAAAAAACCAAAGTAGAAACTTAAAATAAAAACACAAAGTACATGTAGAAACTTAACATCAAACAAAGTAGAAACTTAACATCAAACACAGTAGAAACTTAACATCAAACAAGGTAGAAACTTAACATCAAACAAAGTAGAAACTTAACATAAAAAAACCGAAGTAGAAACTTAACATAAAAACACAAAGTACATTTAGAAACTTAACATCAAACAAAGTAGAAACTTAACATCAAACACAGTAGAAACTTAACATCAAACAAGGTAGAAACTTAACATCAAACAAGGTAGAATTTTAACATCAAACAAAGTAGAAACTTAACATCAAACAAAGTAGAAGCTTAACATCAAACAAAGTAGAAACTTAACATCAAACAAAGTAGAAACTTAACATCAACCAAAGAAGAAACTTAACATAAAAAAAACCAAAGTAGAAACTTAACATAAAAAAACAAAGTAGAAACTTAACATCAAACAAAGTAGAAACTTAACATCAAACAAAGTAGAAACTTAACATCAAACAAAGTAGAAACTTAACATCAAACAAAGTAGAAACTTAACATCAACCAAAGAAGAAACTTAACATAAAAAAAACCAAAGTAGAAACTTAACATAAAAAAACAAAGTAGAAACTTAACATCAAACAAAGTAGAAACTTAACATCAAACAAAATAGAAACTTAACATCAAGCAAAGTAGAAACTTAACATCAAACAAAGTAGAATCTTACCACATCATTGAGACATTGATTATTGTTATTTTTATTTTCTATTTCTTTATGCAATATTTTTCAAACTTTATCGTATTCTATTTTCCTATTTCATTTTAATAACAATACTCTTTTCCTTAAAACACTATAACCGTCCTTAGTATTTAATGAAGAGAATTATGCATCAGATGCAACAATTTCATAAATAAGTCTTATTCAAAATAACACTTTTGATAATAATGATATACCGTCTTTATATTGTCCACAAATAAATTCACAATAACCAACATATTTATTTACAAGTTATACACTAACTTATAATTAATAACAACAATATTATATTCATTAAAACACTATAAGCGTCCTTAGTATAATAGTATTGTTATTATAAACACTTTTAATAAAACTATTGACAACGCATGAGGCCACTGATCAGTTCTGTTGCAACATTGTCTCCTGCTCCCAACGTAAGGCGGATTCGTTTGGTTAGATTAAGGACCAAGTGTCAACAAGTAAACAAACCAAACAAGTAATCATTTTAAAAGTATGAATCGTTGATTGGAATCTATGTTTTTTTTTTATTTACAGGTACTAATGACGTTGAACTGAACGAAAAACTTCGCTTGTTCATCCTTCCGATAGCACAATGGTATAAGGAGAATTGTGGTACGTCACTGTTTTTTAAACAACACATTTTTGTCTTTTAATTACTGCGTTAACCAAACAGGGACATTTTTCAATCATTTGTCATGGAAAACGATATTACAATGTAAATCTATGCAAAGGCAATAAAAAGCATTTTTAGAACCATATATACCTTTACCATGAAGTCTAATTTGTCCTATTTATTATTATTAAAACAGTTATATAATATATAAAATATCTCTGCAATTAAAGCGCATACTTTTTTGTAGAAATTCCTATTGATATTAGGTTAATGTACAAGCCAATAGTTTCGAGTGTGGAATCTTTCGCTTAGTCAACATCCGAACTGTTGCAGTCATGCTGTTTTGCACCGTGTATATATGATACTATTGCACATTGTAGAGTTGAGTATTGTTGAATATGTTTGCGTGTGGATATATTCGTTGAGATTTAATGCCAGCGAAACTAGCGAAAATGTCCACACCGCGAAAAATTCCATAGTATGTGATGACTATAACTGTATTAATTTCTATAACATTAGAAACGCCAGCACCGACGTCACCTCCACCACCCCCTACAACACCACCTCCACCACCCTCTACAGAACCACCCGCAACACCACCCGCAAAAAGGCACGGAGGGCACCCCCCTCGAACTTCACCTCTACCACCTGCAAAAAGGCAAGGAGGGCATCCCCCTCGAACTTCACCTCTACCACCTGCAAAAAGGAACGGAGGCCAGGGAGGGCATCCTCCTCGAACTTCACCTCTACCACCTGCAAAAAGGCAAGGAGGGCACCCCCCTCGAACTTCACCTCTACCACCTGCAAAAAGGCAAGGAGGGCACCCCCCTCGAACTTCACCTCTACCACCTGCAAAAAGGCAAGGAGGGCACCCCCCTCGAACTTCACCTCTACCACCTGCAAAAAGGCAAGGAGGGCATCCCCCTCGAACTTCACCTGCACCACCAAACAAAAGAGAAATGAAGGTGAAGCAATTTTTGAACAAATTATTAAAGTCAATTCAATAGAATTCCACTATAAAAAAAACATGACAACGATTGACCAATGACTATTCTGTTCTGACTTCTGTATTTATGATCTTTTGTGTAACCGTTACTTTTTATTTATAAGGTAATCATCTATTTTCTCCCGATTATTTCTATTTGGTATGTCGCTTTTAAGCAGTTGTGGTATGCAATCGTTTTGTTTATCTGTGACATCGTGAAATAAATCTGGAACGTATTCATCTTGGATGTTTCTCCATTTCATTTCTTATAGACTTAATAAAATCTACGCATATGTGTTTTACTTGTTTGTTATGATGGAGTTTCCAAATGCAGAGTTAAGGATGTTTGGAACGTTTACATCTTTATTGTGTTAGAAATATTTCTTTTGGTATTTTAAATATTTTGTTAGATGATTATATAAGATTTGTAGTACTGAAGGAGTCAACTAGTATTGTTTAATCTTGTTGTTGATACGGGGGTGTTCCAAAAATTGATCCATTTTTCTAAACAGGCAAATCTAAAGATTACGTAACACACACATATGCTGCACCTCTTAAATTTAGTAATAGATACAGTATGCCGAAAAAATGAATTAAACTGCATCATACAGCTGTTTCGTCCTCCTAGGACTCTTCAGTGATGCTAGGGGCCAAAAGGTAGGAATCCAAAAATTCGAAACTAATGTAGAAGCAGAAGGTTCAGATGCGTAAAACCCCTTTAATTTATCAATTTAGAAGTAAAATTAAACTAGTTCTGTATAATTTCAAATCGTGTACAACGAAAATGTGTATATTAAGTACCGTGCCACTACTCAAATGAGATTAACTGTGGCTATGGAGGCTCCAGCAAACCTCGGGGACTACAAAATCCACCACCAGAGTCTGCCACTCCCTATCATAAAGATTACGTAACACACACATATGCTGCACCTAACTTCATGTTTGTTTTTTTAATTGGCAAGAGTAAAACATATTCACCTCTATAATAAACCTGTATTACTCCATTAATTGGAATTTATATAACTGGTGAGAATGCCCGCACTCATCCCATTCTCGTTTTGCCCCTAAAACCAAAGATTATAAACCGATTGGTACTGGAATTAGGTAAACATACAAGGACAAAAACCTTAATGAAACGGCAAAAAATGATTAGATTGTGTAAAACAAAATATCTTAAATATAAATATTACCATTGAACGTTTGTCAGATTGTATCTATTGTCAATATGAATGCAATCTTGGTTCCAGATACATATTCTAACGGACGTCAGTCTATCTATGTTTTACCCGTATTGTATTCATATTGACAATAAATACAATCTGACAGACGTTCTAATGCTAATTCCTACTGGTTTTTGCTGTACTGCTCTGTGGGCGTGTCCCTTTCTTTATTATTAACTTATATATAAAAGAATTTATAAGCAGAATAATACAATAATAATAATAATGATATTGACGACTTAGCAAAGTATAATGTACCAAAAATCTGAGGCGTGTTTTCTTCCTTTTTGGTAAGTATGTTGACACCCTTCAGTCACACGGCTCACATTTCAGAAAAGGGAAATATTATGCGTGTACGTGTAAGACGGACTTGAAAGTAAAATACCATAAAAAGATACCCTAAAATATATTCTAGAGGTTAGCTCCCTTGTGCCCTATTTGCCACTGTAGTATAACATAACGAAACATGACGACAAGCATCGAGCGGTCCAAAGTGATCTGACAGTTTTCTGCAGTTATATTCAGACTAAGTTTGTTGCAGAGCAAACAAAAATATTACACGTTTTAGCGATTTAGAAATTTTGATAGAAACGCTATTCCCAATGAAGATTGATGCCGAAAAAATCAATCTAATCTGGAGTCGATCTACGATTGAGGAGAGTGCAATGAGATGATCAATAAATTTAATAAACGATTCTAGGAAAAGTACAAGGAAACAACAAGACTTCGCATGTTTACCATAGCAACACTGGTTTCGTTTTCAATCATACCAAAAAGGAGGCAAATATCATAAGTTTTTCTTTCTTGTTCCCCCTCAATATTGTAAAATCATTCTGTTCCATGTAAGAACATTTTTGAAGTTAATTGTAAGTTATAATTGAACTGAAACTAATCATGCATATACATCATGGAAATATCTACGCCAAGTCCCTGTAATTTGTTAAATGAATCATTGCATCTTTATAGCTTGTGCGGCAGGTAGGGGACATGGATGTTCAACAATACTCAATATGTTTTTTATGTTTTATTTTCTGCCAACCAATTTTACATGAATAATCCCACATGCTTGTGAATGAATTAGGGAAGCTGTTGCAAGAGTTTGTTAATCTAATATGTCACTACCATTTAGGCACTTATATTAAGGGAGTTTGATAAATACCAGATTACATTGCCACGAGTGTAAGATTATATTTTTCACATAACTTATATTAATGCGAACATACAATAATGTACATTCTAACACGATTCGTTTGTAATGCGTGTTTTGATTTGATATGGACCATGTTCTAATGTGCGATATAATCATTATCAATTGTTCCAAGCTCCGCCCATCGAGCTTAAGCCCGTTTCTACCCAAAACAAAATGGCGTCACGTTCGTCTGTCAATGAATATTCCACAGCCTGATAGGCGTACGTCAAGCAAGCGACAGAGCAGAGAGGACCGATTAAATGTATTTGTTGAACAAATTAAGAATAAATCGTTATCATTTCTTGTTCTAATCTCCATTTATTCATGAAACATTATAATTCCATCCATGTGTAGTCATATTGACCCGGAATCAAAACAAGCATTTCACGCTGACAGTGTCGTGTGAATTTTCACAAAACTCTTCACATATCTTAACACACGACTTTGTCGATACGAACATATTGGCATGCATAGTGACATGGAATTGTAAACATTTTGTCAATGTTAATCCAAGTATAACGTTTACATACGTTCACGAAGAATCTAAATCCAAACATTCCGCCTCGTCAACATCCAGACCAAGCGCTCGACAGTACATGTATGGGCGGGGCTAAATGACCGACTTTTGTAAGCTTCAATCTAATTGGTCAGTTGGCTATAGAAAGATAAGTCACCAGCCAGGTCACAGAGTACTTTACTACGTACTTGTTGCAAGGAAATACAATGTATCTAAACATGTTAGCTTAGTGAAATTGTCAATGAGTGTTAGAATGGGGATAGTACGTCGTTTTTCGTGTCTATGCTGGCGATTAGAACATGAAATTTGATTTGAACTCTCGACCTATCGGTCTTGAGTTTAAACCAAATTTCATGTTCTAAACGCCAGTATAGACAAACAACTTACTACCCCCTAATTACAACTCTCAAATTCCTTGATATTGCGGTCCAAATTTCACTACAAAGACAGTCATATAACGTCATAAATACGTCATTCATTTATAACGTCACAATAGTGTTATTATGCATATGTAATACCACATTTATGACATGGCTGTTGACATGAATGAACGGGTTTGTTATTATTAAATATAATAAGGTGGTGAGTGACATTGAATATTCCTATGGTGTGACCGAGGGAACAACGTTAAGTTCTCTTCAAGGCTAAATTCCTTCAAAGTCATTAGTTGTGTTTTTTACGGAATCAATAGTCCAGTATTATTTTTCATCTTGATCTTCCATAAAACCTTGAAATGTTGACAGATAGGTGTCATATGTCAGGCCAGAGTGCATTTCTACCACCTTTAGTACACACATACCCAACAGCTACAATTCGTCACAAGTGTCTTCGGTTTCCAAGCATTCAAAATTTCGCACATGTGCGAAGCCATTTTGTAAGTTATGCAAATTATCAAGTAGTGGATAATCAATAAGCCGTATTGATCAGGGCCTTATCAGAGAAAATCAAAGAATAACAAACCGTCAACAAAAGCATAATCCGAATTCAAACTCGATTAAATAGAAACAAAATATGAGTTAAGGAAAGATGTACATAGATATCCTTATAGAATTACAAAATAATATGACCATGTGTTCTGGAAGAGTGAGCGTCTTCTGGTTCATCGAAGTCAACCGCCGTGTTAATCTAGGTTGCATCCTAGTTAATGTTAAGGTTTTGGAAAAAGAAAGCTCTCATAACGAGAAATCTAAGACGTTCTTTCAGCTTTGTAAGAGGTATGTTAGTGAACAGGGTGGTAAAATCAAATGTTTTGAGAGACAAAACATTTTAGGAGGAGGTGCTAAAGATTGATCAAAAGATCTTTCGAGGTCTCTAAAATCCACATCCCGTTTATTCCACTCCTGGAGTAAACAGTGTCACAATAAATCCACTTAAGGATATTCTTTTCTAAAAAGTCAATATTCCTGATTGTTTTCCCCTTATGTGCAATTTTGAGCAAGGGAGTTCATGGCATAACAGAAAATTTAAATGAAATATATTGTAGTAAGTTCGTGTTTGTGCTACATGTATATATATGCCCGGTCAAGGATATCAAAATTAGAAAAACAGATGATTTATGTGATAAATACTGTTTTGGCCTTGTAATCAGATATACATGAATATCTGCAAAGTTGACAAAACAGTATTTTCTTATTATTTACGAAAGTGAAAAGTCTTAAAGCTCAAAAAATAAATTAAATTAAATTATCCCTACCCTTTATATTTTAATGAGAAAATAATCTATTTGCACCATTATTTGCAGATTGAATGCTTATTGAAAAAACGTCTGACAAACTTTTAAAAAAAATTGCCAGATCAAAAAGGAAATGGGTTGTTCTTTCTTAAACAGTCATAATAAAAATACGGGGTAGCGTGCTTGCGAAGTTTGTTTGTCATAATTTATTTCTCACTATTCTGGAGTCAAAAATCAAAAATGCTTCAGTCACACTAAGTTGTAAAGTAAATATTGATTTGCTATAATGAAAATGATGACACAATGGCGATTTTAAATGATAAATCAAGCATAGGAAATTTAAAGTTAGGCCGTTTGTGAAGTGCAAGAAATACTTATTGTCAAAATGGCCACCATAATTTTCATTTGTTTTAAAAAATCATCTGAAAAATGCTCTACAAACAAAAAACAACTAGCTTTTTGACACATTTTTCAGATGTGTATTTGCTATCAAAATTGATAAAACATTGTTAGATATTCCAAAAATACGTGATTGGAAACACACAATAGCAGACCCTTAAATCTCTTTGGTATTCTTGTATACTGCACACTTATGAAATTCGTTATAAACATTTTTTATTTTAAGTTATGGTTCAATGGTGTGTTTATCTATATCGCCATTGATAAATTCGAAATAAATTTAAATGTTCAGAGTACATAATCTAAGTATGTTTTGTTTTCTCTGAACACGACAATGTCAATTGTGTGGATACCGGGCTAAATCTCGTTTAAGCTTGATTTTAGTTAGAATATATTCGAAAGTGCTTTGCAGTATCCCTAGGTTGTAGTTTCGATGACGACGTGGGGACTGTCACTAAGCACTGGTCACAGGTTGGTATCCTTTTTCTCCGTATCTTCCGATTGTCCTATATCTGACTGGTTCCTAACAAACGTAGATTTGAATATGAGCATGAGTGTAACATACCAAACCACTGTGTCTATTTAATCTCCTTTACACGGGTAGCTTCCCAAAAACATACATGAATATTTCAGCCGTTACTTCTCTGTTTCAACATTTTTGTAACATTAGCTCTATGTAATGTAACAGTCCATGGTTATCAATATTGGTTCTCTATCCAATACAACATGGCGCTTGAAAATATATTGTGACTATGATTACTTGTCAAAAAAAGAGAAATACCAAAAGCGTCAACAAAACCATAATCTTAACTCAAAATCGATTAAACTAGGCGCAAAAATGAACAAAGAAAAGATTTACATGGAGACCATGTGAAAGCACAAAAAAAATAAACCGGGTCAAAACTAGCATAACTTATTCATTTGGTGATATCATATTTATACAATACAGTTGTATATGTATGATGTCAAAGCCCAGTCCACTTTGTGCTATACATTTGTGTTTTGGGTTAGGTAAATATGATCTACAATGCACGGGGTTAGTAGATAGATAACCGGAGATAGTATATAGATAAACAGATATAAACTGCCATCATTATAGTAACAAAGACTATGTCTAATCTGTAATTATTTAGATTAGTAGGTCAATTGATAAAGTTTTACCAATTTTATCACCGCAGTACTTAAACATTTATATGTAAATATAGGAAATGTTAAATTTCATTTCTTGAAATGATCGAGGCAAGCAGTCGACATTATATGTTGTTTATGTAAAGAGAGTCTTGTGAGATAAAGTATCTGCATGTTTGCTCATTGTTATAGGGTGTGTGCAAGAAGGGGCTTATAAGACTTTTGATCCCGGAATTGTATTCATATAACTGATTTTCAGATTTCTATGACACTTGTTTGATTGTTACATTGTAGCTCGGCCGAATCATAGAATACATTTGTACATCCCCAAGCACTGAATGGTTGCTCTTTTAATGAAGTAAACATGAAATTAATTTCGTAATTGCAGTGGATGATTTGAACAACGGGCCATGTTTTGTTGTTAATAGATATGTTAAAGATGGTATATAACCGATTCTTTGACAAAAGTAACATGTTCTCCTCTCAGACATTGTGCTTAACTGATCTTATATTTTTTACTGTTCTACACGAGAGCATACTCTATTAGGATATGAAGGTTGATGTTTTTTATATGCTCATTAGTGTGCTTACTTGTACTTGTTGTGATTGACAATGATGACTTGCTTCTCATTTTGATAACTTGATATTTGCTTGGATGTGACCAAGATTTATATGGCCGTTGTCGTCGATGAAGGAGAAGACGCTTACTCTTCCAGAACACTTGGTCTAATTCTCATGTACTTTTGCGAGAGTCCCGTGTAAATATTTTCCTTTTGTTCATATTTCGCTCCTATTTCTATTGATTTTGAGTTCGGATTATGGTTTTGTTGTCGGTGGTATTCTTTAATTATTTTTTCCACAATAAGAAAACTCAAAATAATTCGGGTTTCAAATTCTCTAAAACGCTCACTCATTTTCAACACATATGTTTCAGTCAGATTCAAATAAGATTATACGATGAAATGTTCGCTATACAGAGTTCACACTTATATTTAATTTTATAAGAAACGATGACGTAATTACATGGTCTTGTTATAACCTGGTTTTCAACTTTCTGGTGGACACAAACAGGGAGCTGAAAAGAAAAATTATACAGTTAGAGAACACATTCATAATTGAAAAGAACTAAATCTTTTGGACAGTTTTGTACTCGTTAATGAATTTTAAACTCCCCTATGTGATAGAAATATCCACGTTAAAATGTAGAGGGTCATGTTGCACGTGGTTTTCAGTATAATCATGAGCGTAAAAGTCTCGTATTGTTCTGCTCTTTGCAGTATTTCACTGATTTTATACAAATATCTCTTTTTACATAATTTAAGTATATCTTTTGGCCCCTAGCAACAATGACGAGTCTCAGAAGGACGAAGAAGTTGTATGATTCAGTTTAATTCATTTTGTTCGGCATACTGTATCTACACATGTAGTACTGAATTTAAAAGGTGCAGCTTACGTGTGTTACGTCATCTCTATCAATGATAAATTTCAGTCACAAATGAACACTTTTGTCTTTATAAGGTAGCTAAGTTTTCTTGATAGATTTTATGTTCGCTTTGTGTTTATTTATCACAATTCCATGTAACTATTCCTCCAATACTTAAAATAATATGTAGTACATTAATGTTTGTTAATCGTACAATCCCAAAATAATTCTAGTCGTTTTTAAATGTCAGTATGGGTTAAGCGTGCATGATAATAAGATTTGTGGCGGAGAAATCGTGAACTTAAAAACCTATGAAATCATGAATAAACAGATGTTTGTTTCAATTTTAAATGAAATGTATGTTTATATTGCATTACGTATCTGGCTTGTAAAAGGTTATAATTTCTTAACGTTTCGTTCTATTGCTCGATATGAAAGTGTTTACCATTTTAATGATCGTCTAATTGTCGATAACCAAGGTTATTTAAAATCGTGACATACTCTTAATTTACATGTTAGCGGAAATCCTATCTTTGCGATTTTCGCGCTAGATTCATTTCGATTTTAATACTTATTACAGGTTATGTCTATAACATTTTCCAGCAAGACTTTTGAGCGCTCCTATTTATTATTTTGCTTATCTGTTAAAATTTGATTGTGCGCTAAAATTAGTACGTTTCAAGTATACAAAAACAATATTACGATTTTTGAGGGAACACTTTTGTTTCTTTTTGCAATACATCAGGACATGCAAACCATGTTTAGATTGTCATTGAAAAACACTTACATTAATAGTGCTAGTGGAACGACAAAGATGGCAGCTACTATGAAGAAACTCAGGCCAGGCATCCGATCCTCCGTCGCAGAATAGAGGTTATTAAATATGCTTCCTCCAACCAACGCGGAAATATTCTCCGTCACATATAGATTAGCGAATAATATACCTGAAGAATGATAAATGTTTGATTTTACTGATAATCAAATGATATAAGTTTGTCAAATTGATTTTATTTTCCATTTTCACGACTTTCTTTTTAAGAGTGTAATATTTCGGATGGTAAATTTTCATAAAGAGATAACTATTGTAAAATAATAAACCTCCAATAAAATCGTTTTCTGTTCTAATTTCCTCTCAAAATAAGTATACATGTTATAAATATTTCATACATTATATTAAGATTAACTTTAGAATCTATTTTTCTGTTATGGTGTTTTTATACAAACCCCGAAGTGTACTCTAAATAAACCTTTTTATGATAAAAGTAAACTCTGGCTTTTGGTGTGTTATAACCCCAAAATAAAAAAAAACAAGGGTCCACTTTAACTCTTATACTTTTATCAATATTCTGCGAATATTCGTTTTATTATTTTTTATTTTTTTTTCTCTTACAAATTATTACACTGCTGCATAAACCAATCAAAAGCGTCTTTATAGACGGCGAAATCATGTTTTTACGTTATGGGCTAAAAATATATAATAATACGAACAAGATTTAAATTATTTATATTTAACATCAATCACGGGCATTGTGATATGTTTAGTTGGGTGGTGAGTCAGGACAACACATTTACATTTGTTTACCTTGTCTGTCTCCAGCTACGAATCTGGATAATATTGCACGCATGATTGGAAATATCACAATTGAAAGTACCCCGGCTCCTAAAGCTTAAAATAATAAGGAGAAATCAAAGGTAATATATATGTGAAATATGCGATGCCTATTCTTTTGTTTATTTATAACAAAATTTAAAATTGAAAACAATTGAAATACAATAGATTTGAAAAAACGTTTAAGATTGAAAACATAAAAGATAAGAATATTACTGTGTGTTGTTGTCTGTGGTTTAAACAAGTACCAAGTCCACTTGGCTGCCAGTTTCTGATTTATGTTCTCAGATGACTGGCTTTTGTTCACACCGCATGCATTTGTTGAATTTATTGCACTTATAAATGTGAAATTGCTTTCACTGTTATACTCTGACGCACGTTGGTAAATATAAAGGGTTTGGTTGAGGCTTCCTAGCTCCGAAACACCCATGTATATAAATGTCATACATGCACGTAAAATCACCTGGGTTCTCAGCGTTCTGTTAGTAGTTTTTATCTTTTGTTCATCTTTTTCGGTGTTCACTAACAATGGTTTATTCTCTGAAACTGTATCCATCTTTCAAATGTATAGGGTCCTGCCTAGTCTACTGCTTCTCTTTCGATAGACATAATCAATTTTTCATATTTATTGGAGCAATGCACATATGTGTACACCCTCTCTGTGTCACATCTACATGCCCTGTATTATCAGCTCCTTTGGGCATCTTTATCTCTATGAGTTATGCATATGTACAGGCACGGTGGTTTAGTGGTAGGACGCCGGGCTCGTGATCGAAGGGATGCGAATTTGGGTCCTTGTCACGGCATTTGTGTTGTATCATTGGGCAAGATACTTTACTCCGCTTGTTCCAGTTTGCTCTGCTGTAAATGAGTACGTGGTTCGGCATTGCTAGATATTGTAGAATTCTAGCTGTGAGCGCCGAAATGGCAGCACTGGTTGTATGCTCCCCAATGAGTTTAGAACGATATTTGACTGGTTCAAAAGGCCCAATATCAACGAATTATAATTTGGGAACCGCTTTAAGGGAGATGCAGGTTGATCAGAGCAATGGGCTAGTTTTATGGTCGCCATCTCTGTCTCATTGAGAAATACTCTGTGTCCTTGTGTGAACGTATGGACGTTTATGAGTATGCTTTTGAGTGAATTTACTTGTGACTGGCAATGATGACTCGGTCCTCTTCTGGTTCATCGACAACACACTCTTTCGGATCTTGGTCACATGCAAGCAAACAATAAATAAGAAAATACCGAAGCGTTAACATAATCATAATCCAAACTCAAAATCGATTAAAATAGGGGCAAAATATGAACAAAGGAAAGATTCACATGGAGACCCTTGCAAAGTACAACAGAATAAGACCAGGTGTTCCGGAAGAGTAAGCGTCTTCTGCTTCATCGACGACACCCGCCATGTAAATCTTTGTCGCATCAATAATAACATCAATTATCCTCAAAAGAAAACGGAGTTATCATTGTCAATCACAACAAATAAACACACTAATGAGCAAACTCAAAAACGTTTAAACCATTTCGATTCCCACATTGTTCCCCTAGCATCATAGACTAGCCTGCAGTTTACTTCATTTTTTCGACATACTGTATCTAATACTTCATTCAAAAAATAAAACATGCATGTGTCACGTCGTTTTAAACAACTAGGCATGGCTCGTTTTAAAAGTATGCTGTTATCTCACATATTGTATTTGGTGTTTTGTAATTAAGGTTTTCTTCGTGAATTATTGTACGAGGGATGTTCCATAAATAATGTCATCTGTGCTTTATTTCGCGGAAATCGTGCAGTTTATGCACAAAACCACCTCGTGTCGATTGAGTGATCACTGGCTCGTGACACAGGTAAATATCTCGTCCACACGTTCACTGGCTTCGGTACAGTGTACATCGTTTTATAGCCTATTCGTTAGACTAGACACAAAATGAAAAACGAGTTGAAATTAGGGCCTATATAAAAGGTAGGTCATTACTCGGCATAAAGGCTGTAGATATTCACCGCGAGGTGTGTGACATTTATGGGGAGGGCCAAATGTCTCACAGGACTGTTTGTAGGTGGGTAGGTAAATTTAGTGCTGGGCAGCAGCAACTGAAAGATGCTGCTCACCCAGGTCGTCCTGCAGCAACTACGACCAAAGGTAACATAGAAAAAATCCGAAATATCCTCCAAACTGATGCTCGATTCACCGTAAGACGATTGGCTCGAATGACAAACTTGTCGTTAGCAAGAGTTCATGCAATTTTGAAGAAACACCTAAAAGTTAGAAAGATAAATGCAAGATGGATACCCCATTTGTTAACGGATGAGCAAAAGAAGACGCGTGTAACAATGGCAAAAAAACTTCTCAAAATGTACCGAAAATATAGTAAAAAGGCTTTTGATAATATAGTCACTGGTGATGAGACCTGGGTGTATTATTTTGAACCAAAGCGGAAGGTTGCCAACCGAATATGGGCCACTAAAAATGCCAGACGCCCAAGTATTGCCAAACGAATACGAACGGTAAAGAAAGTTTTGTGTGCTATTTTTTTCACCAATAAGGGTCCAGCTATTCAAATCCCGGTGCCAAAAGCAGAACGGTCACAGGCAAGTTCTATAAAAACGTTGTTCTGAGAAAGTTGAAGAACTACTACACAAGTCGCCGCCCCAAAACAAGGCACGTATTGTGACTGACTTTTTGGAGAAGGTTACCATCTTTCCGCACCCTCCGTATTCGCCAGACCTGGCCCCCTGCGACTATTTTCTCTTTCCAAAACTTAAATATCATTTATCTGGAAGGAAATACAATTCGAGAAATGCCCTTGGATCTGCTGTTTATCAGTGTCTGATGGGTGTACCCATTGACCGGCTAAAAAGGTGTGTTTTGGCTGGCGGAGAGTATTTTGAAGGGCAGAGCAAATTAAAATGAACAAAAGCACTTCCGCTATATGAGCACCGATGCAAGTGACATTATTTTTGGAACACCCCTCGTATCACTAAACAACTAGGCTGACATGCATGTACACAGTATACCACAAGGTATGACCTTCTCATATGATGGATACTTTTTTCAGAGAAACTTTAAAATAATTGCCAAAACTAACGAATATTTACTAAACCATAGTCACAAATGCTTAAACGAAAAAAAGCCTTGATCGTCCCTCTCACCAACGATCTACTAATGTATTGCTTCATGGAGACTCATAGTAACGTAATAATACTGCCACAAAACGAATTCATGAAAACCTCAAATTATGTCGTAAGAAGAAAACCTGTGATGGAGTATAGATCTGTACTTAGGTTTCGTAACATGTACCATACCACATATGTATAATTTGTTTATCGACCTTTGTCTATTTGTTTATATGTTAATGTACCTGTAGTAGTATGAACATTTCTGTATTTTATTAGGCTACTAGTTTTTTTTTTAAATATGAAAGGGTTCCTATAGAATATGTAAAGGGGAATCATTTCAATTTAATAGTTTTCCCATTTAGCTGCATGCGCAAAATGCATCTTAAGCATGTGACTAGGCGTATTATGTAACAAATTGTAACATTATAGCATAATGACCATTTCGTTGTTATACAGTTTTACTATAATACAATCGGAGTTGTTCCCCTTTGTTTGGAAGGATACGAATTAGCCAACTCATGACATTTTTTTTTTTTTTTTGTTATTATCTATTTTTCCTGTAGTGATAATATTCAAGCTTTATTCTCTAAACACCAGCCAGCATTCAGGAATTGAAATTAAAGCAGGAATTTGGCAATGTTTAACCAAAATAAATGCCTGCTTGTGTATCACTGCCAAAAACAATCAAGATGATCAATAAAAATAATGATACTAACTCAATGATTGTATATACTTCTTTATTGACCTAGTTCATTGGTCATCTCAAAGCGGTGTCCAACTTACCCGGTGCTGCCATTTCAGCGCTCAAAAATTAACATGCCTTGACATTTTGGACGTGTCGGAATACTCTTTTGATCATTTTGATTTCCCCTGCTTTGTAATGTCAGTGAAAAGAAATGATGACAAACAACTTATTCTTTACATCAAATATCAAAACAATCTGATATTTAATTTATTCATATGCAACGCTTTACGTTTACAAAAATATGTGTACATACAATGAGAACATAATAACGTTAAAAGATGACGTAACACACACATGTGCTGCACCTTTTAGATTTAGTAATAGATAAAGCATGCCGAAAAAATGAATTTAACTGCATCATACAACTGTTTCTTTCTCCTAGGACTCTTCAGTGATGCTAGGGGCCAAAAGGTGGGAATCCCAAATTTCTAAACTCATTTTGAAGCAGAAGGGTCAGGTACTTCATATGCATGAAAAAAACATAAACATAATTTTCGCAGATATTTTTCAAAAATTTGTACTGATGATTGTAACTACAATGTCAAATCCACGGTACTACTTCATATCACCGTAATTAAGAAATAAAATGATATACTATAACGCGAACGAAAACTTTAACAATCGTTATTTAACATTGCATACGACAATGAAACAACATAGTAAGTAACTGTGATATACGTTTACACCGTCACTGGACACGTTTCCACTTGAGTTGACAATAGAGTTTTCCTGTGTGTTTGACCCATGCATACGGTAATACAGTATCGTTCTCATTTGTGGCTTTTGGTGCAGTCTCCGAATTCACCCCTCCGGAGATATACAGAATACTGGAACAGACAGATAATTCAACCATACAGTTAAAAACTCCAGTCTATGTTAATAAAAGGATGACTCGAGCATAGCAACGCAAGAACAGAAAATGTAAATGAAATATATGGTAGTAAATTCGTGTTTGTGCTACATGTATGCTCGGTGAAGGATATCAAAATTAAGAAAACAGATGATTTATGCGATAAATACTGTTTTGGCCTTGTAATCAGATACCTGTATACATGAATATCTGCAAAATTGACAAAATAGTATTTTCTTATTATTTATGAAAGTGAAAGGTCCAAAAATAAATTAAATTATCCCTATCCTTTATATTTTAATGAGATAATAATCAAATTGCACCATCATTTGCAGATTGAATGCCCAATAAAAAACTTCTGGCAAACTTTAAAAAAATATTTGCCAGATCAAAAGGAAATGGGTTTTTCTTTCTTAAGCAGTCATAAAAAAAACGGGGGTAGCGTGCTTACGAATTTTTTTTGGTCATGATTTGTTTTTCACTTTTCTTGAGTCAAAATTCAAAATTGCTCCACTCACACTAAGTTGTAAAGTAAATATTGATTTGCTATAATGAAAATGATGACACAATGACGATTTTAAATGATTAATCAAGCATAAGAAATTTAAAGTTTGGCCGTTTGTGAAGTGCAAGAAATACTTATTGTCAAAATGGCCACCATAATGGTCATTTGTTTTAAAAATTATTTCAGATGTGTATTTGCTATCCAAATTGATAAAACATTGTTAGATATTCCAAAAATACGTGATTCAAAACACACAATAGCAGACCCTTAAATCTCTTTGGTATTCTTGTATACTGCACAATGAAATTCGTTAAAAACATTTTTGATTTTAATTAATTATGGTTCAATGGTGTGTTTATCTATATCGCCATTGATAAATTCGAAATAAATTTAAATGTTCAGAGTACATCATCTCAGTATGTTTTGTTTTCTCTGAACACAACAATGTCAATTGTGTGGGTACCGGGCTAAATCTCTATTTAGCTTGATTTTAGTTAGAATATATCCGAGAGTGCTTTGCAGTATCCCTGGGTTGTAGTTTCGATGACGACGAGGGGACTGTCGCTAAGCACTGGTCACAGGTCGGTGTCCTTTTTCTCTGTATATTCCGGTTGTCCTATATCTGACTCGTTCCTAGCCAACGAAGATTTGAATAGGATCATGAGTGTTAACATACCCAACCACTGTGTCTATTTAATCTCCTTTACACGGGTAGATTTCCAAAAAGATACATGTATATTTCAGCCGTTACTTGTCTGTTTCAACATTTTTCTAACATTAGCTCTATGTCATGTAACAGTCCATGGTTTTCAATATTGGTTCTCTATCCAATATGACAAGGCGCTTGAAGCTCTATTGTGATTCTGATTACAAAAAACAATGAGAACACCAAAAGCGTCAACAAAACTATAATCCTAACTTAAAATCGATTAAACTAGGGGCAACATCGTAACAAAGAAAAGATTTACATGGAGACCCTTGTGAAAGTACAAGAAAAATAAGACCGGGTCAAAACTAGCATAACCAGTTCATTTGATGATGATGATATATATACTGAAACGAAAAAGAAACGCAACATGGAAAATTGTGATTAATTTTGTATTAAATATACATATCTGTATAAAAATCGCCGATATAAACATGCAACCTGCCTAACACCCATACCAATCTTCAAAATCACCCAAGTGTGACTAGAGACCTATGCACTTCCGGCGCGGTAAAAACATCAAAAACCGTGCCTGTACAAACATATGCGTTCTTTTTTCATTCAAGCCAGTATCAATTCATCACTAACATTGAGCCACATCATCGCCAATACTTTTGCAAACAATAATTCCTTTTACAATTATGCCACGGTTATCAAAGGTTGATAGAGGACGTGCTATAGCGATGCTTCTGGCAGGGAACACGCAACTTCACGTCGCTCGACAATTCAGAGTTCACAAATCGACTATTAGTCGATTAGTTTCACGTCTTAACGCAACAGGAAGAGTCGATGACCAGCCGAGATCAGGACGTCCACGCGTAACGTCGCGACGTCAAGACCGGGTTCTTAGGTTGGCACACCTGCGTAACAGGAGATTAACGGCCGCTGAAACGGCAAGGAATACGATTGGTAATCATAACCGTCGAATTCATCCCCAAACAGTGATCAACAGACTGCGTGAGGCTAATTTGCGTGCAAGGCGACAGTACGTTGGTTTACCACTAACACCGCAACGTCGAGCACGTCGTATGCAATGGGCAACGGCACATATGCCCAGACGTTTTCCTATGAGACGTTGGAGGTCTATGCTCTTCACCGATGAATCTCGATTCACGTTATTTCGAGCAGATGGCCGTCAACGTGTGTACCGGCGTCGAGGCGAACGTTTTGCTGACGCCTGTGTTTTGGAACACGACCGATTTGGGGGTGGATCAGTTATGGTTTGGGCGGGAATCTCCCATGGTTTGAAGACGCCTTTGGTGATAGTCAATGGGAATTTAACGGCCGTACGCTATCGGGATGAGATCCTTAGGCCCCATGTTGTGCCGTTTGTTAGGCAGCATCATCTAACCTTTCAGCAAGATAACGCGAGACCACACGTTGCAAGAGTCTGTAGAGACTTTCTTGCGACACAGAACATTGCTCCTATAGATTGGCCTCCATATAGCCCCGACCTGTCCCCAATCGAGCATTTGTGGGATGAATTAGACAGAAGAATTCGAAATCGCCGTAACCCCCCAAATACCCTCCCTCAGTTAGCAAATGCACTCGTCCAAGAATGGAATAACATTCCAATACGGAAAGTCAATGCCCTGATGAACTCAATGCAACAAAGAATTAGAGATGTGATAACTGTTCGAGGAGGACACACACGATATTAGGGCACGGTTTCAAAACTGCTGCCATTTCAACTTGGATTCACGTAGGGTACTACCAATCATGACCTTCTAGCAAAGTGACCTGTTCTTAAAAATCTCTAAATATTGAATAAGGATGTTACATCAATATTCAATATTAACTATTACATATGAAATTTAAACATAATGCTCACAATTATTATTTTATTAAACCGACAATTTGAAGTTGCGTTTCTTTTTCGTTTCAGTATATATACAATACAGTTGTATATGAATGAAGTCAAAGCCCTGTGCACTTTGTGTTATCTATTGGGTTAGGTAAATATAATCTACAAGTGCACGGGGTCAGTATATAGATAGACAGAGATAAACTGCTATCATTTTTAGTAGCAATTACTATATATAATCTGTAATTATTTAGATTAGTAGGTCAATTGATAAAGTTTTACCAATTTTATCACCGCTTAAACATTTATATGTAAATATGTTAAATATTCAGTTTCATTTCTTGAAATGATCGAGGCAAGCAGTCGACATTATATGTTGTTTATAAAAAGAGAGGGGTTTATAAGACTTTTGATCCTGGAATTTTATTCATATAACTGATTTTCAGATTTCTATGACACTTGTTTTATTGTTACATTGTAGCTCGGCCAAAACATGGAATACATTTGTACATCTCCAAGCATTGGATGGTTGCTCGTTTGATGAAGTAAACATGAAATTAATTTCGTAATTTCGGTGGATAATTTGATACAACGGGCCATGTTTTGTTGTGATTAGATATGTTGAGGATGGTATATAACCGATTTGTTGACAAAAGTAACATGTTCTCTTCTCAGACAGTGTGCTTAACTGTTCTTAAATTTTTTTACAGTTCTACACGAGAACATTATCTAGTATGATATGAAGGTTGACGTTTTTGATATGCTCATTAGTGCTTACTTTTACTTGTTGTGATTGACAATGATGACTTGATTCTCATTTTGAGGACGTTATATTTACTTGGATGTGACCAAGATTTAAATGGCGGTTGTCGTCGATGAAGCAGAAGACGCTTACTCTTCCAGAACACATGGTCTTATTCTCTTGTACTTTTGCAGGGGTCTCTTTGTAAATATTTTCCTTCTGTTCATATTTCGCCCCTATTTTTACCGATTTTGAGTTCGGATAATTGTTTTGTTGTCGGTTCGGTATTCTTTAATTATTTTTTTAACAATAAGAAACCTCAAAATCATTCGGGTTTCAAATTATGTAAAACGCTCACTCATTTTCAACACATTTGTTTCAGTCAAATTCAAATAGTATGATACGATGTTGTTTCAGTCAAATTCAAATGATACGATGAATAGATAAGATGTTCGCTATACAGAGTTCACACTTTTGTTTAATTTCATAAGAAACGAATTATATTGTCTTATTATAGCCTGGTTTTCAACTTTCTGGTGGACACAAACAGGGATCTGAAAAGAAAAATAATACATTAAGAACACATTCATAATAGAAAAAAAACTAAATCTTTTGACAGTTTTGTACCCGTTGATTAATTTTAAACTTCCCTATGTGATAGGAATATCTACGTTAAAATGTAGAGGGTCATGTTGCATGTGGTTTTTAGTATAATCATGTGCGTAGAAGTCTCGTATTGTTCTGCTCTTTGCAGTATTTCAGTGATTTTATACACATATCTCTTTTTACATAATTTAAGTTTATCTTTTTGCCTCTAGGATCAATGACGAGTCTCAGAAGAACGAAAAAGTTGTATGATTCAGTTTGTGAAGCATGTGTGTGTACGTCATCTTTATCGATGATAAATTTCAGTCACAAATGAACACTTTTTTTTTTATTAGGTAGCTCAGCTTTCTTGGAAGATGGATTTGATTTTCGCTTTGTGTTTATCTATCACAATTCCATGTAACTATTCCCGCCAATACTAAAAATCATGTGTAGAAGATTAAGGTTTGTTAATCGTACAATCCCAAAATAATTCAACAATTTATCATTTTGATTATCTGTTAAAATTTGGTTATGCGCTAAAATTGGAATGCGCCAAAGTACGTTTCAAGTATACAAAAACAATATTACGATTTATGAGGGGACACTTTTGTTTTCTTTTTGCAATACGCCAGGAGATGCAAACCATGCTTAGATTGTCATTGAAAAAAACTTACATTAAAAGTGTTAGTGGAACGACAAAGATGGCAGCTACTACGAAGAAACTCAGGCCAGGCATCCGATCCTCCGTCGCAGAATAGAGGTTATTAAATATGCTTCCTCCAACCAACGCGGAAATATTCTCCGTCACATATAGATTAGCGAATAATATACCTGAAGAATGATAAATGTTTGATTTTACTGATAATAAAACAAGTTTGTCAAATTGATTTTATTTTCTGTTTAAGAATGTAATATTTCGGATGGTATAATTGAATTAATGACCCATATCGAGCGTGATTATGACGTACCATATAATTATATTTTACATGTTTGTTAACCACATGTTAACCTGAATACTAAATAAGGATTAAGTACCCAGAAAACAACGCTGTGCGTAACTTAAATGGAATATTATGATGAAACAATATTCATAAAAGAAATCCTACAATTTAGCATTACAAAATATAAAATCTATTATCATTAAGAGATCACTATTGTAAAATAATAAACCTCCAATAAAATCGTTTTCTGTTCTAATTTCCTCTCAAAATAAGTATACATGTTATACATATTTTATACATTATTTAAAGATTAACTTGAATCTATTTTTCTGTTATGGTGGTATTATACAAAACCCCGAAGTGTACTCTAAATAAACCTATTTATGATAAAAGTAAACTCTGGCTTTTGTTGTGTAAAACCCCAAAATATAAAAACAATGGATTCAAGTTATCCCTTATACTTTTATCAATAATCTGCGAAAATTTGTTTAAGTGATGGACTTTTTTCTCTTGCAAATTAGTACCCTGCTGCATCAACCAATCAAAAGCGTCGCTATAGACGGCGACATAATGTTTTTACGTTATGGGCTGATAATATAAGATAATCCGAACAAGATTGCATTATTTATATTAAACATCAATCACGGGCATTGTGATATGTTTACATTTGTTTACCTTGTCTGTCTCCAGCTACGAATCTGGATAATATTGCACGCATGATTGGAAATATCACAATTGAAAGTACCCCGGCTCCTAAAGCTTAAAATAATAAGGAGAAATCAAAGGTAATATATATGTGAAATATGCGATGCCTATTCTTTTGTTTATTTATAACAAAATTTAAAATTGAAAACAATTGAAATACAATAGATTTGAAAAAACGTTTAAGATTGAAAACATAAAAGATAAGAATATTACTGTGTGTTGTTGTCTGTGGTTTAAACAAGTACCAAGTCCACTTGGCTGCCAGTTTCTGATTTATGTTCTCAGATGACTGGCTTTTGTTCACACCGCATGCATTTGTTGAATTTATTGCACTTATAAATGTGAAATTGCTTTCACTGTTATACTCTGACGCACGTTGGTAAATATAAAGGGTTTGGTTGAGGCTTCCTAGCTCCGAAACACCCATGTATATAAATGTCATACATGCACGTAAAATCACCTGTGTTCTCAGCGTTCTGTTAGTAGTTTTTATCTTTTGTTCATCTTTTTCGGTGTTCACTAACAATGGTTTATTCTCTGAAACTGTATCCATCTTTCAAATGTACAGGGTCCTGCCTAGTCTACTGCTTCTCTTTCGATAGACATAATCAATTTTTCATATTTATTGGAGCAATGCACATATGTGTACACCCTCTCTGTGTCACATCTACATGCCCTGTATTATCAGCTCCTTTGGGCATCTTTATCTCTATGAGTTATGCATATGTACAGGCACGGTGGTTTAGTGGTAGGACGCCGGGCTCGTGATCGAAGGGATGCGAATTTGGGTCCTTGTCACGGCATTTGTGTTGTATCATTGGGCAAGATACTTTACTCCGCTTGTTCCAGTTTGCTCTGCTGTAAATGAGTACGTGGTTCGGCATTGCTAGATATTGTAGAATTCTAGCTGTGAGCGCCGAAATGGCAGCACTGGTTGTATGCTCCCCAATGAGTTTAGAACGATATTTGACTGGTTCAAAAGGCCCAATATCAACGAATTATAATTTGGGAACCGCTTTAAGGGAGATGCAGGTTGATCAGAGCAATGGGCTAGTTTTATGGTCGCCATCTCTGTCTCATTGAGAAATACTCTGTGTCCTTGTGTGAACGTATGGACGTTTATGAGTATGCTTTTGAGTGAATTTACTTGTGACTGGCAATGATGACTCGGTCCTCTTCTGGTTCATCGACAACACACTCTTTCGGATCTTGGTCACATGCAAGCAAACAATAAATAAGAAAATACCGAAGCGTTAACATAATCATAATCCAAACTCAAAATCGATTAAAATAGGGGCAAAATATGAACAAAGGAAAGATTCACATGGAGACCCTTGCAAAGTACAACAGAATAAGACCAGGTGTTCCGGAAGAGTAAGCGTCTTCTGCTTCATCGACGACACCCGCCATGTAAATCTTTGTCGCATCAATAATAACATCAATTATCCTCAAAAGAAACGGAGTTATCATTGTCAATCACAACAAATAAACACACTAATGAGCAAACTCAAAAACGTTTAAACCATTTCGATTCCCACATTGTTCCCCTAGCATCATAGACTAGCCTGCAGTTTACTTCATTTTTTCGACATACTGTATCTAATACTTCATTCAAAAAATAAAACATGCATGTGTCACGTCGTTTTAAACAACTAGGCATGGCTCGTTTTAAAAGTATGCTGTTATCTCACATATTGTATTTGGTGTTTTGTAATTAAGGTTTTCTTCGTGAATTATTGTACGAGGGATGTTCCATAAATAATGTCATCTGTGCTTTATTTCGCGGAAATCGTGCAGTTTATGCACAAAACCACCTCGTGTCGATTGAGTGATCACTGGCTCGTGACACAGGTAAATATCTCGTCCACACGTTCACTGGCTTCGGTACAGTGTACATCGTTTTATAGCCTATTCGTTAGACTAGACACAAAATGAAAAACGAGTTGAAATTAGGGCCTATATAAAAGGTAGGTCATTACTCGGCATAAAGGCTGTAGATATTCACCGCGAGGTGTGTGACATTTATGGGGAGGGCCAAATGTCTCACAGGACTGTTTGTAGGTGGGTAGGTAAATTTAGTGCTGGGCAGCAGCAACTGAAAGATGCTGCTCACCCAGGTCGTCCTGCAGCAACTACGACCAAAGGTAACATAGAAAAAATCCGAAATATCCTCCAAACTGATGCTCGATTCACCGTAAGACGATTGGCTCGAATGACAAACTTGTCGTTAGCAAGAGTTCATGCAATTTTGAAGAAACACCTAAAAGTTAGAAAGATAAATGCAAGATGGATACCCCATTTGTTAACGGATGAGCAAAAGAAGACGCGTGTAACAATGGCAAAAACACTTCTCAAAATGTACCGAAAATATAGTAAAAAGGCTTTTGATAATATAGTCACTGGTGATGAGACCTGGGTGTATTATTTTGAACCAAAGCGGAAGGTTGCCAACCGAATATGGGCCACTAAAAATGCCAGACGCCCAAGTATTGCCAAACGAATACGAACGGTAAAGAAAGTTTTGTGTGCTATTTTTTTCACCAATAAGGGTCCAGCTATTCAAATCCCGGTGCCAAAAGCAGAACGGTCACAGGCAAGTTCTATAAAAACGTTGTTCTGAGAAAGTTGAAGAACTACTACACAAGTCGCCGCCCCAAAACAAGGCACGTATTGTGACTGACTTTTTGGAGAAGGTTACCATCTTTCCGCACCCTCCGTATTCGCCAGACCTGGCCCCCTGCGACTATTTTCTCTTTCCAAAACTTAAATATCATTTATCTGGAAGGAAATACAATTCGAGAAATGCCCTTGGATCTGCTGTTTATCAGTGTCTGATGGGTGTACCCATTGACCGGCTAAAAAGGTGTGTTTTGGCTGGCGGAGAGTATTTTGAAGGGCAGAGCAAATTAAAATGAACAAAAGCACTTCCGCTATATGAGCACCGATGCAAGTGACATTATTTTTGGAACACCCCTCGTATCACTAAACAACTAGGCTGACATGCATGTACACAGTATACCACAAGGTATGACCTTCTCATATGATGGATACTTTTTTCAGAGAAACTTTAAAATAATTGCCAAAACTAACGAATATTTACTAAACCATAGTCACAAATGCTTAAACGAAAAAAAGCCTTGATCGCCCCTCTCACCAACGATCTACTAATGTATTGCTTCATGGAGACTCATAGTAACGTAATAATACTGCCACAAAACGAATTCATGAAAACCTCAAATTATGTCGTAAGAAGAAAACCTGTCATGGAGTATAGATCTGTACTTAGGTTTCGTAACATGTACCATACCACATATGTATAATTTGTTTATCGACCTTTGTCTATTTGTTTATATGTTAATGTACCTGTAGTAGTATGAACATTTCTGTATTTTATTAGGCTACTAGTTTTTTTTTTTAAATATGAAAGGGTTCCTATAGAATATGTAAAGGGGAATCATTTCAATTTAATAGTTTTCCCATTTAGCTGCATGCACAAAATGCATCTTAAGCATGTGACTAGGCGTATTATGTAACAAATTGTAACATTATAGCATAATGACCATTTCGTTGTTATACAGTTTTACTATAATACAATCGGAGTTGTTCCCCTTTGTTTGGAAGGATACGAATAAGCCAACTCATGACATTTTTTTTTTTTTTTTTGTTATTATCTATTTTTCCTGTAGTGATAATATTCAAGCTTTATTCTCTAAACACCAGCCAGCATTCAGGAATTGAAATTAAAGCAGGAATTTGGCAATGTTTAACCAAAATAAATGCCTGCTTGTGTATCACTGCCAAAAAAAATCAAGATGATCAATAAAAATAATGATACTAACTCAATGATTGTATATACTTCTTTATTGACCTAGTTCATTGGTCATCTCAAAGCGGTGTCCAACTTACCCGGTGCTGCCATTTCAGCTCTCAAAAATTAACATGCCTTGACATTTTGGACGTGTCGGAATACTCTTTTGATCATTTTGATTTCCCCTGCTTTGTAATGTCAGTGAAAAGAAATGATGACAAACAACTTATTCTTTACATCAAATATCAAAACAATCTGATATTTAATTTATTCATATGCAACGCTTTACGTTTACAAAAATATGTGAACATACAATGAGAACATAATAACGTTAAAAGATGACGTAACACACACATGTGCTGCACCTTTTAGATTTAGTAATAGATAAAGCATGCCGAAAAAATGAATTTAACTGCATCATACAACTGTTTCTTTCTCCTAGGACTCTTCAGTGATGCTAGGGGCCAAAAGGTGGGAATCCCAAATTTCTAAACTCATTTTGAAGCAGAAGGGTCAGGTACTTCATATGCATGAAAAAAACATAAACATAATTTTCGCAGATATTTTTCAAAAATTTGTACTGATGATTGTAACTACAATGTCAAATCCACGGTACTACTTCATATCACCGTAATTAAGAAATAAAATGATATACTATAACGCGAACGAAAACTTTAACAATCGTTATTTAACATTGCATACGACAATGAAACAACATAGTAAGTAACTGTGATATACGTTTACACCTTCACTGGACACGTTTCCACTTGAGTTGACAATAGAGTTTTCCTGTGTGTTTGACCCATGCATACGGTAATACAGTATCGTTCTCATTTGTGGCTTTTGGTGCAGTCTCCGAATTCACCCCTCCGGAGATATACAGAATACTGGAACAGACAGATAATTCAACCATACAGTTAAAAACTCCAGTCTATGTTAATAAAAGGATGACTCGAGCATAGCAACGCAAGAACAGAAAATGTAAATGAAATATATGGTAGTAAATTCGTGTTTGTGCTACATGTATGCTCGGTGAAGGATATCAAAATTAAGAAAACAGATGATTTATGCGATAAATACTGTTTTGGCCTTGTAATCAGATACCTGTATACATGAATATCTGCAAAATTGACAAAATAGTATTTTCTTATTATTTATGAAAGTGAAAGGTCCAAAAATAAATTAAATTATCCCTATCCTTTATATTTTAATGAGATAATAATCAAATTGCACCATCATTTGCAGATTGAATGCCCAATAAAAAACTTCTGGCAAACTTTAAAAAAATATTTGCCAGATCAAAAGGAAATGGGTTTTTCTTTCTTAAGCAGTCATAAAAAAAAAACGGGGGTAGCGTGCTTACGAATTTTTTTTGGTCATGATTTGTTTTTCACTTTTCTTGAGTCAAAATTCAAAATTGCTCCACTCACACTAAGTTGTAAAGTAAATATTGATTTGCTATAATGAAAATGATGACACAATGACGATTTTAAATGATTAATCAAGCATAAGAAATTTAAAGTTTGGCCGTTTGTGAAGTGCAAGAAATACTTATTGTCAAAATGGCCACCATAATGGTCATTTGTTTTAAAAATTATTTCAGATGTGTATTTGCTATCCAAATTGATAAAAAATTGTTAGATATTCCAAAAATACGTGATTCAAAACACACAATAGCAGACCCTTAAATCTCTTTGGTATTCTTGTATACTGCACAATGAAATTCGTTAAAAACATTTTTGATTTTAATTAATTATGGTTCAATGGTGTGTTTATCTATATCGCCATTGATAAATTCGAAATAAATTTAAATGTTCAGAGTACATCATCTCAGTATGTTTTGTTTTCTCTGAACACAACAATGTCAATTGTGTGGGTACCGGGCTAAATCTCTATTTAGCTTGATTTTAGTTAGAATATATCCGAGAGTGCTTTGCAGTATCCCTGGGTTGTAGTTTCGATGACGACGAGGGGACCGTCGCTAAGCACTGGTCACAGGTCGGTGTCCTTTTTCTCCGTATATTCCGGTTGTCCTATATCTGACTCGTTCCTAGCCAACGAAGATTTGAATAGGATCATGAGTGTTAACATAACCAACCACTGTGTCTATTTAATCTCCTTTACACGGGTAGATTTCCAAAAAGATACATGTATATTTCAGCCGTTACTTGTCTGTTTCAACATTTTTCTAACATTAGCTCTATGTCATGTAACAGTCCATGGTTTTCAATATTGGTTCTCTATCCAATATGACAAGGCGCTTGAAGCTCTATTGTGATTCTGATTACAAAAAACAATGAGAACACCAAAAGCGTCAACAAAACTATAATCCTAACTCAAAATCGATTAAACTAGGGGCAACATCGTAACAAAGAAAAGATTTACATGGAGACCCTTGTGAAAGTACAAGAAAAATAAGACCGGGTCAAAACTAGCATAACCAGTTCATTTGATGATGATGATATATATATACAATACAGTTGTATATGTATGAAGTCAAAGCCCTGTGCACTTTGTGTTATCTATTGGGTTAGGTAAATATAATCTACAAGTGCACGGGGTCAGTATATAGATAGACAGAGATAAACTGCTATCATTTTTAGTAGCAATTACTATATATAATCTGTAATTATTTAGATTAGTAGGTCAATTGATAAAGTTTTACCAATTTTATCACCGCTTAAACATTTATATGTAAATATATTAAATATTCAGTTTCATTTCTTGAAATGATCGAGGCAAGCAGTCGACATTATATGTTGTTTATAAAAAGAGAGGGGTTTATAAGACTTTTGATCCTGGAATTTTATTCATATAACTGATTTTCAGATTTCTATGACACTTGTTTTATTGTTACATTGTAGCTCGGCCAAAACATGGAATACATTTGTACATCTCCAAGCATTGGATGGTTGCTCGTTTGATGAAGTAAACATGAAATTAATTTCGTAATTTCGGTGGATAATTTGATACAACGGGCCATGTTTTGTTGTGATTAGATATGTTGAGGATGGTATATAACCGATTTGTTGACAAAAGTAACATGTTCTCTTCTCAGACAGTGTGCTTAACTGTTCTTAAATTTTTTTACAGTTCTACACGAGAACATTATCTAGTATGATATGAAGGTTGACGTTTTTGATATGCTCATTAGTGCTTACTTTTACTTGTTGTGATTGACAATGATGACTTGATTCTCATTTTGAGGACGTTATATTTACTTGGATGTGACCAAAATTTAAATGGCGGTTGTCGTCGATAAAGCAGAAGACGCTTACTCTTCCGGAACACATGGTCTTATTCTCTTGTACTTTTGCAGGGGTCTCTTTGTAAATATTTTCCTTTTGTTCATATTTCGCCCCTATTTTTACCGATTTTGAGTTCGGATAATTGTTTTGTTGTCGGTTCGGTATTCTTTAATTATTTTTTTTAACAATAAGAAACCTCAAAATCATTCGGGTTTCAAATTATGTAAAACGCTCACTCATTTTCAACACATTTGTTTCAGTCAAATTCAAATAGCATGATACGATGTTGTTTCAGTCAAATTCAAATGATACGATGAATAGATAAGATGTTCGCTATACAGAGTTCACACTTTTGTTTAATTTCATAAGAAACGAATTATGTTGTCTTATTATAGCCTTGTTTTTAACTTTCTGTTGGACACAAACAGGGATCTGAAAAGAAAAATAATACATTAAGAACACATTCATAATAGAAAAAAACTAAATCTTTTGACAGTTTTGTACCCGTTGATTAATTTTAAACTTCTCTATGTGATAGGAATATCCACGTTAAAATGTAGAGGGTCATGTTGCATGTGGTTTTTAGTATAATCGTGTGCGTAGAAGTCTCGTATTGTTCTGCTCTTTGCAGTATTTCAGTGATTTTATACACATATCTCTTTTTACATAATTTAAGTATATCTTTTTGCCCCTAGGATCAATGACGAGTCTCAGAAGAACGAAAAAGTTGTATGATTCAGTTTGTGAAGCATGTGTGTGGACGTCATCTTTATCGATTATAAATTTCAGTCACAAATGAACACTTTTTTTTAATAAGGTAGCTCAGCTTTCTTGGATGATGGATTTGATTTTCGCTTTGTGTTTATTTATCACAATTCCATGTAACTATTCCCGCCAATACTAAAAATCATGTGTAGTAGATTAAGGTTCGTTAATCGTACAATCCCAAAATAATTCATCAATTTATCATTTTGATTATCTGTTAAAATTTGGTTATGCGCTAAAATTGGAATGCGCCAAAGTACGTTTCAAGTATACAAAAACAATATTACGATTTATGAGGGGACACTTTTGTTTTCTTTTTGCAATACGTCAGGACATGCAAACCATGTTTAGATTGTCATTGAAAAAAACTTACATTAAAAGTGTTAGTGGAACGACAAAGATGGCAGCTACTACGAAGAAACTCAGGCCAGGCATCCGATCCTCCGTCGCAGAATAGAGGTTATTAAATATGCTTCCTCCAACCAACGCAGAAATATTCTCCGTCACATATAGATTAGCGAATAATATACCTGAAGAATGATAAATGTTTGATTTTACTGATAATAAAACAAGTTTGTCAAATTGATTTTATTTTCTGTTGAAGAATGTAATATTTCGGATGGTATAATTGAATTAATGACCCATATCGAGCGTGATTATGACGTACCATATAATTATATTTTGCATGTTTGTTAACCACATGTTAACCTGAATACTAAATAAGGATTAAGTACCCAAAAAACAACGCTGTGCGTAACTTAAATGGAATATTATGATGAAACAATATTCATAAAAGAAATCCTACAATTTAGCATTAAAAAATGTAAAATCTATTATCTTTAAGAGATAACTATTGTAAAATAATAAACCTCCAATAAAATCGTTTTCTGTTCTAATTTCCTCTCAAAATAAGTATACATGTTATAAATATTTTATACATTATTTAAAGATTAACTTGAATCTATTTTTCTGTTATGGTGGTGTTATACAAAACCCCGAAGTGTACTCTCAATAAACCTATTTATGATAAAAGTAAACTCCTGTTTTTGTTGTGTAAAACCCAAAAATATAAAAACAATGGATTCAAGTTAACCCTTATACTTTAATCAATATTCTGCGAAAATTTGTTAAAGTGATGGACTTTTTTCTCTTACAAATTAGTACCCTGCTGCATCAACCAATCAAAAGCGTCGCTATAGACGGCGACATAATGTTTTTACGTTAAGGGCTGATAATATAAGATAATCCGAACAAGATTACATTATTTATATTAAACATCAATCACGGGCATTGTGATATGTTTAGTTGGGTGGTGAGTCAGGACAACACATTTACATTTGTTTACCTTGTCTGTCACCAGCTACGAATCTGGATAATATTGCACGCATGATTGGAAATATCACAATTGAAAGTACCCCGGCTCCTAAAGCTTAAAATAATATCGAGAAATCAAAGGTAATATATATGTGAAATATGCAATGCCTAGTCTTTTGTTAATTTATAACATAAGAAAATATTTAAAATACCATAGATTTGAAAAAAACGTTTAAGATTTTAAAACATAAAAGATAAGTAGAATTCTGTGTGTTGTTGCCCCTGGTTTAAAAGATTACCGGTTTGGTATTTTCCTTTTTATTGTTTATTTTGTTTGTGTTACAATCATGGTACATTTATAATCATGTTTTGGGAATTGAAATCAAAATTTGTACTGTAACAAAATTAATTTGCATATCTAAAATGAAATATCAAAAAGGAATACTTACATGCATACATCATAAAATCGGTTGTTGCAAAACCTCTAACAATAGAAAGTCCAATATTTGAAAAACATCCTAGCGTAGCTAAATGTATATCTTGTACACACTTTTGCAATATTTTCATAATAGATATCCCTAAAAGGAATTGCACCATATCCTTGACAAATCCGAACCAGCCGATTTCTTCTGAGGTCCAACAAAACGGGGACTTTAATTGGTAAAGAGTTGTTATTCCAAAAGCAGAAGTTCGAGCGAAATGAGTGATAATAAAAGCAAACCAGGCCATAATAAAGTGTCCGTTCCTGCTTCCAATAACAGCTGTTTTATCGTAGAAAAATCCAAATATTCTTTTAACACCTTGGCAAAAGGTAAGATGTTTAGACGACACGGTGTTTATGGTCTCCTCGACAAAAACGCAAACAAAAATTGCTAAAATCAGAAAAGCTCCTAGACATATTAACATAGACATGAGATAGCCGCTATAATGAATAAGATACCCAGCACCTATTTTAGCTCCACTTGCTCCTAATCCCATTAAAACTTCGAAGGCAGCCAATCCCACGGTTCTTGCTTGGCTGTAGCCTGTTTTGTCAGCAATGGCCGCTGTATTTGCAATAAAGTATAGATAGCTATTACCAGTGATCCCTGACACAGCATAAGGCACAAAAAAGAATATAAACGGCAAATGTTTATAGTTAATAAATGCCATCATACCGTAGCGTAGAGCATCGCCCATAAGTGAAATGACCAAAAGCGGTTTTCTTCCTATGAAATCTGAATACAGGCCATACAGTAGAAGCGCTGGAGCGCCCAAACCATGTGAAATCAAACTAAAGTACCAAGTCCACTTGGCTGACAGTTTCTGATTTATGTTCTCAGATGACTGGCTTTGGTTCACACCGCATGCATTTGTTGAATTGATTGCACTTATAGATGTGAGATTGCTTTCACTGTTATACTCTGACGCACGTTGATAAATATAAAGGGTTTGGTTGAGGCTTCCTAGCTCCGAAACACCCATGTATATAAATGTCATACATGCACGTAAAATCACCTGGGTTCTCAGCGTTCTGTTAGTAGTTTTTATCTTTTGTTCATCTTTTTCGGTGTTCACTAACAATGGTTTATTCTCTGAAACAGTATCCATCTTTCGAATGTATAGGGTCCTGCCTAGTCTTCTGCTTCTCTTTCGACCGACATAATCAATTTAAATTTTCACATTTATTGGAGGAATGTACATATATGTACACACTCTCTGTGTCACATCTACATGCCCTGTATTATCAGCTCCATTGGGCATCTTTATCTCTATGAGATATGCATATGTACAGGTATGGTGGTTTAGTGGTAGGACGCCGGGCTCGTGATCGAAGGGTTGCGAATTTGAGTCCTGGTCACGGCATTTGTGTTGTATCATTGGGCAAGATACTTTACTCCGCTTGTTCCAGTTTGCTCTGCAGTAAATGAGTACGTGGTTCGGCATTGCTAGATATTGTAGAATGCTAGCTGTGAGCGCCGAAATGGCAGCACCGGTTGTATGCTCCCCAATGAGTTTAGAACGATATTTGGCTGGTTGCAAAGACCCAATATCCACGAATTATAATTTGTGAACCACTTTAAGGGATATGCAGGTTGATCAGAGCAATGGGCAAGTTTTATGGTCGCCATCTCTGTCTCATTGAGAAATACTCTTTGTCTTTGTGTGAAAATATGGACGTTTATGAGTATGCTTTTAAGTGAATTTACTTGTTGTGACTGACAATGATGACTCGGTCCTCTTCTACTTCATCGACAACACACTCCTTGTAAATCTTGGTCACATCCAAACAAAGATCAATAATCCTCAAAATGAAAACCGAGTTATCATTGTCAATCACAACAAGTAAACACACTAATGAGCAAACTCAAAAACGTTTAAACCATTTCGGTTCCCACATTTTCCCCCTAGCATCATAGACGAGCCTGCAGTCGACATACTGTATCTAATACTCCATTCAAAATGTGAAGCATGTGTGTGTCACGGCGTTTTAAACAACTAGGCATGGTACGTTTTAAAAGTATGCCGTTATCTTACATATTTGGTATTAACGTATTTGGTGTTTCGTAATTTCTGATCAATGCGAAACCGAAATCGATTTCACAGCATCAGCTCATCATAAGGTCAATATGTATTACACTCGAGATCGAAAGATAACGATCAGCTCAAGGTTATTACGAAACAAAACAAAATCACGTGGAACATGTATTGCATCTGTGGCTGAATCCAAGAAAGGTACAGAAGGGTCATAGGTCACTGCAATACTGCAAGTCGCCGGGCCTCAGATAAAAAAAGTTTGTTTAAAAGGTTTTCTTCGTGAATTATTGTAAATAAAGAACAAACAGTGTTTTTTTGTGGATATTTATTGGAATAGATAAAATATAACAGTTGGTGTCAACTTTGTATCTTGAAGGACTTCTTTTTTCCATTTTTGTAACAGAGCAGGAATCTATGTAAAATTAAACAAAGAGTGTAAGAAACTGTTTAATGTGTGTCATAGTTTACCGAAGGAAAACAATTCAAGCGAAATAAAGTTAGCATATTCAGCAATTCAATTACTAAACATGCTGATATTAGAAGCAGTACAGATAGTTAATGATATACTTCCTGGAGACACAATTTTTTTCGCAATATGTTTAATTTTTTTCCATGTGATATATTCAAAAAATGTTTGAAATGGATTTCTTCAATTGTTTTTAAATATTAACTCATAAAACTACCTGTGATAGAATAATAATCAATTAACATTTGAACAATTTGATAATAGAGAATACTTACAAGAATATGACAAGTGAAAGTAAATAAAAAGCTCCCATGATGATGTAAACAAAACCCGCCATGTATGTTTGAGTCCGGGCGTATATCTCGCTGAAGAGCGTCTTTCCGACCATACTGCATACGTCCTCTATCACAAACATATTACCGAACACAGCACCTTTAATTAACAAAAAACAAGCCAATAAACTGTTTTAGTATAAATAAGTAAAGATACAAGTGATATGAATGATTCCAAAACGTTTACACAGAATATTGTTTGATAAACTAAGTATGCAAATAATGAAGCTTTGCGCTCATAAGAGTTGGTTTTTTTCAAGTTAAAAAACGAGATGTTATGTCCATGACAAAGCTCTCTAAATATCGTCGTTTCAGCTTCCTATTCCGATCTTTACTTAAACTATGACAAACACGGGCAGCTTACTACTAAGCTTGATGATGAACGTGACGATCCGTCCTCGATTCCTATGGTGTACACATGTCCAGTTAATTCGAAATTCTAAGGCTTGCTCTGAATATCGAGATTTTCGTAATAACGAACAAACATATGATACAATATCTTTATGTGAAATGAAGATGGTCGTTTTTGAGTTTTCTTATTAGTGTGCTTACTTGTTGTGATTGACAATGATTCGGTTCTCATTATGAGGAATGATGCTTACGTGGATGTGACCAAGATTAAATATATACAAAAAATGAAATTTTGCGTGCGCTTGCAAGAGTAAAAACAAATGAGATGTTATATCTATGCCAAAGCTCTTTAAATATCGTTGTATATGTTCTATTTGATTAAACGTGGCCATAATCATATAAGTAAATATAATTTGTCAATTCCAGCCATTCTTGTGAGATTTGAGAATAACACGTTTTAGCAAATTGGAGTAAACATTCATACATTGTATCAAAATATATCATTAATCTCTCAGGAAGGTTACCTTGTTTGTCTTTATCAATCATATTGGAGGCGAAAGCCCGGAGAAGAGGTCTCGCCATTACAGACAAAATACCCGCACATGAGCCTGAAATAAACGTTGACGTTATCGCCACATCTTTGTTTGATTGTTGTATTATAACAGAGAATACTTTTAGAAGTAATCGATTCATAACATGTGCTGTACGCTTTGGAATTAAATATTAAATTCCATATAACATTGGCACGATTCCATTGATCACATGCATGTAACTTATATTTATGAGAACATGCACCAAAACTCTTCCAATTCATTCTCTAAAAGAAAGGCACATTTCTACTTTCAGGGTAAGATTTTCACTACCGAGACAATCATATGACGTCATTTGTTTATGACGTCACAATATTGTTATTGCACGTGTGCAATACCATATTTATGACATGGCCGTAAGACATGACTGAACGGGTCAGTTATGTAATAAATAAGTTTTACATAATTATATCAGATTGTTAATTATAGCAGAGAATACTTTTAGAAGTAATCGGTTCATAACATATGTGCTGTCTGAAACAGTAGTTGGAATATCACCAAAACGGGGGGGGGGGGGGGGGGGGTGTACTGACTAGAGTTCGTTTTTCGATCAATTTACAACAGTGTCCCTATATATTTCCAATATTAATTATCTCTAGAAATGATAACTTCTTAATACTTACTTATATACAGCATAATACTAGAAGTTGCCAGTCCAGTGATGACACAGGTAGCAATAGCTGATAAGAGGGTTAATACGATCACTGCTCCGTCTGTAAGACACATGTGAAGCCCCTTCACAACAAACAGACCAAATATGTACTGAACCATGTCAGTTCCGAATCCATACCATCCAATCGCTCTTGAGTCCCAACAAAATGGCGAACGAAGCTCATAAAGTGTTCCAATAGTGGTCAAAACTGATGTCACCATATGCAAAAGAAAAATTGTAAGCATTGTCATATTGAATATGAAAACACTGCCAGCGGCGATATGAGATTTACTGAGAAACATGCCGAAAATTTGTTTAAGATAAACAAGTAGTGTGATATGTTTGGTTGATGTAGGTGAACGCGTGTCTGTTATCCCGAAAACAACAACGAAGAAACACAGACCAAATATCCCAGATGTTGCAACCATGGGATACATGTATCCAAAGTCTTTGATTAGGTATCCCGTCCAAACTTGTGCGACACAGACACCAACCCCAATCACTGCTTCCACTATGGCGATACCGAAGGCTCTTGTCTTGTTACTATCCGTTTTGTCCGCTACTGACGCCATCATGGCCAAATAGAAAGGATAATGACCACCAGAGATCCCTACACATGCATAAGCAATGAAGAAATAGACCAACGGTAGATTTTTGAATACAATAAATGCTTTAATAGCATATTGCAGACAGTTTCCAATACAGGGAATAATCATTAACGGTTTCCTGCCGACAAAATCCGAATAGGAGCCATAAAGTAATATCATTGGAATGGCAATGCCGTGTTCACATAAGGAAAAGTACAGCAGCCATAGCGTTGCCTCTGATTGGTCAGTCTTTTCACTCCCAGCGCTAATGTTGCTTCCACAGGGATCTAAGGAGTTAGTCGAAGTGTTCTCCTGGCTAGCGTTTAGTGCAATGTTGGTAGAGTTTGAGTTGGTCTCGATCCATTTATACACATACTGGTCTTTCGTCAAACCACCAATTGTTAGCCCAATTACAAAAAGGATTATTGCAATTATACGTACGACGATGTCTTTGTTACATACTGATGAAGTATTTTGAACTGTTGCAGCAGGATAACCGAGATCCTTGCTATTGTCTAAAAGTGATTTTGTTTCCGGATCAGAAGACATCTTTAGGTGAAATTCACCGAATTTCAACACATTTTAAATCCCGATCAAATTATTTGTGATACATTACATGTAGTCTATGTACTTGATCAGTGCAGCTAATCTTTGTTGATACGTTATGCACGGTAGTTGTGTATTCAGGGGTCAGTATGTATGTCACCAAAGTATCAGACATCCCACGTACCAGCAGTAGATACACATTAGGTCGTAGATAAACAGTTATCTCGCTCGACTTTTTTAACAAGTCAGTCGGACTATAAACAAAATTTTGTAGAATCCGCCTTTTGTGAAACAGCACACTAGTTTTAATTACTTGCCTGTATAGTATACCAAAGCTGGTATTGATGTGCAATCTATAAGCAAAACACAACTGAATTAGCCGAATATAAACGCTACAACACATGATGAGCCTAAGCGTCAATTATTTTCTTTTATTGTAGCTTTGTTTTATTTACAAAACAAGGAATATAATTTTATTAGTATTTGATTCATTTAGACCTGCCGTACGTTATGTTTTCCGCAGAGTCTTTACCTTAAGTTTCTGAATAATATATATGCTTGCAAAAGAAATGAAATCAGTCATACGTTTTTGCTTGGATGAATAATGACACTTGATTGACATTTGGGACTGAAAGTTCCAGTATTAATATGCTTTCATTTTGTTGCCATTTTTTCAATAATGTGTTCAAGGAAGTTGGAGATATCCCATATGCAACGGTGATTGCTTTTCCGATTGTAGCCCTTTACCAACGTCACACAAAATATGGTGTTTTGTTTTATATCCGATATTTTGCTTTCCTCTGAGTAGCCATTTTGACACCCTCCTCTGTATGTATTTGTATGTCATAGTGTTCCATAAAAACCCGTCCCCACTTCTCATAGCCTGTTTCAGTTTTATTGAGAATAGCACATCAATAAAATGGTATAACGGGACATGTTTTTGAACACCCTATACAAATAACAAAGGATATGCATGTTTGAACAGTGACACGCTTTTCAGGGAAATTTCCTGTCATGTAAACAAAATGAACCGAACTCAAACGTTATCAAACTTATGACACATAAATAACAACCACATGTTCCTGAAGGGTAATCGTCTTCTGCTTCATCGACGACACTATTTATGTAAGTATACGTCATCTCCAAGGAATTGTCACGTCCTCAAAGTGAGAACTGAAGTATAGTTTCCAAACATAACAAGATGGCATACTAATGAGCAGATTAAAAAAAACGTCCATTTTCTTATTTCACAAGGATACCGAATATTTCCTAAAGGCAACCAAACAAAGTGTGCAACTACAGTACATGCATCTCTCGACTCCTTGTGTTGTAAGTTTGTTCGTCAGCAGCCGACATATATCACGAAACAACTAGACCGACATTCATGTACACAGTATACCACAAGGTATGACCTTCTCATGTGATTGATGCTTTTTCAGAGAAAATGTGAAATATTTTCCAATTGCAAAAACTAACGAACATTTACTAAACTATAGTTACAAGAATGAAATGCTTAGACGAAAAATGCCTTGATCGTTTCTCTCACCAACGATCTACTAATGCTTCATGGAGACTCGTAGTAACGTTATAATATTGCCACAAAACGAATTCATGAAAACCTCAAATGATATCATAAGAAGAAAACCTGCCATGGATTATATACTTAGGTTTCGTTACATGTCCCATACCACATATATATTTAGTTTTTCCTCTTTTGTCCGTTTGTTTAAATGTTAATGTATCTGTAGTAGTATAAACATTTGTGTTTTCTATGTCTTTCATTCCTAAATAAATGAAGTTTGAAATTATTCAGAACTAGTTTAATTTTACTTCTAAAGCCATAAATTAAATGGGTTATTCGCACCTGAACCTTCTGCTTCTACATTAGTTTAGAAATCTTGGATTTTCACCTTTTGGCCCCTAGCATCACTGAAGAGTCCTATGAGGACGAAGCAGCTGTATGATGCAGTTTAATTAATTTATTTCGGCATACTGTATCTCTTACTAAATTTCAAAGGTGCAGCATATGTATGTGTTATGTCATCTTTAAACCAATTTCCAACTACCAATAGCGAAATGCTGTGTTCCAAAAACAGTTTAATACAAAGGAATTAAATCATTGAAGAACCTGTTATTATCAACATGCTCAGTTCAGTTACTTCTGTCGTGTAATAGTTTCAAATTCAAAAAATATCTGTAGATGATTTGGATGTTTGAAATCATACAATGTAATTGTTTCACTATCATCCAAACATTTCTTCATTTAAAACAATTAATATTTTTCCCATTTAGCTGCATGCACAAAATACATCGTACTCATCATCCATGTAAGTGACTGGGCTTATTATGTGACAAATTGTAACATTCTAGCATAATGCCCATCCAAAGCAGGAAGGATAAGTCTAACGACATTTTGATTTACAGTTTTGCTATAATACATTCGAAGTTGTTTCCCTTTGATTGGAAGGATACGAATCCGTCACTTCAAGACATTTTTTTTTATATTTTTGTTATTATCTATTTTTTCCTATAGTGATAATATTCAAGCTTTATTCCTCTAAACACCAGCAAGCATTCAGTAATTGAAATGAAAACAGGAATTTGGCAATGTTTAACCAAAATAAATGCCTGATTGTGTATCATTTCCGAAAAAATCAAAATGATCAATAATAATAAGGATACTAACTAAATGATCTTATAAGCTTGTTTTATTGACCTAGTTCATTGGTAATCTCAAAGCGATGTCCAGCTTACCTGGTGCTGCAATTTCAGCACTCAAAAATTAACATGTCTTGACATTTAAGACGTGTCGGAATACTCGTTTGTTCATTTTGGTTTCCCTAAGTTGTAATGTCAGTGAAAAGAAACAAACAATATATTCTTTACCTTTAATATCAAAACAATTTGATATTTATTTTATTCATAAATAACGCTTTAAGTTTACAAATATATGTGCACATACAATGAGAACATGATAACGTTAAAACTTCATATACATGTGAAATAAATGAACATAATTTTAGCTGATGTATTTTTAAATGTGTACTTAGGATTTTAACACGATACTTCTTCAGGTCACCATAATTAAAATTTAAAAAAAAGGAAAGAAATATATTATAACGCGAACGAAAACTTTAACAATCGTTATTTAACATTCCATACGACAATGAAACAACATAGTAAGTAACAGTGATATACGTTTACACCTCACTCGACACGTGTCCACTTGAGTTGACAATAGAGTTTTCCTGTGTGTTTGACCCATACGGTAATACAGTATCGTTCTCGGTTGTGGTACTAGTTGCTTTTGGTGTAGTCTCCGAATTTACCCCTCCGGATATATACAAAATACTGGAACAGACAGAAGATTCCATCATACAGTTAAAAACTCTGGTATATGTTAATGAAAGGATGACTCAAACATAGCAACGCAAGGAAGCCGGAAACATCCGAGGCTAAAGAAGCTATAGACGATATCATAATGTCAATATATTATCTCATACAGGAGTTTAAAACTGTTTTATTAGACCAGAAATATTTGAATAATCTCTTATAATAGGTGGAAGCGCTTAATTAAGAGATACAGTTTGACATTGTATCAGTAAATGTTGGTGTTTAACATCCTATTACTGTAACAGTTATGGTAATCTATGGACGTGCTAGGTTTTAGTGGTGGAGGGAAGCTGGAGTTTCCAGAGAAGACCCACTGGCATCAACGGCCAGTGCCAGAAAATTGCCTAAAGTATGCCTCAAATCCGAGATAGAAAGGTAGAGTCCTAGTGGTAGCAGAATGTCAATCACCCTAACCACTAGACCACAGCGGCCCCATGTATATATGTTATCTTGATTTTTGATAAACGCAAACTCAATTGCTCCCTGATAACAAAGTATGTTAATAAGACAACAACGGAATAATATAAGACTCTTTCATATGCGTGTATGTAGGATAGGGATATTCCACCCGAGGGGTCACAAAATGTGGTGAAACACGAGGCTTGCCGAGGGTTTTACCACATTTTGTGATCCCGAGGGTGGAATATCCCTATCCTACATACACACATAATGAAAGAGTCTTTTTCTCTCATATCAACTACCCGAATAAGCTCAAAAACCATGAAAATACGTTTTCACTGGCTACCATTTTGAAAATTTCAACTTTTTCCTTGGACTTTTTTGACGAAAACAAATTAGACAGCGAGATTAAGCATACCCTATATTTGCAAACAATGTTTGCTCATAAAATTTAATCTCACCTTTCTGGCGTTTAAGGTTAAAATTTTGTGAAAGGTTTTAAAGAGTAGCTGTAGTGCAAAACCATCTTTTGTGTATGGAAACATTGGTAAATAGTAGGTGAGATAATTCTCACGAAATTTTTTTTTTTTGTAAAAATTTCGAAGTTTTTGCCATTTTTCTAAATTTCACACCTGAACGCAAATCAGAAAATCCCCGATTTTGCCATACGGCCGGAAGTGACGTCACAACGGTGACCGCACTGATAGACTTGTGTAGTCTTTATATTAAAATTATATGAATCGTCAATCGTATCACGACTTGTTATTTGTATAGAGTCTTCTATTCAAGATTATGACACCTATTATATATCAAGGTTGTATGGAGTTCATTAATGACCCTACTGATAATTCCAAGGTGTTGTATGCCCAAGGGGGGCGTAATTAGTGGTGAGGGGGGTGGTGGGTCGGGAGTTCCACAGGTGTGCGACACACGTGGTCATGATCACTCGACCATAAATCAATAACCGGCGGACTCGCTAACATGATTAACAGGTTATTATTTTGCGGAAAGACTTCAAAACATTTACTTGATATGATTAGGTATTAATTTTCTCATATTTTATTTCATATAACCACGGACTTAGATTTGCTATCTAAGTCTGTGATATAACACCGCTAAAACGGCGTGTGTATTCACTGATGGTCACGTTGATTGCATGCACATATCAGCAGGAACTGATCGTAACACCTTTTAAAATGCACGCTGAAAAATTTTAATGCATGTCGGTCGGCTGTATAAATACAAAACTACCTAGAAACAACCTCAAACAAACAGATGAGGAAAAGGATATTTGTGTTGCTTTAGACCACGGACTTAGATATAATCTAATTCCGTGTATAGACTCAGAACTTCGAAAACCATATATTTTATTGGACTTCAAAGAAGAACAGTTAGTAACGTCATATGGAACGACAAGACCAGCCTTTTTATACGTACAATACGATGTACGTATATTGGAAAATAAGAATATATAACTTTTATCAATGCTTTCGACCTGTATAAACTGTTTTGACGGGTATCAAATTTCGACTTCTTTTATCCTTATATATGTTTGAGAAATTATAGGTGTGTATAAAAGTTAACAGCTTTCTATCCATTGATAATTTATTTATGTCTATGCAGTATAAAAAAAAACATTTCAAATCGTGAATATTGTAAAATAAATAGAATATGAGCGAAATCCTGATGTTACCTGTCTTCAGGCACATACATCGAAATAGAAATCAAGACAATGTATTTCGAATTCTGTTTGAGAAAAAATAAGATTAGATCTTTGAAAACCCCTGTGTTTTACTGTCAAGAAATGAACATGGAACATCTTTTGAAAATAAGATGAGAAGATTACTTAATTGGTTTTAATCACAGGCACTTGTGGCCAGGTGAATAGTCATCTAAATATATAGATAATTTGCAAAATATGAATAATTAAAACAAATATAAAAACTGACTTGAACAATTTTCTTTTTATGTCATTAATCATCTAAAACCATAATGAAAGCGGTTAAATTTCACAAAAAAAGAGTGTCTGATAGTCGATTTTTTGTTAAATTAAACCGCTTGACGTATCAAGCTGAAATTTGGCAATTATTTTCAATATGGTTTTAGATGAATTTATAACATAAAAAGAAAATTTGAAAATTCAGTTTTTATATTTTATTTCAATTATCATATTTCGCTATGTTATCTATATATTTCGATGGCTATTCTCCTGGCCACAAGTGCCTGTGGTTTTAATCCGCATTTTATTCATTAATGTTAAAGATAAAATATGAAAAAACTGTGATACCGACATACTAGGGACGTATATGTGCATATACATCCCTGAGACATATCAAGTGAGTTGACGGTGGGTTACGGAGATTTCAAAAGATACACGTGCACTCGATAGTCTATGTTCCAGTCGAGATCTACATGTAACAACAGATTAAGAGTACACATTTTGAAGTTATAAAGAGGGGATAATAACCGCAACATACTCAACTATTACAATTTAGTTAACTTTGATAGCCCCCCCCCCCCACCCCTGTCCAATGTAAAACTAGAAAAAATAATAATTAATAATAACAATTAATGAATGGATGAATTATTGTATGTACAATGTAAGTATGCATAATAGGTGTTGTACTCATGCATCGTATAGTATTTTTGCATATATCCTGTAAGTATGAAATGAAACTAGAATATATGTATGTAACTAGAATATATGTATGTATGTATGTGTGTGTGTGTGTGTGTGTGTGTGTGTGTGTGTGTGTGAGGGTGTGTGTGTGTGTGTGTGTGCGTGCGTGCGTGCGTGCGTGCGTGCGTGCGTGCGTGCGTGCGTGCGTGCGTGCGTGCGTGCATGCAAGTATATGTGTGCTTTGTATTTTATTCATGCATTATATTGTAATCTTGCATGCACTAATGCGTCGTATTATATGCATTGTATGTATGGACTGTATGTATGTATTGTATTTCATGTACGTATGTATGCTTGTGTGCACGTATGAAAGTGTATGTATGTAAAATGTACATGTAACTAGCTACTTGGTTCTGCCATTCATATGTGTTTAAATTAATTGACCTCCTGTTACACACACATTGTGTGTCTGGAGTGTACGAATAAACTTTGAAACTTTGAACTTTGTAATTACTTGCTATTTGAGTAACAAGTTAGTGTGAAGTTATCGAACTGACCAGGTAGATTATCACGCTAATCTGATTACGTAATATAATGGACACTAACATGAGATGTACAATATTCAAAGGTATTATTATAAGAGTCACATGAATCATTGGATAAATGATATGTATAACTGACATTATAAATGACACAGAGTATTACAATATGATAGCGCATATATATATATATGGGTCCATTAAAATGAATTTGAACAATCAATAAACACTATATTTATGCTAGAATCAAAATAAAGTTTTTTCTAATGACGATTTCAGATTATTCTCCCGACCCCCATATTATGGTACGTCCCTTAATTTCATTGTATAATACATTTTGAATCATTAATCAACCAGACTTACATATTACTATTATATATAGAGAGACATAGGACCCAATTTCTTGTGTTCCTGTTGTGACGTCACCAATACGTGTGCACAACTTTTAGCGGTTCGCGGTGCGCTTAATTAGCGTTTGGCAAAACAGGTAAAAAACCAAACTTCAACCTGTCGTAACTTTGTAACCGGTCGGCCGATTTCGATGCGGTTTTCGACAATGTATTAATGCCGACACAACGAGTCTGATCATTTCAGTTTCTATTTGCACTACAGTTACTCTTTAATTTCATCACGCCGTCGTTTTCTCTTTCCGGCATCAGAATTTACCGTATTCGTGACGTCACGTCATTGTTGAGCCATTGTGACGTCACGTCGCGTGATATGCTATGTAAGATAGATTTTTCTTACTTAGCTTTCTTACATGGGCAAACTCTATCCGACATGGCGAGATATGAGAGAAAAATGGGTCATGTGACTAATGTTGACAATTACGGCATAAAACTGTTCTTACTGGTTCAACGAATTAAAACGTAATTTCCATTTCAATGTATAAAAAAGAACTAACGTAATCAAGTTGTATGGCTGATTATGGTATGGAATGTATATATATTCAGGTATATTCAGGTATATCGACGATGTGTTATCTATAAACAACAAGAAGATTGCTGACCTAGTCGATCATATATACCCTACTGAACTTGAGATTAAAGACACAACAGACTCTCCTACATCAGCTTCTTACCTCGATCTTTACTTAAGCTATGACTAACACGGGCAACTTACTACTAAGGTGTATAATAATCGTGACGATTGCGATTTTCCGATCGTGATCTTTCCCTTTCTTGAGTGTAACATCCCTGCTTCTCCATCCTATGGTGTTTACATGTCGCAGTTTATTAGTTGTTCTAGGGCTTGCTCTGAATATCGAGATTTTCGTGATAGATGTCAACTGCTGACGAACAAACTTACGGCACAGGGATGCGAGAGATGCAGGTTGATGAAAAAGTTATATGGTCGCCATCTTGATCTCATCGAGAAATTTTCTGTATCTTTGTGTGATATGAAGATGGACGTTTTTCAGTTTGCTTGTTAGTGTGTTTCCTTGTGATGACAATGATTGCTCGGTTCTCATTTTGAGGATTGATGCTTACTTGGATTTAACCAAGATTCATATGGCGGGTGTCGTCGAAGAGGACGCTTACTCTTCCGGAACACATGGTCTTATTCTCTTGTGCTTTTACGAGAGTCTCCATGTACATATTTCCTTTGTTCCTATTTTGCCCCTAGTTTAATCGATTTGAATTCGGATTATAGTTTTGTTGACAATTTGGTATTCTCTGATTTTTTTTTTTCATTACAACCTAGGATGAAAGGGTAAGGGGCATTGGTGTCACATATATTAATATTTTATTTATATTGATATTAGCATTGTCACTGCACAGAGACTAGATCAAGCTCTTGTGGCAAATGGACGTTATTTCCCGATAACATACACTGGGACATTGTGACGTCATCATCGTTATGACATCATAATTGTAGCACTGGAGAATGTCAATGGATGGCTGATCTCTGTCTGGATTTACCCTGACTTTGAAACATGTTTTGATTAATACTACATGTCTGCAAGAAAATGTAAATATAAAGAAAGGTGTCATAATTTTTTACATTCGTTGGTGTGTAATATACATTGGCTTCCTACATAATCAACATGGTGGGCCCCAATCTTTGATTAAAAGTGCTACTCATTATGAAGATATTTTACTTAAGTGTTGTATGTAATACCTTCCCCGATACATTTAACTGTATATTTTACTCTGTTGATTAATTTTCAAGGAACATAAAAACAACACAGCTTTAAATTTCATCTTCACCTGTAACATCTGTAACTATGACAACATAAAATGCATATTTCCCTTTAAAGTCATTTGATTATTGCAAACTAAATTTCGCACGTTCAAACAATTTCGTAAGAATTATATGAATTGAATCATATCATATTGACTAATTAATCGTTAATATCTTTATCGGTATATACAGTCTCACAACTTATTTTGCTATCCTTTGATTTTTGATTATCTTAAAATTATCCTGAAATATATTAAAAGATTTTACTTACATAACCATAATTAAAACGAAAAAGTAAAGGCCTGACGCCACCAGGTAAGGGAATCCTCGCAGTATGTCGACAGTGGCTTGGTATATATTGGTGGACAGGGAGTTGCCAGCTAGAACCGTTACGATCTTAACCAGCTGATATATCATAAAGAACGATCCTAAAATAAAATAAATATTAATTGAAAAGCGTACTCTAAAAATTTGATTCAGCAAAAAAAAGAAAATTATATTGAGTGTTTTAATCATTTGACATCTACGATAATGCCCACTTGCTACAAACCAGACAATAATAAGAATTTCTACAAATTGTATTTCATTCGTGATGATATGCAGTATGCTTCCCCAATCGAAATATGATTACAATAAAGTTTATTGACAGTTATCATCCAGGACTTATCCTGTCGAATTTCTGTATGAACAATTTAACATCTTATTTTGTATTACCATCAGCTTTCAGTTAAGAACTGTATGATAGAATTAATTACTATATTCTAGCCTTGGGAATCATAGTAAAGAATCCTTTCCCTATTTAGCCATGTTATCGCGAAACAGTGGTAGCTTTGTTGTTTACAAATGGGTAATTACTCACCTTGTTTACTGTCAACTACCATCCGGGACATTGCAGACCGGATAACGACACCTTGTAACAGGGAGAGCACTCCAACACTTGTTCCTGGATAAACAGACCTTGGAAAGTCGTTCATTATGAATACAGTTTAATATAAGCCCAGACAAAGTTTTGATAACCCTTCTTATTTCAATATGAACACATTGATTTATATCAATATTTTCTGTTTGCAGTTAAATCATACTCTCATGAACATTTATCTCTGCACATACACAAGTTGTTTCTTGGATTGACTTATCTGAAGTACTGGTGGTACAAATGTCATCTCTGTAGGGTTGCAGATACAGTTCATACGACTTACATGCAGGGCAGTAGGTACAGTCTATACGACTTACCAGCAGGGCATTAATAAAAATAAACATGCCTTCATACACATGACGTGCAAGACGTTTGATAACAATCATTTTATATATTTATAAAACTATGTATTTGTATTTAAATATTTAAAGGACAAGGATTGCATTTCCTTACCGAGATAAAGCATCCAGGAATGCGACGCCAAGCCTATTATGACGTTGTCGCTAATCGATGACAAAAGTCCTATGATTGACAAAGGTTCATCTCTCCCGTGTTTCACGAATAATTTTAACAATATTGCTCCTAATGCTGTGTGAATCAATGAGGAAGACGCCGAGTACCATCCAATGCTTTTGGAATTCCAACAGAAAGGAAACCCCATGTAGAAGATTGTTGATATTCCAGAAACAGCCATACCCGAAAATTCCAGAGAGATATATATAGAAAAACAGAAAAGAAATTTCCATCGTTTATTACCATGAATCTGTGTTCTGTCATATAAGAATGACACAGATTCTTTAAAAAGAACAAAAGTCGATTTATTTTGGGTCTTCCTTTCCAATGTTTCCGGCACAAAACTTAAAATAAAGATTGCTAGCAAAAAGTTTAAACCTGCTGTCAATACTACAGGGAAAAAATATCCCATACTTGCTATCATGTATCCTGTTCCAAGTTTGGCTCCAAAAGTTCCGATGCCAAGAAACACATCAACTAATGCAAATGCTGTCGTTCGATTGTGGTTTCTACTTGTAGTATCAGCTATGCTAGCGTCATTTGCAATGCTGAATAAGTATCTACACCCCGTTAAACCTTCCACAGCGGCCGCAATGGCAAAAAAGTACATGGGTAACTTCAGATAAATTGTCATAGCTTTAATTCCGTACTGTACACACGTCCCGACCGTAGAAATTAAGAACAATGGTTTGCGACCTATTTTATCAGAATATATCCCAAACAACATTACTACTGGTATGGTTGGTACGTGTTCGGCTATATTGCAATAAAACGACCATTTTGCTGCAAGTTTTTCACCTAATTCCTCTTCTAAAGTCGACCCATTAACATGTCGACCGCATGAATTTTCAGTTCTGTTTCGATGCCGAGTGACCGTTGTGTTGGAAGTTTTAGATAAATCTCTCGTAAACTGGATTACGTATTGGGCTTTAGCTTCTGACCCAAAGTCTAACACCAATGACGAGAACACTACAGCTACCACAAAAGCAGCGTTACTTGTTACCGGGCTAATAGGTTTCACATGACTCCCACTTTTGACTCCGGTTGAGTTTGCATTGCTTAAAAGTGGACTATGTTCTTCCTTGCGTCCCATTATGATCTATTTAGGAGCCATATACTGAGAACACTGATGTAATTTTGAAAGACTTATAAGACCCTGTCTTTTTGGTGTGTGTTCCATAATTATGAATTGCAGTTGGACGAAACAGATGTTTACGTTGTGTTTACTCCGTATGATGACTGTTTGCGTGTGTGTATTGTATCTATCACGAGGTATCCATGATGACCTTGGTCGAAAGATAAATATACAATGTATCTATGAATGTATATATCTATTCCTCTATATCAATAAACATATAAATGAAATGCATTTATCTCACCTACTTATAAGTTGTTATTGAATATATACAAATGTAATTCAAATTGTCAAGTTTAAGGAATCAATTTTTATTATTGATATATTTACTTTTGTTTATCTAATCATTTAATAGTTTGGCATCAAAATATCGCTGTCAAAATAGGACCAACGATGGTGTATTAAAACATGCATCAACAAACATGAATGGATTGAAGCGCATCGTATTTATAATATTTAAAAATAAATACAGAATATTTATAAATTGATCATAGAACAGAAGCATATACGACAAATATTATCTTGATTTTTTCTGGTATTTGTTTTAATTTTGCCGCATGGTAAGATATGTAATGTAATTCCTAGGAGGACGAAACAGCTGTATGATGCAGTTTAATTAATTTTTGAGGCATACTGTATCTATGACTAAATTTAAAAGGTGTAGCATATGTGTGTGTTACGTCATCTACTACTGAACATGTATGTGTTTGGATACATTTTTGTTTTACATTTATGTCATCAGATGTTTTATTGCAGAGGATATTTGACATGCATTTGAGGTATGCATGTGTTATACAATCGCCTCTCAATATCATGATAGTGATAAGCTAATCTTCTTCCCTAAGCTCTATGATTACGTTGTCAATTCGGTCATCTGTACGATAATAAAACATCGTATCTAATCATATTGAAAATAGCATTATAAACATGCATGGTTAGTTGTAACAGACGCGATGTTAAAACTACGGTTGACATTATAGATAATTATCGGGTAGATTAACGGCTTCCTAGCATATTAATCACATATACATGATGAACCGGAAGGCTCTTACTCTTACGGAACTTCTGGGGGATAAAAATCAGAGAATATAAAAGCGTCAACAAAACCATAATCAGAACTCAAAATCGATTAAACTAGAGGAAAAATAGAAACAAAGGAAAGATTTACATGGAGACCCTAGTAAAACACAAGAGAATTAGACCCAAACTATGGGCAAGTTTTATGGTCGCCATCTTTGTCTTATTTAGAAAATGTTTGTATCCTTTGGTAATTAGTTACCTTACTTGTTGTGATTGACAATGATGACTCGGTTCTCATTTTGAGGACTTGATGCTTATTAGGATGTGACCAGGATTTACATGGCGGGTGTCGTCGATTAAGCAGAAGACGCCTACTCTTCCGGAACACCTGATCTTATTCTCTTGTACTTTTACAAAGGTATCCATTTAAATCTTTCCTTTGTTCCTAGTTTAATCGATTTTGAGTTCGGATTATAATTTTGTTCACGCTTCGGTATTCTCTTATTATTTTTCTTAAATAGTCTGTAAGTGATTGATAATTTTCTTCGTAACTCGAAATTATCGTATGTTGTTTGTATTTTGATCTTGAACAATTTTCACCAGGTTCCTTGTCTTGTATCTTATACTTGTGTGGTTATATTTATCTTTTATCACGAGGCATTTTTTTAATGTTTATATAATATGTTAGCGCTCAAACTGCTGCCTGCAGTTGGTCCTATTGTGTAAACCCGATTTATAGTTAGATGTCTGTTCTTAAAATAAGCACAAATTAAGAGTTCGCTAATTGCGGCCGCGATGTCCTTGTCCCTGTGGGGCAAACATTTGTGAACGTTTCATAGTTTTCTCATACCTGATTCAAATCCACGTGCACACGACTGTCAACAATATAGTACGGTAAATATTTAGTTTTGTACACAACTAATCTGGGAGACCTATATATAGAAATGAGACCTATATATAGAAAAAGTTAACTAAAGTGGAAGACACAACGACAATGGCGTGAACAACTTCATACAACTCCCTCCACGGAGTTATTGAAAGGTCCTTACAATGAGGGCTGGAATGATTGACAGCTGTTGAGATCTTCGTCCTGATGTAGAAGCAACCCCAGTTCAACAGCATTCATTTCAACACATTACAAATGCTGTCATTTATGTCTATTTGAACCATCTGATGTTGAAGTAGAAGGTACATTATATATATTCTGTTATATAAAAAAAAAACAGAAAATGCCGGTGCGTCAAAACCATAATCGGAACTCAAAATCGATTAAACAAGGGGCAAAATACCACAAAGGGAAGATCCATATGGAGACCCTTTTAAAAGTACGAGAGAATAAGACCAGGTGTTCCGGAAGAGTGTCTTCTGCTTCTTCGACGACACCCGTCATGTAAATCTTGGTCACATTCAATTAAAAATCAAGTCCTTGAAATGAGAACCGAGTCATCAATGTCAATCAAAACAATTAACCACACTGATGAGCATACTCAAAAACGCCCTTCTTCATATCACATAGATAATATGTTCATTATTTTAGAGAAACTTTTCTGGTGATGATATTCACTAAAGAAAGATAATTAAGGAGAGGAACTCTGAATACCAACTCCATTAGACCGAGTTAGCTCTGGCCTACACAGATATATATATCTATCAAAATGACTACTTCTAGTGTCAGGGCCAGAGGAAACTCGGGCTTCATCATACATCTATCTGTCGAAATGTCATAGTCTGATGTTGAGACCAGAGGAAACTCGGGCTACACCAAACATTTATCTATCAAAATGTCTAAGTCTGGTGTTAGGGCCAGAGTAAACTCAACGTACACCAGTCGTGTGGTAAAGTTGTCTTGCATAATGTATAGAAAAATTTAAAACTGAATGCACAAAATATTACCTTCAAACATTAATCAAACACTCTTTTTCAACAAAAATTGCATACATTGTAAGCATTTAAAGAAAAAACGCAGTCATCTTCAGTTGCTAACTTCAAAAATGTGAACTCTGGATCAATTTCCGGCATCATGTTGGATCGATTTCGATATTGGGAAATCTACTCTTGGCAAATGCTTATTTCTTACATGATAAAAACACTTGCCTTTCTTCTGAAGTAATGCTTTAGAGAGGCATTATGGCAGTACTATGTTTTTATGCTTGTTTAGAATTAATGTATCTATGAACTAAACGTATTATCTTGTGGAAAATTAATGGGTGATTTACGCTGAAAGATGTTCTTAAAAACGTTAATTAATAATTATAAAAGGGAATCACTATTTGTTGATCAACGAGTTGCACATGTAAATTGTTTGCGTTACATATGATAGCGCATGCGCATTACAAGCTACATCGGTAAACAAAAATATGGCTACCCGCGTGACCTACATGTCACTTCCAAGCGAAAAGTTGCCGAATGCATGGAATGGTCAAAACATAACGCAATGATTATATTACGAAAGCCTAATGAGGGATGGGAAGTATTCAAGAGGGAAACTGCCCCACTGTTTGCATGGTACAGTTTTCTTCTGTGCAAACGGTACACACAGCTTTGATTTCGTTTTGGGGCCTCACAAGGGATAACGCTTTCATTCCTCTATTACATGAAATGCGTGTGTAAAACTTAAAGCGTGTTTTGTAATAATCCGTGTATAATATTCCAGTTAAACGGCATTATTGAATTATATTGCTGAAGAGAAAGACCTTTTCATTACAAGATAAAACGTATCGGGTGGGGGTCTTTTGTTTACCTTGTAAAATATGGAAGGTACAGATATCATCGGGTTGTGACCCCGGTATTGAATTTGATACGAATCAAAATATATGCATAAACGAAGTCATTATTAACAAGAATCAATATACATGTATGTCCCATGCCTGCAGTTGTGTTGAAAATGTCAACAAACCCTTTTAATTGAATTTAAAAAAAAAATAAAGAACGAAAAAATAAAATGAAAACGGAGCTATCATAATATTTTCCAATGGATTAAGTATTGGACAATCAGATAGGTATCTTGACAAGTTCCAAATTTGATATACATATTCTACATGTTTAGTTTGTGGTGCGTCATATGAGTGTACGGAATTCCGTGATATAAAATTGTAAGAGTTATAACGTATGCTGGCGCTGAAAGTTGGATAGATTTTAGATGAATATATAGATAGTTTGAAAACAAAACTTCAAGACATTTCTTTAAAACATAAAACATTAATCGGAAGGTGGGGGAGGGTTAGGTATAAAACAAAACAAAATCAGAGAATACCAAAACGTCAACAAAACCATAATCCGACTCAAAATCGAATAAACTTAGAGGCAAAATAGGAACAAAGGAAATATTTACATGTGTAGACCCTTGTAAAAGTACAAGAGAATTAGACCAGGTGTTCCGGAAGAGTAAGCGTCATGAATGTGTAATGTTTAAGGTCAAAGACTTAACGGAATAGAAAGATTACAAACATCGACGTCATGTATAGAAAATCCTGTCAAACCTGCCATGTGTGTATATTTTTCCAGTCAGAAATATTAAGCGTTTCCTTCTTGAGTCTATAAACATCCTGCCTATGCCATTGCACACCTAAAACCTGTTAATAGGGACAAACAAACCCTTTCCAGAGAACGCTTAACTGACCGCTCCTTTAAACACGTCTGTACGCGTTGATATTTTGGTTATTTTCAAAGAAGAGATTTTACATATAGTAATGCATCACTGACCGTTTCGTAAGTGTAGGCGGACTTTATTGATTAAAAGAGCCAGTCAGAGAGAATCTTCGGTTAGCATGGCACTTTTCTGTTACTCTTAATTCAATGCCGTTTCAAAGTCACACAGGGGAAAACAGGACACAATAAATCTTCGATATTCGCTTAAACAATTTTCATTCCTTTTTTAAAAAATTTCTTCATAGACAATGTAGGTCTATTTTCTGGGGGAAAGTTGTTTTAGGGTCTTTCTCGAAATTCTCGAGCTAACGTAAATGTTTCCTCGATCTTAACTTATATATGACCAAAGCGGGCAACTTCCTACTAAACTATATGATAGACGTGATAATTTCGATTTTACGATCGTGAACTTTCCTTTTCTTGATAGTAATATCCCACCTTCTCCATTCTATTATGTTTACATGAAGCAGTTGATCTGTTATTCTAGGGCTTGCTCTGAATATCGAGATTTTCGTGATAGATGTCAACTGCTGACGAACAAACTTACGGCACAGGGATTCGAGAGATGCAGGTTGATAAAGATTATGGATAAGTTTTATTGTTGCCATCTTCATCTCATCGTCAAAGTTAGTTTATACAACTTATATTAATCACTCTTGCTGGCTCGGATGTTAGCGCGAGAGCGGTTATTGTGGGAGGAAACCGGAGTACCCGGACAAACTCCAATTCTCTGATTGTTTTAGGTTTTGAAATTTAGGGTGGCTACTGCATCATGAAGAGAACTTGTTGAACATTAAAGACAGTGAGGATACATAGTAGGTATCATTCGAATACAGCACTGAAAGCAAATAAAACACTTCATGAACCCCCATAAAATTCGAAAGAGTAGCATGATACCTATGAGTCGTACCATCTATCCAAAATTAGCAATATACAAAACATGATCATTACCTAACCTTGATTCTTTTGTTACGATGCAAAGCTGTGAACAACAATTGTAATCAGCGAATCAGAGTATACCTCTCTGCATATATAAACTGCCCGCAAGTGTCACTCGCTATCGTTATCCGTTGACTTCTCTCGTGCAAGGCTAGGGTAAGTGAAGTTTTGTAACTCTATAAAACGCTATTCCTATCTTCATAGAGATGTTATAAGTTTAAAATGATCAAATTAGATTTTACAACAGCTGTTCAGCTTTTGAAATACCATCATTTAGTCTTACTTCCTTGTTTCATTTATTATTTAGCATATTTATTCCTTAGTTTAAGATAAAACATCAAACGATGTTTTGTTACTATGCTGATAACGATATTTTCAAATGATCGCCATAAGTACATGTATCTCAATTTTTTTAGCGAATATGTGACCTTTTTTATTTGTTTGTTTATCTTTTCTTTGTTAACAAATGAAAAAGATATATTTACAAAAACTAATTTATTCAAACTTTCTTCAAACCAGAAAAAAAACTTGGTGCTTACAGGTAATTTTATCTTTAAGGATAAGAATTCGGTATGAAAAACAATCGCCTTCGCTAAACCAAGCGAAAAAGCGGCAAGTAAAAATGTGGGAAAACTCCCAAATGTACATAATTATTTTCTTCTTTATGTACTCTTTTTGAGTTTGTCCAAAGCGTCGAATTTAATTTTGATGTCATTTTGAACATCATTTGCCCTTAATTCAGATACTAATCAAGGGAATCACATATACTTGTATTTGAAGATTGGAAGTTGTGAGTTGGAGAAACGTAGATTATCAAGATTATGTATCTAAACTGCATCTGTACGCTAGTAAAACATGTTCAACAATACGAAATTATATAAAATATATCCTTAACAATATCTAGAAGGCCATGTTGACACCGACGTTGGTTTGTTGTGAATCTAACGACGGATATGCTCTGATTCTAACTTTGTCGCAACCTGACTTTTCGAGGTCAATTTTTATTAAATTGAGCTGTCACAAAAGTATCATTGTTCGTGAAACGTTTTTTAAGATATATCTTTGTTGCGTTTAATAAAAACAAATCAGAGAATACCAAAGCGTCAACAACACCATAACCAGAATTCAAAATCGATAAAACTAGAGGCAAAATATGAACAAAGGAAAGACTTACATTGAGACAACAAAATTTAAAAAAAAATAAACTAGAAAATTACTTCTTTTTCTTCTCCAAAACCTGTGAAGCATTTATAGAATTTATATTTGCGGCCATCTAGTATTTATACGTGTTACTAAAAAATTAGAGTTTTTATTTGCCTGGTGTCTAATTTCAATCTGCAAGATATGTACACACAGTAGGATGTTATTAAAACACCTGGTGCCAGAGCAACATTATTTCAGTAGTTGACATTGATACATGATCATAGATTAATAGGGGCAAAGATACGATAGTAAGTTGGTTGCCCTGATCAACTTTGATACTCACTACGATGTCATCCACTGATGTATTATCTGTATATGAGGGGGAGGGGCATCAGAACAGGTGTTTTATTTTTCTGGTCCACCTGGACACACTTGTTAAAAATGTGATGAATTTAATCACTAGGAGGACGAAACAGCTGTATGATGAAGTTTAATTCAATTTTTCGGAATACTGTATCTATTATTAAATTTAAAAGGTGCACCATATGTTTGTGTTACGTCATCTTTAAGGACATTTATCAATCTCTAATTATTAAGTCAAAGGTCATGGTGAAACTATATACTTTGGTCTGTAATGATACGAAACAAAATTGTTTGCTACATTGTATATAGGGAGTTATGTCTCGATTAATGGGTTATTTTTATGACAGAAAAATATTAATATTAATGTGTATAAATATCTAAGGGGGGGTCTCTGATTGATTTAGAATGTGCTTGTTTCAACAGCATATCAATTCAACTTTATAAAATCCTTTGATTAATTTCTTTAAAATGTATTAAAAAAACACGCATCAATACCTTTTACCTGTGAACACATAAATGCTCATATCCATTTTTATATGTATAACGATACAAGTGAAATAAACATGTTTTTTAACCTACAATGTAACTGAAATACTGGACAATTACCGTACAGATACTAGTAAAAAAAATAAACAAATGCCTATGATTATATCCATTTGTGTATAAGTTGACACAATCCACTATTGTATCTAGATAAATAGTTTTCTTAACTTGGGATGTTAGAGTTTGAACGCTACAATGATTTTAGTACTTTGATTTAGAAATTTTTTTTTTTTTCTCTGGAAGAGAAGAAGGTCCTTTTTGACTCTTGACATATCGGGTCTGTCTCTGCCAGAAAAGTCCGTGCTTGCCAAGTGTGGATTGAATCTGATTTAACCATTATAGTGTTTATTAATATTTGCTCTAGGTAATGATTCAATTCAATTGGCACAAAAAAACTCTGGTATACAAACGTTCATATTTAATGTCAATCATTATTTTAGCCATTTCTCCATTAAAAGATTCCGTTAAATTCTAATTGCGCTAATAACAGTTACAGTATATTGGTTTCTACAGCAACAATTTCGAGTGCGCTTATCTGTAATGCTTTTGGTGCGCAAAAATAAGTACGTAAAAAAATAAATAGAGTTTTTCAATGGTTTCCCGTTAAATATCAAATATATTTCACGAGTATGGCAGATTTATTTATATTTTCACGAGTGCGTAGCACTGTCATACGAGGGAAATATATTTGATATTTATTGTGAAACTATTGAATTTTCCTTTTTATTACATTTTCGAAATTCCCATAAATCTAATTTCATTTATATAATTACGGTTACAACAGTTGGGGACGGAATGTCTAAGGCTTATATAATGTTAATGTGCCACAGGATGAAGTTCTACTTTTTGTTCAAAATAGTTCTATATCAAAAATACAAAAACATTAATAAAATTCATTAGATATCTTTTAATTTAATAACAAAATAATAGTACACAATAGTGCGCCATGATATCGGACCGAAACTTGTATCATCACTAATGATGATATAATATTTCTTATATTATCACTAGTGAAGATATAAGCAGTGATGATATAAGTTTTATCAAGCTGATATTTTCTGATATTCCACTAGTATAAATGTAATAAACTGTTATATCATTCAGTATTTCATTAAAAAATTGTTAACTGATACATCCTGTACGTAGTTTAGATAGATGACTACCGGGTATGTTACAGACATTATCTTTGTATATAGGTGTTATTGTATAACATGCATGTTTCATATTTCCACAACTCATTCATTAGCAGCTTAATGTGCGTAAAAATTATATTAGTATAATGTTTTTTTGTTTTGTTTTGTTTTATTTTATTATATTACAAAGAATATGTATGGTAGAAACATGGCGTACACGTGTAGATGTTGTTAACATGAGTATCAAATTCCATATCACAGTCATTGTTTAAAATATTTTTACTTTGTGTGTGTAATTTTTCCTTAAGCACTCACTATACATGAAAAAATAATAAATATAAAACCATTGTGAGACTATTACTTTGTTATTTATATTGAGTTATATACTTAACTGATGATAATATAGCATTTATTTACGCATTTGCTTGGAAATTCGTATTTTCTTTGACATTTATATGAAACATTATTTTCAAAAACGTTGGATAAAATGAAATATTCGTCGGTTGTTAAGTAATTATAAGTATATAAACTAAGTACATCATATTTACAAAATGTGAAACACTGTATGGAAATCTTTTAAACAATTCAATGAATAGCATATTTGAGTAATCACATTCTGTACAAATGTAAATTCAGTTTACGTTTTAAACTCCAGCGATTTTTTTTTTAATTCCTGAAATAGTTCATACTGATTTTCGCTCTTGATCCTCATACGGGGTATAAATTGCAAAAATAATTATAAATTATCATTTTACAAGAAAATGTGTTTTGCGATTAAGGAAATTCAAAAGGAACCCGGAACTTCTAAAAATTTGCAGGCGAACCCAAATTATAGTCAGCGGTAGTAGTGGTATCTGCTATAATTACAATCATGCCAAGGAAAAATTGCATCAATTCCCGATTGAATCGTGTTAATTAATTTCAAAAATAGGTTTATCACTACTCCTAAGTACATGCAACCTGATACCTTATATGTCTAGCAAATATTATATCATGTCTACCTATTATGGCAGTAATGTGTGTTCGGTCGATATCAATTGCTTGTTATAAAAAGTCATCAGAAGAGTATTTACCTGGTAAATTCATCTGGTGATACGCATATACAGCATTATGTATTTGGATGAAATATAAAATATTTGCTTGCTGAATATGGACAAAGGCAAGTGTACGCTAAGCCGTCTAATATTATTTTTGTGAATTTGAGAAAATAGATACCTTTATCATTGAAATGATGTTTACCATCCTTTGTATGGATACGGCCTTGGTTTACCGGTTAGCAACCTAGTGTTATTTCTACCCTCTCATTTCCAGTTGACTTAACATCCTTCCTTTCAGCTGCCCAGAGGAAACCCTGCGTGTAATTACACAGGGTTGAAAAAGCTCCACATTCTTATATTTCAGTCAAAGTATTCCAATCAAAAAGTCTATTATTCGAATAGAACGCGTGTAAAATAGTTTAATGGGCCATATCATTGCTTCTGGTTTATAAACTATGCAAATTGATGTCTATCTACGATTAACACACGAAAATGCTCAATTTTCTTTATAAATATTTCAGTACATAGTGGATATATATGAGTGCGCCAGTGTTATAAGCCAGTTAGCGTTAGATGATATTAGTAACATTAAGTTCTTCTCCCGAAGCGTATGAAATTGTGTGAAGGAGAGAATGTCACCGATTGGCATGGCCAGATTATCATTGGGGTGTGCTTACGTCTGGCGATACTGTTAGAAAATCGATTCGATGAGATATCGGCTATGCGTGCCGATGTATAGTAGTGGATGAGACTTGTTAGCATTTTACAGTGTACCGCTGATTAGACCTGAACGGAAGGTGACAAAATTTAACCACGGTTTCTCGGACTGTGTACGACAACAGAGCATGCTAGTGAATTGAGATAGGAAAGCATCCTCTCCGCCATAGCTGGGCGGTCTAGAAAATACATTCAAGCAAAGTAGTTTGAATACAAACTTCATCTTTTTGCAGAAGATTTTTTCTGCAATACAGCTGCTCTGCTTGACTGTAAGATAGAAAGTGAGCAGACGACAGATGTCCACGGTTTTGATGGATGACGGTCCTTCACATCCAGCTCGTCATGTCGCAGTAGGGAAACGCTGCCACGATCAAATGAGTCAACTCGGCTACGACAGCAGGTTAGTAGACTGTGGGGGGGGGGGGTTATTTGGGGAGGTCATTGGTTTATTGTTCGGGATTATAAACACACTACCGCGGCCATCTTTGTTACTGGGAACCTGTGGAGTCCCGCATGAGCCTCAATCAATAGCCCAGTTGCATCGACGGTTTCCATTTATTGACCGAAAAGTGTCTCCATGTTCTGCAAATGTGACGTGGGTTTGATTCCTTCGTCAGCAGTTCTACACACGAACTGATGAATGATAATAGGATATCCATGCTATATCAAATGCTTCATACAAAATACGGTAAAAAATGTTATGAAATATTGATAAATATAAGTTGTTCAACATCATTGGTGCTAATGCTAACCTTATACTATGAACTAAAGTAGAACGTCCATGTACATGTATATAATAATATCGTAGTATTCGTAGCATAACAATGATTCCATATAGATGAGCATGACAATATTTATACTATTCAATACCATAGTTAATACGATTACAAACGACAGCCTTTCTGTAGTGGGGTAAATATCCGCTTACTAGTTATTAGTACATTTCTCATTTTTCTGATTTTTGTCTCGATGAGTATGTAATTTTTCGCTATGCAACAGTGAGAATGTCATACTAGATGAGTTTGAATACAAAAATATCTTGGAAAAATCTGAATATGTGAGGCAACGCTTGAATGGTTAAATTACTTTAACTACATTGTATAGAGACTTGTGAATAAGTTCACTTCACAACTTTCTGTTCGAACCAGCCCTTCCCACGCACGCCAGCAAGCATGTATAATCATCGGTGTGATAATGGTTTATCATACCTTATACTGAGCTACGTCATGATTTAATGAACTTTGAAAAATTTGTGTCAGTCAGTTATAGTTACGCACATGTTACCTACTAAATACCTTCTTTTAAATGTTTTCATAGTAGTGTTTGACAACAGTTACGAACTACGTCATGATCTAATTATCAGATATAAAAAGTCTATATATGTCTCAGTGTGTGAACCTTCTTTTAAATGCTTTCGTAGTAGTTACAAGTTTCGTCATGATTTAATTATCAGATATAAATGGTCTATATGTGTGTCAGTGTGTGAACCTTCTTTTAAATGCTTTCGTAGTAGTTACGAGTTACGTCATGATTTAATTATCAGATATAAATAGTCTATATGTGTGTCAGTGTGTGAACCTTCTTTTAAATGCTTTCGCAGTAGTTACGAGTTACGTCATGATTTAATTATCAGATATAAATAGTCTATATATGTCTCAGTGTGTGAACCTTCTTTTAAATACTTTCGTAGTAGTTACGAGTTACGTCATGATTTAATTATCAGATATAAATAGTCTATATGTGTGTCAGTGTGTGAACCTTCTTTTAAATGCTTTCGTAGTATTAATCAACAGTCAGCAATGCAGCACAAGTCATTCTCTCTATGTAGGTGTAAGTGACAGTTTCAATGTTGCAGGTTGATGAAGACAATAATAAGCAAGTTCTATGGTTGCCATCTTGAACTCATCGAGAAATATTCTGTATCTTTGTGTGATATGAAGATGGACGTTTTTGAATTTGCTTGTTAGTGTGTTAACTTGTTGTGATTGACAATGATGACTCGGTTCTCATTTTTTTTTTTTACGTGGATGTGACAAATATTTATATGACGGGTGTCGTTGATGAAGCAGAAGACGCGTATTATTCTGGAATACCTGGTCTTATTATCTTGCACTTTTACGAGGGTCTCCATGTAAATCTTTCCTATGTTCATATTTTGCCTCTAGTTAAAACGATTTTGAGTTCGGATTATGGTTTTGTTGACGTTTTGGTATTCTATGATTTTTTTTTAAACACGCAGAATATTTAATATTTAATTCATGGCATAACAGTTACAGTTAGCACTGAATTTACTCTTACACACTATACTACAGTTACATTAATTTACCTAGTCTTTTTACCGATCAATGCCGATGTAATAGTTTTCATATTCCTTCAAACGGTCATGATCACAAAAGGGAAACATGCGTTTAAATGAGGCATAGAAAGTTAGTCGCTAAGAATTTTTGGGATCTGATAATTTTTGGGATCAGGTCTTTTCATCAGAAAAATTGATGTCTGTCATGAAAATTCCTGTGCTGATTTTTCATCAATGCGACTGATAAAGGACGTGAGCCAGAATAAAAAGCTAATTGAATCGCAATGAAGCGTTACCATACAGATAATAAAAAATATGATGTTTTCTTTACAGGTTTCAGTTCTAAAGCAAATACTATTTATCATCTTAGGTTTCAAGTACAAACAATCATATTGGTATGACCTGACACAATCGAATTTACTTTTCTTAAGATTTTGAAATGGACAAACGTTTGTACAGCTATGGGTTTTCCTTATAGTTTTCAGTTAGCAAATAGTCTATTTATCATCATCTGAGCTTGTTTAACAGTTTTAAATGGACAAACACTATTAAAGATGTGGATTGTAATAAGTTTTCCTTCGGCAAATTTATTTACCTTAATTGCTTTCTGAACAGGCCTCAGCGATCAAACATACATACAATTCCCTATCTGGAGTTTCATTAAAGTTTCAATGGAAATACATTGATTATTAGTAGAGCTTCCATAAACAATTTCAATGAGAATCATTCATAGAACTTTCCACGTCATTTCATCTTAGCATTAATAAAATTTTGAATAAGCCAATAATTAAGTTTATCATTTTCTGAATTTTTCGGTTTTGATGGACGGTTATCATCATCTAGCCATTTACAACTGTTGTTGAATCAATTCAATTTGACCTACATATCTTAGTATCCTGTTCAACTGCCCAAAACAGTAACTATGCATTAAACGTCATTTTTCTTCAGACCCTGGCTTAGGTGTATGGTTTCAGAAAAGCTAACCATACTATGAAAAGACAGATGAACAGAACACAACTTTAAGCAACACGTGTTCAAGGGAGATAAGCCGCTTATAAAAGCCTTTACTTCAGATTACTTTAATCTACTTATAACATGTTTTTAATATATTTTTTTTAAGTTTTGAGCACACACACGCATTCATCCACGCACACACACAAAAAATCATTAACCTAACAATCAATTATGATGATGTCACAACACATCATCATCATCAGCATCATCATCATCCGCAAACAAACAAAATCTCAATATAACATGGCACAATTCACATGTGCTGTATTTGAAACTAAACTGGGATGTTTAGTGTAATTTTACACCTTTGTGGTGTACAGATCTAGTTCGATAAAAATGTCATCCCAATGGCCAAATGATCAATATTGAAAACTGTGCATGCTCTCGATCGATGCTGCAAGCTTTCTCGCTACAAACTCATGCTTGTATTATTTTGTTGTACAAAACAATGTCTGGAAATGGACTTTTTTTATTTTATAGACTTTCTATACATACGCCATATATGTATCTTCCTCTCAAACCTGATCTCCATGTCCTCCAAAACACAAGCCATTTCCAGGTTTCGTGGTTTTTGCGGTCATCGTATCACGTTTTTATTTGCATAACGTAAACCACGAAATTTTCAGAAAAACGCATCATAGCATAGTCAGCCAATGAAAGCTAATATTCAGCGCGTGGCTGACGTCACCTCTATAATATTTTTTTTAAATGGCACGATGACTGCGAAACCTGGAAAAGGTGTGTGTTTTTTTAAGAAACTGGGACCATGTTTGAGTAAGGAGAATACATTCTGCGTGTACACACGACGTTATTTCAAAGTACCAAGCAACATTTCATACAACAAACAGGTAAGTGTGTTTGTGATGGCAGAAAATTAGTTATTCCATACCAATTTAATTTATTGTTCGTCGGATTTACCGCTTCTATTTTGGAAAAATAAAATAAAAGTAAAAGTAAAATATTACCGCTCCAATTTTAGCGTCAGTGAAAAATGACGAATCTGGATATATTTTACAATGGTTCAAAATTTAGAAAACGCCATTTCGGATCATTTGAATGTTTGAAATGAAGGTAAAAATGGTATTTTAAGGGGATTTTTCGGCAGCAACACGAGGGAAATGCGCGACGAGGCTTTTTCACTTGTGAATTAAGAAAACTGAGATTGCGTCAAAATTGCTTTTAATCGTGTTGATCACTACACAATCCGGTCACCATAATGTATTGAAAAAAAACCGCAATAGATAACTTATCGTTCCAAGATATCTTGATCAAATAAACAAATACGGAACTCAAGCGGTCTCACTAAAAAGCGACTTCAATCAGATATCTTTTAAAATCCTGAATTAAGTAAGCAACACAAAAGACATGCTTTTAATACAATATTGAATTTCAAATCGATACTCTTCTCAAGCAATCGACCCAATTTGGCAGACATCAATGTCATTTCATCAGTATTATTTTAGTAGAAAAGGGCTAATGTTGATAGTTAAAAAACGTTAAAATATGTAAGTAGGTATTACCATTCGAACTCTCTTCCAGATGCCGTAGTTACTTAGTCATCGGTAGTCAGAACATTTAAATACCGAATGGATGAACACTGGGTTCATGATGCTTATTCAACCACGAGATAAACAATAATGATCTAATCCATATATGGGAAGTCAGCTTATGAACTGATATTAATCTTTCTGATTTGGATATATACAGTAGTACACAAATAATGCTTGTGTCCATTAATATTATTATTAATATTATTGCAACTCAAAGGTTATGTCAGCAAAACACCTAGTGTCATACATCTAGCCTTCAGGGTTTGTTTTATATAGCGGTACATCATACCACGGATTTAGATTAGACTTTCTAAGTCCGTGATCATACATATATTTTGTCATCATTAATTTATATCATTTCAATCAAATAAGCATTCTGCATGAATAGAAGCATCTTAATACCTGCAAGAAAAAAATGTGGTTGCTAAAAGGTGTTTCTTACGGCTTTGGTTCAATCACTTAACTTGAATGAATGACCTTGGGTCTTCTACTAAGAAGGTAATTCAAGAAAGTTTTTCTCTCAAATGCTGTTTTATTGCACAGCATTATGCAAGTAGTTTGTATCATGGAAATTATTTTAAAAAACTGCTACCACAGTTATATACGTGTACAATTTGGTGATACATTATAACAATAGTCAAACAATTATTCTGACATTTAGTTTTTTGAAAACTACCGCTCGCTCGAAATTTTTAGGAATTCAAAATTTTTGTAAAAACAAAAAAATTGCGACCGCTCGCTCCTATTTTAAAATCTCATTTTCCGAAGAACAATAAATCAAATTGGTATGGCCAAAATTAGGGATTAATTATTCAACATCGAGAGCTTGCTACCTTTCAGTTTATACCTGACCATTTGAGAGGCAGTTTGCTTGAAAATTGATCTACGCCCCCAAAATTGTAAAATAACTCTTTACCACTTTAGTCTAAAGCTATAGAAAATTTTCCGGCATCTATAGTCCAAGTTGGTTAATCAAACTTAGAGTACTATATATTTGCGGAAACCTGCAGTGCAGTTGGGTCCCTGTGATCCATGGAGTGGGCAAAGAGTAGTAAGAGTGTGTTATATTAAATGTGAGAAAAACCGCATTCTTCAATTTGGGCAAGTCCTATGGGCAAACTTGGTCGCTATCTTTGTCTCATTGAGAAATATTCTGTATCTTTAAGTGATATGAAGATGGACGTTTTTGCGTATGCGCATTAGTGTGTTTACTTGTTGTGATTGACAGTGATAACTCGATTCTCATTTTGAGGACTTTACTTGGATGTGAAAAAGATTTACATTGCGGATGTCGTCGATGAAAAAGAAGAAGACGCTTACTTTTTCTGAACACCTGATCTGAATCTCTTGTAATTTTACAATGGTCTCCATGTAAATTTTTCCTTTGTTAATGTTTTGCCCCTGGTTTAATCGATTTTGAGTTCGAGGTCAGTAGAACATTCTTCAAAAGGTTTAGGACTATAAAAAATATTTTCATGATTAATTTTCATTTCCAGTGTTATAATACTTTTTATAATTTGGGCTTTATAATGTCTCATAACGAAAACAAATCTTACTGTACCGCTTAATAGCATCATGCCTTGATCTGGACTGTACGAAGTGTGTTCTTGCATACAAGTTCAGTAAGCATCCCTATAGCTGAAAGTATAATAAAAACAATCTTCTATCTGTTAATTTTAAGATAAAGTCCTTATCAATGTTAAGATATGAACATTTAGAGTTAAACAAATGCAACATGAACTTTGATACGGTCGTAAAATAAATATTGATTTTATATCATTTCCAATTCAGGTCGATTCCCACTAAATTTAGGGTCAGGGATTTGCAATAAGAGTACATTTCTGGTATCTGGTCTGAATTAATTGTGAGTTTATGGTTTTTTGTTTTTTTGGGGTTTTTTTTGTCGTGTCAAATTGATCTGAAGTAAATTGAACTACTGTAGTGTACATCTACTTCATCAAGCGAAGTTCTAACAGTTTTCAATTAGCGAGTTTCATCGACTGACCACTTTTCAAAGAGCGTCAATGTAGCTTCCATCATATTATACTATAGCATGGCTGGTCAAAGTTGATCACGTACGTGTGTGGCCACATTCGAGTGACCGTACATATACGCGTACTGTTTGTTGTGTGTTCTACCAATGCCTCCTTTTCAGAAAACAATTCATTGTGTTCAAACTTATCCACCTGTAAATATATCTCTAGATATGTAGTGTCTGCATTCGTTAATGCATAGTGTTAATTTGGCTTAATGCCATACGGACGACCTCATTACATGTAGACACGTATATGGCACATGTCTAGTTCCTGGTAGATAAATCAACTATTGGTTGATAGTATCTGTCCACATGTACAAGTTGACTACAACGACAACACGAGTCGACATAAATAGTGCTTTGGTGTATTTTAAATCACCTATGTATAATGTATATATATAGCATTCAACCTTCAATACTTTATATAGAGGATATTCAATGGTTTCCCGTTAAATATCAAATATATTTTTTTTAATATATTTTCACGCGTGCGTAACACGCATGCAAATATTTTTAAAATCTGCCATATAAGTGAAATATCTTTGATATTTATTGGGAAACCATTGAATTTTCTTTTCATTTCATTTTCCAAATTCTCAAAAGTCTGATTTCATAATTAAAATTTGCGGTTACAACTGATCGGGACGGAGTGACTAAGGCTTATAGAATTTAAATACGCCACAGGAAGAATTTTTTTTTTTAATTTGGTAAAAATACAAAAACACATCAATAAAATCCTATAGATATCTATTAATTTCCAAAATACTATAAAAGTTTTTTATTTCCTTACATTACATGATTTCATGCTAGAATAACGAAAAAAAAGTACACAAATAGTGTGCAATTATATTGGACTTAACTTATATCATCACTATATTAGTGATGATATAAGCAGTGGTGATATAAGTTTAATCAAGCTGATATTTTCTGATATTTCACTGGTAAAAACGTAATAAATGGGTGTTTTACGTCATCATCATACAAGGCGGTTTTGTTTATTTGTTCTGGTTTATCGTTCATAATGGTTATAAAGAACAATTTACAAGATTATATTTTATCTATCAACAAATATGTAACATGTTATTGCATTTACATTAATCACTCTTGCTGGCTCAGATGTTATCGATGGGGAAAGGGGAGGGACTTAATAGGAGAAGAAACTGGCCCCGGTTTCATCAACGTTCCTTAACTTAAGGAAATTCCTTAACTTAAAAATCTCCATATGAAATAGGAAAGCATTACAGAATTTAAGGAGAAAATCCTTAGTTAAGGAATTTTCCTTAAATTCTGTAATGCTTTCCTATGGAGATTTTTAAGTTAAGGAGTTTCCTTAAGTTAAGGAACGTTGATGAAACCGGGGCCTGGAGCACCGGGGAAAACCCCCGGTTAGGTAATGACCAAGTTTTGTAGGTTTCTGTGGTAGAATGATAAAGGCTAACCACACTCCCGGCATCCTTAACCAATTATAATGACGTTAGTAAACGTCCTACGTCATCCATGCACTTAGTGTAGTATTTTTGATAAGTTCAAAGCTTTATAATTAATTTTCAATTGATTGTATGCAGAATGCAGCCTTCTGATTGGTTGAATTTTCTTTCCATACCTCGAGCTCTAAGAAACGAAATACGAAAATGGCGCGAAAAATGTGACGTCACAATACGGCAATTGACGTTGCGTATTGATTTGTAAAATATAATCCGTTGTTAGATCAGTCAAATTGTACACAAACATGTTTTACATCTGAAAATAAGTTTCAGGAATTAATTATAAGCATCAAATTAATGCTTAAGTAACTTGGGGACATTTGTTGTTGTTTTTTTTTTAAATAGAGAATCCCGAAGAGTCGTCGAAACCATAATCTGAACTCAAAATCGATTAAAATAGGGGCAAAATATGAACAAATGAAAGATTAACATGGAGACCCTTGTTAAAAGTACAAGAGAACAAGACCAGGTGTTCCGGAAGAGTAAGTGTCTTCTGCTTTATCGACGACACCCCTATGTTAATCAGGTTCCTTTTCCTTATCAATGAAAGGGCGAAGAAAGTTTGAGAATTACCTGCAATTCCTGTTGAATATCGCAGAAAGATGTACATGTATCTCTCAGTCCGAAGTGTTCCAACTCTCTGGTTCGCTTAATATTGGGACGGCTGGCGGTTTTCCCAATATTGACATGTAGCTTATCAGAGAGTCAGGACCCTTCGAACTACAATGTAGATATCCCTTATAGGTTTTCCCCCAAAACAACATACACATATTGTTAACAGTTAAAAAAAACAACACACATTTAAATAGATCTACTTCGGCGGTATACATGTAGAATCATATTGTTTTGCTTGCGTGGTAACCAGATTTGATTTGTTTACATTCCCCACGGTTTACTTCTGTTAAACCTGTGATAAATCTTACTAAGGCTGGTGTCACTTAATTATATATAATTAAATATTTAGCTTTTACCTACCATACAGCAGACGAATTCTTTTGCTACTGTTATATTGCATGTCACTCTCATCACAAATGGGATATTTTGTAAAAATGCATTTTCTAATTTTGAAATATTTTCTGAACTGAAACAAAACGATTAAAATTTTCTGAAGTGAGTTGCATTTTTCCAAAAATAAAATGACGCCTCAAAGTCTTGCTTATTCCGGAACCTTTGTCCCATATTATAGATACCGTTTCAGACTTTAGTAACGCCAGTCTTTTTCATCTCGACAGCATGGCAGACTATCTAATAACTGGTGGTGCTGGCTACGTTCCTGACGATGGTTTAACCGGGGCTGGACTATTTGCTAGTGGAGATGGAATGACATATAAGTAAGTTAACTATCTAGAGAGTATGGAGGCTTTATTTCGGGTCTAAGTCATTGAAACTTGACCACTGTTTACCAAGTAACGGAATCTAAAAATAAACTTCTGCTCATGGAACCCTGCTCATGTCTCCTGATGTAACCTATCATTCTCAGTATTGTATAAGAATATTTATTAATACTGGACTTCGAGTATTGACAAACTAACCGTTTTCCATGCATATTTTCCCCATATTTGCAGGTAAAGTTTACCGGCGTAGTATCGTAAACATTGTTCTGACTAAGAACGTACGCACTCACCCGGTACGTTGACTCTCCCAACGAGACAAACAAAATGTCTATAAATAGAACTTCCAAGTACATTGTAGGTGTAGCAAGAAGTTAGAACTTTAACTGTGATCTCCGCACTGTTTTTGTTGGATAACAGGAACTACAATTTTACAAGACTGAATGACTGTTGATTTTAGTTAAATACAGCACTGTATACTGTACAGCATGCATGCAGGGTTAACGTTATAATTGATTATTAACATGAATGATCATGAGATTCGACGTAAACGAGCATACAATATTATCACATGCATTAATTACTGTAATACTAATTATCAGCTTACTAGTTACATCACACACAGTATAAGCTTATGACTTACATTGTGTACAGTACACTACAGAAACCAATATCATACAGTATACATTACATACGTATTACAGTACATTTTTACGGGAACAGCTGATTAAATGGTAATTTAAGTCATTATTGTATACAGGCTCCTGTTTACGTTTCGATCATCATTTGATTGGTTGATAGCTAACATGTATATAGTAGCAATGATTTTGCTTGTCCATTTTTACAGCCAATAAAAGGCTGTTTAATTCCCCCGTCAAAATGTATGTTATTTTCCCAAAATGAAGCAAAATTCAAGAATGTTTTCCCAATCTATCTGAAATCCAACTATATTTTCCAAATGCATTACGACACAGGCTGCTGTAGATCCAAGGCAGCAAAACACTGTACATGTGTAGTACATACAGCGCTCAAGAATCGAACCGCATTTGACACCAGTCGCCGGGTCAGGCTAGTCAACTTGTGCAATTAATTTCCATTTTGTTAAATTCTGTATTATAACAATGTGATCAATGTCAATGATATAAGTAGATTTAAACTATTCATCTTTCTTTATCAAAAGTTTTGACAATAAAGGCAGGTGCAGTATATATATATGCATTCCGTTCGGACTATGAGAGAGCTAGAAAATCACCTGGTAGAAATATTGGTTTTCATACAATTCCAAAGGTCATCATTAAATGTTGATGTACTACCAAAAGGTATTCATTTAAAGTAAATGATACTGCAAAATTCTAGCCCTGATCTGATTTGGATCGTCACATTCATGAATTAAAATCAGGAGTCGCTGATTGCTGACGTCAGAGCTTTCTATAGGTATAATTAATATTCCATGTGAACCCCAACTGCTTATTGTTTTGTAAAAACGTACCCATCGATGTTCTTCTGATTAAATTGATATAATTAATCCTTAGAATGTTCAATGAATAAATAAAATAGTTGTTGTCCCAATTTGGGTACTGTCACTTGCACCTTATACAAATTAAGTCATGTAAATTAATATCTCGGATGGGCCGGGTTAATATAGATATATATATATATGCTCACAACACAACACTTACATAAATATACAGTTCACTGAGTTGTAAGGGAAGTAGCTACTTAACAGAAATACCAAGCATTAAGTGTGTCTTCGTTAAGACATGTACAGCTAGAAACTATATGTACTGAAGAGATGGATAAAATTAAAGCTGAAAAGAATATGCTAGTACTTTACAATTAGCTTGCTTACAGAAATTTTAGGTTGAACTTCTATCAAATACTGTGAACTTTTGATATTGGTAGAAAAACATTTAAGCATAGATAAGGCCAAATAAATTTTTGTTTCTAGGTATTCGACCAACCCTAGATTTTACTGCCGACCCTAGCTATTTTATCACCATCTTGTATCTAAGATTAATTTATTAGCCTGGCAAAGTTCACAGCAACTCAATAAAAATGTACTTCCTTCCTGTTCTGGTAGTCTGACCTTATTCTGGACAACCTACTATAGCCACTGAAATGTGTGGAAATGCATTGTAAAATTAAAAATGAACATAATATCAAAAAATAGTTATAGTTATAATAACCAACCAACTTTTTTTTTCAGACATGTTCATGTACCTGAAACATACATATATATATATTTTGCCTAATGAATAAAATGACACAGTTTGGTTGGTGACCCAATTTAGGTGTACTGTCACCTTATATAATACATATTATTTGAAATATTTTTGTCATGTTTACAAACAATTCATTTTCCATAATGATGAGCCATACAAATCAGTTATTATTGTAATATTTTTGCATACATGACAGTTTTATATGAACGTTGAAGTTATAGCGACAGTACGAACAAATAAATTGTCAAATTTTCAAGGCTATTCAACCCTTGACAGTTATATATATATATATATATGACATTAAATATGAAGCTAGACTAGCATATTATGTACTTAGGTCAGCAGTAATTTTGTTTGCCCATTTTCACAACCGATATAGGCTGTTTCCCCCAGTAAAATTTGTGCTATTTTCCCAAAATGAAGCAAAAATCCGGAATATTTCCCAAATTATTTGAAAATCCTACTTTATTTTCACAATTCAATAAGGCACAGGCTGCAGTAAAATCAAGGTAGCAAAGACACTGGTCGTCATACTCGATCAGTTCAAAGGAAGTGATTTTCGAATGTGATGTTGTGGCTAGATGTTCTGTCACTTTTCCTCAGGATGCTTGTATACTGGGAGAATTGATAAGCGTCATTTGCCGTCAGATGTTGATTGAGTGGGATTTGATTAGGTGTGCTTTTTCTTTTTATTTTACAGTGATTTCCTTATCTTGCCAGGCTTTATTGATTTTCTCTCAGAAAATGTGGTATGTATAACATGCTTTTTCTTGCAAACATGCTCATGCAGCACACACATAAATGTAATGATATGACATACATAATAATATACCAATACCAATAGAAGAATGAATCAGTTCTACATAAATTGTAAATTAGCAATATTAATTATTTTTGTAATTTTATCTTCTCTGGTAATTATACATAATTTATATTATAACCAATAAAATCTGTATTAACACTACTTCATTTTTGGTTTGTTTAATATGTGTACTTTTAAAACGCTGTAAAAGCTTATACTTTACCACTGTTTGATTATAAATATGCATAGTGCTGTACACGGTGACTATCTGAAGAGTTTAATTTATAATTCTGATATAGTTTAGTCTGTTGTATATCTTGAAGTACTAGTGGTCACTTGTTAACACTTAATTGGAAGATTGATTGCAGAATTGAGGCAGATTGATTGCAGAATTGCTAAAGTCATTAAATAAAAATTGCAAAGTGCAATAAAATAAGGCTGTAAATTAAATATTGAAGGGCATAATTGTGGTACATAGTTGTATATGCCCAGATCTACTTGTATATAGGCCTATCTCAAAAGTGTTGTTATCTCCCTTGTTTGCTATCATGGCTTCATTGGGAAGTGTTTTTGAAACAAATTTGTACCATGTAAGTATGATTTCATAATGGGAATGACAATATTTGATTGTTACATGGCACCAAATCATAACAAAAATACTTCCCAGAAGTCCATCTTGTATCCACCATTGTGGCCTATCAAGGGGAATAAAAACACTTTCGGAAAAGGCCTATATATCCTAGCTGGCCTGCTGAGATCTGGGAAGACAAGACAAAAAACAAATCATGTTATTTTCTTTAGAGTATATAACCAACCACTCTCCTCACCCTTTTTGTTGACATTAAATTCTTACTCTTTTACTTATAATTTTGTATTATCCCCTTTGACTTAAAACAGTATTTTCTTTTTTTCCTCTTTACAACATTTAGATTGAGTTTAAATTTGCAATGCTCACAATTTTTAAAGGCCTGACATCAAACTATTAAGCTGAATATTTAGTTACTGAAGCATATAAGTGGAGACAGTTTAGGTATAATTTGGTTTGTTTGCAGGACCTCACATCAGCTCTCACACGTAAAATTACCCTCAAGGCACCCCTGGTTTCTTCTCCTATGGACACTGTTACAGAGTCTAGCATGGCAATCGGAATGGCGGTAAGTTGCAATTATTTATGTAAATTAATCGGTATATGGGGAAAATTTTAGAACTGCTAATTACAGTAATGTAATTAGTTCATTAGTCCTTAAATTCAAGAAATAACTTGTGTTGCGACTATCATGATCAGTGAATCACTGAATGTCCCCTATTTATTGATCTGTAAATATCCCCTATTATCGTTGTCAGGATTTGGCAGTAAATGTCCCCTACTGTCGTTGTCAGGATTTGACAGTAAATGTCTGCTATCATCGTTGTCAGGATTTGACAGTGAATGTCCCCTACTGTCGTTGTCAGGATTTGACAGTTAATGTCCCCTGTTATCGTTGTCAGGATTTAACAGTAAATGTATCCTAGTATTTATTGTCAGAATTTGACAGTAAATGTCCCCTATTATCGTTGTCAGGAATTCACAGTAAATGTCCCTTATTATCCTTGTCAGATATTACAATGTTAAAACCTTTTTATTACAGTTATGTGGCGGTGTTGGAGTCATCCATCATAACTGTGCTGCAGAATTCCAAGCCAATGAAGTTAGAAAAGTGAAGGTGAGCAATTTTATAATTAACTCAAGTCCCTTGCATATGCTTGCTTCCTGTGGCATTCTGGTGAAAAAAATGTATTGCTTTCATACTTTCAAGAAGTCTTTTTGTTTGAATGAACGATATCTTGAAAAAGGAAGGAAAATATAAACCAAATGAAAAAGGGTACTCTGAAAAATAAGATGAAATTGCTACCCTACAATTATTTGTGAATAGATGCAGTAAGACTATTTTTAATTGTCAGGGTTTGCATATTATTGTCTCCTTTTTAATGCCCCCACCATGAAATTGGGGGAGGGGGGGGGGCATATAGTGTTACCCAATACCAATGCATGTCCATCCTGTCCCATGGTAATGTAACCAGTTTAATTCAATAACTACTGATACGATTGTCATCAAACTTTGCATATATAATAAGTCTGATGTCCTGTTGTGCACCTTGCTCTTTTTTCCCCGGATCAAGCATCAAAGATGGCCGCCACATCTGTAATAAATTTTCTTCTACTTTACGGATTATGAGGTTAAGTAAAGGCACTCATTATAAAGAAAAAAATATGACATTATGATTCAAGATGGCCACCAAATAAAGGCTTTCATTGGTCGAAAATTAAATACTGTTCAATATAAATTAGATTTGGTATTTGTTTGTAATCTGGCAATATGAAAGCAATGCCAGTATTCATTTGTAAAAAACTAAAATAGACATTCCATGGTGTCTGATTGGTCGAAATCAAAATATTGTCCAAGTTCCATGAAATTTGCAGAACTGCTTTCATATGGGGGCGCAGGCATTTATGTCTCACAGATATTTCTAGTTATCAAAAAAAAATTATTTTGAGAGGGTCAGTCTCATTTTATAGCAAACAATAAAAGCTACCATAATCTACCATGAGGGAGATTGAAAAAAATGTTTTCTCTCTGCAAACCCTGAAAATTAAAAAAATATTTTTAAAAAAGCTTAAGACCTTCTATTTGTACTCACATGCATGCAGTCATCAGACATCTGCCTGGTCATAGAGAGTTAACCATGTACTAAGAGGGTTTTATGTAACGTTTGTTGGTTGACAAACTATAGGTTGATTGTTATAATATAAATGTAGCCAACAAGCTGGTACTGCCAAAGTTTCTCAAATTTATGTAAGTGTTCTGATTGTGATATTCTGACCAATACTGGTAAAATGTTTCTTTGCCGTCTGTCCACTGAAGTTTGTCAGCATTCTAGCAACTTTATTTTTTCATTGATTTTCATCAAACTTCACATACTTGTAAATTAAGAATTAAAAAATCTTTGATGAGTGAGTTTTAGAGTTGTCAAGTCGAGGTCAAGGTCATTGTTGCTATTTTCAGAAAATCGTTGTTGACATTTTAGTGGCTTCCTTTCTTCATGGATTTTCATCAAACTGCACATATGCTTATGAAAAATCAAAATGTCTTTGACAAGTTTGAGTTTCAGGGTCAAGGTTATTATTGCTATTTATAGAAAATCATTGTCAACTACTCTAGTGGCTTTGTTTCATCATGGATTTTCATAAAACTGCAAATACTTATATAAAGAATCGAGCTATCTTAAACAAATTCAAGTTTTAGAGTTGTAATATATTTAATGAATCATTGCATCTTAAAAGCTTGCGGGGGGGGGAGGGGGGGGGCAGTAGGGGACATATATTAATTAGCATGCTTTTTAAACACAGAAAATGAGTAAACATGTATTATGGGGAAAAGTTGACAGATTTATGTGACACATTTGACGACATGGTAAGATTGTTTGATGCTGAATTATTCATCATGTAGATGCAGAAGATAATGCAGATGAGCTTTGCTGATATCGGCTTGATGGGAATACAGGATAAATTCAGCTTGTTATTATATCTTGAGATAAAACTAGGATAAGAATCTTGATATTGATTGAGCAGAATTTTGCTTTTGTGAGTGTAATCCTGTACATGTGAAAGCAGAATATTGCTTTTGTGAGTGTAATCATGTGAAGGATAGAAATCTTTATAGGTCATTGTCCATGCATATATGCTACCAGGTATACATTTATTGCTACATATTATTGATTGTCTTTGTAATTAAAAGTAGAGTCAGAGTATACATACGGTTAAGGATTTGACAGATTAAAAATATTAAGTAGGTAATTTGTGTGTTATGTCTCCCATGCCATTCTGAGATGAAAGTGCATGGTACATGTAACAGCCAATTAGCCTAGCTACCTTGACAACATCCTTGTTATGGCTCAGGGCTGATTTAGAATAATATAATCAATATACGGCATTGTGCTGGTGTTTACTGATATGGCTTTGTTAACTTGCAAATGTTCACAAAGTAAACAAACTTTTGATTAATAATTAATCAAAGAATGAAAAGGAGAGCAAATAGTTCTTTATAACATGTTAGATTTTCACATCTTCTATACTGAAGTGTGGCATATAAGAGTTTTCAAGAGTTGTTTGAAAAAAAAATATGGTCCAGTTTATAGATTACCTGCGTGACAATATCCAGTCAATATTCTGAACTACAGCAAATCAATAAAGAGACGGGACATTTTTGATTGAAGAAAATCAGAGTGATTAGGAAGAAGCCGATAAACTTTCTCAATTAATCAGGGTTTTACAGGATAATTCATGCCGAGGTAGTTTATAGGTAGGGGTTGAACAATTCTTGGTCAGTAAGTTGAAATGATTTGGGGTTAATTGGTACATCTCAGGAATCACCATTTCTTCACAGCAATGATGTGAGGCTATATAGCAGCATGGTGAGGATTTCAATTTACTGGCGTTCAATTATGTATTGAGATAAGTTATCACGATTTCACAAAGTGCAGTTGACGGATTAATGGTCCGTTCATAACTTTGACCTATATGTCATTAAATCGTTTGGGGATGCATAGTTAATGAGAATTCAATACTGGTTGCTGATTAGAAAAAGATTGATGGTGGTTTTCAGAAGAGAGATCTATATTATCTTGGAACATTAACTTCATGTTGGTAATGTCAATAGAAAAGAAGTTATATAACACAACCAATAGGATATTTAAGTTTTGATGACTACACTGTCTCCTTCATCAGACATATTAGACACAAAATGTTCCCTGAATCTGAAAATAAACAAATGAAAAAAACAGAATGTTCCCTGGCTCCGATATATTAAGTTATAGTAAACTGTGGACTTCACTTAATATCACCCCTGTTAATATCACATTCCTCTTTATATCATGTTTTTCCCCAGCACCGTTTTTCTCTTTATATAATCTACCAGGTATGTAATTTTATTTGGTTAATATCATGTATTTTGAGGTGAATTCCTCTTAATATCATTTTTTTTAACCAATCACATAAAATATCCAGAAAATGATGTCATTTCCATTGATTTCAGATACAACTTGTACAAAATGTTGCATAAAAAAAAAAAAAATAACCCCCAAAATGATTTTTAATTGAAATAATGGTATCTATTTTTGAAACATCTTCATATGTACATTGAATAGCTTACTTTTAGTTATGGAGATAGGAAATGCACTAGATTTAGTGGAAAAACATGTTTCTCTTAATGTCACATTCCTGTTAATATCATGTTTTTGTCTGACAAATGCAACATGATATAAGAGGAGTGCACTGTACTTGTTTAAGTTATGGATTGAAACAGTCATAATAAAAGCTTATAAGTGTGTGTTTGCGGCTGTCAGCTATCTGTATGATCTATCATGACCTGTAGTTGACTGATCGGATCTAAGTATATCATGATAAACAGATGTGGGCATATGGAGGCTGTGTCATATCTACTGGTGTACTTAACTGATACTACTTAGACTGTTGATATTGATAATTTGCTGTACTGATGTGTCCTTTATGTAAGGGCATGAATAATTCAGATATTTCTGTTAACTCTAAAATATCCCTGCAACAAATAGATTGTGTGTGATAGCTTTAGAAAGACAGCTTTGATTTTCATGAAACTTTCTAAACAAGTTGGTTGTATCAGTTTTAAAAATGTTCATGTTGATAGAAAATTTATTAAAAAAATCTAAAACACAACATGACTAGCAACTCATCTTAAATGTTATCAATTCCTTGGTCAAGTTCAATGTTTAACTCAATTCCAAAAAGAACCATGCCTGAGCAAATGATAGTTGATACATCATTGAATTTCTATTATGTAGATCTATCAAAGATATAGGAAAGAACAAATGAAGTTTCCACGTGTATACATGGACATGGAATTGCTTTACATTAAAATGCCAGAATCCTAAACAAGTTAAAGTGATAAATTATATCCGATATATTTATGACAGGTTTTTTTATTTGCCGATCCCACCTCCTGCCGCTTCTTATTGACTGATTGTTTTGATAATATTTTAACTGGTTTGTTGTTTTCCTTTGTACAGAAATATGAGCAGGGATTCATCCTCGACCCGGTGGTCATGTCCCCGAAACAAACTGTGAAAGATGTCAACGACGCCAAGAGGAACTACGGCTTCTCTGGTATCCCTATCACTGAGAACGGCCACATGGGGGAGAAACTTGTCGGCCTTGTCACTCAGCGAGACATTGATTTCCTCACCACTGAGGAGTTTAACACACCGCTAGGGGAGGTAAGTAGCTGGTACTCATTAACGGAGTTATTGTCCCTAGAATTAACGTGTTATTGTATACATGTTACACAATATCTATATTTATATCTAATATGCCATATTTAGATTTTCTTTGTGTGTGGTTTCTCAGTTTGCTGCTTTATATAACATTTTCATCTTTATTTAGATGACTTATGAGCAACTGGGAGTTGCCCCATGGTTAGTAGTTACAGTTTGTTTACTACTAATAATAAAAGTATATATTACACCTTTGAAGTTCAAGTGAGGTTGAAAAGGATAGACAGTTACAATTAAAACGATTTACGATTATGATATCCCTGTTATCGTTGCTAATGAAAATAGATAAATTGCTAAAAAGGTACAATTTGTGAAATATGTTTTACATGCAATGCGTTATGAAGTTAAGGAAATACTTCTCCTCAAAATATCAAGATTATGTAAAACATTTATTTTTTCAAATAATGAAAATAACAAAAATCTTGGTGCTCCTATATAGCTAGACCGTATAGTATAATGAAGCAATGCAGACACGATTAAATGCATTTGTTCGTACCATTGTTTTATTTGAAAGCTGAAGAAGATATATATATATAATTATTTAGAATGTTTCTAAATGTTTGTATGACCATCTAAATATCACACTGACATTCAGGTGGTTATATTTATAACTGCAATAGACCATCTGCCAGTACTGGCGTACTCAGAGCTTGCAGCGTACGTTAGCCAGTATATACATATGGTGCTGTGCTATAAACATGATGATACATATTAACAAGTTATTAACACTTGTATATTTAGAAACATTGTTGAAAATCTGTCTTTGTTTTGTTGTAGGTGATGACAAGATTTGAGGCTCTAGTTGTGGCACACAGCGGAGTAACGCTAAAGGAAGCCAACCAGATACTGCAAAAGAGTAAAAAAGGTTTGTTAGACAAAATCCAGTTAACTTGTATAATTTGTCTTCAAAGACTTGTAGATTATTTGGCAATTACACATTATTAAAAACCTACTTTTCAAGTGATAAATCTACGTGCACATCCTGCATTTTCTAGTCGCATAATTTTGAAAGAACCCATTGAATTTCTGGAAGTGGTTAAATTTAATATTGTGGGACCCATTGTCTTTCGCAATACACATAATACACATGAAAAGGACCCATGGAAAATAATTGCAGATTGATCACTGCTTCTCCTGACTAAGATTACATTCAAACAAAATTTAGACCATAATAAATTAATTCCTTGATTGTCAACCCTGCCCAACCCCACTTTGCTGTCCAGCCTCAATTTACTGATAGCTGCTTCTAAAAAGAGTTCACTTTAGTTGCTGACGCCAACTTCGGCTGGCTTAAACTTTTGTTTTCGCCATAGTTATCTTGATTTTCAGGCTGAAACTGCAACTTGCCACACTAGTTTAGATGTTGTGTAGCTGAAACAAAATTTTAATTGAAATCTTTTATGAAATTGCTGAGGGAAAAATATTGATAAATCGGCACTTGTCAAGTGTGGCAATAGTATGGTTGTATTGACTAGGTCTATCTGCAGGCAATTCGGTGGCATGTGTAGAAGTGTTGTACCAAGGTACATATATCCAGATTGATATTCAATTATTGATTTTAATCTGAAGGAGGAATAAAAAAAAAACAAGTGCTTAATCAAACATATTGTCGATTTTAATGTCAGGCTACTTACCTGCAGAGCAGGTTGATGTTGTGAATAACAAATATGAAAATGACGTCCTAGACTCGTTACATGTACAGAATATTGGATTTATCAGTACAAATGCTGACAATGGTAAAAACTTGGGAGCAACAGCACATTCAGCAATACAATGCAATCTGCCAGAGATACATATTCAAATACTTCTAAATAATGGCCAAAGGCAAATCCTGAAGGTGGTAATGTACAGTTTTATTGAATGTCAGTGGTATCAGTCAGCCCGATGGCTACAATTTAGTTAAGGTTAAAAATAACAATTGACACTCCTGTTATCTGATATCAACTATATGTGAAGCAGGATGTCAATTATATTCATCAGCTTTATACATGTGTCTGTTTTACAATTTCAGGAAAACTTCCGATTATCAATGACAGTGGTGAACTAGTTGCTTTGATAGCTAGAACTGATACCAAAAAGAACCGGGACTTTCCATTGGCATCCAAAGATGAACAGTATGTTACCTTTAAATATCATAGCTGCTTATAGACATGGATGCCTTTCTTCATAATTCTTTAAAAATATCTTTTTCACTTTCACTATATATAGGCAATGTTACATTGGTCCAAAATCAAAAGTACTACCGTTTTTAGGCAAATACTGCGGTACATATCACGGTATACTGCCTTGATTGAATTTTTTAGCTACCTTGAGGCCTCTGGCTATTTTGCTCTGAAGCCAAAGTGGGTTTAGTTGGGTGCATGTTCGGGTTACCAACAAGAGTGATTAATATAAGTTGAAATAAATTGTTTCATAATTGTCGTAAAATGAATAATTTCCTATATATTATATGGCAATTGCTTCTATTTATAAAAATAAATGTGAAGTTATGAATTAAATTCATTCCCCCATGAAGACACATTTGAACTCTCCCAATTCAAAGTTTTGAAAAGTTCATTATAAAATTTCAGGGGTGAATGAGTAAATGGATTACCAAAGTGTTGAGGCAGTTTGGGGGCAAATCTTACAACAGAGAAAAATCTAAATATTTGTTATTTGTGTTACAGTAAACAGCTCCTAGTGGGCGCGGCCATCAGTACCCAAGACTCCGACAAAGATAGATTGGAGATGTTAGTGTCAGCAGGAGTAGACTTTGTTGTCTTGGTAAGTCTCATCTTCTTAGCTCAAGATTTACTGTACATGTATACAAGTGTATTTCAATCATAATGTAGTTCTCTCAGTTAACTTAATATAGAAACGTACAGTAAAATAGGGAGTCCAACACAGGGGTTCTTCCAATAGTTTGATGTTATTTATTGGAGCGTTGTTAACATGTTTCGGCTTCAGAGGTAGCCATCATCAGAACAACAATTCTTTAGTGATGTCTTAGATACATATAGAAACGATAATGCTGTGGAATTATTCCAACAATTCTACCTTAAAAACTGTGGGGAAAAAACCCATCTGCTGTATTTAATGAATTTATTATTTGCAGAATTGTAAAATGTTCTCTGTGCAATTGTCAGGTCAAATATGATAATGACATTTAATGTTTGCGTAATCTTTCCACTAAATATATTCATGTCATTAATATTGAATGCAAGACTATAAATTCAGGGATGATATTGGTCATGGCTTAAAAACTATATTTATGGACTTCAAATTTTGTTTAAACAGCATTCAATGTGTTTTACCTTTTCTTCCAGGATTCATCCCAAGGCAATTCAATTTACCAGATCAACATGATAAAACACATCAAGAAAAAATATACAAATCTCCAAGTGATTGGCGGCAATGGTAAGTTGGGGCATACTGCTATGTTACTGTGCAGCTATCATATGTGTCCCGCCTGTTCATTTTAATTCATAATTTATATATCTTTGAATTTCACATTTTTAAGAGTCTTAGACATTCTGCTTTGGTTCCTTTGAAAATGGATTATATATTGCCCATCAAAAACTTGTCTTTTGATATTTAATATTCTGATGACGATTGGCTTAGCCAGCAGAAACATGTAAACTATAAGATTTGCAGTTTACTTAATCTTACATGTTGATGCTCCATTTCTGATCTACGTTTGGTACTTTGTTCATAAATGTGAAGGCGCATACACATTGTGTACACCATTCCAAAAAGTGAACTGTATTATATTATGTTGTTTTACAGTGGTGACAGCAGCTCAGGCTAAGAACTTAATAGATGCTGGTGTGGATGGTCTGAGGGTGGGCATGGGTAGTGGGTCAATCTGTATCACCCAAGAGGGTAAGTAATTTAGAAAAAGTGAGAAAGTGAAAATTTAGAGTTAATGTAATTTTATCAACCCACAAGGTAGATGGCCTGAAGGGAGAACTATAAGTAATTCTGTTTTGACAAAGAAGTTTTCTTCATAAAGTCAACAATGTTATCCTACTTTTATCTGACAGTGTCTAATCACAAGGAAAATCTAACAAAATATTTTTAAAAATGTGAATCCTTCATACTTGAACTTGTTGAAATCTTTCTACATTTCACCAAACACATATTACCTACCTTATTGGTATAAATTAACAGCTCTGATTTAATTAGGACCTAATCTGAACTTGACTTAAACTTAAAGTCTCATGGTGCCCATGTGATCCCCTTACCCATGAAGGAGATACTGATTTTAATAAAATATTCTACATATGCTTATAATATTATAGTCACCCACTCAAGTTTGTCGTTTAGGTGACAAATTAACTTCTGTTGAGTTTTTGGTCATAACATATTCACAAGATGTATTGCAATTTTTCTGTTCACAGTTATGGCAGTTGGCCGACCTCAAGGCACAGCTGTCTATAAAGTAGCGGAGTATGCTCGCAGATTTGGGGTTCCTGTCATAGCTGACGGTGGGATCTCAGCAGTTGGTCACATCATCAAGGCGCTTTCCCTTGGGGCATCCACAGGTATAATGGAGTAAATGAGATACAAATTTGCATAGATGTAAACATAAGGATGAGCTGTTGTGAGCTATGACTGTGAGAAATAAAATAAGACTCAAAACAATAGTATATCACAAGAAATTGGAGAAAATCACAGATCACCTCTTATATAAAATATGTACATCAAAATCTTATAAAAAAGGAAGTATGGGGTTTGGGGGAAAGAGAGAGAGAGAGCCTCATACTTGGTTTTATGTGATTGTGGTATTTCTATGGCACTTTAAAAAAAAGTTTATTCAGATGAATAACGCTGGCATTTGAGATTTTCAGTTGTGTTTCTGGCATAGCTAAGCATTACTTCACAAAGAGACCTTCAGCAGATGCATACAGACCGGCAGTACAGATGCAGAATAAAAATAAACATGATACCTTTGGTGTTTTAGTTATGATGGGCTCAATGTTGGCGGGGACCTCCGAAGCTCCAGGTGAATACTTCTTTGCTGACGGTGTTAGACTGAAGAAGTACAGAGGAATGGGCTCCCTTGATGCCATGGAGAAACACAAAAGTAGCCAAAGCCGATACTTCAGGTAAATAAACCATCAACAAGCTGATCTATGAGGCATTCTTTCTGTATTTTGGTTGCCCCATATATCATTTACTGAGAAGATAATTTGTTCAAGCTATACAATGTAAATCATTAAACAATTCTCGAGATATGTTTGTGACCAGTATTTTTTATGAAGTTTTAAGATTCCTGTGTTAACGTTTATTTAACGAAGGGAGATAACTCCAATGCTTTTTTTGTAGTCAGTTAAATAGTCAATTATTTTTCATATCAATAAATCTCAATAAAGTCATATAATCTGTTACCTTGATGATATCTTCTTTAAGTTTATGTGATCATTGTCTTTTGAGAAGCAAGATAGTGGTTGTTTTGGTCTTGACTATTATAGACACAGAAAGGTCCAATACAACGGACTTGTACTATAGATTTAGGTGCATTTAGATAAACTAGGATTGCTGAAAAAAATGAAGTCTTATAATTATATATAGTATAGCCTTTGTCTTTCCTGTTATGTTTGGCCCATTTTGTCCTGTTTCAATGTCAGACTTGTAAATTATTTCTTAGTTTATATAGTTCTTAGAGTTGATGTCAGTCAAAAGCTCCAAAGAGCTATGTTCTTTGTTCTTAAAATGCTTCACCGACTCTATCAATCAATTTGATCTTAGATTTTGAAGAGACTTCTATATGTGTCAAGTTTATACAAAGTTAATTCATTATTCAGTGTTCTCTGTTCAAGGCTAGGGAACAGTTTTTATTAGTCATTTGTGAAACAAGAAAACTGGCATAAGAGTAGAGGCTTTTGTGTCTTGCAAACTTTTTTTTTTTAATTTCAAAACAGTTCCTTTTGGAAAATCGAATGTTAGCATCGTAATTGTGTTTTAGTTTTTGAATTATTTGTTATTTGATAATTACAATAAATAAATGATGCATGAAAGTAATGATGTACCATATATTTAAACTTGCAAAGAATAATTTGCTACAGATTTATGACCGAGTTTGAATTTTTGTTTTTTTTTATGCTGGAAATTGGATTACCGGAACAGTTTATTCCTGTGCGTTTAATTTCATTCTTTCTGTGTTGTTTTTGTGTAGACATCATGATCAACTTATCAATGTCACGCATGATCTTTCTATCTGCTGTTCTGTTTCTGGCTTCATAATCTATCCGACTATAATCCTGAGCAAAACAAATCTGACATCAGTTACCCTTCCCTTGTCCTTCTTAATTTGGTTCAAATCTACAAGCTATTTCTTGGTTGTTTTTATTGTTAAGTGAAGTCTATTCATGTTTTAGTTTTAATCTTGTCAATTTATTTCTTAAGATGTCTTAGATGTCTTAATTGAATGTGTAGATTTAAGATTGAAAGCCTTTTGATAGAATGCATGCCCTATGGTCTCTTTCTGTTGCACGTTTCCATATACAATAACCTGGCGGTTTCAATTCAGCATTTTTAAAGAGCATATTTTTTGCCGGTAAATCCTATAAATCTACTAAATGTTTTCCCCAAAAATATGCTTAGAAGAAACCTTCGAACAATTTCAATAACAATTAGGATTAAGACTACTTCTAAAACCATGTCAAGTTCAGTTTTTTTTACTCTTGTGTGTAACATTCAGTCCAGCTGATGATTTTGTATGATAAATTTTGACCTGTGCTTGTTCTTCAGTGAGAGTGATAAACTGAAAGTAGCACAGGGTGTGTCTGGCTCCATAGTAGACAAAGGATCCATCCACAAGTTTGTGCCCTATCTCATAGCAGGGATCCAGCACGCCTGCCAGGATATCGGGGCACGCAGTCTCTCCAACCTGAGGTGGGTATTGCTGCGGAGCCTGGCAGCCAAAGCTTGCTTTATGTTTATGTATGGGTTAGGGATGTGTGCCATCATGTCTGCTCATGATCAAGCTATGCCAGGCAATGTAAATCATTAATCAGTTCTTGAAATATGTTTATAATCAGTATTTTCTATTCACGTTAAATTGAGAAATCTTGTGTGTTCAGGTCTGCTTAAAGAAGAGAGATAACTCCATTGACATATTTTTTCTCAATTTAAATAGATTTTATTAAGTATTTGCAACCCAATATAACTTTAAGGCACAAAAATAAAATTCAGTTATCTCGTGTGTTCAGGTCTGTTTATATATCAGACCATTAGTTCTGTATATATTATCTTACCTGTGATATATCTTTTCCCAAAATCAAATCCTGAAGAAAAAGCGATTGTAGCAAAAGTTGTATGACTTAAAATTATATGCATACACAGTCAAGAAAACTTCATATCAATTTATGGGACTTCAATTAACTATAAGTTTTGCTACAATCTTAAAATTTAGAAATCACAATAAATGCTTAGAATTTGGAAATGTTAAGTCATAGACAATAGGTCTACAAGATAGATTTTTAAAGACCTACTAAAACTCTGATAGACTTTTACCAAGAAAATTTTACTTGTATATTAATGGTTGATAACATTAGATGAATAAAGCAAACATATTATAATAATAAGAGAAAAGAATATTAAACCAAATATAATATTCCTCTACTAAACTTATTGCTGACTCGCTAATAGGTTAAATAAGAAATAATAATATTATATTGGTTGATAAAATTAATAATTCCCATAAACTCTAGAGATTTTCCCTGGGATTACTCATGGATCTACCAATTAGTTTGAACAATGTTGTTGCTGTCATTTTTTGTATAGACTACTTAAGTACCATATACATTCTATATACCCACAAGCCTGGCCTGAAATGTCTTACCAAGACTAATTGGAAATGCATAAAGTATGGATGGGCTTATTACCAGACATGGGCTAGTTGCTGTAGTTGCATTTCTTTGTCATAAGAATATATTCAAGAGGCTCCTGGGCTTCCCACTAATACATATAATACAGTTCTCATGTTACTAACAAGAGTGTGTTTGTTCCCAATCCTTTGAGATGATGTAATCTTCACCATTACAAATCTTCAGCAGTATATCCATGTTATAGATACTTGTATATAAGTAGATATAAATGACTTACAGACCTCTAGTATGTATCTATAGTGTCTCCCTCACATTGTCTAATTTTTGGGGAGATTCCTGATTTTTCACCCTAAAATGTCGATAGATTCAGAGTTAATGTGGAAGAAGTGGGAGGAACATGTACAAGTTGAAAGATACAAGTGAAGGTGTTAAAGATAGATCAAGTCACTGGTGTTTATATAGTAGTCACTCTAGTTGGTAGATGATCATGATAAATTCAACTGTTTCAGTGAGACTTAGGAAGTTTCTACAGACAGTATATATCAGAGTTTAAGTAAATTTACCTGCTTTGACAAGATTTTGGGTAGGTACTTACTTGAGGAATCCTGTAGATAATTATCATTGTAAAGTTGCCTGTTTTGATGAGGTTTGAGGAGTAACATTTGATAGTCTGCAGATAATAAAGTCAAGTCACTTGTTTTGATGAGATTTGGGGAAGGTTCTTGTGACAGCTTGTAGGTAAAAATCGTAGTAAATTTAAGTCACATGTTTTGATAAGATTTTGGGAAGGTACTTAAGAAATCCTAAAGATAAAGATCATTGTTAAGTCGCCTGTTTTGAGGAAATTTTGGGAAGTTTCTTGAGAAGTCCTGAAGATTATAATCATCGTAAAGTTGCCTGTTTTGAGGAGATTTTGGGAAGGTACCTAAGAAATCCTGTAGGTAATAATCATTGTAAAGTCGCCTGTTTTGACGAGATTTGGGACAGTAACTTGAGATATCCTGTAGATTGAAATCATTGTTAAGTCGCCTGTTATGCCCGATTTTGGAAAGTTACTTGAGAAATCCTGTAGAAAATTATCATTGTAAAGTTGCCTGTTTCGGTGCGATTTTGGGAAGGTACTTTCGTGAAGTCTTCTGTTTTGACGAGATTTTGGGAAGTAACTTTAGACAGCCTGTAGAAACAGTTATATCAGCTGTAGCTGTATCGTTTAGGGACACGGCCATACATGTACTGAAACCATACACGCCCCCTGGCAGCGTTACATACACCCCCCACACTGGGACCAACTCAGCTCGGATGACAGATGTTTCTGAGGTAAATCCTGTAGTCATAACTGCTTGTATATAAACACGTATTCATAAGCTTCACTTGAATTAAAAAATGCATCTCCCATCACAGTAATTCAGTGCTATGTCAGTAGTTTTATGAACAAAAATATGATACGTTATTAAGTGGTTCAAGTTGTGGTAATCAGGTAATTAATTTTAGGTATTTTTTTAAGCTGTTTAAAAATTCATGCTATATTGAGATTTTGAAGATTTGAAGTGAGAAGGCCTTTACCAGTAATTAAGGTTTTGGTCACGAAAAGACGCGCGTCTTGTTGAATTGGTAGATTTTCATTGATGATGAAAATAATCCAGTATAATTGGTGATTAGCACAAAATTTTACAAGATTTGGCATATTGTTATTGATTATTCTTTGCTTGCTTTGTTGACAGTTTTGTTGGGTTGTTTATTAACAAGGTGTTGAATATGCTGTTTGAGTATACATGTGTTAGATTTTTCATTTATAAATGTTCGTACTGTTGAATCATTAACAGGGTGGAATATTGTCTAAAACACCACAGCTTGATGCTCGCGATTTAAACATAAAAGATGAAAGCAAATGTCATTTTGTTGTTAAATTTTAATGTTCAAGGGCATACACTTACTAACAAGCAGATAGTAGTATTTTGGATATGAAAAAAAAGAAAAATTATTTTATATAATTTATCATTAAAGTATTAGTTATAAGATACTAAACACAGCACATGTAAACACAAAGTATTGTTTGTGCAGTACTCTTGGAAAGCACGTACATTATTGTTGACTGTTTCAACTACTTACATACTACTGTTACTGAAAATTCTGTTATTTCTCTGTTAACGTAAAAAGAAAAAGTAGCTTTTGTGTAATTATATTATGATAATGGCTCTGAAATGGTACATGTACTTGGTTTGAAATCTTACAGATTCCAATCTATGTGAAAGTAATGTGTATGCATATACATGTGTATGTAAAATTAGCATTACATTCAATATTTGAAAATAAAAGAGTTCATATCCCAATGAATTGAATGTTAGCAGGGCCTAATATTATTTACAAATTGTCCGAAACAACTTAACACAGTAATGTGGCACATCACGATTGCTACCCATGCTGGTCATTATACATCGATTCATATGTATCCACTTCCTAAATTTGGAACCATTTTTTAGGCACCCTTGGCACTTATTACGGTGAATATGGTGCATTGTATATATTTTTTTATAAAAAAATTACAGGAATCCATGTTGATATATATATTTTTTGGCATTATAGCTAGCACTTGTGTTTTTTTTGAAGGGGGGGTAATTTTGTATCAGTTAACTTGCAGTGATAGTTTTGATATTTGCTCGAGTTTCTGTCTGTAAATAATAAATATATATGTGTGAAATGAGCCCCCCATTACAGTAATGTAATGGAAGTATACCAACGTTATTTCTCAACTATTTGTAAACAATGCACATAACTTACTGGTTGCGAGTCTGTTGTGCAATTCTCAGACGAAACACCGACATTTCTGATGAATTTAGACATTAATCCACCACTACATGCTAGTTTCGATTCATATAACGATAATTTTTTTTTAACTTTTTTTTTAACTTTAAAAAGTTGCCGGTACGCTCGTCATAAAAAAAAAAAGTCTATGCGACGGAGAAATTATCCTAAGATAAAACGAAATGTCGGTGTTTAGTCTAAGAACTGCACGACAGCGAAGTTATGTGCATTGTTTACAAATAGTTGAGAAATAACGTTGGAATACTTCCATTACATTCTGTAATGGGCCGTGGCTCCATATATATAAACATTTTTTATATACCGACAGCAACTCAAGCAACTGTGGTTAAATGAGTCGGTATTCTGATGGTTAGATATGTGATAAAGGATCTGCCCACACTCTAGACATTCTGTATGTTTACTTCCAGGTCAATGATGTACTCGGGCGAGCTAAAGTTTGAGAGGAGAACAACTTCAGCCCAAATTGAAGGAGGCGTGCATAACTTACACAGGTACGTACAAATAAAGCTTCAGTTCTATGAATTTCTTAAAAAGCGTATCAAGATTTTTATTTTATGCTAGTCTTCAGTAAAACTTTTTATTAAAATGTTCTTCTTTCCTTGTAATGTATACTTGACTGTTAATGTCATTATTGTCTCCTTGTATCAGTTGAATTCAAATTTTCTCCAATAATGTTTGAATAGATTGCCCTTCAGAGAATACCTAATTTATTGACAATTTACCTTGAAAGTATAAAGAATATCTAATTTATTGACAATTTACCTTGAAAGTATAAAGAATACCTAATTTATTGACAATTTACCTTGAAAGTATAAAGAATATCTAATTTATTGACAATTTACCTTGAAAGTATAGAGAATATCAAATCTATTGACAATTTTAGAGAATAATATTTAAAGACCTCACAAAGTCCAGCTGCATTTTTAAGGAGACCATTTTGTGTTGATTCAATGATGAGAAATCCTGTTGATGAGATTTAGTTTGGGTAATAATTAGAATGAAAACATTGTATGTTTGTTTATTTTTGTTTTAGAAAAAAAATGTTTATGCTTTATCATGACTTACAACAAAAAAATTTAGATTTAAATCTATTAACAGACTTATCAGTATTTTGTATTTTCAAAATGTTTTAAAGTATTTCCAAAGCACATGATACATGGCTTAATGTATGCACAGTGGACGCGCGATAATCTGGACACCTTCATTCCCTGTCCGAACCATCCTGATTACAACTTTTCCGGACTGCCAAATTTTGTTTACCAGGTCAAAAAATGTGTCGCACAAAAGTTATTTTCCTTGACTATATACTCGGCGAGATATTTAAATGACATTACATAAATAAATTTGGGTCTTTTTGTAAACATAAATATTTACATATGATTTCTGATATAGTGATATTCCATACAGCTGTCAACACAGGTGACTTACCCTCAATATTTTTCTCTCTGCATGGATAAAAAATCAACCGAATTATTACGGGAATTTTGCTATTGGAAAGTATGTTCCGTTCCCAAAATGAAGTTCTGGAAACAGACTCTGAATATCCGGACTGATGGGTACAAATATTGTGAGTTTTCCGGGCTATCAGCGTCCAGATTATCGTTGGTCCACTGTATATCGATGGAGTTTGGGCTATTAAAACATTTATCCCACCAAAAGATTCCAGGTTTGTTCAGGGGTACTACCAATATGAGTTAGTTAATATTTTCCATGGGCCTATTGCATGAAATTTTATCCATGGATGAAAATAATCTGTTTTCGAGACTAAAGCCCAAGAAGATTTTTTTTACTCAAATAGCCCAAATATTATGCCTATAGAAGCTAGGATTTTTGGTGGTTCACCAAAAGGGAAAAAACGCTAAGAATATATCACACTCAAAGATGTAAAATACCGCAGCTGTAAATGTTGAATTCTGAATGGAGTCAGGATGTGATGGGTTTGTCAAACTGGTCTGGGTTTTATTGCCTTTTGTGGTTAATTTCCTCTTCGCATTTTGCTCATTTTTCCCCCTCAAGCCTTGTGCTTAATTTATTGAAATATTGAATATTTCCCTAATTTTTTTTACGTCAATATCTACCCAAAATCCTTCAGATTAACCTTTTGTCGTTTTCACCTGGAAATGTGATTTCAAGTTTAAAAACTGTAACTTTTTGATTTTTGCAAATTTCCCTTATAACTACTTTCTTCTGAAGTCAAGAAAGGGTAGTTTCCCTTCCTAGCCTATTCCCTATAATACAGTACACTACATGTGAGCAATGTCTTTTCTGCATCAGATTAAAAGAAAAATATATTAAACATTTAAAACAATAAGAAAGATTATAGAATTCTATATACCTGTTCACATTTTAAATTAATGATGATTCACAATTATTAAGGAAAGCAATAACTGAATTTTGTTATTCCTGAAAATGTTACAGAGAGATGGTTCTCAGGGATTTGTCGACAGGTGTAATTGGTTCCTCAATAATGTTGAAGAGACAGCTGGTTCCTGGGTTAGATAAAGAAAGGGATGGTTTATTAGGGTTCAATTTACCACTGAACATTACTATAGGATGGATTAGAGAGAAACAAATCAATATTAGAAAGGAATGGTTTGGGGTTGAAGTAACCATTGGATAATGGAAAGGAATGGTTTTGGGTACATTCCATATCAGAAAGGGATGATTTAGGGTTGGAGAAAACAATAGAAAGGGATTGTTTAGGGTTGGAGAAAACAAAAGAAAGGGATGATTTAGGGTTGGAGTAAACAAAAGAAAGGGATGGTTTAGGGTTGGAGAAAACAAAAGAAAGAGATGGTTTAGGGTTGGAGAAAACAAAAGAAAGGGTAGTTAAGGGTTGGAGAAAACATTAGAAAGGGATGGTTTAGGGTTGGAGAAAACAAAAGAAAGGGATGGTTTAGGGTTGGAGAAAACAAAAGAAAGAGATGGTTTAGGGTTGGAGAAAACAATAGAAAGGGATGGTTTAGGGTTGGAGAAAATAATAGAAAGGGATGGTTAAGGGTTGGAGAAAACAATAGAAAGGGATGGTTTAGGGTTGGAGAAAATAATAGAAAGGGATGGTTAAGGGTTGGAGAAAACAAAAGAAAGGGATCGTGTAGGGTTGGATAAAACAATAGAAAGGGATGATTTAGGGTTAGAGAAAACATTTGAAAGGGATGTTTTAGGATTGGAGAAAACAATAGAAAGGGATGATTTAGGGTTCGAGAAAGCACTAGAAAGGGATGGTTTAGGGTTGGAAAAAACATAAGAAAGGGATGATTTAGGATTGGAGAAAACATTAGAAAGGGATTGTTTAGGGTTGGGAGAAAACATGAGAAAGGGATGGTTTAGGGTTGGAGAAAACAATAGAAAGGGATCGTTTAGGGTTGGAGAAAACATAAGAAAGGGATGATTTAGGGTTCGAGAAAGCACTAGAAAGGGATGGTTTAGGATTGGAGAAAACAATAGAAAGGGATGATTTAGGGTTCGAGAAAGCACTAGAAAGGGATGGTTTAGGGTTGGAAAAAACATAAGAAAGGGATGATTTAGGATTGGAGAAAACATTAGAAAGGGATGATTTAGGGTTGGGAGAAAACATGAGAAAGGGATGGTTTAGGGTTGGAGAAAACAATAGAAAGGGATGGTTTAGGGTTGGAGGAAATAATAGAAAGGGATGGTTAAGGGTTGAAGAAAACAAAAGAAAATGATGGTTTAGGGTTGGGAGAAAACATGAGAAAGGGATGGTTTAGGGTTGGAGAAAACACTAGAAAGGGATGGTTTAGGGTTGGAGAAAACAATAGAAAGGGATGGGTTAGGGTTGGAGAAAACAATAGAAAGGGATGGTTTAGGGTTGGAGAAAACAATAGAAAGGGATGTTTTAGGGTTGGAGAAAACATTAGAAAGGGATGATTTAGGGTTGGAAAAAACATAAGAAAGGGATGATTTAGTGTTGGAGAAAACAATAGAAAGGGATTAAGGTTGGAGAAAACATTAGAAAGGGATGGTTTAGGGTTGGAGAAAACATTAGAAAGGGGTGGTTTAGGGTTGGAGAAAACATTAGAAAGGGATGTTTTAGGGTTGGAAAAAGCAGAAGAAAGGGATGATTTAGGGTTGGAGAAAACAATAGAAAGGGATGGTTTAGGGTTGGAGTAAACATTAGAAAGAGATGGTTTAGGGTTGGAGAAAACACTAGAAAGGGATGATTTAGGGTTGGAAAAAACAGAAGAAAGGGATGGTTTAGGATTGGAGTAAACATTAGAAAGAGATGGTTTAGGGTTGGAGAAAACACTAGAAAGGGATGGTTTAGGGTTGGGAGAAAACATGAGAAAGGGATGGTTTAGGGTTGGAGAAAACACTAGAAAGGGGTGGTTTAGGGTTGGAGAAAACACTAGAAAGGGATGGTTTAAGGTTGGGAGAAAACACTAGAAAGGGATGGTTTAGGGTTGGAGAAAACACTAGAAAGGGATGGTTTAAGGTTGGAGAAAACACTAGAAAGGGATGGTTTAAGGTTGGAGAAAACATTAGAAAGGGATGGTTTAAGGTTGGAGAAAACACTAGAAAGGGATGGTTTAGGGTTGGAGAAAACACTAGAAAGGGATGGTTTAAGGTTGGAGAAAACATTAGAAAGGGATGGTTTAAGGTTGGAGAAAACACTAGAAAGGGATGGTTTAAGGTTGGAGAAAACATTAGAAAGGGATGGTTTAGGATTGGAGAAAATAATAGAAAGGGATTAGGGTTGGAGAAAACATTAGAAAGGGATGGTTTAAGGTTGGAGAAAACACTAGAAAGGGATGGTTTAGGGTTGGGAGAAAACATTAGAAAGGGATGGTTTAGGGTTGGAGAAAACACTAGAAAGGGATGGTTTAGGGTTGGAGAAAACACTAGAAAGGGATGGTTTAAGGTTGGAGAAAACATTAGAAAGGGATGGTTTAGGATTGGAGAAAATAATAGAAAGGGATGGTTTAGGGTTGGAAAAAACATAAGAAAGGGATGATTTAGGGTTGGAGAAAACAATAGAAAGGGATGATTTAGGGTTGGAGAAAAAATTAAATAGGGATAGTTTATGGTTAAATTATGTTAGGTATAAAGGGTTAGAGAAACCATTGGATAAGAGAAAGGGATGGGCCATGGAATAAAAAAAAATGGATGCTTTAGGGTTGAAGTAAGGGTTAGATATTAGAAAAGAATGGTTTAGGGTCAAAGTAAATATTGGGTAATAGAAAGGGATGGTTTAGGGTTGAAGTAACCACTGGATGTTGTTGATTGTAGTTACGATGTTCGTCTGTACTAAGGTAAGGTAGTGTGTTCCATTTGGACCAAACCTGCCAGGCATTTTTTGTGTGACATGTTTTGACATTTTAACACCACATTTTATCATCTCTATCAACATTTGACAGCATTACAAGCCAGCCTGGTAAATAACAACTGTGTCCTCCATGTCATGTGCAGTTATCACATTATTTATGTTTTGTTATAAAAAAAATGGTTGATTTCATCCAGATAATTCCATATGGATACGTATATATATTAACATTTACACAACTTCTTTTTCATTTCTTAAGAAATCTCAATAAATGCACAGATACATATGATTTACTTTCAACTGTACACGTTTGGTTTTTCCCCAGAGTTTTCCTAGAACTTTTGATGCCATATATCATCAGTTGGTTTCAGCAATCAAAGGCATTTTCATTAATTTTTTCAAAATATTTTAACTTCAGTACTTTCTTGGTATGTTATTGCTTAATTAGAAACTTCTTGCTGTACTGCAATTTTCTTAACTAATCATCATTGGAAAACTTTACTATCACTTAAGTCTTGACCCTTATAGTATTACCGCTAGAACCGGAACAATAAGGTGTTTCATTACCATCACTTACACAACTTAAATTTGGTACAAAATGTATTACAGCAAGAACCAAAAAAATAAGGTGTTTCAGTACCATCACTTACTGGGCTTAAATTTGGTACATAGTAACTTACCGCAAGAACCAAAAAATAAGGTGTTTCAGTACCATCACTTACTCGGCTTAAATTTGGTACATAGTAACTTACCGCAAGAACCAAAAAATAAGGTGTTTCAGTACCATCACTTACTCGCTTAAATTTGGTACATAGTAACCTTGCGCAAGAATCAGAAAATAAAGGTGTTTCAGAGAGGTTGATTGATTTCCCTGACTGTTGGATGTTAATTCTGGTAACGTTTTCTGTCAGTCAGATTTGTAATAAGGCCAGAAATATTACCAATATCATGGATGATCATCCTACATGGGTGTCCATGTTATACAAAATTATTGAACTCAATTGATAAATTCAGTATGACATTGATACAGATGTGAGATTCTACAACATTCATTATGTGAAAAAATACTTCAGTCATAATTATGCTGACTTTAAAGCCAATCGAAAGTAATCCAATGATTCATATTCATTCAAGATAACAGTAATGTATCAATTAAATAGTAAAGAAACATAGTATTTCAGTGGCATATATATAGGAATATATGTTCCTATGGCCCGATTTGTTCAGCTAATTTTGAACCTAAAGTATGGGTTTTAAAATAATTTTACAGTTTTGGTGGGGGGATTAGATTTAAACTACCTAAAAATGTGAAAATTAACCTAAAAAATGCTTTTCGGTTAAAAAAATAAATAGTTTTAACAAATGATCTAATTACTATGTTCCTATGGTTTTGACCACAGGGGCCGATTTGTTCAGCTAATTTTGAACCTCAAGTATGAAAAAATACCCTAAAACATACTTTTAGATTAAAAAAAAATAGTTTTAACAAACTAGGGTCCTGTGGTATTGATCATAGCACCAATTTTATTACTCATGTACATGTTTTCATACCATATTTATGACTGTATGAAATGTTTTGTGTACAGAAATCATATTTTTAAGCACATGTTTATACATGTATCTATAAAGATAAACTTCATTAAATGGTTTGATTGCATTGACTGTACAATTACATGTACCTCCCTTTGGTTACTATATATGATATATTGAATGACTACAATTACCCCCCTTTGGTAACTGTATAATTGACAATCGCAACATCTCGGGGGAATTTACGTTAATCTTCGGAAATCTACTACCTCGAGTGCATCTATAGAGGCTCACATGGTGTAAACGTCATGCACCAAAATGGCTGGCCATTGTTGTACATTGTGAATTGGTATATATTGATATAAGTGCAAGGACTTGCGAACTATGTCTAATTTCAGAAGATAACCAGAAATTTCTCCGAGATGTTGCAATTGTGTATATTGAATGACTGATGATTACCTCCCTTGTATTCAGAATGGTATATCAGCCTACCTTTTGTTTTTGTTTGTACGTTAAGTTTTACCCCAAAGATACATTAAATACCTGCACAGATTGCATGTTGATAATTGATATTTTTGATTGAAAACAAATGGTTATCTCCCTTTTTCCACTAACTGGAACATGATTGTACTAACATATACATATTATACAGTCGTGTTGTGTTATAAAGTTAAATAGACATTTGAAGCTTCAGTGTTATTCTATTACTGTAGCTAGCCACCCAAACTCCTTTGTGAAACGCGTTGCCACCCCTAGTTGGTGGTTGGTTGCTAGTTATATTAAAGACCAGGTGTTAAATCGGATCTATTTCTCTATGCTTAAGTTTCATGTTTTATATCATGCTTTTTGCTGTTTTCAATCTCACACCACTCAGTTCACATGTTTTGAAGACAAACTTTGGGGGATGGGGACCTTTTTATGAACTGCAATACTATGACAAATAATAAAATATTAAACAGGATTTTGAGATAATCTTAATACAATGCATTATTCATTTTTTAATTGGTCAGGATATTTTTCGTATCAATATTTTCTCAACTAATGCCTTTCATATATAAGCGCCAGTAACATTTACATCTTCTATATCTGTAACAGTATTTCCTTCTTGTTTATAGAGTAATAATGAATTAGAAATTATTGTTTATTGATTCACTGATAATCAAGTTATATCGCAGTTCTAGTGCTAATATAAACAGATATTCGTCAAGATATTGCTTTCTGCTAATGACTTTCTATTGCTTTCTATCTTTAAATGCTTTTGCATTACCCAGTATGAATTGTTTTAGCGTTTTGGACCAAGCCAGCTTATGCCATGTTGCAGCCTCTATTGTCCGTCTTTCATATTACAATTTTCTTTCTAGCTAAGTAACATCAGAAAAGAACAGGGGAGGAAAACATATCTGATCAATTCATTCAATTACCAGGTTTTCTTTTTGAAGGAAACTGGTCTGATAGATTATCAGGTTTTCTTTGTGAGGGAAACTAGCCTGATAATCCATATCATCAGGTTTTCTTTGAGCGGCATACAGGTGTGATAGATTTTTATCAAGTTATTATCAAGTATTTTTTTATATCAATATTTGCATTATTCAGATTATTCAGATAAGAACAAATCTTTGAAAATTGAGGAAAAAAAAGTTTTGTGTTTGGGTGTTTTGAATATTGAGAAAAGATGTGAGATATGTGTTTTGGATTATTGAAAAAAGGTATTTAATTTTGTAAACATGTGGCTATTTTTGATCAACCTTGTTTTATTTTTTTCAGCTTTGAAAAAAGGTTGTACTAAAAGCAGTAGTCCCCAGCTATGGAAGTTAGAAAGATGACGACATTCCAATCACCTGGGAGGGATTTCCAAAGCGACATGGGAGATAAGTGAAGACACAAGGGAGATAACTTGTGTGTTAGTCTCTTCAGTGCAAAATGTGTACAAAAAAATCATATTGCACAGAAATGTTGCTCTTTACCATGAAAGTAGATGCTGGAAGAGGATGTATACTGGGTGCTATTAAGGCTTTGAATGATTGTAAATATGTGGCAATACACATCATAAGAAAGTCCGTATTTTGGATCTATTTTTACAAAGATTCTTGTCTGGATTTAGTTTCACATTTTTTCCCACTATTGCATATATGATAAGAAATCCATGACACAGATCAAGTTATTTTCATCATGATATGTTTCAGAGTTCAAAATTCTACTGAACAATACTTGATTGTGAAATAGTTTTATGAAATGTATGTTATGAGACGGTTCAAAAACGTCTATTGTACATGTGAAGCACTGAGTAGCTCTACAAGTGTTACATATTAATAGAAATATTCATTTTATGATTCTCCTTTACGGTCATTTGTCGTTATCGTTTGAAAGAAAGTGTTGTTCGAAAAACAAATACTGTATTCTATAAAATGTTTGACACCATTTTAGTTTTGCCTATTTCACCCTAGTCAGTAATTATGGCAAATTCATCATGACAGCACAAAACAGTATGTAAACATAGCATAGTTGGACCTCATTATCTCAAACTTGTATCACTCTAAGCAGCTAAAACCCAGTTTGATTTAAAGTGTTTTGTCAGTCCCGATCAAACTTCAGGCTAAATATTCAAACTCACTTTACTTGAATACTTAAAAACAAGAATTTCCAGGGTCCCACCAACCTCAAGATAATGAGGTTCGACTGCGATCAAATATGAAGGGTGAAATTTCTGCCAGACAAAAATCGTTATACAGTTATTCTTTATCTGCAGATAAGCGTCATTTGAATACCATTAATTTGGAGTTGTTGTTGACTGTTGCCATGATGCTTCCCACATAGTGCTAAACTTTTTTCTGTGTTATACATCTTAATTCATGCAATTTAGTGCCCTGCTTTATGGTTTTAATGATTCATTTTGTTGTATTATTTTTGCTCATACGATTAAAGTATTTTATTCCAAACACACACGATTTTAAGAATGAAGACTAGTTATGCTATATCTAGAACCAAGCATTCATCATTAATAGAAATATTCATTCTAAGATTCTGCTTTAGGGTCATACATCAGTAATGTTCATGAGTTATCACTCAGAAGACATTTTGAAATTTTTCAAAATATTTATTCTTAAGAAAATTCAAAATATAGACATTTTCATTCGTTGATATTATTATTAAGAACCACAGAGCATAAGGTCAGTGTTTTACCTATAATTTGTTCAAACATAAACAAAACATAATTGATTACATTGCAGATTCCCTTATACTTCACTTCCTAGATCTGTATTTATTGAATCTCATTTCCAGCTTTGATCTTTAATACACGCTTCTATTTGCTGTTTCATATTTCATTTGTATGTATGTTTCAAATTGTAATTTATAGGAGATTAAATAAAGTCCGGTAGTATTGTTAAATATGACTTACATAAATGATGTAGATACTTTTTTGAAAGCATCATTCTAATTCTATTTTAATTGCCATGAAGGCCATCTCCTATGCGGTAATATCAATTTACAGTGATTGATAAAGTTTTGTTTCAGTTGTGACCACATTACCAGATAGAGTTACTATCCATAGTTAATGTCTTTAATAACAGTGAATTGGATGGTGTTGATTTTAGAAACATGAAGACAATTCACTCTAATTGATTCAAGGTGCATTCGCAGGGTTAGAGGTTAGAGCTCATGGAATGTATTACACCGATGACAATCATAGAAAAATCTATTTGGCACAGTGGTAAAATTTTATACTTGTTTCTTCACCTCATCATATGTTAAAACAATTTTGAGAACTGAAGACTAAATTTTTTTCTGTTGTTAGTTCATTGCGGTTAAAAATCACTTGAACAAAAACTATGATGATATTCTTGCAATAAACGCATGTTCAAGAAAAGGGAAGTTTATATTCCAACATTATATGTAGTGTTGATGGGTCAGTGAAATTCCATGATGCTCTAGCCCTAATTCGTTATTATAGGACCAGATATGACATTGCATTTTGGGCCAACGCAATATATTTGTATCAAAGAATTAAATTTATCATGTGGGCCAAATCTTCACAAAGCAAGACATGCTTAGCATTACTGTCACTATGGGGACCACATATAGAACTACAACAGCAACCCTGAAATTGATGTCAAAATTGTATTATGTATTAATTGATATGTATTAAATATAATGTATCAATATCTGTAAGATTTAGTATATAATGTACATGTAAAGATCCATATTTACTCTCCGAGTCCACTCTTTCATTTTCATAAGTTTGCAATAATCCAGCTGACCACCATCGTCGGAAATCCACATGACATTGTTCTGTCCCGTGGGTTTCCGACGATGCCTGACCACAAAATGATGAAATGAAAGAGTCCTATAGTTAGAGTTCAGATTTCATTTGTCAATTAAAGACAAATCATGGAAATAAGTGCATTAAGAAATTTGATATGCATAACAGCGTGTTGATGTATACAGTCCTATATGAATGAAGCAATCATTGATGTTTTAAGACATGGGAATCATAGTTGAATGTTTTGTCTGTGACCCAATATTATTTATCACTGTATTGAGTGTGAGCTTTTCATATTTGTTACAAAGGAAATGGTTATTGAAAATGCATTTAAATCTGTATATTCCTACTCTTAGGGGCGCTAATTTATTTGCTGGTTATGAATAAAAACTTCTCTCTTTTTTTAGATTAATGAGGAATTATCATTCCAATGTTTTACTCAAAAAGGGAAAGATTTTTATGCCTGGTATTTGAATTAAGACAAAATCTTGAGATGTTCATTCAAATGTTCAAGTTTTGCAAAATTTGCTACTAAATTTACTATAATATCATCATTTTATATTCATTTAAAAAGAGTTACAGTTTCAGTAAGTTAATCAGTTTGAAAGGGAAAGGGAAAGGGATACTGCATTTACTGCATATAATTTTTGGATAGTTTATAATTATAAAATTGCATTATATTTGTCGGGTAAAAAAGGAAATAAATGAATATGATTGTGATTAGCCACCATTAAAATGTTTTCAAACATATTGATATTTACATTTCCCTATAGATTCCAAGATGATATTTGCAAGCTTAATTTATGTGCAAAAAAAAATTTGTTGTGATTATTTTGAATTTCTAGCCTTATAATTTTACTTAATGCCTAAATATACTTGTTTGCCTTTGACCATGTGCATTAATAATTTGCCTGGCAATAGGGGACTGGTTTTGCCCTTTTTGCTTCCAGTTCACCGTCGGAACATCGGCAAATATCCAGATGTTTTAAGACAGAATCATTATCAACCTGAAAGTGTTAGGATTGCTGTTTCCTTCCTAAAGATCTTAACATTTCAACATCGGAGTTGTATTTGATATAATAACACAGAAAATGTGATTTAGAACATAACGATTTAGGCAAGAACAATATTTATGATTTGCCTTTGATTAAGTGCAATGAGTTTCTCACGAAACTATCAATTCTGTCAGATAGTTTTAACTTTATTAAGTATCTATCTGTCTACCGCTACTGCCTCCAGCCACTATAGTGCTTTTTTATTTGTGCATATCTCCCCATCATGTCAGAATTATTTAATTTTAGATGGGATCGATTATTGTAAATATGTTTATACTCCTACCACAAAAGAAAATAACTCTGAAAACGCAGCACGTTTAGCAAAAAATAATAATAAATAAATAAAAACATGAACTATTCACAATCATAGTAGAATGCCCGCCACCATCAATATGTGTTAATTGGGTATCCAGTGAAGATTATATATTATTATACTGATGAATACATTGCCATTGTATATGTGTTGTCTGTATGTGAGATTGGGAGTAGCAAGCAGTGTACACTGTTCTGACTGATGTTGTATATAGTGTTGTCATCACACTCTTGTAACTATATATTTTGCACAGTTAGTAAGGTGAGCATTGCCCTGAAGTGACACGTACGAATTTTGTCACAAAATGGTGTTGTAAAATTTGATAAAGATATAAAAGAAATGTAATGATTTATATAATTGAATGTTATCGTTCTTGTCATTGGAAGATTTGTTTATTAGTTGTCATCTTCAAATTACTATGAATTCATATTTAGTATATGTACAAGTGCAAATTTAAATTTAATGATATTATAAAGATATACAATGAAATAAAAAAGTAAGAGATATTCTGTAAAGTGTTGATACATGTTAATTGTTGGGTAGATTTGCCTGGATAATCAAGTCCTGTCAGAAATGCTCATTTGTTCATCAATAAATTAATATTGATATGTTGTTTTGGTTTGCGTTTTCCATTATATTTTATACTGACTTTCCATAGAACAGGTAAGTTGTTTAAAATATTCTTATAAAAGGGTGACACAAGTACACCTGAATCATCGTTTTCTGATTAAGTAACTTACCTTGCACAGTAATCGAGACCCACTCTCTGCTGGAAATGATATGACGGTCTACGAATTTTGTATCACAATTCTAAGTCTTGGCTGACAATAATGCGATGTGTCTTCTCTGTTACAAAAAAGAACGACCAGGTAGTAATGGAATTGAATCTGTGGAAGAAAACTAAGACGTTACTGGGAAAAAAAACGATAGTGATCAATGTGTCGAAAGTTAAGTTAACCATTAAAATGTTACCCTTTTATACAGCGGAAAAAGTCGATTAAAAGTGAAAAAAATAAAATGATTAAAAAAATCTGATAATACCAAAGCGTCAACAAAACCATAACCTGAACTCAAAATCGATTAAACTAGAGGCAAAATCTTAACAAAGGCAATATTTACGTAGAGACCCTCGTAAAGGTAAAAGAGAATAAGACCAGACGTTCCGGAAGAGTAAGCGTCTTCTGCTTCATCGACGACACCCGCTATGTAAAACTTGGGTCACATTTAGGTAAACATCATTTCTCAAAATGAGATTGTCAATCACAACAAGTATGCATACTCAAAAACGTCCATCTTCATATCGCACAAAGATACAGAATATTTTTCGATTATACCAAAATGGTGACCATAAAACTTGTCCTTAGTCTTCATCAACCGGCATCTATCGAATCCCTGTGCCGTAAGTTTGTTCGTCAGCAGCTGACATCTGTCACGAAAATATCGATATTCAGAGCAGGCCTTAGAATAACGGATCAACTGCGATATGTACCCTATATTAACACAATAGGATGGAAAAGCAGGGATGTTACACTTGTACTTTCAAGAAAGGAAAAGTTCGAGATCGGAAAATCGAAATCGTCATATATCATACAGCTTAGTAGTAAGCTGCCCGTGTTGTTCATAGTTTAAGAAAAGATCGAGGTAAGAGTCTGATGTGTCTTTAATCTCAAGTTCAGTAGGGTATATACGATTGACTAGGTCAGCAAACTTCTTTTTATCGACTTGAAAGTGAAATGGACATTTTGGCAAGGTTTTTGTTATCCGTCCTGATAAGCCCCTCAGCCAGGTGGTCTTGACTTTGTTTAGTTATTCTTTGCTTTTTCGGTAGTTGGTACTCCCATGTTGTCTCTCGGTCAAAAACTTCGTATTTAAAATTTTAATAACGAGAGTGAGTCAATAATATTGTTTCTTATCGATTCATGTCTATTTAAGTACACTTTTAAGCCCACCATCTGATCTATTCTAATCGACCTGCGTCCGTGGTCCGTCGTCCGTCCTTAAACATTTGTTATTACCGTAATATCCCGTGAAGTACTCGATGGATCTTTCCAAATTTCCATACGGATATTCCTATTGGTCCCTAGTTGTGTTGTCTTGATTTAAGGACTGATCCGAAAACAAAAGGCTGACGGACGGTTATTTTGGATGTTGATAATGAAAATGTGTTACCCTAATATCTTGAGAAGTACATGTACTTGATGGATCTTTCCAAAATTTCATATGCAGGTTCCCGTTCGTCCCTAGTTGTGCTATTGATTTTTGGACTGATCGGAAAAACAAAATGGCTGACAGGATTTGGATTTTGACAATGGAAATTTGTTTTCGTTATATCTTGAGAAATACTAGATGGATCTTTCCCAAATTTTATATGCATGTTTCCCTTGGACCGTAGTTGTGCTATATTGATTTAAACATTGCTTGAAAAAACAAAAAGGCTGACAGACGGCCATCTTTGATTTTGATAATGAAAATCTGTTACCTTATATCTTGAGAAGTACTAAATGGATAATTTTGGAAAATTTCAAATGCAGGTTCACAGTGGCCACTTGTTGTGCATTGTCCAGTTTTGAGCCAATTCGAAAAACAATATTGCTGCCAGACGGCCATCTTGGATTTTGACCATGATAGTTTGTGTTCGCTATGAAGGTTCCCCGTGGTCCCTGGTTGTACCTGATCTATTTTTTACTGCTCCGGGGGGGTGGGGGGGGGGGGGGGGTGGGGGGGGGGGGGGGGGTATTACTGACAGGCATTCATCTAGTATTTGTCCTATGAAAGTATGTCATAGTTATTTTTTTTAATAAATACTACATTGATCTTTCTTTTTGTTTTGGATTCTGGAACTTATCAGAAAAAAACAAAACTCTTGATTAGATACCTTTTTTCAATTATTATTAATTTTTAAGATAACTGTTTAAAGTTTTAAGTTTATTACATACATGAAGGGGGGGGGGGAGAGAAACTGGAAAATATTCAACTTTTTAAGAACGAATGAAAAATCATCATCGATGGTGGGCGTCAAAATCCCTCTAGGATCTCTTGTTTGAAGTAGCCCTCGAATGAATTCAACAATTATGTCTAGCTATCATGCAGCCAGTGTCGTCACCACAAAGATATTGCTGTATAAGGCATTTTATTGTATGAATAAGGAAGAATGTTATGTTGTAACGATTGCCATGATTACACTATACAGATGTAGTACGTATATTTTGTCATGGAACATGTACTAAAGGTTGGTTCAAGTGTCAAATACAGTATCATTGGGATTAATCAGGCTGGCCTGTGTCGAGGAGTCAGTCATCTCAAAACTGATTTTCATAAAAGGTCGATATTGTGAAAACAACATTACGCTTCTAACTAGCCAATAACAATAGGGTTAATGATTAATATTTGATCTCGAGGGTTTTCGGTAGACGGTATACCAACTACATTTGTACGTGACTAATTACATTGCAGTCACGAGGAAGGTCAAGCTGGGGACTTACATATAATATAATACGACAAAGCAACAGAATAAGTGATACGATGGGCTATTTATAAGCCGGTATGGCGTTAAAGCTGACAAAACAACATGATTTGATTTTATTAAAAGATCATAACATGCGGCATCAAAGTATCAACACTTAAACAAAACCTGAGGTCAGGGAATCAAGCTTTTGGGGATTGGTTTACTTGGGTCTGCTTACATTACAGCTCTTAACAATCTGAGAGTGGTAGTTATGTATGTTTATGGTCTGCGGATTTGAGAAATGATTCCTGTTAAGATATTGTCTTATGTTATCCATCCGTAAGCAGATCAAAGTTATGTCATAACACTAGTAACAATGTATATGTACTTATTTGCATCAGCAACCACAAGAAATGATATCCAAGCGGAGTCCATTAAAAAGGTGACCTCTCAGTTAGCGACAGTGGGAAAGATTGCAATCAGTGACCACGAGAACAAGAAAATTACATTTAACGACTCAAAGAACTTGTAAGTTACAGTTAGCGACCACGAGAACGAGTGATTACAGTAAGTGACCAGGGGAGCGAGTAATTACAACTAGCGACCACGGGAACGAGTAAATTACAGTTAGCGATCCCAGAAAAAAGTAAATTACAGAAAATGACCACGGGAACGAGGGAATTACAATAAGTGACAACGGGAACGAGTTACATTTGTAATTACAGTAAACGACCACGGGAACGAGTAAATTACAGTTAGCGACCACAGAAACGAGTAAATTACAGTTACATGTAGCAACCACGTGGATGAGTACGTTACAGTTAGCAACCATGGGAACGAGTACGTTACATTTAGGGATCACGGGAACGAGTAAATTATAGTTAGCGACCATGGGAACAGGTTAATTACAGTTAGCAACCACGGGAACGAGTATGTTACAGTAAGTGACCACGGGAACGAGTAAGTTTGAGTAAACAACCATGGGAACAGGTTAATTACAGTTAGCGACCACGAGAACAAGTAAATTACAGTAAGCGACCACGGGAACGATTACGTTACAGTAAGTGATCACTTAAATGTCTTTAGTAAATTATAGCTAGCCACCATGGGAACACGTAACACGTAAATTACAGTTCGCGACTACGGGAACGAATAAATTACAGCTTACAACCAAAAGGAACAAGTAAATTACAGTTAGCGACCACGGGAATGAGTGAATTACAGTAAGTGATCACTTATATGATTAATTACAGCTAGCGACCACAGGAACACGTAAATTACAGCTAGTGACCACGGGAACGATAACGTTACAGTCCCATGTAGTGGCCGAGGAAATGAGTACGCTACAGCTAGTGCCCACAGAAACGAGCAAGTTACAGTAAGCATACACGGAAACGAGCAAATTATAGTTAGCGACCATTGGAACGAAAACGTTACAGCTAGCGATCATGGGAACAAGTAGATTACAGTTAGCTACCAAGGAAACGAGTAAATTACAGTAAGTGATCACTTAAACGATTTATTACAGCTAGCGACCACAGGAACACGTAAATTACAGATAGTGACCATGGGAACGAGTAAATTACAGTTAGCGACCACATGAATGAGTTAATTACAGCAAGCGACCACGTAGATGAGAAAGTTACAGTTAACAACCATGGGAACGAATACGTTAAAGCCAGTGCCCACAGGAACGGGCAAATTACAGTTAGCGACCATGTGAACGAAACGTTACAGTTACTAATAACGTGACTGAATAAATTACAGCTAGCGACCATGGGAACGAGTACGTTACAGTAAGTGATTACGTGAATGAGTAACTTACAGCTAGCGATCACAGGAACACGTAAATTACAGTTAGTGACCACAGGAATAAGTAAATTACAGTTACATGTAGCGACCACGGGAACGAGTAAATTATAGTTAGCGACACGGGAACGAGTAAATTACAGTTAGCGACCACGGGAACGAGTAAATTACAGTTAGCGACCACGGGAACGAGTACATTACAGTTAGCGACCACGGGAACGAGTGAATTACAGTTATTGTGACCATGGAAGGTAGAACCTTTCAGTTAGCATCAATGGCAAAATACATGTAAGTTACATAGACCATGAAAACTAGTTTCATTACGTTAGTTTTAGATCATGAAAACTTTCAGTTCGTTATAGACCATGAAAAGTAGTGCCCTCCAGATGGTTATAGACCACAAAAACTAGTAACTTTCAGTTGGTTATAGACCATGAAAACTAGTAACCTTCAGCTGGTTATAGACCATGAAAACTAGTAACTTTCAGTTGGCTATAGACCATGAAAACTATTAACTTTCAGCTGGTTATAGACCATGAAAACTAGTAACTTTCAGCTGGTTATAGACCATGAAAACTAGTAACTTTCAGCTGGTTATAGACCATGAAAGCTAGTAATTTTCAGTTGGTTGTAGACCATGAAAACTAGTAACTTTCAGTTAGTTTAAGACCACGAAAACTAGAAACTTTCAGTTGGTTATAGACCAGGAAAACTAGTAACTTTCAGTTGGTTATAGACCACGAAAACTAGTAACTTTCAGTTGGTTGTAGACCATGAAAACTAGTAACCTTCAGCTGGTTATAGACCATGAAAACTCGTAACTTTCAGCTGGTTATAGACCATGAAAGCTAGTAATTTTCAGTTGATTGTAGACCTTGAAAACGAGTAACTTTCAGTTAGTTAAAGACCACGAAAACTAGTAACTTTCAGTTGGTTAAAGACCACGAAAACTAGTAACTTTCAGTTGGTTGTAGACCATGAAAACTAGTAACTTTCAGTTAGTTTAAGACCACGAAAACTAGAAACTTTCAGTTGGTTATAGACCAAGAAAACTAGTAACTTTCAGTTAGTTAAAGACCACGAAATTAGTAAATTTCATTCAGTTATAGACCATGAAAAATTGTTCACGTACCTTTCATTTAGTTATAGACCATGAAAACTAGTACCTTTCAGTTAGTGATAATTGAAATTTACCCTTCCGCTAGCAACCTTGTTACATAGTGGCACGATGATTCTTTTTATCAAATGCGGACTTAAACAACACAGAACAACACGCGCAATAAAATTATATATAATACTACTACTGAACATGTCGAATGTCGAGCTGCACGACATCTTGTTCCATGTCAATTATGTGTTTTAACTCACATATAATTAGAAATACTTCCGACACACATCCCTTACCAGCCTATTATAATAACCTGTCCGCATACCTGTGAAACATTCCGTTCGTTGATAAAAAGCCAATTAGGGCTGTAATTCTACACAACAATGTTATATCGCTCCCCAATTAGACGCGCTCCAACATCGGGGCGTCTACATCACCCTGTCAACTCCTATATAAGCTAAACATACATGTAACTGTGGGTTTATTTGTCCCACTTTATTATTGACAGACGGAGTACGATGGCGATAGATGGGATACGGTGACGGGTTTAATATCCTTAGGAGACATCCACGGACGACCTCTATTCCATGGATGTGAATGTTTCTGAGATGTCAACAGACAGGGACTAGCCTTATTGTCGAAACCCTGTAATATCAACAATAGCGGATGTCAGTTAATGTTTAATGATGCAGGTAACGCAATAAAAGTGGAGAATATCAGTTAAAAGAATTATTACTAAACTACCGTGAATTAATAAAAAAAAGGACCATAATAATATCCCTGCAAAGGTGATAACGACGACATTTATCCATTTATTTCGCATCCAGCTTAAGAAAACACATTAAGAAGTTTTACGACAATATTTTGGGTAACAACCGTACAATGGCGGCTAGCTATGACCAACACAGCGATGGGAGTAGCAACGATACAGACGACGATGATGTTAGTAGTGAAATATACGGATACATCAGTGGAGATGATGACGTCAATAACGACGAATTTATCCAGTGCTGCTGTACGTCTGTTCGTCGTTTGACGGGAGCTTATTGTGGATGTACAGACGGCGTACACCGTCCCACGTCGGGTAGTGAAGGCGTACACCGTCCCACGTCGGGTAGTGAAGGCGTACACCGTCCCACGTCAGGTAGTGAAGTTGGCGTACACCGTCCCACGTCGGGTAGTGAAGGTGGCGTACACCGTCCCACGTCGGGTAGTGAAGGTGGATGTACAGACGGCGTACACCGTCCCACGTCGGGTAGTGAAGGTGGCGTACACCGTCCCACGTCGGGTAGTGAAGGCGTACACCGTCCCACGTCGGGTAGTGAAGGTGGATGTACAGACGGCGTACACCGTCCCACGTCGGGTAGTGAAGGCGCACACCGTCCCACGTCGGGTAGTGAAGGTGGCGTACACCGTCCCACGTCGGGTAGTGAAGGCGTACACCGTCCCACGTCAGGAAGTGAAGGTGGCGTACACCGTCCCACGTCGGGTAGTGAAGGTGGCGTACACCGTCCCACGTCGGGTAGTGAAGGCGTACACCGTCCCACGTCGGGTAGTGAAGGTGGCGTACACCGTCCCACGTCGGGTAGTGAAGGTGGCGTACACCGTCCCGCGTCGGGTAGTGAAGGTAGATGTACAGACGGCGTACACCGTCCCACGTCGGGTAGTGAAGGTGGCGTACACCGTCCCACGTCGGGTAGTGAAGGTGGCGTACACCGTCCCACGTCGGGTAGTGAAGGTGGCGTACACCGTCCCACGTCGGGTAGTGAAGGTGGCGTACACCGTCCCACGTCGGGTAGTGAAGGCGTACACCGTCCCACGTCGGGTAGTGAAGGTGGCGTACACCGTCCCACGTCGGGTAGTGAAGGTGGCGTACACCGTCCCACGTCGGGTAGTGAAGGTGGCGTACACCGTCCCACGTCGGGTAGTGAAGGTGGCGTACACCGTCCCACGTCAGGTAGTGAAGGCGTACACCGTCCCACGTCGGGTAGTGAAGGCGTACACCGTCCCACGTCGGGTAGTGAAGGTGGCGTACACCGTCCCACGTCGGGTAGTGAAGGCGTACACCGTCCCACGTCGGGTAGTGAAGGTGGCGTACACCGTCCCACGTCAGGTAGTGAAGGTGGCGTACACCGTCCCACGTCGGGTAGTGAAGGCGTACACCGTCCCACGTCGGGTAGTGAAGGTGGCGTACACCGTCCCGCGTCGGGTAGTGAAGGTGGCGTACACCGTCCCACGTCGGGTAGTGAAGGTGGATGTACAGACGACGTACACCGTCCCACGTCGGGTAGTGAAGGCGTACACCGTCCCACATCGGGTAGTGAAGGTGACATTGACATTAACCTTAACAGACCTTATTGGATAACAGAACTCCAAAACACTGGCGACATGCCCGGTAGTGACATGGATACGGTCCAATGCTGTGCACCCGATACAGTACCCAGTAGCGGTGAATACCCTCATCATTTAGAGTATCACAACGTTAGGTGTCGCGGTATTCGGGTAGGTCAAAACACTGCTGCGAAGACTTTGAATGATCTGAAATCGTACGAGAACGAGAGTTCATCGTTGGAGCAGCTCAATAAGGAATTCAGAATTGGAAACATCCAAAAAGATAGGTCGGGTTTTCCTTCACCTTTGTGTGAACTACAGGAAATAAACATCACGGAAAACCGGAAGGACTCGAAATCTGTTGATAAAACCAGAAAGGATGTTTTATGCCAAATGGACATACTGCAAAATGGTGAGATTCCAAGTTCTTATCAGGATACGCTATCCTCAATAGACACGCTTACAGACCAATTTATTCCAAATATGGGAGTATCAGGTAGTGCATCGAAAAAGGACATTCCGAACTTACAGAAACATAATACGGGTACATTTCAAGCCGGCAAGTCTCAAAGAAGCAGTAGAAATCGCCTCTCTCCGTCAGAATCACCACCGGGTGGCGTACTAAGGAATATTCAGAACATTCACCCTGAAGTTTTAGGACAGAAATCATTAGAACAACACCCAAGAGATGACGATTTCGTTGCCAACGAGACGGAAACGTTCCAATATTGTATCATTATACCAGGATCCAAAGAGTGGTTGGAAGGTGAGGTGAAGCCTTCCTCTCAACACTTAGTGGAATATATGTGGTACATGAACTATCCATGTCAACCACGGGACAAAGAAATCTGCCCGTACCGACGTGTCGTCAGAAATTGGCCAATTTCAGCAAACATGGACCAAACACAATTCCATAATGAAAACGAAAACTTGTTATCGCCGCCAAAGACCAATTATTGCCATGAAAAACAACTACAAAAACAGCGTGAAAGCACTAGTATTAACACTTTGGAGGACAGACACTACCAGGGTGAAAGGGGAACAATGTGGATGAAAGAGCCCTTATTCGTAGTGACGGGAATACCAAATGACTCGCCAGGAAGTGTAAACAGCGTGACGTCAGAGGACAATATGACGGCTATTGATAACAGTATCCCTCACCTGTCACCAGTCTTGCCAAAAAAACATAGAACGTCACACCTCTCCACCATACCAGAGACAGAACACTCGGACGTTTGTGAGGGGAACGATATTCGTACCACGGTAGAGAACGGCAGGAACGAGCGTGGAGTTCTTGAAGAGGACAAAGACATAGCTTGTTGTGATTTGGAAAGGGACACATGTGACAATTCATGTGCATCGGAAGGGAAGGTAGAAATGGACTGGAGTTCTCGGACACCTTTCGTGTTTACTGAAGGCAGAAGAGTTTTGAAGCAAATGACTCCTCAAATGGAACCGGAAATGCCGGACGAACTGGAGGAAGGTAAGTCGATTTTTTACGCCATATGCATTGATACATTTGAATAAAATGTTTCGAAAGAAAAGCTGAAGGTATATAAGATGACCCTAAAATGCGTAAAGCATTTCTTGAATCTAAGAGTTGACATCTGAAACGATACATTAATAATAACATAATACTTTAAGATAGATGGACAAAAGACAAATCAAAACACATACCTTTATTTTTTTATGCCGAGGTCAAAACTTTGATTCTAATGCAAAACATCAAAACATTGTATTAATTTAATCAATAGTAGATCTATAGCTTATATGATAATGACACGTGAACAAGTACACGGATAGCAGTATTATATTGGCGATTTGTTTGTCGCTGTATATCGGCTTACAATATCAGCAATATTTATGTTTTAATTACTTTTATAAGAGAGACGATATTTTTTGATTTACTAAAGCTTTAGCATATATGAATCCTATGTTCTCGATGGACACTGTCGACTCTTAATTTTGACTTTATTTAATCAATCGGAGTTATGACGAGAAAAAACGGCATTATAAATGAGTTCAAAAGCTATCATCATCGGACAAAAATGTATTTCGTCGACAGTTAGGTTTGAAATCTCCTGAATCACGACTAAAATTTCATAGGCGTATATGAGGGAGCTACTGGATGTTATTCAATACTTAATCTAATGCATCGTCTTGTATTTCCTATAGTCTGTCTCCTGGAATCAGCATTATAAATGATACATGCATCGCATGCTGTAACACATAAATGTGTGTCACTAGGGTGTTACATTTAAATTTCAAATATAAATTGTCTGACATTGTACATAAAAACCAGGATGGAATTACTAAATCCACAAAAAATGTACATGAACAGCTACGGACTGCACTGATCCATTTGTATGTCTTACCGGCGGCTAGTGTATCAACTGCCCTTGAGACATAAACTGGTACAAAGATGTAGACGTTCGCTAGATAATCGTTTTTAAACAACATTTGATAGATAATGTTTAGCATTTGAACTTGTGTCATTGCTTTATGAAAACATCTCAGTGTCATTCTCTGTTTTCACTATGTAAAGTACGGATATTCCATACCAGTGCATTTCATAGCGTCAAAGTCACAGGTTTTTCATCTATCTGAAAACTGCTAAAAAAAAGGGGAGTCGTATTTCGGGAGAGGCCCCAATTTTAACCCGAGACTGTTTTTCATTAGTGTGATACTCATTTTCAAAATCAGCAATTCAATGTATATATTATATACTAAGGGATGCAATCTGAACGCAAAAAGAAATTTCATTAGCATAACTTGTAACAGTCATTGTCAAAACCAGCAAGTCGATGTCTTTGCTGGTACGGAGGGTGGCAATCAATGTAAACGCAAAAAATGATATATAAATTTTTACCTAAATCGTATCAGATAAACAAAGCTGATTCAAGCTGCGGAATGTTGACACACAGTAACTGGTCCGTTACACGTACAAATTAAATCAGCATATTAAGTATGTAATCGGGACCACACACACCGAGCCTGGTTAGCTTAGCTGTATTTTTTATGACTTAAATTACAAGAACTGGTGCATAAAAAACAAATAACATTGTTGTGTTTGTATATTAATTTCTGCTTCAATTATCAAATTAAAGGTTAATATAATATGAATGTATGAGATGATTTTAAGTACAGGTAGGTTAAGAATTTTAATAATTTGGTTAAGTTGACAATGGCGGTTTTGATAAGAACCACCTGTTCCTGTACTGTTATGTGGTTGTTAGGTTAAGTGTCATTACTCTCTATGGCTTGATAACTTGTCATATATGGATTCATTTTGAATTTTACCTTCATGAAAATATTGTCAAGCCTCGTAAGATGTGATGGTGTAACTGACAACCACAAGATGATAGAATGACATTTGTATTATCACATTTAAACGAAATCATTGTTGAGTAAAATATCCTACCACAAAAGTTAAACGTATTATTTGTAGCAGCGCATTCTCCCTTCAAATTGTATACTAGCCCATACCCTGCTGATTCAAATAAATACTTTTGTGCAAAATTTGACTGAATCAGATTTGTCACATAGTCTTATTCTTTTGTACTTTTACGAGGTTCTCCGTGTATTTTTTTTTTTCATTTGTTCCCATTTTGCCTCTGGTTTAATCGATTTTGAGTTCGGATTATGGTTTTATTGGCGCTTTTGTATTCTTTGATTGTTTTTGTTGTTGTAAATGTTGAGGTGTAATGTTTATCTATATAGTATTAAATATTTTATAAGTGTATAACGTACCTGCATGTTATCTAGATTTTGTCTCCACAACGACCTATGTAATCGGATATTATTTAAATGTTGTGTTTTTGCTAAAATAGGTATAGCTGTTTCCTCTTCATTATAACGTTATTGTTAAGCGAACCTCAATGACAAATGTCAGCATGATTTATGCTGTATCTACATACAACCATTGAATGTCTGTCAAATGGTATTTATTGTCCATATGAACGCATTCTTGGTGGCAGATAAATATAATGACATCCGTTATGACGTCATGATTATTTTTCTGGCACCCAGATTGCATTGATATCAATACAATCTGACAGTCGTTCAATGGTTTTATTGATATAAACATGTAATTATGATTGCTAAAACTCTTATCACGAATGGCTGAATGTAAAATAGCTTGGTTATCTTGCATTGAGCCCATCACAACTGTGTGACAGTAATATGGTTTTGTATGATATATATTTGTGTATAGATAGGTTATCTTGTATTGCCCCCATCACAACTGTGTGACAGTACTATGGTTTTGTGTAATGCTATGTATTTGTGTATTAATTATTTATCATTAAGATGTGGAATGATCATTCAAAAGGACATGGGCTAAGAAAAATGTCAATGAAAGCATGGCGGGTTTCATCGATGAAGCAGAAGACGCTTACTCTTCCGGAACACATGGTCTTGTTCTCTTGTACATTTACGAGGGTCTCTATGGACATCTTTCCTTTGTTCCTATTTTGCCTGTAGTTTAATCGATTTTAAGTTTGGATTATGGTTTTGTTGACGCTTTGGTATTCTCTATCCCCCTATACACAACATTCTATAGTAGATACACGTTAGAACGTCATAGATTGTTTCGGTAGTAAAAATCGTACCATCAAAGTAGAAATTTACCTGTTTTATAGAGAATGAAATTGAGAGTTTAAGTGTATTTTCTCATAAATATAAGTTATTTGATAAATAGAATCTTACACTTGTTTTAATTTAATGTAATATGAATTTTATTAAACTCGTTGAATAAATTATTATGCCACTCTAATATCAGTTTGGTATGAATGATATATACTGAGATTGGGTTTTTTTTGTACACAAACAGGAATTGAAAACTTAATTTGCGAGCTTTCGAAAACGTCTGTTTCCTTCGTCAAGCAAAGAGTACAATAGCCGAGTGTCGGTGTTCTGACCGAGTAGTGAGCTGATTTCAGCGGTCAGAACACCGACACTCGGCTATTGGTAGTAAGTTGGCCGTGTTGGCCATGCTTTAATTGATCCCACATTCTGATTCTGCAATGAATGCTATATCAAATGTGTAAATGAACAAGGTAATTCCGATATTGACGGGATGGTCCATGTACATTATTTCCGTGATTTTAGTCAATATTAGTCGATGTTTATGTTGTTCAGGTAACTTTGTCTGAACATATTTAATGAAGCACGCAGCCCTCGGATGCTTAGATATTCTGTTCGACTTTACACCTCTTTGCTTTAGTAAAATCTAACGCATATCTTTCACGAATCACACGGTTAATTGTGTTGCAATCTGAATTTAAGTTTACGTTCATCTCGATCTTTTGTTAATGTATGTGTGTGCCACTCGCTTCATAACAAGAACAACTCAAACAAGAAATGTGCATGAAATGGCAACCCAAAGGGTGACATTAATATTTATTTAACTGATTAAGCCAACATGTGGATTCTATCCAAAAATCATTATTATAAAAAAAACCCATATAAATCCAAAGCAGTTGCAACTATGCCAAACATATCGCAACTACCACCACAATATAAGTACAAAGTTAAAACCTTAGCTTTGCCAAAAAACGCCATGATTTATATATTTAAAAAAACGCCATTATTATCATCCAATGGTTCTATAGGATGGGAGTTGGGTGGGCTTTTGTATACTACGTGAGGGCTAATGCTACGTATTCCCAAGTTGGCTGCCTAACGAACAAAGGTACGCGACCCTCAGGTCACCTTGACCAATTAGGGACTAGAATCCCACTTACGTCATCAGCAGTCAATCAATAACCTCTTAATATTTACACAAAACTGTTAAGCTGTCCAAAAATTATGTAGACTTGTAACAATCCTAACATATTTTAAAAAGAACATTTTTATATTTGTTGTGGCGTAATGAGCATAAAACAAAATAATTGTTGAGCTGCCTATATACAAATGCAATGTACAATTGACTATCCTCTGTGTGGTTTTGAAAGCCATGCATTGTAGGTGAACATTTTTTGAACAATATCACCGCTTTATACTTCTTCGTAAAGAAATTTATTTCGAATTAGTTAAAGGGGTTTTTCTTTAACACTCAATGAAAAATCCATGCGTGTATTTTAATATATGACATATTTCCGTTTGAGGTACATCAGAGTTATTCCCCGTTGTACAACAGTGGTCCTAAACAGTATTTTCTAACGCCGTGTTTTTCTCTCGTTTATTTGATTTATTTAAAATGCGATAGATGTACATTTGTAACATAAATAAAAAATTGGAAATGCATGACATGTTTATGATTGATACTCCTGTAAAATACATACTTCGCCTTAGATTTATTTTCGTTGCAATGCCTGCATATAAAAGCACTGCAAATTTTACGAAATTCCATTTTAATATATTTTATTTATTTCACTAAGCACCAGTGAAGCTAATCTTTATAAAGTACGTCTTTATCAACAGGTGGTCATTAGAGACAAAGATTTACATAAACCGATATTCTATCCAAGAAAATGTAGAACTAACGCCCACGCCTACAAAGAATTGATAAGTTACAAGTATCAGTTTGCAAACTAAAATAGTACTTAAATTATAAACATTGCACAATTTGATGAAAAGTCATCTGTAAAGTATCTTTTCATAAACTCCCACACTTGCCCGACATGTTTGTAAGCCCCCCCCCCCCCCCCCCCTTATACTCTCCACAACTTACCTTAATCATTAACATGTATATCTGACTTTTTGATTGATTACATAGATACTGTACATGTACAGTGGACCCTCGATAATCCGAACACCTTCGTTCCCAGCCCAAACCGTCCGGATTACGAGTTTTCCGGACTGCTGAGTTTTGGACTGATGAGTACAAATAACGTTATGGAAATCCGTTCCCGTGCATTTCCGTCTGGATTGTGATATTTCAGGACTATCGGCGTCCGGATTATCGCGGTTCCACTGTATAAGAAGCACCGGCTATTCAATTTACATTGTAGCTACTACGTTTTCGTAAACGCATTGTAGTTGTGCTTTCTGTGATAAATTAATTTCCATATTCATCGTATTTATTGTATGTTATAGCAATGCTATTCATCTGAATTTGAAGTTTATTTTATTGTATTATGTAACTAATTTTACTATCCTGGAACCATGAGGGAGATTAACCTTTGGTAAAATTAGGTATATCCCCAGTAAATATTATAATCATTAATTTTATTATTATCCTTATTGCTATTTGATTAAATGCATTAAAATAAGATGATGCATTAGGAGGGCCTTACACACACCCGACATAATCAACGATTTCCTACAGCGCCAGTCGATGAACTGACTTTAAATGAATTTATGAAACACCTTTGATGTAATATCTTCCGCAAAATAAAATAAGCATTTGTTTTAGAGAACGAAATTGCTGTAGCGTTTAGTCATTGCCCTTTTCTGTACTTTTGCGGGTATAGTATTTTACACGCATATCGAAGAATACCATAATTCATCAACAATAATTAGTCTCGCGGCAATATCAATAATTCTATAATTGGTTACTTTTTTATTTCTAACCAATATGACTTTGTTTGGTCGGTATACGTAGGTGTTGAACAGTAAGTCATAATTCATAATACAAAATATGTAGTTAGCAGCAAAATATTTTTTGTCACTTCGCTAAATTAAAATTTGTTTAATGCTTATGAAAAGCTGCAACAATTCCATCTGAAAGGGCTGTTCAGAAAAACTTCATTGAAATTTCAATAAAATTTCTTTTGATGTCGGACGACTTGATAAGCATCATGGACCTGTCCTTTTTTATTTCTGGACTCATTGTTTCGTTGATAGGTCTCAAGATGATAATCCGATTCAATTGATTATGTATTTTTCACAGATTTATGATAGCTGGTTTAGTATTGTATTGCTATTATCTTAACTCTAAATCGTTTAAGTATCAATATAATGTTAATGCAACTCTGATGACACCACCAACAATAGACAAAATTATCTAGTAACGTCAATTTTAGTTGTTATGATAAACTGAGAGTTATATAATCGGCTCGGTACATACCTAGTATTCACTAGGCATTAAACTGCATTATGTTGCGAATTATATGCTATATGAACGCCTACTGCATTACAGGAAACTAATATAAACCGCGCTTTAACCTTTATCTCGCGTTCATATTCATACTCGTTTCGGGTTACAATGCTATGAACCGAAACGGAATTTACCTGTTTTATATAGTGACACTGCAGCGCAAACGTAAATATAACCTGTTGAACCTATTTTTAAGATTTCATATGAACTGTTTTTCTTTACCGACGTAACTTTAATATTTGCACATGGATTAATCATTTTGATATCCGAAGAGGTATGCTGATATTAAGCAGATCGATTTCATTTCTTAATGGAGGATATCCAACTAAGTCACATATTTCATGGCACCCCTGATTGATCAGGTCCAGAAGTGATTGGTTCATCTTTATTCTCCATGCCATAGCTACTTGTAACGATGTTTTCTTATTACTTGAAATTTGCGTATTGTCCAACGCCATTCCCGTGAGCTTGTTCAAACGTAAGCGTTCGCTCTCGTCGAAATCATATCCCGCGAAATCGTACATCATTCGAGCTGATTCAACAGGATCGGTCACTAAGTCCTCATAAAAGACTGACATCATCCTCCCCGGGTAGATATTTCTTATCTTGTCTGAGTCTAGAAAGTCCTCCTTCATTTTCTTACACAGCGATAACGAACCACCTGGTGCGGGAGTCCACTTTAAATTGTACCTCGAAACCATGATAGCCCGCGGATCTCTCAGCAGGTGAATTATTTTTAAATTAGGTTCCGACTGTAGTAATTGTGCTGCGAGACTTACACTTAGACGGGGTACTTTCATAACTTGTGAGGTGGAGTCGGGACACTGAGCTACAAACTTTTCGATGCAACCTTTGACCTCACCATGGCATTCCGGAAAGTACGTCATCCAAGCTGGATTGTGAAGATCGTCGTCATACCCCCTTCCTTTCAGCACTTGCCATATTTTCAAAGAATGTAGCAAATGGTTTTTATCACAATGTAAGATTCCCCGTAAAGCGTCTAGTATAAGTTGATCCGTTGTGTTGGATTTACTGTGCACAAAAAGTAAACAATTATGGATTACATTAAGCAGGAACTAGAATACAATTCAGCCAAATAAGTATTTGAACTACAAAACAGACAAAATCGAAATAACGAATACATCATAAGATTATATCAAAAGTACTGCAAGTAAAGGATATGTTGGCTTGCGATTAGGACTCATAATGACTCTAGCTCCAAGGGATTTAATACAGGGCAGCTTTTGGGCCCTTTTATTTTCATATTTTTCACTATTCAAGAATGCATCAATACCGTATCCCTTTGTTATATTAGATTTATACAACGTTGAGCCAAAAATGTGATAATAGGGTCTTACTAAGGTTAATGCATTAAGGAAGCAAATTTAATAATCAAAATATCTAAACTGTCCTTTTTAACTGTGGTATAGTGCTTGAAATAAAATATTTCTTTATTGAAAGATACAGAAGAAATGCCGCATTAAAACGTGATGAATATTTAATTCAGTTAAAAACTACAAATGAAAAAATCGTGGTTATTTCGAAAATTTTCAGGATATTTGATTCAGAAGAAACAAACGTTTTATTTGCCAATATTTTATAACTAATTAGGGTCCATTTTTAACTGCAGATATTATTTTTACAGATTATACTTTCAATATATTGACGATACGACTGAATACAAATACTCAAAAGGACCAGAAACAGCTTGAGATTCACGGAATCATATAAATCATATATTTATCAAGTATTTTGATTGATTTTGTTTTCATTTTATCTTTTCCATAATGGGTTCTGTATGCATTCTTGTCACTATTCAAACATCCACAGCAGATGTGACCATGGATTTCGTCCAAACAATAACAAATATTGAATGCACACCCTACATATTTGCAAACACGCCTGTGCTTAAACATTTGTGAACGAAATAATTCATTAAGTAGCCTTGAAATAAACTATTATAAAATCCTTTCGTATTTAAGAATTGTGATATTTGTCATTGTTATTAATTGATTCTGACTATCTGACATGTTAAGCTTTCATGCATATATTAGCTAACAAAGCTAATGTAGTTATAACGGTCAACTATATAGAGCGCTATGTGATGTAATACACGAGAACAACTGCCATGGCAATGAAAGGGCAGATAATAGTGATACCTTATTAAAAGTCAAGCATCGTATAAACTGTTGACTTTATTATCTTTTTGTCTCTTGAAATTTAACATCAGGCCCCGGTTTCATTAACGTTCCTTAACTTAAGGAAACTCCTTTACTTAGTGCTTTCCTATGGAGATTTTTAAGTTAAGGAGTTCCTTAGGTTAAGGAATGTTGATGAAACCAAGGCCAGACTGTTACGTAATTAAAACTTTGATCGAGCATATTTTCATATTCAACACAAGTGGTTATTTATAATCATCACATTATTGTCAAAAAGAGCAATATGATGACGTCATCCATTCACGAAAACGTGTCACACAATTTGAATTTTAAAGCAAAAGTGTATTATATTTAGTGTAGTATTCTGTGTGTGTAAAAGTTCTTATGTTCTTATTTACATCCCTACTTTTTCATCCTATGGTGTGTTCATGTCGCAGTTGATTCGTTATTACAGGACTTGCTCTGAATATCATATTACAGCACAGGGGTTCGAGAAATGCAAGTTGATGAGGGCAATGGGCAACTTTTATGGTCGCGATCTTGATCTCATCGAGAAATATCTGTATCTTTGTGTGATATGAAGATTGACGTTTTTGAGTTTGCTTATTAGTATGCTTTCTTACTCTTCCGGAACCCCTGGTCTTATTCTATTGTACTTTTGCTAAGGTCCCAATATCAATCTTTTCTTTGTTCATATCTTTGCCTCTAGTTTAATCGATTTTGAGTTTGGATTATGTTTTTGTTGATGCTTTGATATTCTCTGATCGATTTGTTTGAAACACGTAGAATATTTTTTTTAAAAAATGTCCTAATAATACTTCGCCTTAATATTGAATCCAGTTTTACTACTTTAGCTGAAATCTATATCATGGAAATAATGCGAAATGAAATTCCCTACTGTATTAGATGATATATTACAAAGATAAAATATATAAAGGAGACTATATGTTCTTGTTAAAGTTCCTAACCCGGCTATGAAGTCTTATATAAAGTCCTACTATAAAGTTCATAACTCTATAATAAAGTCTTATAAAAGTTTTTATCTCTATCAAAAAGAATCGTAAAAGTTAAATCCTTCATATATACAAAATGTAGTCTTGTAAAATATCATGACTCTGAATCTTGTTTAAATTCATAACCCTAATTAATAATCTCGTAATCTTTCTTTAACGATTTTATCCAATATGTGATTTAAGTGAAATAATAAAGCTAAAAAGTTGTCTACAATTTATCGTCCAAATGAGAATTCGGTGTGATATGCATTGCTTTTTACCCTTCATCTCATGTTTGTATTCATAATCGTGTTGGGTTATAGCTCTGTGAGCCGTTATATGATGATTGTTTTAAAAAAAAAAAGAGTTAAAGAAAATACAGTTTTTCAAAGTCTGATTTTAAAACTTGTTACCAAAGCTTAAACAAATCAGAGAGTACCAAAGCGTCAACAAAACCATAATCCGATCTCAAAATCGATTTATGTAGAGGCAAAATATGAACAAAGGAAAGATTAACATGGAGACCCTCGTAAAAGTACAAGGGAATAAAACCAGGTGTTCCAGAAGAGTAAGCGTCTTCTGCTTCATTGACGACATCCGCCATTAAATCTTGGTCACATCCAAGTAAACATCAATCCTCAAAATGAGAACCAAGTCATCACTGTCAATCACAAGTAAGCACAATAATAAGTATAAAACGTTCATCTTCATACAAACTATTTCTCAATGAGACCAAGATGTCGATCATAAAACTTAGTCTTCAGTAATCTACATCTCTCGAATTCCCCGCCATAAGTGTGTTCATTATCAGCTGACATCTATCACGAAGATATTCAGAGCCAGTCCTGTAATAACGAATCAACTACGACATAAAACACCATCGGATGGAGAAGTAGGTATGTTAAAACAAGAACGTGTACACACACGCGCACGCCATATAAAGTTTCATTTATATTATTTGATATTGTTGTACTATATATACGTACTCGCAATGATCGTCCTTCAAATTGCATTTATAGCCTGGCTTGTAATACCCCCATACACTCGTGTTGTGGAACGGTTCGTATACATAAAAGTTTCCTTGTCGTAGTCCAAGGATTTTCCCCGTAAATGTGGTCCCCCCGCGTAGGTAACCAACCAATAGAACGTCATAGTTACGCGGAGTCGGAGCAGACACAGGAATTGGTAAAGTATTGGCTCTGAAATGTTAGAAAGGAACATGGTTATAAGTAAACTGATATGAATATTTTTATAATAATTCTTTGTGTGCTACACATAAAATTATTTTTGTTATTGATGTCTTCGATACTGTAAATAACCAATTAATCATTGGTTAATTTTAAGTTTTGTGTTAATTAAGAATTCTTAATTGTTTTAATTATTTTTCAAAACATAGGTATAAGTACTTTTAATCCAGAATAGTTAAGAGAACCATGGTTCAAACAAGACGTCAAAAGTTGATACAGTGGAACTCTAAGGCCCCGTTTAATAAGAAGTGTTTTGTCGGTGCCGGCCAAGCTTTACACTAACATTTAAACTCACGTAACTTGACAGTCACATCGACCTCGAAATAACGAGATTTAACTGTATAAGGATTCGAGTTCATTTGATATAGAATATTGTAAAAACAAATGTTTAAACGTGAAAACTAGTTATCTTTTTCTGCGCATTAAAAATATTAATACTACTTACCGAACATACTAATCAAATGTTTACGAGATTCATCCTTTTCACATATTTGAACACGCTCATTTGACCTTACCTTTAGATCAGATAAATGACGCTCATTTGACCTTACCTGGAGATCAATGACGCTCTTTGACCTTTTCTGTAAATAAATGTCGCTCATTTGACCTTTCCTGTAGATCAATGACGCTCTTTTGACCTTACCTGTTGATAAATGACGCTCATTTAACCTAACCTGTAGATAAATGACCCTCATTTGACCTTACCTCTAGATCAATGACGCTCATTTGACCTCACTTGTAGATCAATGACTCTCATTTGAACTTACTTGCAGATCAACGACGCTCATTTGACCTACCTGTTGATAAATGAAGCTCATTTGACCTTACCTGTAGATTAATTACTCTCATTTGACCTTACCTGTAAATCAATGACGCTCATTTGACCTTACCTGTTGATAAATGACACTCATATGACGTTACCTGTAGATAAATGACATTCATTTCACCTTACCCGTTGATAAATGACACTCATATGACGTTACCTGTAGATCGATGACTCTCATTTGACCTTACCTGTTGATAAATGACGCTCATTTGACCTTTCCTGTATATCAATGACGCTCATTGGATGAACCTGTAAATAAATGACGCTCATTTGACCTTACCTGTAGACCAATAACGCTTATTTGACCTTTCCTGTTGATAAATGACGCTCATATGACGTTACCTGTAGATCAATGACGCTCATTTGACCTTACTTGTAGATCATTGACGCTCATTTGACCTACCTGTTGATATTTGACGCTCATTTGACCTTACCTGTATATCAATGACTCTCATTTGACCTTACTTGTAGATCAATGACGCTCATTTGACCTTACCTGTAGATCAATGACGCTCATTTGACCTCGCCTGTAGATCAATGATGCTCTTTGACCTTACCTGTAGATCAATGACTCTCATTTGATCTTACCTGTAGATCAATGATGTTCATTTGACCTTACCTGTTGATAAATGATGCTCATTTGACGTTACCTGTGGATCAATGACTCTTATTTGCCCTTACCTGTAGATCAATTACTCTTATTTGACCTTATCTGTTGATAAATGACGCTCATTTGACCTTTCCTGTAGATCAATGACGCTCATTTGACCTTACCTGTAGATCAATGACGCTCATTGACCTGACCTGTAGATCAATGACGCTCATTTGACCTTACCTGTAGATTAATGACTCTTATTTGGCCTTACCTGTTGATAAATGACGCTCATTTGACCTTTCCTGTATATCAATGACGCTCATTGGATGAACCTGTAAATAAATGACGCTCATTTGACCTTACCTGTAGACCAATAACGCTTATTTGACCTTTCCTGTTGATAAATGACGCTCATATGACGTTACCTGTAGATCAATGACGCTCATTTGACCTTACTTGTAGATCATTGACGCTCATTTGACCTACCTGTTGATATTTGACGCTCATTTGACCTTACCTGTATATCAATGACTCTCATTTGACCTTACTTGTAGATCAATGACGCTCATTTGACCTTACCTGTAGATCAATGACGCTCATTTGACCTCGCCTGTAGATCAATGATGCTCTTTGACCTTACCTGTAGATCAATGACTCTCATTTGACCTTACCTGTAGATCAATGATGTTCATTTGACCTTACCTGTTGATAAATGATGCTCATTTGACGTTACCTGTGGATCAATGACTCTTATTTGCCCTTACCTGTAGATCAATTACTCTTATTTGACCTTATCTGTTGATAAATGACGCTCATTTGACCTTTCCTGTAGATCAATGACGCTCATTTGACCTTACCTGTAGATCAATGACGCTCATTGACCTGACCTGTAGATCAATGACGCTCATTTGACCTTACCTGTAGATTAATGACTCTTATTTGGTCTTACCTGTTGATAAACGACGCTCATTTGACCTTTCCTGTAGATCAATGACGCTCATTTGACCATACCTGTAGATCATTGACGCTCATTTACCTTTCCTGTAAATCAATGACGCTAATTTGATGTAACCTGTAGATCAATGTCGCTCATTTGATCTAACTTGTAAATCAATGACACTCATTTGACCTTACCTGTAGACTAATGACGCTAATTTAACGTTTCCTGTAAATCAATAACGCTCATTTGACATTACCTGTTGATAAAGGAAGCTCATTTGACCTTTCCTGTAGATCAATGACGCTCATTTGACCTTACCTGTAGATCAATGACTCTCATTTGACCTTACTTGCAGATCAATGACGTTCATTTGACCTTTCCTGTAGATCAATGATCCTCATTTGACCTCGCCTGTAGATCAATGGTGCTCTTTGACCTTACCTGTAGATCAATGACTCTCATTTGACCTTACCTGTAGATCAATGACGCTCATTTAACCTTACCTGTTGATAAATTACGCTCATTTGACGTTACCTGTAGATCAGTGACGCTCATTGACCTTACCTGTAGATCAATGACGATCATTTGACCTTACCTGTAGATCAATGACTCTTATTTGACCTTACCTGTAGATCAATAACTCTTATTTGGCCTTACCTGTTGATACATGACGCTCATTTGACCTTTCCTGTAGATCAATGACGCTCATTTGACCTTACCTGTAGATCAGTGACGCTCATTGACCTTACCTGTAGATCAAGGACTCTTATTTGACCTTACCTGTAGATCAATTACTCTTATTTGGCCTTACCTGTTGATACATGACGCTCATTTGACCTTTCCTGTAGATCAATGACGCTCATTTGACCTTACCTGTAGATCATTGACTCTCATTGACCTTTCCTGTAAATCAATGACGTTCATTGGATGTAACCTATAGATCAATGACGCTCATTTGACCTCGCCTGTAGATTAATGGTGCTCTTTGACCTTACCTGTAGATCAATGACTCTTATTTGACCGTACCTGTTGATAAATGACGCTCATTTGACCTTTCCTGTAGATCAATGACTCTCATTTGACCTTACCTGTAGATCAGTGACGCTCATTGACCTTACCTGTAGATCAAGGACTCTTATTTGACCTTACCTGTAGATCAATTACTCTTATTTGGCCTTACCTGTAGATCAATTACTCTTATTTGGCCTTACCTGTTGATACATGACGCTCATTTGACCTTTCCTGTAAATCAATGACGCTCATTGGATGTAACCTGTAGATCAATGTCGCTCATTTGATCTAACCTGTAAATCAATAACGCTCATTTGACCTTACATGGTGATAAATGACGCTAATTTGACGTTTCCTGTAAATCAATAACGCTCATTTGACATTACCTGTTGATAAATGACGCTAATTTGACGTTTCCTGTAAATCAATAACGCTCATTTGACCTTACATGTTGATAAATGACGCTAATTTGACGTTTTCTGTAAATCAATAACGCTCATTTGACATTACCTGTTGATAAATGACGCTAATTTGACGTTTCCTGTAAATCAATAACGCTCATTTGACATTACCTGTTGATAAATGACGCTTATTTGACCTTTCCTGTAGATCAATGACGCTCATTTGACCTTACCTGTAGATCAATGACGCTCATTGACCTGACCTGTAGATCAATGACGCTCATTTGACCTTACCTGTAGATTAATGACTCTTATTTGGCCTTACCTGTTGATAAATGACGCTCATTTGACCTTTCCTGTAGATCAATGACGCTCATTTGACCTTACCTGTAGATCAATGACGCTCATTGACCTGACCTGTAGATCAATGACGCTCATTTGACCTTACCTGTAGATTAATGACTCTTATTTGGCCTTACCTGTTGATAAATGACGCTCATTTGACCTTTCCTGTATATCAATGACGCTCATTGGATGAACCTGTAAATAAATGACGCTCATTTGACCTTACCTGTAGACCAATAACGCTTATTTGACCTTTCCTGTTGATAAATGACGCTCATATGACGTTACCTGTAGATCAATGACGCTCATTTGACCTTACTTGTAGATCATTGACGCTCATTTGACCTACCTGTTGATATTTGACGCTCATTTGACCTTACCTGTATATCAATGACTCTCATTTGACCTTACTTGTAGATCAATGACGCTCATTTGACCTTACCTGTTGATAAATGATGCTCATTTGACGTTACCTGTGGATCAATGACTCTTATTTGCCCTTACCTGTAGATCAATTACTCTTATTTGACCTTATCTGTTGATAAATGACGCTCATTTGACCTTTCCTGTAGATCAATGACGCTCATTTGACCTTACCTGTAGATCAATGACGCTCATTGACCTGACCTGTAGATCAATGACGCTCATTTGACCTTACCTGTAGATTAATGACTCTTATTTGGTCTTACCTGTTGATAAACGACGCTCATTTGACCTTTCCTGTAGATCAATGACGCTCATTTGACCATACCTGTAGATCATTGACGCTCATTTACCTTTCCTGTAAATCAATGACGCTAATTGGATGTAACCTGTAGATCAATGTCGCTCATTTGATCTAACTTGTAAATCAATGACACTCATTTGACCTTACCTGTAGACTAATGACGCTAATTTGACGTTTCCTGTAAATCAATAACGCTCATTTGACATTACCTGTTGATAAATGAAGCTCATTTGACCTTTCCTGTAGATCAATGACGCTCATTTGACCTCGCCTGTAGATTAATGGTGCTCTTTGACCTTACCTGTAGATCAATGACTCTTATTTGACCGTACCTGTTGATAAATGACGCTCATTTGACCTTTCCTGTAGATCAATGACTCTCATTTGACCTTACCTGTAGATCAGTGACGCTCATTGACCTTATCTGTAGATCAAGGACTCTTATTTGACCTTACCTGTAGATCAATTACTCTTATTTGGCCTTACCTGTAGATCAATTACTCTTATTTGGCCTTACCTGTTGATACATGACGCTCATTTGACCTTTCCTGTAGATCAATGACGCTCATTTAACCTTACCTGTAGATTATTGACGCTCATTGACCTTTCCTGTAAATCAATGACGCTCATTGGATGTAACCTGTAGATCAATGTCGCTCATTTGATCTAACCTGTAAATCAGTAACGCTCATTTGACCTTACATGTTGATAAATGACGCTAATTTGACGTTTCCTGTAAATCAATAACGCTCATTTGACATTACCTGTTGATAAATGACGCTTATTTGACCTTTCCTGTAGATCAATGACGCTCATTTGACCTTACCTTTAGATTAATGACGCTCATTGACCTTACCTGTAGATCAATGACGCTCATTTGACCTTACCTGTTGATAATTGACGCTCATTTGACGTTACCTGTAAATCAATGACGCTCATTTGACGTTACCTGTAGATCAATGACACTCATTTGAACTTACATGTTGATAAATGACGCTCATTTGACGTTACCTGTAAATAAATGACGCTCATTTGACCTTACCTGTTGATAAATGACGCTCATTTGACCTTACCTGTAAACCAATGACTCTCATTTGACCTTACCTGTTGATAAATGACGCTCATTTGACCTTACCTGTAAATCAATGACGCTCTTTGACCATTCCTGTAAATCGATGACGCTCATATGACCTTTCATGTAAATCAATGACGCTCTTTGACTTTTCCTGAAAATCGATGACGCTCATTTGACCTAACCTCTAGATCAATGACCCTCATTTGACCTTACCTGTAAATCAATGACGCTCATTTGACCTTACCTGTTAAAAATGAGGCTCATTTGACCTTTCCTGTAAATCAATGACGCTCATTTGACCTAGCCTGTAGAACAATGACGCTCAATTGACCTTACATGTAAAAATATGACGCTCTTTGATCTTTCATGTTAATCAATGACGCTCATTTGACCTCACCTGTAGATCGATGATGCTCATTTGAACCTTTCCCTTATCCAAATAGTTATTTTATTTCTAGTTTTTAGTATAAACTCTTAAATGTAGGTCAGGCTCATTTCGCTGCAACTTACAAGCCAAACGGGCGGATCTTACATATGTAAACTTATTACGACGATGTTGTTGACACCAAATGTATTAACGCAGTTGACCAGTTTGACTTTAACTGTGGTTCAATGAAAAACATTTTAGCTCATTCCAAAGCTGTTTAAGTCTACGCCTATAATGAATGATAACGCGAACATATGTAGTACTTGAGTTCAAAGACAAACTATGAACGTTAACAGCCGTTCGAGTATTGGAAATCTAATGACCATGCTATCATTGTCAAAAAACTTATCGGGAACAACAAATATTACAACGTCTTTTGAGATGAAACAGCTGTCGTTCTAATATCTAAAATCGATTTCCTTTAATCCGAATGTAATGTTACTCAATACCAATCAATCGGCCATGATGTAAATATCGTGCAGCATTAACCTGATTGAAAGCGATTTAACGATGAACATTATTCAATAGTCAATAATACCACCTTTTAAAGTTACATCTGTATTGACTAAACACGTAATGTAAAAGGTTCGACGGTCTCCACCAAAACTACCACATGTTCCATCTCAAGCGTCAATATTATTTTGTGAAGTAATTGTCTACTGGAATGGGGATACATATCCCATCCTCCGACATTGAAATGGTACGATAACATATTAAGATAAGTGTATTAAATGATGACATTTCTGTTGTGTTCAAAGGTAAAAAAAACGCCAAAGTGTAACTATTTAGGTGAACACGGGCTTTACATAACTTCGTCATGTACAAACATATTAATGGTGCATGGAAAAATCAGCTTATTCATATTTACATTACATGATGACTTTTCTGATAATATTAGATATTTTCCGACTTTCCTCAATTGTCATTGGACAAAATATGATCACCTGGAGGTCAATATTTTGAGATATTAATCTGATGTTTCTAACTTTAGAAACACCGAGTCAATACTGCTTTTGTGACGTAATAATCATTGTAACGTTTTAGTGCCCAATTGTCAATTTTATGCTTTATCAAGATAGGTAGTCTGCAATGTCAGTCTTTTGGAAAAAAGTTTCATATCTGATATAAAAATTAAGGAATTTTGATTCGGTCAATATGGAGTTATTCCGACCTGGTGGAATCTAAATTTGATTCTACCAGGTTGGTATAACACCATATTGACCTCACTAAAGGTCCATAATTGATCTATATAAGATAACTAATTGTGGAGAGTTTAGAATTCAATCAATACAGCGCCCTTTACTCTTATTGACACTTAACAGGTCTTATGGACACTAAGCAGCTATTTAGGAAACGTGACAGCTGAATAACCTTAAAACAGAAGATTCATTCAATAAAACTATTGAAAAAGAAAGTGAAATTTATATATCACATTAGTAGGTCGAAACAACTTTCTTTACAATGTCTTTGTTCTCTATGTACATTTATATATTTCCATGATCACAATAGCTAATGACTTTTATAATTCACCTGTTAATGAATTAAGATTTAAGCAATCATTTTCCTCAAACATTTAATAAATCGTTTCAAAAAAGAGTATTTGCAGGGACATCTAGTTTTCAATCGAGTGACACCTTGTTGACAGTTTCTTCGCTCAGTTTTGCTCTTTGTGATAGTTGTTTTTTAGTTAAGTTCTAGTCATTTTAAAGGCCCAATATACGTAACTTTAAGGAAATCTTCGTGATTCTAAATATTCTGAAAAAAATTCCGGTTGATACCCATGCAAAAATAAGCCTAAAACGAAGTAAACCTGAGCGGTAACTAACAAGAAACGCTTGACAGAAAAATTCAAAGAATTGAAAATAATTCAGGTGGGGCCCACTTCAACAACAAGCCGAAGTTAGAAGACAGTTCAAAATGGACGCGTGTTCACAAATACCGAATTTCAACTTCTGCTGTACCGGTTCCCGCGGAAGAATTTAACTTGAATATTGCTGATATCAGTTAATCTTAACTAAATCTATAAATATAAAATTTATAAGGCTTGATTTTCGCTTCAAGTTTTGCCGAAAGTTAAGTATATTGGGCCTTTAAAAGTCCTGTTAATTTAATTATCGGCTAGCTCATTGTTATTAAAGCAAGCCAAAATATTACTGCCTTTTTCCTTTGTTCATATTTGGCTCCTGTTTAATCGATTGTGGGTTTGGATTATGCTTTTGTTAACGCTTTGGTATTTCCTTATTTTTTTCGATATCATACAAACTCAATGCCTGTGTAATCCAAACCCACAATCGATTAAACAGGAGCCAAATATGAACAAAGGAAATATTTACAAGTGAATACGACCAGGTGTTCCGGAAGAGTAAGCGTCTTCTGCTTCATTGTCTACACCCGCCATGTAAATCTTTGTCACATCCAAGTAAATATCAAGTTCCCAAAACGAGAACCGGGTATCTTGAGAGATACAGTATCTGCATGTTTTTCTTTCAAAATGAATAGATGTAGATGTAGGTCTTTTGTGATATAATGAAGTTACACGATTGTGTATGGAAAATGTGGGACTTTTGCGATATAATGAAGTTACACGATTTTGTGTGTTAGATGTTGGACTTTTGCGATATAATGAAGTTACACGATTGTGTATGGTAGATGTAGGAATTTTGCGATATAATGAAATTACACGATTGAGGGACTTTTGCGATGTAATGATGTTACACGATAGCGTGTGTTAGATGTGGGATTTTTGCGATATAATGAAGTTACACGATTGTGTATGGTAAATGTGGGACTTTTGCGATATAATGAAGTTACACGATTGTGTATGGTAGATATAAGACCTTTGCGATATAATGAAGTTCCTGTTGTTACCAGATTGTCCATTTAAACTAGTTTACTTTCGTGTGATATATATGTGTTAAAAACTTGAACAAAAAATTAAACAAATTTACTGTCAAGTTTTGCGGAAGTTGATTTATACAAACAAAAAACAAAAAAAAGCACACATTTAGACAAAAGAAATTTCTACAAAGCAATGATACTAACCTTTGTAGAACGTAACATGTATGGTTCATTTGGACCTTAAATCATTAATATGCAACAAACTGTACTCGCTGATTTAAGGTGTTAGACATATTAAAACAAATAAGAGAAATATTCTGTATCTTTAAGTGATAAGAAGATGGACGTTTTTGAGTATGCTCATTAGTGTGTTTACTTGTTGTGATTGACAATGATACTCGGTTCTCATTTTGAGAACTTGACGTTTACTTGGATGTGACCAAGATTTACATGGCGGGTGTAGTCGATGAAGCAGAAGACGCTTACCCTTCCGGAACACCTGGTCTTATTCTCTTGTGCTTTTACGAGAGTCTCCATGTGAATCTTTCCTTTGTTCCTATTTTGCCCCTTGTTTAATCGATTTTGAGTTCGAATTATGGTTTTGTTAACGCTTTGGTATTCCCTGATTTTTTTTATTGATTACTTTCCTGATTTGTACATGAGATATTTAGAAACTATTACGAGTATTGTTAGCGAAGACGTGCTTGTCTATAGACTATGGACTCACGAAAACGTATTATTCTGAAAATGGGAAATGATTGAGAGTCGGTTACAATTATACATTAGCGGATATACTAATTCTGACACTGCTAAGTACTGTTAAATGTGTTTTCATGACAAAAAACATTCGTTCAACAACAATACACTGTAAAGTTAGGGAATAGTAAGCTTTTACAATAAAAAGTAACACTCAATGTTATTTCTCATCGCACTGTTATCTATAATTAAATCATATGTATGTTATTGGAGAGAGAAATTGCTTAATATTCTACATAACTTGTAAGCTCAGGAAATATTAAGATTTGATAAATAAAACATTAAGAACAATTATGTGTACATTGTAATGAACATTAATAATACATATCAATTATGGACCTTTGGTGAGGTCAATATGGTGTTATACCAACCTGGTAGAATCAAATATTTACCGAGAGTGTTTAGATTCTGCCAGGTTGGTATAACACCATATTGACCGAATGAAAGGTCCTTAATTTATATTAGATATGAAACTTGTTTGCAAAAGACTGAAATTGTATTATATCTTACTTGATAAAGCAAGAAATTCACAGCGGGGCACTGTGACATCACAATGTAGATACAATACTGACTCTGTGTTTCTAAAAATAGAAACGCCAGGTTAACATCACAAAATATGGACCTCCACGAGACCATGTATGAGCCAACGACAATTGAGGAAAGTCGGACCATACCTAATATAATAATATAACCACCATATACATGTGTTACATATAGAAATAATAAAAAAATAACGTTATATTGACCGGACCGAAGGTCCTTAATTCCATAATTAGATATGAAACCTGTTTCAATAGATTGAAATTGCATTACATCTATCTTGATAAACCATGACACTATGGGGAATCCTGATGTCACACTGATTATGACGTTATAAACGCAATATTGAGTCGGTGGTTCTTAAAATAGATAAATATATATTATATAAGTAATTGTATTGTTACATATTTTAATAATTTATCATAATATTTACATTTCCACTTCGCTCCACCTCAATGAAATTTTTAAACTCTGAACACTTCATTTTACGATGAAGTAAGTTGGGCACGTCCTTTTTCGTTCCCGGCGAAGTAATACATTGGTTTACCACAGTGTACGGGTGTACGACACAGTATCATAGTTCAGAGAGTTAATAATACTTGATCTGACAAAATTCTGACATTTCCGAAAGCATTAATTCAAGATCTATTGGTCCTAAATTTCTCATAAGTTCCCTAGATTATTGTGCGAAATAGGATCATCTGCCCGTCGGTCAGATTTCGTGATATTATTTCATGTTCAATGCTAAAATAAAACGTTTCAGATTTGTCACAGAAATCCGTTCTCTTTTAAGAAGTTACATACGTGAGATTCTATAATTCGACAGATGTAGCCTGTTCATGAAACTAACAAGACTACTGTACGACCTGGCCTAGCTTGCCTTAGAATTTGTTACACTTACAGCCTAATGTTTGAACCTAAACTACGGTGTCTAGCATAAGTTCAAACTTTCGTACAGGGTGACATTTTTTCGGAAATCGATCTAAACCTCCAAAAGTGTAAGAAATAAAAAATGATCTTAAAACCTTAGCTTAAGTCCAAAATTGGATGTAACAAATTCTCAGGCACCACACATACATTGTAACCGTACCGTGTGCCTACTTAAAAAGCTTGCAGTTTTCGGTTGGGTCTGTTTTTAATGTCCCAAACTGAAAATCGTCATATCACTAGTACTTATCCAGTTGATGTCATGTCACCAATCTCATTCATCGTACTTTCGACAATAACCTATGTATAATTCCACTGTTGATGACACGTTTTCAATATGCTTAGGCCTAACCGAAATCAGATGCTTGACAACTTTATTTGACTCTCTTCAGCTGTGACCAACGTCGTTATACTGCGCGATGCAAACCTCTTTAAAGGAAAGGTATTTCAGTCAATTCGTATTGAAAATAAAAGTTCGAGGGATATGCTTATAGTACATAATTATATAACACAAAAAAAAAAAATATTTTGTCTCTGGACTACCTGTTTTTCTGTTGCCTAGTGATGAATGAAACTAACGATCAGCTGTTCTGCGTATGTACGAACGTGACGGTAAGTGTGCAACAATGTAACAATGTAACAGCTCATAGTACATGCGAATGGTGGGAAATCTAAAATCGTTAACATAACTTTATATAAGGATTTAATGTCTATTTTGTTGTTTGCATGGGATGATGAAGTCAGATGAATCTGGTACATGGACTGCATCGCAGTTCACTTTATTTACATTAGATTAATTTGCAGGTTCACTTGACTTCCTGAGCCAAGGCAAGTAACAAAATAGACTTTCAATCCTTAACTATAAATGTAATAAAAATAGAAATAATAGTATTGTTATTATATTAAAAATCACAATATAAATGTAACACTAATAGAAATAACCTATTATAGAGTGAAACTACTTTTACAAAATAGACATTCAATCTTTAAATATCAATGTAATAAAAAAAAATAGAAATAATTGTATTGTTATTATATTAAAAACCACAATATAAATGTAATACTAATAGAAATAACCTATTATAGAGTAAAACTGCTTTAACAAAATAGACATTCAATCTTTAAATATAAATGTAATAAAAAATAGAAATAATTATATTGTTATTATATTAAAAACCACAATATAAATGTAATACTAATAGAAATAAGCCATTCTAGAGCAAAACTGTTTTTAGTATAAAAGTAAAGGGGTGTAGAAAGAGACATACAATACTATGGACCCACCTTTCTCTGTTGATCTCGTACCAGACACTGCTGAATCCACCCAGCAAGGTTTTTGACACAAGAATGGTCAATACTATTATAACGAAAGACCAGATCTTCTTTGGCATGGTGAAAGGCTTAAACTGACGTCCAGGTGGGTATGTATGCCGGTAACATGCTGACATGTCAATGTCATTGATTTTATAAAGACATCTACTTGTAACACACACATCTGTTAGGCCGAGGGAGTTGTATTTCATCTATCGATCAATGAATCATAAGTTTACTTACTTTTGCCCTCTAACAACAAATAAAAAAATCATCCTTCTGTGCTGTGAAGTTTTAGTAGTTAGTATAGAGTATTGAGACGTGAATTTGTAAACAAGGCCTAAATATGCAAACATGAAGTTTTATCAAAATTTAAAAAAAAAATAAGTTAGAGCTGTTTTCCAGAGGCTAACTTACATACGCCCGAAATCTCACAAATAACACACAGAACATATGTGTCTTCCATTTAAAAGAAAACGTGGCAAATTTTCGTTCTCTAAATTGATATTTCCATTGCACAAAACTTTTGTTTTCTCATGAGAACGGCAAATTTATTTTTTATTCCGACCACTTCCGCGGTATATTTAAGTATTAACTTGAATCTATTTTTTATGTTATGGAGATATAACACAAAAACGGAGTGTACTCTAAATAAACCGTGAAGCGGTTAATGATGAGAGAACACTCCGGTCTAAGTTAATCCTTATGATTTAATCAATACCTTGCGAAAATTCACTTTATTCATGGACTCTTTTGTCTTACAAGTTACTACGCTGCTGCATCAGCCAATAAAATGCGACGTTATAAACGGCAACGTCATTTTTTCCGTTATCGGCTGATAACATAATTTTTTAAACCAATGAAAAAGCTTGTTTTCAATAAGATTAAATTATATTGGTATAAAGTCTGATTGTAGCGGTGTTGACTTACCGGAGAACCCAGCAGCGTTAAGAAGGTGGATAGTTGTGGACTCAAGAGGTCAGAATATATCGATGACAATGAAGGAGGCCCATAAGGAGACAAAAAAAATCAAATTATATTTTCGAACTAACATCACATCTCTTCTAAAAAAAACTATGATAGGAAATAAGAGGATAGGAAATACAAGACTTTGTGTGTAGACTATGTGGTCCACCGTGAACATTCTGCAAAGTATAACATCTCATATAATAATATAATTTATTTGTTTTGATATGTTCAATAATAAAATCATGATACTTCGTATCTTAAACATTTATTAACTTTTGTTTGGAGACAATATTTAAGCGTCTGTACCTCAGAAAGTTTCGGAATTTTTGCTCAGTGAGACAGGTTCCTATATCATTATGCCGTCGCTCTAGATCTGAGAGTATATCGATTTCCCTTCAATCAATAATGACATAATGCTATGCTTCCTGCGTTTGGTTTGTGTATGATTTATCTCCCTTTACTCAAACGCGTGCATATATTCGATCTGTTATTTGCGATTTCAAACAAGCTCCTCGCCATATACATGTCAATTTTATTTGTCTTGATAGAAATTTCTTTGAGCTTGATACATAGCTACAAAAACTAAAAATAAAGTTATACATGTAATATGACAAAAGCAAAGCCTTAAAATAGCGTAGCTGTAGTCAATCTTTGATATTTAATGAAAATCATTCATGTTCTGGTTTAGGCTGAGATAACATTTCCATAGTTTAAAGTCGGCAAGTCGAAAAACAACAGCTTCTGAAGCAACGTTAGAGATAAAAGCAACAAACATCAGCTAGAAGTTGATTCGGTTATTTTCACCTTTACGGAAAAACACATGAAGGCCGAGTGTGACGTAACGTAATCGTGTGGCATGTTTCCGGTTTACCCACTGGAATTCTACTTCCGGTCGAAAAACATTAAAGGCAAAGAGTAGCAAGGGGAAACAATTATACTTATACACGCCTGTCACGTATGTGTTACCATCCCAGAGCTTTGCACGGGCTCTTTTGGCGCCCGATAGCTGCGATCTTATTAAATATATAACCAACAATTGGTAATAAACGTGAAAATATTTCACAAGCATTAACACCTTTTTATAGATCACTTCGAGTTAACGGTGAAAAGAAGGGTATATCTTTATGCACATGAACCAATTTCAAATTCATTTTCAATTTTTAAAGTTAAATCACGTCATGAGGGTTCAACACATTTCCAATATACATTGCAGTAAGCTTGGACCTAACAAAAAAAATCAGAGAATACCAAAGCGTCAATAAAAGCAAAATCAGAACTCAAAATCGATTAAACTAGAGGCAAAATATGGACAAAGGAAAAATCCACGTGGAGAACTTCATGAAAGACCAAGAGAATAAGACCCGGTGGCCTCGTCACCACGTAATGATACGTTATAATGATGTATAACACAGGGCGTACTTGGTTCACATACGCTGTGAAACAGACCTCGATCGATTTTAAGCTAATATGAATTTAATATGAAGTTAGTCTTGTCATGATTGGTTCGATTTTAAAGTGCTTACTGCATATAACAGAAAAATTACGACTTGAATAAATTCTACAAAATATTCTATTTAAAAGATAATTCGTTGGAGGGGGACACTTTTTGACAAGTTAAGCAATGGTATTTTTTTTACTATTTATGCCGGGCTATAAACGAGGAAACAAAATAAATATCTATTAACATTTTTTTTCTAAACATATCCCTTATTGATGAATAAGTAATATTCTGGACAAACTGACAGAATTGAATGGTTCCCTTAGAATCAGATATGTTTTGCTCTAACACTAGTACTAGCGTTCTCCTAATGAAAACACTGACGCACAATGTACACTGTACTTCTGTATCTGATACCGTGGAACGTAACACATTGACAGGTCGACTCAATCGTAACATTTCGGCCAATTCCGTCAAGTCTTTGATGCCTTGACGGAACTAGACGAGATATTATTGGTAGATCATTTGGGGTCAAATAGTACCCATGAGGGAGGCTGAGGTAACTGGTTCATGTACAGTGTATAGGCGTGATATTTTCGAAGTGTACCTACACTATTTTAAATGAAGAGTGCGTGTCCATAGGTTTTGCTTCTGCCTTGTACCAAATGACCTAGATGTTCTCAATTTAGTTATTTCCTCTGTAGACTTGTAAGTCATCAGAACTAGCTAGAAAGACAATTTGAGGGCTTTAGTAGCACTGTGGGAACATTATAAGATTTATAAATCACACATATAACGTACGACATGACGAAGACGATCACGTGATGTGTGGCCTTACACTGACTGTGACCGTGTATTCAGACAATATACTGACTACAAACGTCAGCAACCGAAAATAAAAAAAAAATCTACTACTTTTTAAAGGGGGGGGGGGGGGGGAGAGTGGTTGGCTCGGGGTGTCAAGTTAGCTGAAAGTTCGATGGTCTTCTTCTTCTGACCGGATATGCTGAAATGGGTTCTTCCCCGTTGGTGAAGATGCTTTATCAAAAAGTTTTCATTATTTTTCCTTGGACCATGCCCTCTTTAACCATGATTATTATCGGTTAAAATACATTCTTGAGGAAACGATCATGCGCAAATGTATGAACCTCTTAAGGCTTATAAGTATACAGAGGATGAGAATGAGTTTGATAAGGAAAACAAAAGCCCTGGAAAAATAGTTTACTTTTTGTTGTATCTTGTTAAAAAATGTATTCGCAATGTGGTCAATCAGGTTTGCTGTTATGTAAATAAAGTATAATATGTAAATAACTTTTTTTTTATTTTATTTTAATCACTTGTTTTCTGGTAAAAAGGTTTTACTTCATCACCGAATTATTGATTGGCTCTATGTATGTTAGGATATTTACCCGATAGACGTAGGTGTCCATAACCGGAAGTCGCTCAGGTGTCGCTGCGCATATATCCAAAGAGCTTTCTCAAATATCCTAATGACTTTTCTCCCAAACCGGAAGTTGGTTAAACATCGCCATTCTTAATCACTTGTATGATGTGTGAATACATTTATAGCTGCTTTAGTGGCATCAATGTTAAAGACTATTTCACACGAGCACAAGTTGAATTTTTCAATTAGGGGATGCCAAAGTTGTTATTTCTACGGTCAGCAGATGACGTCAGAAAAAGATCAATGCATTCACACACACATATATATATATACACATTCTGTATGCCTTGAACCACTCAAGAAAATATCATCCATTTGTATAACAAGCGTGACCTATTCACTGCGTATTAATACACACTACATAACGGATCACGTCCGCGGTGAAACAAATCTAAACGAGGTTTTGAGCTAATATACATTTACATTAAAGATTATTGGTTTCATCTGAAAGCTTGAGTAAAGCGCTTAATGTTCATAACAAAAAATTACTACTCGTTTATTTTGTTTTACCAAAACAAATGTAGACAACACTTAGACGTCAATAAAATCATAATCTGGATGCGATTAAACTAGGGGCAAGATATAAACAAAGGAAAGATTTATACAGACCCTTGAAAGAGAACAAGTAAAAAAAAAATGTGTTCCTGAACATAAATCGTTTCTGCTTCATCGACGACACCAGCCATGTAAATCTCGGTCACATCCAAATAAATGTCACGTCCTTAAAGTGAGAGTTTACGAATCATTCTCGATCACAACAAGTAAGCATACTCCACTCATACTGTTTAAAATCGTCCACCATCACATCATACAAGGATACAAAATATTCCTCAATCAGACGAAGATGGCGACCACAAAACTTGCATTGTCTACAAACTGATTTTGAATATTTTGCTTGACATGCTGTTGCTGAGACCCTAAGTAAAAGTTTAACAATCTCCCTCGAAAAATATTTATTTGCAAAGTAGCCCATGTGTATAAATAGTAAAATATACATCTATTTAGTTCTTTTCTTGCATCAGAAAAAGCAAAACAATTAAAAATAATAATGCAAAAGATGGAATATCTATGTTTCAACATCCATGTAGTATCATCAATATCGGCTTTCTTGACAAAGTATATTACTTGCGTCCTGAAATAAACAAAAATCAGAGAATTCCAAAGCGTCAACAAAACCATAATCCAAACTCAAAATGAAAAATTTTCATGGAAACCGTCGTAAAATTACAGGAGAATAAGACCAGGTGTTCCGGAAGAGAATGCGTCTTCTGCTTCATCGACGACACCCGCCATATAAATCTTGGTCATCAATGTCAATCACAACAATAAGCAAACTCAAAAACGTCCATCTTCATATTACACAGCAGTTGTAGCTCATTACCCTAAACAGTTAGTCAATTTTCTGTTTGACAATGGAGAGATTGCACGAGGATTGGTACCGACAAAGGTTTTCCGTAATTCTTTAAGCTTACGACAGACAACCTGCCCAAAACAACAAACTGTACACTCTATTATACATGACACTTAAATTGACTTATTTTAATCGTCTTCACTTAAATCGAATTTCTTTTTTAATTTGTTGGTTATTGCTTTATACCGGAGATAATTTGTAAATGTAATACTCATTTCAAATTCAATTGCCATGGAATTGATGGACGCTAAGGTGTTAATACTCATTTAAATGAAACACGTAGGCAACGCTTTACTACCGTACAAGGCGGAACCCCTATTTGAGTTCATGATGGAATCGATAAGTGTGTTAATTTCTGTGTCCCGGAAACGGAACAAAACAGCAAAAACATCTTAACACGTTCGGGAATTAACCTTGGTAACAAACATTATCTCTGTGATGAATGAAGATGAATCGATATGCTAACACGGGTGCGTAAATCATTTCTGCAGGATGTTTTTATTCCCATTAGCTCCAAGTCCTCTAACATCGCAAATTAAATAATATTTCATGGGTCTCAAGAGGTCTTATATTGACACAGAAAAACAATTTTATCTGTGCTATTGCAAAGTCCTAAAATAAGGACCGAATGTACTTTGATGACGCTAAACATTTGACTTTGATATCAAGCTTTATTACGAGTTTTTATATGGAGGATGTGTATGAAACTTGACGTGTCCTCTTTGCTTCCATAACTATTCCTATTGAAATATGTTCAAGTCGCAAATTGAAAATTCCCACAATTGGCGTTACGTGAAGTTTTAGCCAACTAGTGCCATTGCACCACCGGGTTTTATTTGGGTCATCGTCAAGTCCAAACTTGGAAATCAATGTTTGTCGAACGCACCAAGATACATGAACTACTGACCGGAGGTCACTTTGTCTGCATATATTGTCCAAATAACTGTGAGTAAGACCTACATCCGTGTATATGCAACTTCTAGGCCGCTTACCATTGATTACCAATAATTGGCAACAAGCTCGGTGTGTTACAAAGAGTCGGATCCTCCATCATTTTGAGATTTGATGGTTCGGAAGGATTACCATATGTCCTGCTGGCTCTCATATGACGAAATGATGTAACTTAAAATACCAATGTCAATGACATTTTATTTCTGATTCTCGAAAACTGATGCTGTGAAGAATTGTATAAAAGCCACACCTTGCTATAGATTTAGAACTAGCTGCATACGAATGAACCTAATCATCGGAGTTTTCTATAGGCTTTAGACGATTGATAATCTCTTTTCCTGTTGTACATTATCCTATCTATAAGATGTTGAGTTGTTTTCTTATCTTACAGCATTATACATCTCCCACGGAACAAGACTATAATTACCGATTATCTTATACTACATGTTGTTTAGCTAATGTTCTGTGTGCATCGGGTCTCGTTAACTTCGAGGGAACAAGAAAAACACGCTTGTGTCAATAATCAGAAACCACCATACCGGAAACAGTGATCCGGATACACAAAAGGGTTGCGTAATCCAACGGATCAGTGCAAATAAGCGAAACGAAACACGCTGTATTCAGATCAACATGTAGGTCATCTGTTCCGAAACAGAATTAATTAGAGTTGATTATACGTTATTCGGTAATCCAGGAAATGCGTTAGTATATCGACTCACTGGGAAGTCGATTTAGCCAGGATAACTATTTATAGTACACAATTACCGTTACTTACAAACCGTTTGTTTAAATTAACCCGAGTTGGTTGGTTATTTGGAAGGTCTTTGAGCAATACATATAAAGACAACGTGCCTTGAAAGACAACGGTTAGAGAGAGAGCTTGTTTAGCCCTCGCCTGTTGCTCAGCCCTTTAAAGCACACTGTTTAAAAAAACTAATTTAAAATGAAAAACCAACGATTAAAAGGTGGGGTTTTTCAAAATTTTTCGTCCATTCACGCCCTTCACTGTTTTTCTCTAAGCGAATCAGTATATCGGAGGCAGGGATTTGAGAAATGTCGTATGATGAAGTCTATAAGTTAGGTTTATGTTTGCCATCTTGGTCTCATTAAGAGGTATTTTGTATCCTTGTAAGAAGTGAGGGTGGACGATTTTGAATATGCGCATTAGTATGCGAACTTGAGAAAGATGCCTCACTTATCTCTTTCACGACGTGACTTTTACTTATGTGACCTGAAATTACATGGAAGGATTCGTAGATGAATCAGAATACGCTTACTCTTCCGGAACACCTGGTCTTAGTATCTTGAACTTCCCCACGGGTCTCCGTGTAAATCTGTCCTTTGTTTATACACTTTCCCTGGTGTAGTCATCTTGAGTTCGGATTATGGTATGTTGATGCGCCTTTCTCTTTGACAAATCACAGCAAAAGAATGCATTGTGATTATTTCTGAGCCTTTTCGATAAAGTCCATTATGGGTTATGCTTGGAATAACGTATTTGAAGTGAATGGGAAAAGGAATTAAAGTTATCGAAAGTTACAGAGAGTTGAAACTAAAGTTACATGTAATTGAGGTGATTGCTCTACCCATACTACAGAGTTTTCTTTTTTTAAATGTTTGTACACAAAAAGAAATCTTTTTTTTGGATTTTGGACGAACAGTTGTTGGGTCCCAAATGCTTTTGAACCAACAGATGTTGGAACTATCGGTCCTTCGGAATATAACGCTGATACCAGCCCTGTGTGAACAACTGCTTCAGACCCTACCGTTTAAGACGGATATGAGGGTAATGATTAAGAAGGAGGTTTGATGTATGTGGGGACCGTTCAATAACCGACACCAGGGAATTGTTATTAAGAGGAGTTATCAATCATAGTTTTGGGGTATTGATAGTGCAATGTCTTTTTACCTCAAATGGCACGCCACGGATTGGGAAAGCTGAACGAACTCATTACTCAGTAATAGTAGATTCGGGGTTTTAGCCCTATTCGCGATCTGAACGTATAAATAAATGCGGTGATAGACGGCCGTTTATATGAAGTCAGTACCAGTTGTCATTGTATTTATTATTGGCCATTGCAGACATCAGACCGGAGCGTAATCCCAATGTTATTGGACACTTGTTTCTACATATGTCAAAATGGCGCTACGGTAAAAGTGGTAGTGTGTTTGTAACACGTTAGGTATACTCGATATCCGGCCGACGTCTTTAGTTACAGTAAGTGGATGGCTTCTTAAAGATGGAAGAGAAGAAAAATGAAAGTTTCAAATGTTTCAATTAAGACTATAATTTGATGAAGATGTACTCCAGGAAAAGTCACAATACCATACGATAATTAGCACAGCAATGCGTTTGTACTGGTAAATAGATTAGGACAAACAGCTGGTTCTGTGGTGCATGTGCACTCGCAGACAAACAATGTACACGTATAATGTAGCATAGCTGCGTTTGTTGTAGCTGTTAACAAATGGCTAGGGTGACTGTACATTGTATAACAATTATCTCATGGGAATAATGAAGGAGATAGTATTGGGTTGTTAAGGCAAATTTACTGTTAACGAAGTTTCAACTGCTACAGTGTACAAACAGTCTTTGACTGACACTTACAGGCATTGCCTGATACACCGGGTTGTGATTAATACACAGGGTGTAAGGTGGGAGGGCGTGGCTGATACCCAGGGTGTAGGGTGTGATTGATACCCAGGGTGCAAGATGTGAAGGCGTGGCGGATAAAAATAGTTCTGTTGGAATTCCCTGTTACACAGGTTGTAATCGTTTCCCTGCTTAAATGGGTGTTAGGGTGTGACTGATACACAAGATTTAGGTGTGACTGATACACAAGATGTAAGTGTGACTGATACACAGGGTGTAAGGTTGTGACTGATACAAATTATGTAAGGGTGTGACTGATACACAGGGTGTGAGGGTGTGACATACACAAGATGAAAGATTGTTACAGATACCTGGGTGTAAGGGTGTGACTGATACACAGGGTGTAAGGGTGTACCTGAAACACAGGGTGTGACGTTGTGACTGATACACAGGTTGTAAGATTGTGACTGATACACCGGATGTAAGAGTGGGACTGATACACGGATGTAAAGTTGTGACTGATACACAGGGTGTGAGGTTGTGACTAATACACAGTATGTAAAGTTGTGACTGATACACAGGTTGTAAGGTTGTGACTGATACACAGGGTGTAAAGTTGTGACTGATACACAGGGTGTAAGATTGTGACTGATACACGGGTGTAAGGTTGTGACTGATACACAGGTTGTAAGGTTGTGACTGATACACAGGGTGTAAGATTGTGACTGATACACAGGGTGTAAAGTTGTGACTGATACACAGGGTGTACAGTTGTGACTGATACACATGGTGTAAGGTTGTGACTGATACACAGTGTGTGAGGGTGTGACATACACATGATAAAAGATTGTGACTGATACACAAGGTGTAAAGTTGTGACTGATACACAGGGTGTAAAGTTGTGACTGATACACAGGGTGTATGGTTGTGACTGATACACAGGATGTAAGGGTGTGACTGATACACAGGGTGTAATGGTGTGACTGATACACAGGGTGTAATGGTGTGACTGATACACAGGGTGTAAGGGTGTGACTGATACACAGAGTGTATCGTTGTGACAGATACACAGGGTGTAATAGTGTGACTGATACACAGGGTGTAATGGTGTGACTGATACACAGGTTGTTAGGTTGTGACTGATACACAGGGTGTAAGGTTGTGACTGATACACAGGATGTAAGGTTGTGACTGATACACAGGGTGTAAGAGTGTGACTGATACACAGGGTGTAAGGGTGTGACTGATACAAAGTATTTAAGGTTGTGACTGATACACAGGGTGTAAGTTTGTGACTGATACACAGGATGTAAGGGTGTGACTGATACACAGGGTGTAAGGGTGTGACTGATACACAGGATGTAAGGGTGTAACTGATACACAGGATGTAAGGGTGTGACTGATACACAGGATGTAATGGTGTAACTGATACACAGGATGTAATGGTGTAACTGATACACAGGATGTAATGGTGTAACTGATACACAGGATGTAAAGGTGTGACTGATACACAGGATGTAAGGGTGTGACTGATACACAGGATGTAATGGTGTAACTGATACACAGGATGTATGGTTGTGACTGATACACAGGGTGTAAGGATGTGACTGATACAAAGTATTTAAGGTTGTGACTGATACACAGGGTGTAAGTTTGTGACTGATACACAGGATGTAAGGGTGTGACTGATACACAGGATGTAAGGGTGTGACTGGTACACAGGGTGTTAGGGTGTGACTTATACACAGGATGTAAGGGTGTGACTGATAAACAGGGTGTTAGGGTGTGACTTATACACAGGATGTAAGGGTGTGACTTATACACAGGATGTAAGGGTGTGACTGATAAACAGGGTGTAAGGTTGTGACTGATACACAGGATGTAAGGGTGTGACTGATACACAGGATGTAAAGGTGTGACTGATACACAGGATGTAAGTGTGTGACTGATACAAAGGATGTAAGGTTGTAACTGATACACAGGATGTAAGGGTGTCACTGATACACAGGATGTAAGGGTGTCACTGATACACAGGATGTAAGGTTGTGACTGATACACAGGATGTAAGGTTGTGACTGATACAAAGTATTTAAGGTTGTGACTGATACACAGGGTGTAAGGTTGTGACTGATACACAGGGTGTTAGGTTGTGACTGATACACAGGGTGTAAGGTTGTGACTGATACACAGGGTGTAAAGTTGTGACTGATACACAGAGTGTAAGGTTGTGACTGATACACAGGGTGTAAAGTTGTGACTGATACACAGGGTGTAAGGTTGTGACTGATACACAGGATATAAGGGTGTGACTGATACACAGGATGTAAGTATGTGACTGATACACAGTATGTAAGTGTGTTACTGATACACAGGATGTAAGGTTGTTACTGATACATAGGGTGTAAGTGTGTTACTGATACACAGGGTGTAAGGGTGTTACTGATACACAGGATGTAAGAGTGTGACTGATACACAGGATGTAAGGTTGTGACTGATACACAGGATGTAAAGGTGTGACTGATACACAGAATGTAAAGGTGTGACTGATACACAAGATCTAAGGTTGTGACTGATACACAGGATGTACGGGTGTGACTGATACACAGGGTGTAAGGGTGTGATTGATACACAGGGTGTAAGAGTGTGACTGATACACAGGATGTAAGTGTGTGACTGATACACAGGATGTAAAAGTGTGACTGATACACAGGATGTAAGGGTGTGACTGATACACAGGGTGTAAGGGTGTGACTGATACACAGGATGTAAGGTTGTGACTGATACACAGGGTGTAAGGGTGTGACTGATACACAGGATGTAAGGTTGTGACTGATACACAGGGTGTAAGGGTGTGACTGATACACAGGATGTAAGGTTGTGACTGATACACAGGATGTAAGGTTGTGACTGATACACAGGATGTAAAGGTGTGACTGATACACAGGATGTAATGGTGTAACTGATACACAGGATGTAAGGGTGTGACTGATACACAGGGTGTAAGATTGTGACAGATACATAGGTGTAAGGGTGTGGCTGATGCATACGATGTAATGTTGTGACTGATACACAGGGTGTAAGGGTGAAACCGATACAGAAAATAATACACGAAGAATGCGAATGTTGAACCAGTTATGACTGTTATCAATAACAAGATGTGACAGAGGTGCCTGGTATACATAAGGTGTGGTCGTTGAACCAGATGTGATGGTGACTGTTTTGAACACAATGTGACTGACAAGGAGGTGACCGATATATGTCCAAACTGTCGCTGCTATGAAAAGTGCTGCTGACATCCACGACTGACACCGCCAGATCTCACTTAAAGCGACATCACTATTCACCTACAGCCGCAGTTGAAGAGTTCTCTTAATTCCTTTAACTCGTAAACAGCCATCGTTGTACGAGGGAGACAGGAAATATCATGATATCTTCTCAGAGGACTTCGTTATTTACCTTCGCTCTATATTGCAGGATTCTTTTTTTCTGGTGTTTTTCGTGAGAATCCATGACGCTGGAGGTTCCAATATACCACACGACATCACGTGGGTATTGAATCCGAGGTAATCCCCTCTTCTTATGACCTCTCCCTGTCGAACTCCTCCATCTAACACGACTGGTGAGAATAAGGGGATCCGAATCCACACAGGACTGTAGCTTAGGTCGCTAAAACTCAAGTAATGAATTATCATCAAAGTCGGCGGCTCATGCGACAGGAGAGAATTAGGGAGGGGGATGTGACGCGAGATACATTAGAGACGCTTAAAATGTCAGCTCTGCCAATCAGGGGATTTATTCGCGCCATTTGTGGGGCAAACAAAGTAGACAGGAGGTGCCCTTCGAAGCCGGTGGATATTCCAGGAAGGTCGGGTCGTAGTCCCAAATCGTCTCCTGATACTGGTAAGTGTGTCTCCTTTAAAGATATATAGACGTGTGTACACGAGTGTATTGATGAGTGATCTATGATTATGAACATATGTTCTCCTGTGCCTTAATTGTAAATGACAACATATGTGTTTCTATGTGTAATCAAGTGTGTAGTTGTTCTTATGACCGACAACTACGCGTGTTTGTGTGTTGTGTGCACACATGTACGCTCATACGTAAGTCATACGTAGGTGTCAACGCGTGATAACGTGCAATATGATATATCCGGGTATCTATTCACACATAACGATTTGAATAGATTTGTAAACAATTTTCAATATATGCGTTTAATGAAGTTGACACTATTATCACCTACACAACCACAGATAGAAAAACTTTACGGTCTTACATGTAATACAGATTATTAGGACAAAGTTGAGAAATATTTGGATGGTAAGCAATATTTTGACGAACCTTTATAAAAGGTTCCTTACGGTAGCGGAAAATATTAGATGGCGGAAGTATAGGAAAGCAACAAATATATCCAGACTGTAAAAAGTACAGGGCGCGGAACTGAACAGTGCAACAGCGAGTTCTTGGCAAAGTAGCAAAAACATGGAATCATAAAAAGTATTTGTTGATACTTTGTCGCTGAGGGAAGAGTAATTGTCGCTGAGGGAAGAGTGATTGTCACTGAGGGAAGAGTGATTGTCACTAAGGGAAGATTGATTGCCTCGGTCCCAAAGCGGCTCTTTATTTCCTATTAAACGGAAACGTTTCTGTGTGAAATAACGGTGTCCACAAACAGCAATGATGTTTCATGATATAATTTTGTTCATTGACACTACGACGTTTATTTAATACGACAGCTTCCGGTCCCGGTATTTTTTTAAATCTGCACGTGTCAATACAAAAAAAAAGGAAACAAATTTTAACGACACAGAAATATATCAAAGTAGATCCACAGGGCCCAACAGATGTCACCGCTTGCTGTCTAATTCATTTGGACACATCATAGCCAATCTGGCCTTTATTGGTCAATAGAAACCAAAATCGAAATGGTGTCCCACGCTCGAATTTTCCCCAGCGATTTGATATGTTGTCATTAAAGCCCCAATAAACGTAACTTTCGGCAAAACTTCAGGATATTTTTCGTGATTCTGAAAAAAAACTAAAAAAAAATCTAGTTGATAACCATGCAAAAATAAGCCTAAAACGAAGTAAACCTGAGCGGTAACTAACAAGAAACTCTTGACAGAAAAATCCAAAGAATTAAAAATATTTCAGGTGGGGCCCACTTCAACAACAAGCCGAAGTTTGAAGATAGTTCAAAATGGACGCATGTTTACAAATACTGAATTTCAACTGCTGCTGTTCCGGTAACCGCGAAAGAATTCATCTTAAATATTGCTGATATCAGTTAATCTTAACTAAATCTATAATATAAAAACTTATAAGGCTTGATTTTCACTTCAAGTTTTGCCGAAAGTTACGTATATTGGGCCTTTAAACAACCGGAAGCATAACGTGATGACGTTGTATTTCGCATTGTATGGTTACTCCTTAAATAATAAAGGAGATAACTTAAACTTCATGGATAAAAGAAGGTAAGTCTTTCTTTGTACAGTTTATAATTACCATACGTTTAAAATTGAGACACGTCTTTTGAAATTATTTTGGCGGGTTCCCGTTCACTATAGACACCTCTGGTAGAATCGGGAGAGATTTATACGGCTTCATTTAAAAAAAATCATAGAGATTTAGTTTTATCATATATGACTTTGTGTAGACGTAAAACCCCAAACATATAGAACCTCTCCCTCCCTCTTTATTTGCCCACTAATCTTGTTTCACAGTAAGGTCGCATGTCTAGGGACTCGAGGGTATTAACTCTTAAGTCGCCAAAACCGACACGATATTCAAATTATCCATGACTATGCATCTATTCCCCTAGTTTCCAAATACCTATAGAACAGATTTGGAGAAACCAGAACCGAGATCTTTGTGTAATTATCAAACAGGAAGTGGATATACATACAATTTAAAGTGGTAACAACGCAGAATCTCGTAATAGACGACGTGCAATCTCCCTCACGAGGACGCTTGGAGCAAAAGAAAAATAGGTGACCTCAATACAAATGCGGGAAATACATTTGAAAGAAATTGATCTTGCCCAAATGATTTGTATTCGAGATATGTTTCAAAGAATGTTTTATTTCTTGGGATTGCTTGGATATCAGATTATCAAATGTTTCTTCAGAATAATGTGTTTGAACTTGATATGTGTCGTTCGTTGTGTACTAACGCACTCATACCGAAATTTATCGATTCTTTTAATTACGTGTTTACAGTTTTATGTACTGTATTTTACATTTAACACTCAGAAGATTCTTACCTTTTATCTCGTAAAAAACTATTTAAGTGTTACATTGAGAATATATACATTTTAAATGTCAACATATTACGGTAAATAGAGCGATTGTAAGTAATGAAGTTATCGGGATACTTCATGACGTTAGATTGAGGAGATCTCACCAAACCGATATGACATCAATTCAGCAACGTCCGTTCCTTAATAGTTTTCCATGTTTTTTTCGACTGTTGGCACTTTTAACCAGAAATTAGAAAATTTGATACAGATACATGCATTACAATGTCAGTAAGCACATTCTTCAATAAGAAATACAGCTCATCCATACCTGCATATCTCAACTGAAATTGCCCAGACTTCATGGGTGAAAGTAAATATCAGATACATATAAAAATATTGATGATCATAAACTTATTAAACAAATATACCTACCTAGCGATGCGAGTAAGGAGTACCAATAGTTGATCTGACGCTGGATACATAGTGGGAACAGCATCATGTGTTTCTTCTTGAAATACTGGCAGGATTTCCTCTCCCAGTATAGGTCGTCCTGAGGCAGCTCTTTTGTCAGTTCACTAACAAGGCTAGTCCATAACTGAACACCATCATATCATTTGACCATTTGGCAAAGTCGCTTTTTTTGTTTTTGTTTTTGTTTTGGCATACAAACGAAATCAATTATATAATACATTTGTAAGTACTTGAGCATTAAGCCAATGACGCAACACCGGAGAATCTTCCTCCTCGAACCATCGTACATTGTACCCATGGTTGGGCTTGTGTCGCAATCGACGGCAAAGAACCCAACATCAGGGTTGGGTTAGGGTTAGTAGCACATAGAGAAGGGTGCAAAATACATCATTTCCTATTCTCTAAAACAAATAAAAGCATTGTTATTTCCTGGGCATTGCGCCTAAGTTAAATCGTTTGCAAAGTTTCGACGCACCAATTCACTAAGTCGAAAGTATATCAATAGTCAAATGACACAATCAGAAGTAGAACCATAAATGATGAAATTTATTTAGGTACATCGGTGATAAAAAAATATAATCTTTAGGAATATACAGTTGAGAAATTAAATCTGAAATATGAATCATTAGACAAACGTAATAAAATATGTTGCAGTGAAATAGTGGACGCTGTTTTTGACATATCCAGTCTCTGGCTCAATGCTAAAAGCGAAAAGAAATTACAAATTGATTATATTTCTAAATTTGAAACTTCTAAACTACTTACAACACAGGTATTCGTAAAATGCGGGTTGATGAGGACTATGAGCAAGTTGTATGGTCGCCATCTTGGTTTCTTTGAGAAATATTTTGCATCTATGTATAACCTCATTAGTGTGCTTACTCTTGTTTGAGAATGATGACTCGGTTCTCACTTTCAAGACATGATGTTTACTTGGATGTGACCAAGATTTACATGGCGAGTGTTCGTCGATTAAGCAGCAAACGCTTTCTCTTCCAGAACACACATGTTTTTATTCTTTTGTTGTTTTACAAGAGTCTCAATGTAAACATATTTTGCCTCTAGTTTAATCGATTTTGAGTTCGGATAATGGTCTTGTTGACGCTTTGGTATTCTCTATCTTGTTTTTCTTGAATTTTATGTACGTAAAAGATTGCAGTGATTAGTGGACCTGAGAAAGAAAGAAAACAGCTTCCACACACAACAGAAAATTTAAATTGTTCTCAAAATGTTCGGAATTTGTATTTGGTGTGAAGGTACTCGGAACTTCATACTTTTGACATTTCTAGTCGAGAATACGTTGCTGATGTAATGTGAAAGCGTGACTGGTGGACAACATTTACTCCGTATCAATGTTTCGTGGGATCGCATTTCCACATAACACCGGCATATCCTGTTATATAACATTTCCGGCCGGGAATACACTCGCATTATTATTGCCACTTGTCGTGTCGTTGGCTAATAACTGCTCCCGACCGTACGTCATTATGAATCGACGATGTTAATAAGACGCTTTTGTTTCAGCAATGATCGCATGCAAACAATATGAAGATCTCGACTAATAATGGTGTACGTGCGTGAGGTTATTGTTAATACAATGTATATCCGTTGTTTTGTATCCCTGTCGGGGAAAATCGATATTATATGCAGAACGCAAGCTATTCCACTTACTTGATCACTGAGCACAAGAAAAAGGCAAGCAGCAATTCAGGGATTGTCTCCCTTCACCTAGATACTGTGTTCATATCAGACGGTTGGGCTTGTGCTTTATGAAAGCTAATTAAGGGACGTGTAACAAATATAAAATTCTAACAAGCAATATAAATGCACGTTTGTTTATAGAATACGATGTCTGAAAAACGATAAAAGTAGAGGAAAATGAAGATGACGTCTGCAAAAGTCTTACATTATATTCGGGATATTTTCAATATAATTGTATGTCAATGAGTATGTATTGTTACTCTAAAACGAAAATAATTAAATATTTCCATTTAACTTTCGACCCGAGATAAGATATCTGATATCATTCTAACCAGAGACGGATATAACACAAGCCTTGACTTCAGAAAAGTGTATCAGACTCAAATATTAATTAGGCGGGTGTGAGAGTCAGAATGTCTCCTTGGTTAAAAAGTGGAAATTTTACCGACCCGTGTACTGGTCGCTGTTTAAGCTGTGTTTATAATATGAATCATTTTCGATCACATGTAAATTAGGTATCAAATGAAAAGAACAGATTTTGTTCTACTAACCTTCACATTTAATCAAATCACAGGAGGTCATTTTCTTGTACAAAAGTTTCATTTTTCTTTTATTAGAAATGTATTTTAAATGCTTTTTTAGGAAAGTATGTGTACGCACCTGCGTAACAGCGTATAGGAAGCTATGCCTCTGTCTGTATAGCTTGCGGGGGCCGGTAACGGACATGTTTTGCTTCAGCAATACTCAATATGCTTGTTAAGAAACTGAATTTCACGAATGAAGTTGATACGGGATTCGTTACTTTTTAGATATGTTTTTTGTCATTTTTTTCCCACAGTAGCTTCAAACAAGAGAATGCTATTCAAAATAAAGTGATGTACTTGTATTTCGGAATGCCCATTATCATAAAAGCGTGCATTTGGAATGTCGTTGCAAACCGTCGGTGACTGAGGATCGGTAAGATATCAATACAAGCTGTGCAGTACAGTATGATGAATTTGTTGACGGGAGTAAATACCGACTTGGAACAGAATAATTATGTACTAACCTTCGGCGAAACATTTCGACCAGTTTCTATATTAAAAGTGGTGTGTCCTTAGTCATCCTATTCGTACCCATATATATAGTTAGCCGACCCGTGTCCGTTGTTACCCGACCCGTATCCCTAGTTACCCGATCCGTGTCAGTTGTTACCCGACCCGTAACCGTAGTTACCCGATTCGTGTCCGTAGTTACCCGACCCGTATTCCTAGTTACCCGACCCGTGTCCGTCGTTACATGTACCCGACCCGTACCCCGAGTTACCCGATCTGTGTCCATAGTTTCCCAAACCATATTCCGTAGTAACTCTACTCGTGCCCGTTTCACAATATATTCCTTTATATTCCGTAGTTTGGTTTGTATTTCAGTGTTCAATTGATTGACAAATGGAAGTTTTACAATAAATAGAAACAAAAAGTGACCTTACTGAAATATAGATCGCACACACCATGTTGATGAACTGTACCAATAAGCATGTTTCAGGAGCCATCCTCTGCAGAGTCTCCGTATTTACCCGTCTGTCCCAAGTGGATAAAGTATGAACTCGATCGGCGTATATTTACATGGACAATGCAATTTTACAGTTTCACCTGTTCTTTGCTGAAAAATGACTGTTAATCGAAATTAATCCTAAATATTTGGTATATGATTTTCAGTATTGGAATTAATAATCAATCGCACTGCTTCAGTACCAGTTGACAGATTGGTCTGGGTCATTCATTGAGGGAGGGAACTAATTATAAATATACAGTTCGTGTAGCAGTGACCTCGATATTTGACCGCCAGGACATAGACCAATCACTAGGAATGCCTCATAGAAAAGATGCACTGTCTTAAGTTGGAGTTTTGTTTGTTCAATCAAACTCAAGTTACCTCCCGACAACCTTTTTTAAGACGTCATTATTTATAGTTAGAGTGACCTTGATCCTTGACCTTCAGACCTTAAGAGCTATTTCAAAACAAGGATCTCGGTTAGGATACATTTTATAAGTTTTAATTTGATAGATCAAATGGAACTTATTGTACCTATCTTAATAACTAGATGTCCGTAGGTTGCCCCAAAGATAAGCCCCTTGGTCCAACCTCGTCCAAGGGCCTTAGTTTGTCCTATGCTCACGATGTAAGATACGGTTATGGTTGAGAATTCCACCCTTTACGCAATTTCTAGCCACGAGGTGAACACCTCAATGCAACAAGGATTGTACCCGGGGTCTATACTGTACCTACCCCTGGGGACGTCATCTCTGTGTCAGAAGATGAATGATGAAGAGACAAAACAAAGCAAGCTATCAGGATTACACGTAGCTCCCAGGTCCGGACCCGTCTTCCCAAGGTCAATAACTCTTATCATATATACGTATTGCCACAGAATCATAAAGCATATAAACATACATTTGTAAATCCCAGCCAAAGCTATGAAGCATCATCCGGACTTAGGTGTTGTTTTCCTAGCTTGTTATAACAGCCCCTCCCCCGAAACGAAGTGAGGGGGTATACTGGAAACAGACTGTCCGTCCGGCCGTCCCGTCCGTCCGTCCGTCCGACCGTCCGTCCGTCCGTCCGTCCGTCCGTCCGTCCGTCCGTCCGTCCATCTATCCGTCTGTGGAAAACTTTTGTCCAGACAACTCCTCGGAAACCTATGGACCTATTTCAGTGACACTACATAGGAATGTAAGGGACTTTGTTTACTTGTGCATGCTGGTTTTTCATTCTACCGAAAATTTGGTTGCCATGGTTACTAAGTCCCTATACAAATCCTCATAAACCAGTGAACCGATTTCAATAAAGCTACAAAAAATGCTAGGGACCATGTTTACATATGCATGAAGGTTATTTTATGCAGATATTTTGGTTGCCATGGTACTCGGGTCACTATACATTACTCAAGTACTTATTGTAAAGGTTTGGGGAGCGGAGGTATTAGTTAGTAATTGGCTTGCAGTTCTAGTTGTTTTGTCCGGATCAAGTTGATGTTTGGCCTTGATATCCGCATTAGATTAAAACTTCTTATAACGAGTTATACATACTCACTGACCCTCTTTTGCATACTCATACACACGTGTATGATATAAGATCATTTTCATTACCTCATGACGCAGATACGTAGCTGGATGTATTTTAATGTGCAAGCCCTGCGCTGATTACCCCCCCCCCCCCCCCCCCCCCAAAGTAAGTAACTCTGTCGTATAACGTTATTTAAGTGTAGCTTTAGTTATACTGTCAGAGTTTCAGTTCAGAAACATTTCAAATAATAAATAATTATCAAATCTGTCTTTTTCTAGTTGAACTTGTGATAGAACAATAAACAACAGGCCATACTTTGGTCTCCAATCGTGTTTACCTAAGCTATTGAAAATCGTCACCGTGACAATCAAATCTGTCTCGCCGTAATTCACTGACCAAATACACACCGTGCCTTATATAGAGAGTAATCCTATCATCCCACCGGCTATAATTGTTTATAAGGCAAAACGAACCGTTCTAGACACAGGGGTTTGACAGATCTTATATTTAAACCTGAAAGTAAATGTGTTTGTGGTTGTTAGTTGTAAAAGTCGTCAAACTGCCTTCAGTTTATAGGAAATGGGTATGTATTCTTTGTGGCTGTAAGGTAGTAAGCAAATGACTAGTATTTAAGTGTTACAGTCTCATGTTTTTAATTTGATAAAATATTTAATCAATGCTAAATCCGGCCCCTGTGTTCCTGGCGTCCCCCCGAAAACACGGACACGGTTGGTGAGCAGGTCAATAGGTCGTGTCACGTGTCTCGATACACATCGGGTGCTGCAAAGTTTTCACACGCGACGGAAAATAAACAGATATGTATCTTTTAATTATAAAGTATACACACACGAGTTGTTTTGTAAACATACGGATTAGATGTCTTGTCGTCATTGTTCAGATTGATAGAGAGGTGACGAGGATAAAATTCAAAATGGGTTACTAGTACAATGTCGTAATGCTTGTACAGGAAGCTAGCATGTAGAGTGAAATTGGCACCGGATTTTGTTGAAATCTGACAGCCGTGTTGTTTCCGAATACCTTAATTCGAATGCAGCTTGTAGCACTTAAATGTATGATGTGAGGTTAAGTTTTATTTTTCTGTAACGCAAAGCATTAAGGCGCAGATTGGCAACGCTGTTCTGATGGTCTAGCTTTGATATCACCAACTGGATAGACCGGAGGCTCTACAAAAACTAGTACTCAGCAACATCGGAAAGAATTCATGAGTGAAACCTGACGGGAATACCGACGATAAATACAATGTGATCAAATGATAGACAATCCCTCAGGGAGCGCCGATATGACTGGCGATATTAAATATGGCACTGGTGTCATGGCCCTGAATGCTACTGACCTGACGAGGGAAGGTGAAACCCGTCAAGAGCAACTGGACAACCTTGTGAATGAAACAAACAACGCCGCACGTGCAGGCCGCTGTTCTGAGAGTGTACAGGGGAGGAGGAGGGTCAAAAGTAGTCCACCGTATTATCCCGAGCTAGGAGCTCTAGTCCAGGGCCTTTGGGAATATTATCGTCGTCAGCGAAAGACCCGCCTTCAAAGCATTTCCGGTGACGACGAAGTTTTCGGTAAAGTACTTATTTTATATCTCATTAACGACGTTAATTTGTATGAGGTTCCTCGTACGTATATTTGATTACTTTCTATAAGAAACAAACATATTGTATAAAGCATTGCACATGTTAAGATTTACTGCAAAGGAACTCAGCGCAGTTTGGTACCGACCGTCTACGCTTGTTTTTGTATTGATATTGGTATACAATGTTAGAATACCAGTATGCTGGTAATCCTGTCCGTAACGGCTTCTTACAGAATCTGAATGATCTTCATAGACAGAGGTCTTTATCGAAAATCATCGGATGGCGTAATGGATAAGTCATCGTTTTCTTAGGCGGTCAAACTTTGACTATCCGGACGTGAAAATATAAGGACATCTCCCTAGCCAGCTTTGGTTTAAGTACGCGTACTCCGGATTCCTCCCATTCCCCACCCCCGCGCTTACATACCTTCCAACAAGAGTGATTAATGCGAGCTGACATAACTTAATTAATAATTTTTCAATAGGAATGTGTTGTTTATGTACAGGTACATGTAGAACGAACACTGAAATAGTTAAAGAGTGGAAGAGTTAATTGTCAGGAAGTGTTTATAAGACAGGTAATCCCTTTAGACAGGTGGTCCTATAGACAGGTCTTCCCGATAGATAGGTGGTTCACATAGAAAGGTGCCCTACTTAGACAGATAGGCCCTATACAGGTTTGCCCCAATAAACAGGGTCACCATGGACAGGTGGTCTTTTTATATATTGTCTTTATAGATAGCTGACTTTAAAGCTTGGCTTTAAATATCGAAACATGCACGTGGACAATTAAGGTCACTATCGTACCCAAAAAACGGGACACTAAATCTTGTACAATGCAAAGAAGTACTTTAATGTATACAGTTTTCATATGTTGATACTTTTATCTAAGTTTGACTGTACATGAGCTATAATTTATTGGCTGTTACATATCGTCCATCGTCGGAAACACACAGTACACTTCTCTGACGTTTGCATACCGTGGGCTAAAATCGGTGGAAACTCTCATTTTCTGGCCCACGGTATGCAAACGTCAGAGAAGTGTACCGTGGGTTTCCGACAATGCATATCGTCACATGGACAATTTACAGGTACGATTCATATGTCGTACGACGCTATTTATGAAGATGTCATTTCCTAAATTTCATTTGACCGGAACCCTCTTTGACTCTGAACTATTTTGACTTTGAGTACTATGCTGTCTATCTTGATCGCTTATCCTCAAATATTTACATTTACACTGCTCAGAGTCTAGATGAAGCAACTATGCCCAATGTTTGTTAGATATTTTCCAATAACATACATTGGGACATCGTGACGTCGTGTTTATGACGTCATTTAAGCAATGAATGTTTTAGCAAATATTGTTACAGACATATAACACACATTGCTGTTGATGACAAACTTAAAATGTAGTGGTTTGATGTAAGTTTGTCTCCAATAACAATGTGTGTTATAGGACTGTAACAACATTTGCTAAAACGTTCATTACTTATATTTACATTTTGATAGCATTATTGTGCTTTATTTAGTATCGATTTAAAACAGCAAACAGGGCGTGGACAAAAATGAATTCAATGACGTCACAATAGAGATTGATGACGCCACAATAGCAAATGTTGTTATAGTCCGAGGCACTGAGAGTTATAGGCGTATGGTGGCAACTGCCTCTTAGCAGTGTACCAATGGGAAGATGTTGAGCAAATGAAATAAACCATTGTAACGTTGGAAATCACACTACTCCACTGTCAACAGACTAATAAAAAGAGGTTACCAGGGTATTGCTTTGAGCAAATCCTTCTTATTTTGACTTATCAAAATTACATCATACCGCGAGTCTTCTGTTCCTGTGACCATTGATTTGAGAATTGAGAATTTGTGGAACTTCAAAGAGTATTTATTGTACGATGTACTTCAAAAAAAGATATCAGGTCTAAAATAAGACTACTTACATTGGAGGGGAACTATTTTTATCCGAAAACATGTCGGATTAAGTTCGCCGCTGTAACAAAAACGTGCCGGAGACAGTTATCACAGGTTGTTTAGTTTCTTGAGTTGAATGTTTTGACTGAAGTCATTCCAGCTGGTGTACGCGCTTAACTTCTTTATCAAAACGGATTTTTTATCCACGTTTGCCCTATATTACAAGTAAACTGACAGTAATGTAATTATGGCGTATACATAAACCTCCGGGAGCAGAGAAATTTAAGGTAATACGTGTACACGTACTTGCTCTTACAGTGGTGTATAAACGATTCCCCATGGTGTAAGCCGGGGTAGGGAGGATGCTCAGTACACAGTTGAACATTTCGAAGAAGGGGGTTGGGGAGGGGGGGGGGGTACGCAATCTTAATTGGCTTTAAACAGGATAACCCCCTCCCAACCTCCTTTAATCGGGGGTTTAGAAGAAAAGTTCTTCCCGCTCCAATAGCCTTGAGTATTAATTTACATTAATACATGTACCTGTATTCCACATACAATTCGTCATTCAGCACCCGTGATCAGCATGATAGAACCACAGGGACCTGAGCATTTGTTACAGTTAGTTTTGAACCTAAACTAATGTGTTAAGGGTAATTTTACTTTTTTGAGGGTTAAGATCAATTTTCGAATTTTGTAAAATAACAATTATCCAACTTTCCAACAGTATGAAGCGTTTTTTCGTATTGCAACTAGAGATATGATATTTGATGCGTGAAAGGTAAGTGGGGTCGATTTTTCGACCTGGAAAGCTTTCCATCCTTTAGCCTTTACAACTATTGAGGGGGCATTTTTATCGAAAATTGATCACCCGTCCCCCCCCCCCCCGTCCCCACCCCCACCCACCACCACCACCACCACCACCACCCCCAAAAAAAGGGGGGGGGGGGGTTCAAATTAGTCTAAAAATCTTAGTTTAGGTCCAAATATAGCTGTAACAAACTTTCAAGTCCCTGTGGATAGAACCTCTGATGTTGGTGGTATTACATCTGTAAAGAGACCATATTTGTTTTAAACAATAAAATAGAAACACTAAGTTCTATAGCACCGTTCTCTATGTCTACACCTCAATACGCATGTTTCTAAAAACATTGGGCATCTATATTACAATTTATTGTAAGAGCATGTTTGTAATCGTCCCGCCACGCCCGGCATGACTTGATTTTGTTTTAATGTTTTAATTTAATAGTTTCCATTAGGAAAGCATGCTAAAAATCTAAATTGAATTAGAAAGACATAAAACTTTCATTGAATAAAAAAGCTAATTTTAGCTTTAATAATGCCACAGAACATTTTTTAATTACAATTTTCCCAAGAGGAGGGGCGGAGACCGCCAACGGATACATGTATATACGAGATTCACATCTTTGGTGCTCGCAGACGACTTCGATCTGAGCCCCCACCCTGTTTCAAAATTCTCATATACTTCTAGCATTTTCAAAAATAAACAGTAAAAATAAACGATGCTCGTCGTGATGCAATGCTATCGTTAAACATGACTTGACGCACACAGTGGATTATCTTGTTGATTCGATTTTATTTTTATGATCAATTACCTCACCCCTAAAACAATGCACGTGTAGATACTGTTTGTACTCCATACACTAAAGAGTTCCGTTAATGATAACGCCAGTCATCGTACCTTGTTTTCCTCGTCGGATTATTCTGTTGTGGTGTGCGCATGCGTAAGACTTGAAGAATATGTCACGGCCGCGGGGAAATTGCCACACGGGCATCTTTCATAACTGAACCTTGGCAAGTTTCAACAAATGTCATGTTAGCACAACTTAAGCGGTAATGATGGGAGGGGGAGGGGAACGTGTCAAACACAACATGTGTTTTATCCATCCCATGAAATTAATTAGCGTTAACTATGTCATAATGAGAAAATATGATACTTTTGTATTCACAGCTAAGCATTTAACCCATTTACAAAAACTACGCACAAACTAATTACAAACCGAGTCATATGTGATGACCTTGGATCCGGAAAGAAGATCGTTAACGAGTTCAACGCTCCATAAGAATGTCAGCAAAAGTAATTTTATTCTTGCGAAAAAAATAAGTGATTGTCTTGTTATGAGAGATTATCTAGCCATCTGTTTGTGTTGCCAATATATAAATTAAATTAACGCAATTAATTAACAAGATAATTAATGAAGCAATTACACAGAATAAAGTAGTTTTGCATGAATGTTCGTTATGCGCGGGACTTATTGCTAAAAAAAATATGTAATTTTACATTAGGGAATTATTGCATTCTGGGGGCACATTATGTTTTTACAATACGCTGTTATCGGGCTGAAATGGTTTCCCCTTCATTTGGGAGCCGTAAATATCACTAACTGAATCAGTTGTTAATTACCGACTGATCTTTTTGTTTCCGAGTTGAACGTCCTTGTAACAATCAATTTGGCCATGGGCATTTACAAACCCGTCCATCCAAGCAGGCGAGGACACGGGGAAATACGGGTTTCAGATATTGGACATTTATTTCCAATGCGTTCATATTTAATCGAATTAAATTAGAAAAATCCGAACCAAGTATTCCCATACTTTTGATTAACCCTGCATGTGCTCTTCCAAGGGCTTTTCATGATCCAGTTGGAAAAATGTAAAATCTGCGAAAAAAGCCTAACATATCAAAATTCCATTTAATTAATTGAACATTCTTTCTTTATTTGAATACCTACCAACACTTACCATAGTGGTAGGATGATAGTAGTCACTAAAATGTTTTTTTTATCAAGACTTGCTTTCATGATGACATTGGGGGTCGGGGGTCGGTATGTTCAACATCATCGGAAGTGATGAACATTTAAAATATTTAAGATATATCTGATATATCAGATATTTATAAGATAGGATTATTTCAATAAAATGAAGGGTGGTTAAGTGCACATAACGTTTTACAAAGCTACAGCCCTTTCGTTTACATTGTTGTTGTTTTTTTCACACACGTCCGAAATGTGCACCTAATAAGCGATTGTCAAGACGTAACGACTCTAGCTGGCCTACATCCTCAGCATTCAGGGGTTACGTTCACCTAGGCTCTCATAGCTACGTTCATCAAGGGTTACGTTCACCTAGAATCTCATAGCTACGTTCATCAAGGGTTACGTTCACCTATGCTCTCATAGCTACGTTCATAAAAGGTTACGTTCATCTAGAATCTCATAGCTACGTTCATCAAGGGTTACGTTCACCTAGGCTCTCATAGCTACGTTCATCCAGGGTTACGTTCACCTAGAATCTCATAGCTACGTTCATCCAGGGTTACGTCCACCTAGGCACTCATTGCTACGTTCATCAAGGGTTACGTTCACCTAGAAGCTCATAGCTACGTTCATCCAGAGTTACGTTCACCTAGAATCTCAAAGCTACGTTCATCCAGGGTTACGTTCACCTAGAATCTCATAGCTACGTTCATTCAGGGTACGTTCACCTAGAATCTCATAGCTACGTTCATTCAGGGTTACGTTCACCTAGAATCTCATAGCTACGTTCATTCAGGGTACGTTCACCTAGAATCTCATAGCTACGTTCATTCAGGGTTACGTTCACCTTGGCTCTCATAGCTACGTTAGTCCAGGGTTACGTTCACCTAGAATCTCATAGCTACGTTCATTCAGGGTTACGTTCACCTAGGCTCTCATAGCTACGTTAGTCCAGGGTTATGTTCACCTAGAATCTCATAGCTACGTTCATCCAAGGTTACGTTCACCTAGAATCTCACAGCTACGTTAGTCAAGGGTTATGTTCACCTAGAATCTCATAGCTACGTTCATCCAGGGTTACGTTCACCTAGAATCTCACAGCTACGTTAGTCCAGGGTTATGTTCACCTAGAATCTCATAGCTACGTTCATCCAGGGTTACGTTCACCTAGAGTCTCATAGCTACACACCTTGAATATGTCATGACAAAACTACAGGCACGAAGATAGCAGTTTGATTGGTTTTAGGTAAAAAGCAAAACCTGCTGATACCTGTCTTTGAGGATTTCAAAAGATCGAGAACTAACTTCAAATCCTCTTATTTTAACTGTTATGTAACATTGAGATTTCTTTGATGTACATTTTAGGGTCAAACTAATCATCTTGTCACATCAACAAGGTGGCACACACCTTCAAATTTGCTGTGACGCAGAGAGCGTAGGTTAGCGCAAACCCTGGATATCAAGGATGGCATGTCGGTTGATTTTTACATAAATACAATAATGTAGTCAGTATTTATTGGTATTCCTAGTTTACTTTCTGTATTTGAATACAATCTTTATAGCTTGGCAAAGTACATGTACCACTTCAATATTTTTTTTAAAGAAGTCTTCTGAGCTTTGCAAATTACGAAACAATTGTGAGGCGGCAATGTCATCGAAGACAAACGCATTATTCTTAAGAGCATTTCCTCCGGAATTATCAAATAAGGAAGCTTTTCTAATTTGAACACCTATAATGTACAATATGTTGCGTATATTAGCCCATAACGTTTCTGTGGACACCTAAAATGATGTTCTGTTTTTCGGTTTACGAGATCATTACACCAAACCCTCAACAAAAATGAGGACGTTATTGTGTTCATTAAAAGAACATTTCCTCTGGAATAACACAATCGAGATATAAAATCACAGGGTGATACAGTCAAGGTTTTATCACCGACACGTGTCGGGGCACCGCCCTTCAGATTTTAGTTTCTTGTGTAACAATTCATTATACAGCCGGCCTCAAAACGATTCTACGCTGACCTTTAAAACGAGATATTGTATTTAAGTTATAACATTTATATATTTATTCAATTTTTAACTAACTGTTCATCTGATAATGCTTTTCTCTAGAAGCGATTTGATTTATATTTATATATCAATGTATCAACAACGTGAGATACTTTCTGTATTTGAATACAATCTTTAAAGCTTGGCAAATTACATGTACCAGTTCAATGTGGAACAACGTGAGATAAAGTGCGAGTTAAAGGGACAATTCAGTCTGTTTATTTCTATATAATTATATATAGTTTCTCCAAATATTGCATACAATTGTCGTTTATTATATTATTTTATTAATATCTATACTATCTACCGATATTTCGACAAAAACCAATGTTTCCTTGTGTTTTGTAATTTACAATAAAGAAATCGTTATTCGTCTAACCAGCAAATAACATAAATACATGTATTTGAGACATCTTCTCTGAGCATTTTGACCTCACAAGTATTATACGTAGACCTGCCTCATGGGTGTAAATAAAAATGACTACCAAATCGAAGTGTAGAGCTTTCAAGACGATAATTTATGCATGCATATAACACTTATCTTATTAGCTTTCAAGTAAGTTATGAGTTTCTTAATTTACAGCACTTTTTCACGACAGCTCTTAAATTGAAATCCTTGACGAGTTTTATTTTACACAACAACATCAGAATCATACAGGCAATTACGTGCTCAGTTTATGAAATTCATCTCCATGACTTTACATGTGTTAACTCTCAATAATATCTGTTTTTGGGGGGGGGGGGGGGGGGGTATTTGAAAAATAACAAAACAATTCTCGTGGGTTTGTCTACCAGAACTGTACACGTGCTCGCGCCAGGGGGCGCAGTTATTTGTGACGTATTGTAGTCGCTATATTTGGCACGGGCTTTCCCAATAATTAAACTGACCACTCTGGACATTGGCGGCATGGAATCTAATTATCAAGTACAGATTCGTTTGTCTGGATGTATGTTTTATTGATTATAGTTGAATTAAAAAAAAATGCGAATAATGCCATGGAAATGTCTTTTCGCAGAATTGCGGATGAGCGAGATATAAATATTCCGCAATATATACAACTAGCGCAGAAACACGAGGGAAGGAAAATGTACGGAGTTGCGACTGCTTTGGATAATTCTTTGTGCATAACAGTAACATAAACAGCCAGATCTAAGGACAACTGGGGAGTCGGCGGGCTGTTAGATCAATGCCGTTAACCCGCCAGCAATTAAGTCTGCTCTTTAAGTAAAAAAGCATATTACCATCTATTATGATATAGGGTTGAGTGATCCATGTGCCCTTCTACGCCTACTAATGTTTTACTTATGTAATAAAGCATTACTTAATATTACGGAAACACTTCAAGGGATACGGAAGTAAGCAGATCGATGGAATCGGTCTTCTGTTGTTATGGAAAAAACAAGAGGCGAATTGGATAATAGTTATACAACTTTTTTATAGTGATGCATTGTTGGTAAATATAGGGGGTGGCAGATTCTGTTGGTGGATTTTTCAGTCCAAGTGGTTTTCTGGTGCCTCCATAGCACAGTTATTTCATATGAGTAGTGGCACGGTACATAATATACACATTTTCGTAGTGCACGATTTAAAATAATACAGAACTAGTTCATTTTACTTCTAAATTCACCAAATAAAGGGGCATTACGCACCTGACCCTTCCGATTCAACATTAGTTTAGAAATTTTCAATTCCCACCTTTTGGCCCCTAGCATCACTGAAAAGACCTAGGAGGACGAAACAGCTGTATGATGTAGTTTAATTCATTTTTTTGTCATACTGTCTGTATCTATTACTAAATTTTAAAAAAGTGCAGCATATTGGTGTGCTTCGTCATCTTCTATTGTAAACTTTGAAAAAGAATATATTTTCTCTGAAATAGAATAGTTTCATCACATGGTAATGCATTATCAATGGAACAGGATTGAATTGGGAACATGATGGACGAAGTCAATTACTTGTCTGTATAACATTACCATATCATAAAAAACAACAGTTTATTTATTCATTATTTTTTTTTATTTTTTTTTTTTTTTTAAATTTTTCTTTTGGTAGATTTGTACCTGTAGCTAGGTGTTTAAAGTTAAGTTCAAGATATTTCCAATGCTGGTCCAAACAGATGTCAAAATCACTTAATTGTGTAACCCAAATACACATGAAGACAACATCAACCTTTCTGTAGCCAAAAGAAGTAATGCTTTTTTTACATGTTAGTTTTTTGAGTAAAAACTTTCGTTCCGAGAGGCCAACAGTTACTATGTTGTCGTGAAAATTGTTCATACGTTTACAGACCTTAATGCTATAATAATGTACAGTGTTTGGATTATTAAGCAATTCGGTGTATCATAAAACATTAAGCTCGGGTATTAGTCTTGCTATAATATGATCATATAGGTCCTGAACGCAACATATTGTTGTTAACATATAAATTGAATGTTTTTAGGGATGGGGGAGGGGGGGGTTGCCATTTTATGTTCATCATATCGATATTACCACCTGTATTTGGAACACGCCTGCTATAGAGTAAATGAACAGAAACAAGGCATATACATTGGATTTCGAAAGGAGCGTTCGATCCATGATGTTGGAGAACCATTTTCGGCCGACTCTAAATTTTACTGAAGTTTATCACAAGATCCATAGAAATGCAATCAATAAAGTTTAAATATCTTTTTCCTTTGGTCTCCTTCCCTGCCTTATAATAAATATTGCTTATGTCACTATCAATATACACCACCGATGGATCGCCACGCCGATGAGGTCAGATCGATAGGTTGTGTCTGGCTTGGAACGGTCGCCCGGCCCCCGGGATTTGGTTACGTTCATAAGGTAATAAATCAAGTCCTTGACCGGCCTGACATGCTGTCGGCGTGATTACCGACACATTTAAAAATGTGAATGGATATTAACGAAACAAATACCAGCAGCGTGTTTTATATAAAACCAGCTCCTACAGCTTGATGGTGTATGTGGATACTATAGAGTTTACAAAAACAAAAAAGAATATTCTGGCCAAATTCAAACAAAATATATCTGGACATTCTTTCACGTCTGCATTTTAGGCCCTCTACCTAGACGGCATGTATGTTCTGACTTTTGTTTGTTTATTTATATATTTGTATACACGTTGAAAATTATACTAAAAAGTTAAAGAAACGTAATCGCTGAAAAGTCGGTATTCAAGACGTGTTAGTCTTTCAGATGTACCACAGAACAGAGCATTACCATAGTCCAATCGCGAGGTTACAACTGAATGCACCAAGATCTTGCATGCATCTGTAGTTATAAACTGCTTGATACAGCCAATGTTTATAATACAAACTGGTACATTGTAGTACATTGTAACAGAGTTTATGCAATAACATTTACTCGTTTCTCCATTGTCAGTAAAAAATCAAAGTGTGCGCCTATATTTTCAAAAGCTTGGGCAGCCTCAACAATACTGGTTCCGACTTTGAGCTCGAGAGGCGTTGTTTGCTGACACTTTGGAGAAAAGACGATCAGTTCCATCTTTTCCTGATTTATCTTTAGCATGTTGGCGTTAGTCGAGGTACTGATGGCTGTCAGACAAGCTTCTAGATGTGGTCTGATGACCATGTAGATTTGTGTGTCATCAGTATAACAATGATAATGAAGGTCATGACGACGGCGAATCTCTTTGGTTGGTTTTGAATGCATACAGCATTTCCCTGGCCCTTACACCGATCCTTTAGGAACCCTAAAATCCACAATTTTGCCACGTGATCTAGAAGATCCGTTGGCAGTACACTATCGTCGATCACCCAGATAGGACCGTATCCAGCACCTGACGTCATCAGTCACTCCATACGAGTACTCCAGTATGCTATGGTCAAGGACGTCACATGCAACGGCACGGCAAGCCCCGCTCTAAACTTGTTATCGAATGCAGAAACTTTGCGTAGGATGGCCATCTCATTTGAGTGTCCCATGCGGTAGGCCGATTGCAGGTTGTCTTGGAGACAGGTTGCTTGGAGATGAGCCTCTAAACTCCGGGACACAACCTTCCCCAAGATCATAGATAGGAAAAACAAATTTGATACTTCTACTCTTCCTTGTCCATTCCAGGCTTCTTCAGCAATGGTCTTGCATGGGTTGTTTTAAAACAATTGAACCTTTGACTCAGTCAATGACTTGTTCATGATTGAGGTTATCAAAGGGAGCACGGCTTTAAGGCATCGTTTAAGAAGGTCTGAAAGATGTGGGTCAAGATCAAGAGACTTTGTTTGCGATGCCAGAGTGATATAGCGTAACTCGTCCGGAGCTTTTTGTGCAATCTTTGACAATGATTTCTAATCACATTGAATGTCAGCAGTCTTGACAGAGACATCACTGTCAGCTTAACCGTTCACTTCCTCAATGTTTCTCCTAACCGTGGTAATTGCATTTACAAATCGCTTAACGTATTTGACGAGTCATTTTCTGTAGTACTACTTGGCAGGGTGATTTTACTTATTTGACCCATTAGATTTTCAGTGACTATCTAATGTCCCTACCACATTTTTCGATCTTTACTGAATAATAATCCTTCATGTATTGAACGAGAAGTGAACCAAATAACCGCCATTGGTCCGTATAACGCTTATTGTTATTTGTCCTTTGCCTATTTGCATTTGTTAAAGCCATACCTCTTATTGTTATTTTGTCATAGGTTAAATATTACTATATATCAAAATATTCAAGTCTTACTGCTTATTGTTATTTGTCATAGATTAAAGACAAAATGCTTACTGCTATCGTCGCAAGTTAAATTCAGGCCATTTATTTCTATTTGTCAAAATATAGATTCATACCTACCAACCAGCTTTATTATACAATTTATTCTTTACTTGATTAACATGATTAACCAAGTAGAAAGTTTTATTTCATAACAAGAAAAGATTTAAGATGATAAACGTGAATTTCAAGCTATTGCCGTACGTCTCTACATGTACAGGATCCCGAAAGTTAGGGTATTTCCAGAATCTATTTTAGCGGTGCTGTTATTAACCGTTTGTTTTGTTATCAACTGGATCGCCAGTCAATATCACTATTAAACAAATGTCACGTGTAAGCGATTCATCCAATGCCAGCAGCAAAAAAATCACATTATATAATATATACAGTTATTACTATTTGTCGTTTGATGTTAGGTTTATATCGTCCCAGTGCTTGTTGCCCTGAAGGTAGGACGTTAGATTTGTACCTGCTGCCCCCATCCCATGATTGGTAAGAGGCGACTTAATTTTGGATCTTACCTTCTTTCTTCTTCCGAATGTCTTCATTGACACCGCCTATAGTTGAGCGTCTGTCCCCGTGAGGAAGGCTTTTTGTTCTGTCACCTCGCCGAGACATACCAGAGTCTCAAACAATGTACATGTAGTTACATGTAAAACTCCTTTCTTGATGTTCATTATAATGGAAATGGAACCACTGGTTCATCCGTTGTCAGTATAATGTGAACTGATTGGGTGTTCTGCTGTTGGCCTTTAGCAGTATGCTACAGTGTGGTAGCATTAAACGGCAGATCTAGAATATCCGAAGGTAACACGAACATACTCCAGCCTCCAAGATACCATGTACACGCGCACCCTACACACACTCGCATTACATGCAAAGGATAGCCATCCTAATGACCCTAACTGTAAATAGGATGTCATACTTATACGTATGGAGGCACGATGGTCTAGTGGTAGGACTCCAGACTCATGAACGAAGGTGTTGTATCCTTAAAGCTTCAGCAATATTCTTTACTCCACTTGTTCCAGTCTACTTAGCTGAAAATGAGTACGTGATTGGGTAGTACTAGAAATTGTAGAATGCTAGCTGTGAGCGCCGAAATGGCAGCACCGATTATATGCTCCCCAGGGAGTTGAGATCGATATTGGATGGTTGCGAAAGTCCTATAACCACGGATAATAATTTGTGAACCGCTTTGAGGCGACCTTTAGGTTGTGGGAAAGCAGTATATAAGAACCTCGAATTATCATTATTATAATTAATGGAACAAAACCAAACAAAACATATTCCTGTACTTGACTTAGATTTACCATTGTCTCTATGTTGAGTTTCCAAGTCGATAATGTTTTATAAAGAGAAGGCAGCTTTGAGAGAAAACAGGTCTGTTTTATTCCGTGGTATCTGCACCCCTGATAGTTTTGTAAACAATGCGTCACTTAGGCTCAATAAATTTTCTCACTTACACAATGAATGGAACTCATTTCGCGCATGGGAACGTATGTGAACTGCAATAAGTACCTCAGGGTCGTGATATCTTATTACACTTTTCAGTGGAATGAAACATCGATTGGAGTGAAAACAGTGTAAAATATTATGCAAAATATTTACTTTTAATATTATTTATATTTGAAAAGCATAGGTTAGAACATTTTCCCTTTACAGTTTCGGATGGCATTATTTAGATAACAGGAAAACTTGATTAAATTCCCTGTCACCATGGAATTGTAGATGTTTATTTGAAATTGATTTCCTGGTCCTTTTCCATGTTCATGTTTCGCCGGAGTGTTTGCGATTTAACCTTTTTCAATAAAGCCTCTTTATCCATTGCCGAATAAAGCCAAAAAAACGGTTATGAATGTTAAGGTAGATGCTACATTTGAACTCTCATTTTTAATATATGAGTAATATGGATATATTTTTTATTTTTTACTAGAAAGACGCCCTGAGCTTACATTAGAAAAAAACACTGCGCAGTTAATTAAATACCGGTATACCGGTATACTAGAAAGTGCGATTTTGAAAGTAAAAAACGGTGTTTTGAGCAAAAACTTGGATTTATAACAGAAAATATTGTGAAGTTTTTTATTTCTTTTTTTACAATGCAGTGCTGGAAAAAACTATTTCTGAGATAATGTTTAGTACCTCGGTAGGAACGGGCGTTTCTGTCCTGCACCTCGGCAATGATAGGAACGGGCGTTTTTGACGTGCACCTCGGCAATGATAGGAACGGGCGTTTTTGACGTGCACCTCGGCAATAATAGGAACGGGCGTTTCTGTCCTGCACCTCGGCAATGATAGGAACTGGCGTTTTTGACGTGCACCTCGGCAATGATAGGAACGGGCGTTTCTAACATGCACCTCGGCAATGATAGGAAAGGCGTTTCTGTCCTGCGACTCGGCAATGATAGGAAAAGGCGTTTCTGTCCTGCACCTCGGCAATGATAGGAACAGGCGTTTCTGACGTGCACCTCGGCAATGATAGGAACGGGCGTTTCTGACATGCAACTCGGCAATGATAGGAACAGGCGTTTCTGTCCTGCACCTCGGCAATGATAGGAACGGGCGTTTTTCACGTGCACCTCGGCAATGATAGGAACTGGCGCTTTTGACGTGCACCTCGGCAATGATAGGAACGGGCATTTCTGTCCTGCACCTCGGCAATGATAGGAAAAGGCGTTTCTGTCCTGCACCTCGGCAATGATAGGAACAGGCGTTTCTGACGTGCACTTCGGCAATGATAGGAACGGGCGTTTCTGACATGCACCTCGGCAATGATAGGAAAAGGCGTTTCTGACATGCACCTCGGCAATGATAGGAACAGGCGTTTCTGTCCTGCACCTCGGCAATGATAGGAACGGGCGTTTTTCACGTGCACCTCGGCAATGATAGGAACGGGCGCTTTTGACGTGCACCTCGGCAATGATAGGAACGGGCATTTCTGTCCTGCACCTCGGCAATGATAGGAAAAGGCGTTTCTGTCCTGCACCTCGGCAATGATAGGAACAGGCGTTTCTGACGTGCACTTCGGCAATGATAGGAACGGGCGTTTCTGACATGCACCTCGGCAATGATAGGAAAAGGCGTTTCTGTCCTGCACCTCGGCAGTGATAGGAACGGGCGTTTCTGACGTGCACCTCGGCAGTGATAGGAACAGGCGTTTCTGTCCTGCACCTCGGCAATGATAGGAACAGGCGTTTCTGTCCTGCACCTCGGCAATGATAGGAACGGGCGTTTCTGTCCTGCACCTCGGCAGTGATAGGAACGGGCGTTTCTGTCCTGCACCTCGGCAGTGATAGGAACGGGCGTTTCTGTCCTGCACCTCGGCAATGATAGGAACGGGCGTTTCTGACGTGCACCTCGGCAGTGATAGGAACAGGTGTTTCTGACGTGCACCACGGCAATGATAGGAACAGGCGTTTCTGTCCTGCACCTCGGCAGTGATAGGAACGGGCGTTTCTGTCCTGCACCTCGGCAGTGATACAGTTGTGGTATCGCACAACGCACCAAAAACTGCGTGCGTGCATCGTGCATACATCGTGCACACATCGTTCGCCCATGGTGCGCACAACCGGGCGATCTAAAGATCGTGCGTTTATGTGTGCGATTAAATCGCACACACGTACGATTTGGTACAATTGGTCGATACATATTACGGAATGAAAAACATATGGAACCCTCTTGTCCAAAAACTATTTAAATTCGCATCATATTTATTGGGATTATGTCAATTTAACAATATACAGTAAACAGTATTACAGTGATCATAAGACAGCCAAGTGCGGGTTAAGCTACCAGGTATCATAATATGTAAATAACATGCCGGAGTTTTACCTGTACTGTGTGCGGCGATACGCTACGACAGCCATTACCGAGCGACCGTTATGAAAACAAACTGGACTCTTATAATCAGTTATTTGAAAAACCCTCTCCTCCCCAACACTTTACCTGTGTTTTCACACCTAGGCGAGTGTTGTAAGTGCCCCGGGCCAGAGATATCTACATATATTGGCCATGTACAGGTACAGTTTATAACTTGGTAAAACTGGCAATATTTACTTGAATGAGAACTTGTCAATATGAGTTGAAAGTTTACATACATGTGTCTATTTGGTTTGTTTCTAAAACTACAGACAGACTATTATTAATTTTTAGAAATATATAGATAGAACTATCAGCTAATGTAAATAGTTGAAATATAGAAATATGTTTAAAACAACTAGCGCGAAACCGTATATATTATTAAACCATTTCTAAATTTACATCAACCACGATTGTCATCGCACAATGTTAGTCTATCGTGCGCCCACATGTGCGTTAGAAATAATCGCCCAGGATCGCATCGTTCGCACATCGTGCATACACCGTTCGCCAATCGTGCGCCCACCGCACATCGTGTAACGTTGTGCGATCCCACAACTGTAGAAACAGGCGTTTCTGTCCTGCACCACGGCAATGATAGGAACAGGCGTTTCTGACGTGCACCTCGGCAGTGATAGGAATAGGCCTTTCTGAGATCGCGTTTCTTATGTCGAGAACAGCATACTGAAACTGTAAGTGTTTGAAGTTCGTTACCTTTTCCCTGACAACACGACGCAACGAGCTTAACTTTACAATCACAGGTCCCCCTTTTTTAATTATTAATTTTTGCAATTTTGATAATAATTCTTTTGATATTTACGTTAATGGTTGATGGCGCTTGCGTTGTTTTAGCCAGGGATCCAAACCGATGTGTTAAAACGGTGACCTTAGATGACAGATATAGACACACAATAGATAAACAAATTAAAACCTGAACCAGCTTCCAGGGAGAATTCCGGATATCCTCAATTAGATCTGGATTGCATTAAATAGCTGCGCGGTTGGGAGGGTGAGGGTATTCCTGCTGTTTATCTTGTCATACAAAGTACATTAATCATCTACCTAAGATTCAAGTGCAGTAATTGGTATTAATTCGAGGATTGGGGCAGATTATTGATTGAGTTGAAAACATTGTCGAAAGCAATTGGCTTGGGATTTGCTACCAGATGCAGCTTTAGACAATTTCCCTAAATGTGTCGGTAGTGACGGAGAAAATAATGACTGGATGAACACAATGATTTTAATGGTGTATAACAGAAATGCGTTATATCTTATTCCTTGCTGTAAATAATGCCATTATGTTGTACATTTGCTGCTATTTCCAATTCCTTTCGTTCAACGGAAATACGGAGGTTTTCCTGTGCAATCATATTGCTGTAACTAAGAATACACTGACGGGAACATTTATAACAAAGAAATGTAATTTTCAATGTAAGATGTAAAAATAGTTGACTGATTTAGTTATGAAGCCATACTCGGTAGAGAATGTTCAAACAGTCAACATATGCTTATAACAATGCTACTGAAAACTCCTTGTATTGAACTTGCAGTAGGCAAAGTAGCTCCCTGTTTTATTTTATAGTAGAATAATTCTTTATAGAAGGCTTTCGTTGAATATCATAGCAAACACAGGGCGCTCAAACAAGCTACCATAGCTCCCTCTATCGGGCTAACAGTAGACCGAGGATGCCCTCACAAGGGGAAACAGAGGGCGCTCTACCAATCTACCATACATGTAGCTCCCTCTGTCGGACTAAGAGTAGACTAAAACCACACACACAAAAGGAAATAGGAGGCGCTCAAACTTCCACCATAGCTCCCTCTGTCGCGCAAACAATATACAAAGACTTCACTTATCACTTGGCATCACCTTCCATACAATGTAGCCCCCCTGTCGGCCTTACAGTAGACCAAGAACGCCCACACATCTCTTCACTAATCTTTAGGCATCACCTTCAATACAATGTAGCTCCCCCTGTCGGCCTTACAGTAAACCGAGGACGTCCACACATCTGTCAGAGACATTTGTATTAAACACTTCCATTGGTCATCATAGGTTACACAGGGCGCCTAAATAGTCGGTACGTACGTATAACAGCACGTCACGGTAAAAATGAGGTGCAAGAATAGTCAATCTACAGTCGCGCCCTCTATGTAAGTCTTCCATAGAGCATCCAAAATGGTAAATATGAACTTTCGTACATACAATTCGTACTTCTCTTTTATTGCCTTACATACATTTAATGTTTAATATAAAAAGCACTCAAACAGCCGATCTGCATCAGCTATGCCTTCCGGGTTATCATAACATGACACAATAGAAACATGTTATATAATCAACATGTCTGCAATGATGTCGAGGCTAAATAAACAAACGCCGCCCACACGTTTCTGTTTACAGTAGCTCCCTCTACCGGCCTGACTTAGAACTTCCGTGCTTTACCACCGAATGATTGATAGGGGGACCGGAAAGGCCACGACGTCCTTGTATTTATTTCATCTTTGACGCAGTTTTATTGATTACAATTGTTTTCAACAGACGATAGGTGTTTTATGATTATTTTTTGGTTAAAAGCTCTTTGACTTTTTAATGATCGTTTTGTTTTGCCCTGGAGTGAACGTTCTGACAGAGACATGCTGTGCATTTCTATATCAGGCCAACTTGAGCAGGGATAGCATGTCCCGTATTGCTAGGAAGCCGTATTGATTTATGGCAAGTCTGAATGCAGAGGTCGTCTGTTGCATAACTCCTTTGTATTTTTATAGCAAGTCAGTAAAATAGAGAGGGACAAAAGCAATGGATACTTGTTTTGATTTCGATTTGGAAATTGATTCCTCTGTTACATATACTGTGTTCAGTAACATCATCCGTCAGCTCTGATTCATCATGATGTATATTTCAATAATCGAAATACTGCTGATTTCATTGCCGGAGTTGGCATGTTTGAACATACTTCGAAAAATTGCAGATTTCAAAATATATTGCAGCTGCAAATATTTTTTTCAAGAGAAATCCAATCATCCTTACATTATAAAACTAGTCACGTTTCAATACTCCGTGCGTATTTTGAACATTTGATTGTTGTGTTTACTTGGATGTAATCGAATTTCAACAACAAGTAAATAACAATCACGACAAACATCCGAGGACCGAAGGAATTACTTCTGGTTCTCCATTCCCAAAACGTATTATAGAATATAATCTACATAAAACAAATCTGTGCTAGGAAGCACATTACGGAATGAGTTAAAGGGAGGCTTCGTAACAAACGTGTTTATATCCACTCAGCTTCACAAACCTTCTCACTAAAAAATGAAAATTCGCCATTTGTACTTGGAATCACTAACCCGATTTCATATTAAAGGATAATTCGTACAATGCGAGTTTAGTTTTGCTAGGTCTCACAAACCTTCTGATTGACTTGGAAGATTCGTAAAACAATATTAGTCTTAATATTAAGTGATAATTCATACATGCACATTGGGTGTCGAATGATTTAAATGGAAAATGTGTATCAAGCTTGCAAATTTGCTGGGAGTCATAAAGTCAATTTCGTGTGAAGGGATAATTTTTAACAAGGTTGTCAATCAGGGATGTTAGTCTTAACCCTAACACGTTTTACAAATGTGTTACCATAATGCTCAGATGTGCTCTGAATATCGAGATTTTCGTGGTAGAGGTCAACTGCTGACGAACAAACTTACGGCACAGGGCACAAGTTTTATGGTCGCCATCATGATCTCTTCGAGAGATATTATTATCTTTGGGTGATATAAAGATGGACTTTTTTGAGTGTGCTTTTTAGTGTGCTTACTTGTTGTGATTGACAATGATGACTCAGTTCTCATTTTTAGAACTTGATGTTTACTTGGATGTGACCAGGATTTACATGGTGTGTGTCATCGATGAAGCAGAAGACGCGTACTTCAATGTCAAAAAGGCGTGAATGTTCCCAATAATTTGTGTCCGGACGATAACCGTTAAAGATATAAAACATTCAAAAGTATACGCCAAGGTGATTCCATCGATCCATCCCTGTCTAATTACATATAACAATAATTTACCAAACCTGAGATCAAAATTAAATGGTTTTAATCTTTCCCTCAATGTCATTAGATCACGGATCAAGGTCAAATTTGACATCTCATAACTAATATTTTGTTATTGCATTTTGAATCAAAGTTCGTTCGAATAAGGCCGAGAGTAAACTGAACAAAGCTCAAGGTCATTGGATCGAAGGTCAGGGTCATTTTATTATTTCTTTACTGCTAAATAATTCATTACATTATGAAGCGAAATTGGTCGGTGTCATTGGTCGGTGTCTCTGCTAAGTTTAGGGTCAGATAACAAAGTGGGGTCTTTTTCTGACTTATCAGTGTTATAGGTCTGTTTAAACCCTGTATGCAATATGATAGCATTGTTAACACTATCCAGTTATACTTTCTAACTTATAAGAACAAATAGGTTCTAAAGTATTCTGATGAAACTAAAATGTCTTCAATGCTTTCAGGAAAATCTTGCCTCTGTCGTAAGTTTTAAACCGTTAAAGGGGAGACATATGTTTTTGTTCACTAAAACAAATCTATAGTTGATAATTGATTTTGTACATATAAAGTAAAAGACAAATGTAAGAATTCAAAGTCAAAGTTATAGCGCTTGTTGAGATGCACATAACGTGAATACAGTTTTAGGACCCTTTGTTATAAATGTAGTAGCAGTGTAATTTAGTTGAAATGAAAATATTCGGGATGTGGAATTTGTAAGGATTCACTTGATATTTTTATGTTCTGGGGTTATAACACAAAAACAAACGGAGTGTACTCTAAATAAACCGCGAAGCGGTTAATGATGAGAGTACAGTGTACTCACAATAAACCGCGAAGCGGTTTATGATGGGAGTACACTCCAGTCTTTTGTGTTATAACCCCATAACATAAAACATATAGAGTCATATTAATCCTTATAATTCAATATATACCCTTGCGAAAATTTACTTTATTGATGGACTCTTTTCTCTTACAAATTAATACGCTGCTGCCTCAGCCAATCAAAAGCGACGTTATAAACAGAGACGCCATTTTTCTTCGCAGTAGTTAAATAATTTACAATATCTAGGGGGGGGATCATAGAAGAGCGTGAAAAGAACAAGTAACTTACAAGTAGGAGAGGATACGTGTATTCTTTATATCCACCTATATAGAGAAATCCGTATTTATTTCAAAGATGTTGTTTTGGATGTCGTATCAACGCCCACGCACTTGATGATTTAGTTGCAGTATGGGACTTCACGCGTTGAGATAATCTGTGACTACATGTTTTAGTAAGAGATTGATGAGCGTCAGAGATTGAATATCACTTGTACAAGTACTGCTAGAGGGTTCGATAATACGTTTGGCTCTGAGGCTAATGGTTCTGAGCTTGTATGTATGATAGGCCTGCGTTGTAATCTCAGAAGACATTGCTCATCGTTTGTATTGCGTGCAATATTGATCTCATTGAGATTATGATAAACGCTTGTATTAGTTCAAGTTGTTACAAAATATTTAAAAACGAATCATCGCATGAAGAAAAATTGATTATAATTTAAAAAGATCAGAGAATACCAAAGCGTCAACAAAACCATAATCCGAACTCAAAATCGATTACGCTAGAGACAAAACGCGAACAAAGGAAAATTTACAAATTGTATTGCGATTTCAACCAAGAGAAAAACAAATTCCCAAAATAAAATCCCAATGGTTGTTTTCGATTGGAAAGGTTATTGAATTGAGTTAAAACTTCATTCATGAAACAATCGTGGAAAGTAGATAATTTTTCAAAAGCTTTCCCAGTCACAGGTGAAGTAGGCATTGAGTATCGGAGTGTCATTTCTAGTAACAGGTCTTGTTAACTTGAAGCTGTCAGTGTTGTTGATTTAACTTGTAAGTACTCTGAAAAGCAAATTCACCGTGACAGATTCTCTAGTCGGTATTGTTGCTTTTGTAAGCGAAGCGCACTCATGCGAGCACTGTCTATTCATCTACTTTTACAGTGATTTACTGAGATACAAAGATATACCTCCGTAATTTCTATTCATACACATCTCTAATTTACCCGTCAGCTTGGATTTGCATTTTCATTTAATGACATATTAAAATGTAGACCTAGAAATGCGCATTTCGAAGTCTTGTTTCTGCTATCTTAGTTGTCATATATTTTATGCTATCATATTTCATGTTGATTGCGGTGTCAAAGTTTGAAATGGCTGAAAGCAACCTGATAGCGACATGACAGTATGCTGTCAATATATGGGACTTTTGAGATATATGTCTCATCATGATATCAATACCTTGTTAAGATGACATGTCAATCATTGTACCGACACATGTTTGTTTCAACACGTGTTTATTTTCACAACACTGGTGTCAGGGGTAGTATACAGTACCAGGTTTCGAGTGTTTACAGTAAAGAATGACCACCAACAGTCAAAAAGTATTCTGTAACGCCAGTACATTTAGTGTACTCGTACTCTAACAAAACACGAATCTTCTTACATAGCTACGTACCGATCTGTCAGTTCTGACGGCGGACCAGTATCACTCTCGGTCACGTGTGCAGTGTTTGGAAGCTATCGACATACTGATTGGGGGCACACACAGAGGTAATTATCATCATTGTATGATAGGAATTATCCAAATAACTCCAAATATTTCTCCTCTTTTCTGATGACTAAAACTTATGGATAAACACATTGTAGACACAGTTGCTTGATTTACTATAACACAAGTAACAAATGTATTTATCAGACAGTGTTATTCAAGTCTCAAATCTGATGCATGTGTTGCTTAAAATGTTACATGTAAAATGCTCATTTTCACGGATATCTGCCAGACTATGAACTGAGATAAGTACACAATCTTCATGTCAGTGTAGCTGACAGGGTGAAATATAAATTTGACAAGGGAACGTAACTATACTCAGTTTTCATGAAGATTAATATTGAATTGTTATTATGTTCGCAATGGCAATAAATATGTTATATAGTAAGACAGCAACTCACCCACCCCAATTCATGATGTTGCCTTAAACAAGTATTTATGTTTGTAACAGTTACCGTGTACAGGTCTTAAACTGAGATAACGTTTGATTCAAATCTTGGGAAAAAAAATTGTATAATGTGAATACAGTTGACGGAAAAGAAATATTTCCAATATCATAGTTGACCTTCAACTGCAATGAACTTCAGATACCCTAATAAATGTAATTTATTCTCGATACCACATGAAGTACAATTCAACTCCTAGATCAAACCATCTTCGATACCATAGCTCACATTAAAACCCATGACCAAAACCTAACACGTATCACTCTGACTACTCCAGTAAAATGCCAATGCTCTAACTAATTTTGATTTCTTTGTTATTCTGCTTAAACCTAAGTTCTCTAATTAGCTAGTTTCACCACAGAGAGTTCCTGTTAAACACCTGTTTACTTTCTTGTATTTCGGTTTCCTCTTTCTTGAGATAACGATAAGCCTAATGATAAAATGTTTGCTCTTGCGCCAACACAAACCAACAAACAAAGATTTAAAAGCATTTCCTTCGTTTGTTGTTTTTGTTGACGTCTAGCTGTTAGTTTGCTAGACAAAGATAAGGTTTCTTTATTTTAAGAATATATTTGTCTTTTTTAGGCGACTCAACAAGTGTGAAAAATGTTCATATAGACGGAACATGTCACTCACAGCTTCAAAACTTAAGATAACAACGAAAGTTGAATACTTTGTGGTTTCCTTTTTGAGAGGAACGAAACGGAATAACCGTTTTGTTTTTTTTGTTTAAAAATATCGAGATTTTATAGTTCTGTACAAACACGCTACCGATATGTAAAGGTAAATAATTTCCAGTTTAATTCTCCAGAGAAACAAAACAGGATAACTGCTTTTTGTATAAAAATATCGAGGATTTGTATTTCTGCACAAAGAAGCTACCGATATATATACTACTGATAAAAAAACAATTTCCGGTATTGATGCATTCTGGGTATGACGTGCCAAACGCGTGACGTGTCGTAATTCTTGCGCTTGCGCCAGGGAAGTTCCTATCCAGGAAGTTCTTATCCGAAGATCGTCCAGACGTCTTGATATACAATGTACTTTATTCGAACAGATCTTCATCCTTCGATTATTTACACCAAATTCACTCTAGACGCCCTGTCTCGTCAGAGTACGCGCGAAGGATGTACAAATCGGAAAAGTACATGGAAGAAAAGAAGGTAGATCGGTCAAGTAATTTAAGCGTCTGAGAGATCATTGTTTGTGGTGATGCTGTAACCCTTTCATGTGTTTGTGTACAAAGCGATTGCATCGTGACGCGGGATGACAGGTGGAAATTGCATTTCTAATAGTGATCAAACGTCTACGGTTGTCTTCTTTATCACGGGAAGTACCTCAAAACCAGCAGTCGCTATCAGCCCAACACAGTATATCATAACACAGTCAGGTCTTAATGAAAAAAATGTAGGTCGACCTTAGATTAAAAACCACAGAAGTATGTACATGATATAGATACATCTAAAATAAATAGGATTAATCTGGCCAACAAATAGACGAACAGGGGCTACCTACAGAGTGAGTACTACACTTCGTTACTTTATACATGGCCTAAGAGCTCTATGCGTAAGGATATGTGATACGTCATTTGATGGGGACAAGATGAGCTAGTGTATTAACAGTTATTTATGTCAATGATGAATCCAAGCAGAGTTCTTACTGTACAAGAAATGTTTGATGCACCTTGTATGTTCACCTCGAAAAGTACCATGGCCGATGGTGTACTAATACATTAAACTACATGTTTGTATATAACAGTATGGTATATGCTGCAGTGTAAACGTAAACTACACTTCTTCAGCTTCCGGCCGTAATAAGCTGTATACATGTATACAAACACATGCATTGCTATGTATAGGATAAACAACGAGTTGGTGTAGAATAGGCCAGAGAAAACACACTTGTTGATGGCCGAAGGGAGATAGGGTGGTTTCTCTGGACTATTCTACACCACCGAGTTTTTTTATCCTACTTTGCAGCACCACAAAAAAAAATTATGGAAAACTCGAAAAATTCAAGTTAGGGTTTATTAGTTTTTGTGTGATAAATGTACGTGTCTGTTCCCAACAAACATATCATTCTCTTGTATTGTTCCATCCAGAAACGTTTAATTGTCTGCATCAAATGGTGACATAATTGCAATGTCTGGTTGATGTATTTCTGGGGAAGCCTATTGGTCGGTGTATACGGTCATGGTCACTCTCGATTACAACATAATTATGCTACCTGCGGGTACAGGTAAATGCTGTCATCCTAGAACAAACGGTTTTATGTCAGCACGTGCTTGAAATGCTATACGAATGACAGATATGGAGTTAGATATTGATGAACGCAAGAAATGCAAACAGGTTATTACGTCAGATCCAGGAAAAAACGTAGCAACTCGGAAATTATCAAACACCATTCAAACTAGTTGTCAGGTGAGGATGCAAGAAAAATAAAGATTTTGATTAAATGACCTCATTCCGAACAGATACGACGGTAATTCTATCTGCAAGAACAATCAATAAAAAAAACTCTTGTCACGATATTGTCAGTTATGTTAGAAGTATTTTGTCATAAAGAAGATTAATGAACAGTGCTTTTGTGTGTGTTACGTGATCTGTCTAACATTGCCATATGTTGTTGTCGGGCTCAACACTTATTAGAGTTTCTGAAGTACTTTGATTAGGCTCGGATTAATGGTTTACGTTTTCTTCATGGAATGATGGGGAAGTTCTTATATATTTCTTTTCATTGTGCTACCATTCCATGCTCCTTTTGCTTCAAGTGCTGTATTTTCATTTGAATAGCATGAACAATCACATAATTTGTCTACTTTTAACCTTTTAACTTGCTTTGTTAACTTGAAAACAAAGAACAGGTTATGAATGTTAATTGTTATTAGATATTTTTTCACACATAAAGGTACATTTATGTTCAAATAATCACTTACTTTTTTATTTATTTCTTTTTTTTTCTTTTTTTTTTTTGTAATTTTAAATGAAAAAGATAAAATTCGTGAAAACAGAATGATTAATTTAAAAAAATAGTCAGTCGTTTATATCTAATAGGGTAATTCATTTCAGTGCATTTACACATATTACTTAGTACACTGTGGAATCATCAACGTTTTCCAGGTAGTTTTGGGTCAGGTCTATTACCAGCAACCCATAGAATGATGAAATTTGTTGCCTTACTGTATATTGCTAAAATTCACGAGAATTGTAATTTTGCTAAGTTCGCGAATGCACCAAAAATGAAAACCTCGTGAAATTGTTTTTGTTATGGCTATATAATCTAGGTTTTACAATTATTTTATGATCTACGAAATCAAACCTCCCCAAATAAGTGCCATACAGAATACACGAAATTTTACGTCCGCGAAATTAAACAACTTTACAGTATTACTGAACGATTATTGTTTCTATGGTTTAATAAAACAACCTTATGATCCTCAGCACTGCTTAATTAAGACATACTTGACACCAGAACACCATTATCTATATCAGGTAATCTTTACAGTTACGTTGTATTGACTTGGAGTGATCGAAACAGATTTTACATTATCCTTTGATGCAGCTTTGTTTTACCCAAGGCAAGAATGATACATTATTAAATGTGCATTAAGACGATCTTTGCTAAGATAACCACTCAATGTAGCATGTAAACATATATTCTTACTAATTGTCCGACTGTTTATACTATGATCTGCATCGGAAGTGCTTAAGCTTTATATATGATATGAAGTACTACAGTCTGTCAAATCGATTGGTTATAGTGTAATGTTGTCAAGGTGATTCGTTCTAGTATCATGTTGTCAAGATGATTCGTTCTAGCGTCATGTAGTCAATGTGATTGGTTCTAGTGTCATGTTGTCAAGGTGATTGGTTCTAGTGTCATGTTGTCAAGGTGATTGGTTCTAGTGTCATGTAGTCAATGTGATTGGTTCTAGTGTCATGTTGTCAAGGTGATTGGTTCTAGTGTCATGTTGCCAGGGTGATTGGTTCTAGTGTCATGTAGTCACGGTGATTGGTTCTAGTGTCATGTTGTCAATGTGATTGGTTCTAGTGTCATGTTGTCAAGGTGATTGGTTCAAGTGTCAAGTTGTCAAGGTGATTCGTTCTAGTGTTATGTTGTTAAAGTGATTCGTTCTAGGGTCATATTGTCAATGTGATTCGTTCTAATGTAATGTTGTCCAGGTGATTCCTTCTAGTGTCGTGTTGTCAACACAGATAGTCCAACTGTCATGTTTGTATGGCTATTCGATATAATGCCATGTTTTACAGAGCTTTTGTTCGAGAAATATGTCTACACTTGATGGGCAGGATTATACATATAGACAGCACAACGTTTTACAACACAGCATGCAAGCAAATATGGCTTAATCACGCTGTTTTTTTTTTTTTGGACACATATTAACTACACGAATGCTTTGACGAGGAAAGCAGAAATTGTATTTCAAAAATTAAAATAATTAACATATACCAATCGGTTGGTATGGAATTTGAAATCTTCGTCGATGATTATCCTCCTGTCGATTCGATATCCTCACCCTTAATGAGGAGTGGACATATATTAATTCATTATTTAGATTTTCGTTGACTCGCGTCAGTTCCGAAAGCTACATAATGTACACTGCCTTGGGTTGTACCCCGTATGTACTGGCTAACACGTAACGTAATCGTCCTAACCAAGTAGAGTGACCACTGGTCAAGAGGAAATCGACTTGGAATGACCATAAACACAGTCAATGTTACAAGCTGTTATTGGTAGTGGTATTTATTTGATTTCTAGATAAGTGTGGTCACTCTGCTGTAGATTTCTTACTCTGGTCATCAGTCAATTACCCCAGCAGATCCACTTTCGCCTTTGATTAAATATTTCTACAGCGGATCTTTATGAATTTATTATTATATCGTAGCTAGTAAATATTTAACGAAATGTACGATTAGGTATTATAAAGTTACAATGCAACAGTGACCACAGAATAGAACTAATCCGGTCTTTGTACGGACATAAATATTGTGATTTAAACATTATATTTCCATTTTTCGATATTCGGTGAGGTGTTGGGGATAATACTTGGATTAGAAATCCGTCGTATTCTAAGTCTGACTGTCAATGATGGGATATACCTAGACTTAACTCGTGACATGGGCCAACAGACCACCAAGGCTCTACCTGACGGCATCTACTGGGGTGAGTATGGCTGCCGCATTTTCGATTGTTGTTCTCATACCTTTTGATTCGAAATCAATATGGATTTACTATTGAGTAGATATTTAGTTTCTAGGACGGCATAAACATAATTACATTTTTTGTATAAAATTATATAATTATGTACGTATATATGTTAAACATGTACATGATTAAAATGTAGATGACGTAAATCTTATAATTGTGTACGTCATTGGACCTTTTTTAAATGCATATACTTTAATGTGTTTACAAATGAATATTTGAGAACTGCAGTGAGTGAATATCTTTAGCATATATATAACGGCAATGAATATCAAATATGGACGACGTCTAATATCGTGATTTAAAGTTGATCCATATGGACTGTTCCGATGTGTCTGTGTTGTGGGTGTCTGGATACCGTTGTACCTTAACTCTTGGATGCTTAGTTTAAATATAATGACTTAAGTTGTTCAGTTACATTGTCATTATGAGATGGTCGGGATCATGTCTGGTGACCTTGAAACGGCATGATGTCTTAAATGATGTTTGGTGACTTTGGTTAATATATAATGATGACCTTGACATATGATGACCTTCACGATACGTGATGACCTTGTTGATGTCTGATGACCTTGGTTTTGAGTGACGGTCGTGATGGCGTTATCCGTCCTTAATTATTTTGGGATGATATTAGTTGTACGTGGTGACTTTTGATAATATTTGTTGACCTTAGTTTCGTACGATGACATCGATAATGACGTTACCTGACCTTAGTTTCGTACGATGTCATTGATGATGACGTTACGTTGATGTTTACGACTACGTTACGTGACCTTGGTCCGCGTGATTACCCCGGTGAAGGTTGTATATGTGTGGATATCGATGCGTGTTTAGTAACACATTATAGATTTTCCACACAGTTTTGATCTTGTTAAGTAACGCCTGTTTCAGCCCATTATCTGGCGGATTGAATTATTGACATTTTTGTCAATGGAAGTCCTCCTTATAACGGTTAATATTACTGAACCAAAGTGAAAATGTCCTTCATATTGGAAGGGTTTTCATGTTTGAAAAACATTTGTGCTACAGGAATACCTCACATATTCACTGACAGACCTCCATTACACCAATTTATTTAGTATAAGGTAATCAACTTGAATTAATGATCAAGACAAGTCAACTTGTGATAATCGTGTCGATTTCTAGTGATAAACAACATCGGCGTAAATGCATGTAGCAGGCCACGCCGCCTTAATCATGTAGGTGTTAGAGAGAATAGTGAGGACAACACGTCTAGATAGTAACGCGTGTAGTTAATCATTGGATCTCGCCGAATGATAAGGACACTTGCTGTCGACAGTCGCATTCCAAAAACTTATCGATAGTGGCTCTCCATCATTTTGCACCTATATGTTCTAGTAACACTCTGTTAAGATACGAATAAAAAACTAGGTCGGCTCTATTGACCACGTTATTGTGGGTTAGGACCGAAAATGGCTGGACGTAAAATTGTCGTTAAAATGGACATACCACTTAACCCGCATTGCTCATATTAACGGGTCTATACTGTAGAATAATGAAGTCTGAGTTTGACATGCGGGGTTCATTGTACATTGTAAACGAGCTGTTTGAAATACTGCCCGACAAAAATCAGAGCACCTATACACCTTCATACATACTTCGATAGGTGAAGATGATATTACTTGGATAGCGTTTAACAAATTCAGAGAATACCGAAGAGTCAAAAAAGACATAACCCGAACTTAAAATCGATTAAACTAGGAGCAAAATATAAACAAAAGAAATAATTACAGGGACATCTTTGATGAAAGAACAAGACAAAAAGACCGGGTACTCTGGAGAAGCAAGCGTCTTCTGCTTGATCGACGACACCCGTCAATCTAGGTCACATCCAAATAAATGTCACGTTCTCAAAGTATGAATTTAGGCATCATTCTCTACCACAAGTACTAATAATGGCAACCATCGAAACTGCATAAAGCTAGACATGCTTTTTTTTGTATTATAGTATTCTTGACTCTTAACATCATGTGATCACATTTTCGCTGTGTTTCGTTTAGATCTGGTAGGGGTCGTGACTTTAAAGCACATATATAACTGGTCGTTTACTACTTAAAGACGAAAATAAACCTTGTCTGTTTCATTGACTTGTTACTTCTGACACCACGGGTGTTGGCACCAGACTAACATTAGCTTCTTATAAAATCCTTGGCCCGGGAATAACCTAGGTGCACTAAGGTTTGGCTTCAGGGTAGAAACGTCTAATAAGTCTGACAGGTCGATAGGCTAATCCCACTACTGTATCAACTCTCCGTAGAACATCATTGATTAGCGAAATATTTTAAACCAATTCCAAGTCATAAGACAACCGCGAACTCTCGCCAGCGTTTAACGAGAAAACTTAAATCGTTAATATAATTATTGTTTGCTATTTATCACTGCCTATAGGCGGTGTCAAATCACCGACGCGTGAATTAGAAGTGAAATATTTAAGTCTAAGAGACAATATTGATTGTTGGGATTTTTTAAAAATCTGTTTATGTTAAAAAGGGGTCGTACACACTATGTTAGCTGTCTAGAACATCACTGTATGAGATATAGATGTGTTGTCATACATTAACACAACGATGTTGTCACAATTTTTGACGATAACGCCAATAACTTATAACATATACACACAAGGTGTGTCTGGAAAAAATGACATGCATATCCCAGTTTGTCAGCATTTTCGTGTATATACTTGAAAAACGGGTTTACTGCTATCAAAGATTTGTCTATTTTACCGACCGAGTGTTCATCTAAAATTACTTCAAAGCGTAATTGTTCCGCGAGCTGAGAACTACGGCTTTCATCGTTTGATGGGAAATTGACAGCATGACAATGCGATTAAATTTGAAATCTCATTTTAAAACTTTCTGAAAGATGAAATGCTTGACAGTGAAATCGTTTACATAGCTTTGTCAAACGTTATATTCAACAAATCATTGAAAGGGTTATTTTCTCCCTTTGTTATGAACCATAATTTGGAATGTTTATCCCTTTTCCACTACAATTCAATTTAACACGCATCAAAAAAGATTACTCGCCGACGGGTACGGCCAAGCTGCAACTCTACACGTATTTCATATTGGAGTTATTCCTAAAATTTCATTAACATTCTTAGCATTGAATAAACAATCAAAATGAACGAAATGTTGTCGTGATGTTTTTCATACTTTTAAATCCAGATTGTCTCAATTAACTGTTGCTATATTTACAGAGATGGTACAAGGATATAGATTAATATTGGAATCTCTCTTTTCTTTTTCATGCCCTCAGGGGAAAAATCTTTAATGGCGTTTTTTTTTCTAAATAGCATTGTTCGGTAATATGAGTTGATTACTTTCTTGACCTAGTCTGATGGTGTCTTCTATTTATGTTAACATCTTACTCTAGATCCAGAGATTTGTGTGATAGATGTAGGCTAACACGAACATGTAGGTTAATGAAAAGTATTATTATTATTAGGTTGATGAAGACTATGGGCAAGTTTTATGGTCGCCATCTTGATATCATCGCGAAATATTCTGTATCTTTGTGTGATATAAAGATGGACGTTTTTGAGTTTGCTTGTTAGTGTGTTTACTTGTTGTGATGACAATGATGACTCGGTTCTCATTTTGAGGATTGATGCTTACTTAGATGTGACCAAGATTTACATGGCGGGTGTCGTCGATGAAGCAGAAGACGCTTACTCTTCCGGAACACCTGGTCTTATTCTCTTGTGCTTTTACAAGAGTCTCCATGTAAATCTTTCCTTTGTTCCTATTTTGCCCCTAGTTTCATCGATTTTGAATTTGGATTATGGTTTTGTTGACGCTTTGGTATTCTCTGATTTTTTTTTCATGGTCGCCATCTTGGTCTCATTACATAGTCTGCATCTTTGTATGATATTAGGGTGGAAGTTGTTAATAGTACCATTAATTGCCCACGTTATCATGCTGGGGACGTAACATTTACATGACTGTGACCTAAATGGCCTGTTTCCAAAATGGATCCTTCTCTGATTCAAATTTCCTGTTGGTGGTGCATTGCCCATGCCGTTGTGATCACAAATCTATAAAGTAGAAAGATTTAGGTCACTTGGTTTGTTTTTTATGGCTCCTCAAAGTTGTACCTTTCAGAAGCTGTTTAAGTGTTGATAAAATATGCAAGTTATGTAAAATATTAATGAAAACCTAATTAAATGATAGTCACCGTAAAGAATACATTTATGGCATGATTGTGACAAAAAATAATGTTTCCATCGCGCTATTTGGCTGTTTTATTGAAGAAACAATCTCAAAAATGCCATTTTCGATGATAACATTTTAGACACAAAGACTGTGTGTTTTTTTAGAGAATACACCCTTTTATGGAGAATTAACATAACTGGAAACAGGCCCATTACATGCGGTGTCATCAATGAAGCAAAATATGCTTACTCTTCTGGAACATCTGGTCTTATTCTCTTGTACTTTTTTTAACTGTCTCGTTGTGAATCTTTCTTTTCTTCATATTTTGACCCTAGTTTAATGTTTTTTGAGTTCTAATCATGGTTTTGTTGACTCTCAAGTATTCTCTGATTAATTCGCTTTCAAACAATATTAAATATGTATTTCCGATAATGAAGATCTGTAAAGGTGGTTACTGCAATGTTATAATTAGAAATCAAGTTGTTTAGACAACCATACTATTTCGTCTCCGTAGAATCAGGCAGTTCTAGTAGCATGCCCTTACTACATGTACGTACAATAACATTATTATAATCCTCAGTTTTCGTAATGCAATATTGTCGTTATTACCTCATACATATACCTTATTATGTTTAGATATAAAGCCAAAGAAAAAAGTAAGTAGTATATTTGATTTTCATATCAGAAACCAACCCATGCAACGAAATTCTACTAATGCAATCCAAATAATTTTCAATATGATGTTGTTATTCATGCAGGAACTGTCGGATCTTCGTCGTTGTTATTACGAGTAACCTTATTAAAGGCGATAACATTTTACAATCTTTTAGATTTTTAAGTATTTTTACATTGAATATTTATTCTAAGTACTGTAAAACATGTTTGTGTCGAAGGTCAATAAATATTATATTTGCAATCACCATCAATCGGCCTGTCAATCTGGCTTCGTCGTGATCGATGCCACGTGATGTTGATTTGAAACCACGACATCCGTCGTCTTTATGTCTGTAGGTTGTGCGACTGTACCACCATCACACTTCTCCTTAGGCTGGCTTAGAACTCTTCTGTATAATTGAGCCGACATTTTAAAAAGGATGACCTTAAATCAAATCCAAATCACGGGTAATTTCCCATATAGAACCATGTCTAGTTGTTGTTTTGATGTTCCGTTATCACATGACTGCATGGCAATTCTATAGGACGCTCGCTACCTTTCGCAATGCCGGAGGTATACACCACGGTAATTGCTTTGTTATTATCGTATAAACCCTGTTTGCAGCATTACATTCTTCGATGTAATCTATAAAATGTCATATTTTGCCTGAAACGGCGAATGCATACAAAGTGCACTGTAATACAAACGTTTTACTGAACGTGTATGTCAATTAGGTACACGGAAACCCAAGATGAACATTTAAGTAGCTTCGCGTGGCACGCGATGACATGCGCAGGAGGAGTGTCATCACGCAGTAACACGAGACCATACGTCACTACCGAGGATTACACGCACAGCAGTCGTCTCGGCAACCGTGTATTTTCTAATTTTAAAGATTCAATGTTAGCGGTTTAGGTTTCTTCTTCCCTTGTCTGGTTTGTCATGTTCTGATTTAGTGCAAAGGTCCCCATTTTCATGTGGAGTTTAATTTTACTATTTTTTTTAAACGCATTAAAATTGTTTGTTAAGCTAAAATTGCATAGTTACAAAACCATCAGCTAAACTTATATCCTACTCATTATAAAAAAAAAACTTATATCTTACTCATTATAAAAAATATGATAGTCAACCGCATTGCTCCGGAATACACCATCCAAAAGCACAACTCTTAATTTTGTCCTAAATTTGCAATTTCTGTCTTTATATAAGTCTTACTTATTTCCTTGTTTGTAAAAATAATCCCTGTTTTATGATTAAATACAGAGTCTTAAACTCATAACTGCATAGCCGTCAATACACGTTACATGTACCAAACAAGTTTTTCGTGAACATTTCATAAAAAAACGCAGTTCCAAGGTCATAATTTGCTGTAAAAACAAATGAGAATACCGAATCGTTAACAAAATCATAATCCGAATTCAAAATCGATTAAACTAGGGGCAAACTATGAAATATGAACAAAAGAAAAATTGAGAGTACGAAAACACGGTAAGTTCAACATGGAGGACCTTGTAAAAGTACAAGAGAATAAGACCAGATGTTCCGGAAGAGTTAAAGTCGTCTGCTTCGATCAGCAACGACACCCGCCATGTAAACCTTCGTCACATCCAAATAAACATCAAGTTCTCAAAATGAGAACCGAGTATCATTGTCAATCATAACAAGTAAACACACCAATGAACATACTCAAAACGTCCATCGGGTAACAGAAAAAATATAAAACTTTTTTTTACTTATCAAACTTACCACGGTTTAATTTGATTTTCATGAAAATCCGCCAATTAAAACAAACGTGTTTGACAAAACGCTGTGTCAGATGATCTGGTTTTCGGTAACTAATGTTAGATCAACCGATTCACTTGAACTCGTTTTCACTGCGCAAAATCGGAGGCCTATTATACGTAATTATATAGGTTTATCTTTCACACGTTACGTATTAGTGATGGGTTTATAGGTTTAACGTGATGTAAAGTATCTCCTCAAATCAACGTTAACTGATGTAGATCGAATTTACAAGCCATTATGTTGGCAACAAGATTCGGAATAATCTTGATTAAAAATAAATTAGAAGTTACACTGGATTAAATCAATCATAGGATTGATCTGATGTGTTTGAACATAACACGACCCGTATATGTGTCATCGACCGATCGTAATGAACGTGAGGATATACTGGAGTACTGGTTAAATTAACGTGGCGTTATATGTATCAGGAATTGATTGTTTTAGCACAAAGTTCAGCTCATGTGGTACATTGTATTACAACCATTAAAGTACAGTACATTCGAAAAATAAACAATAGTTAAGATAGTAAACAATAAACTGTGAGGTAAATGTTGCATTCATATAACCGTGAACAGGTGTTCCCTCATCGACGGGCAGCGTAACGATGTGTCCACTTGACTACTAGCCGTGTCATTTAAATCCACACCTGAAGGGTTCACACCTGTGGTGATTGGGGTAGTTGTTGTACTTTGCCTAGATAAAGGAAGTAATCTAAGTCATATTTGTGTCAATATAAACATCAAGTATGATAAGGACTTTACGACATATTTGTGTCAAAACATAAACATCAGGTATGATAAGTACTTTAAGACATGTTTGTGTCAATATAAGTATGAAGTATAAGAATTACCCTACATCTAAGACACACTTGTGCATGTCAATTTAAACATGATGTATACTTTTTTGGCTCATTATTGTCTGAGAAAAAAATGTTACGGTATATGTACCATTCTTTCAGTAATCAGTTGGTCGGTTACTTCAGGGCATGAAAACAAGCTAAGCGTATCACAGATCTATGGCCGTGCTTTCATGGCTCTATATTTTGCCATGTCGCTGGTGATCCACTTAACGAGTCTAACGGTTGGTATGGCGATAGCTGCAAAATGAGATTTACAAAATACATTTCATAGTTCGCTGTGTCTTTCCTTTGTTTTGGCTTCGGCTTCTTTAGTTCTATATTTCCTTTCGTTCAAGTCAACTTCAGATTATGACATTGACAATTTGAAATAGTTTGTTTCCTCCGTGTCTTATTGCCAGCATATGTCCATATGCAACGAGAGGTATCAATTGGTAATAAGAAAATGTGATCCAAACGACTTTTGAATTGAAATCGCATGCAACAATGAAACTCTTTAAGACCGGACGGTGAATGAACTGATCTGGAAATGTAATTTCCAACCAGTACTACTTGTGGTTAGAAATCAATATGCTATCCATTACCAGCGGTCGTGTATATACCATTCATTTCTTTGTCGCTGTCATTGGTCCTTGTGCTTTGATCACATAAGGTTGTGTTTGTACTCTGCCTCGACACGTCTGTCCATCAAATTGATAACAGCTACTGTTGGCCGGAGAAATAATTGATAATCGGATGTGTATTCTGAAGGTTCAGGAGTCATGTCATTGAAGCTGACCTGATTTCAGTTATGTTTTTCTGTTCTGATATTTCTACTATGGGCGTTTTCTCGGTTTCCGTTGTTGCATTTGCCTTTGTTTTTGGCGTCTATTTTGCACAGTCTCTGATGTTGCTTTCTCTTTAGTTTTGGTGTAAATGTATACTAAGACAGTCAGTGTTCTTTTTTTGGTGCATATTCAAAAACGTCTATCTTCATATACAAGGACGTAGGATATTTCTCATTGTGACCAAGATGACAGAAGACAGCTTTGCATGCTTTCAAAAAACATAGTTAGCATTCATCAAGTACAATGTACAACTGTACATGCGACATTCAAAATATAACTTCGTGGTAATGTTGTTTTTGACGTTTTTGGTAGTTGAAGAAATAAAATCCTATTTAAATGAGGATGTCTACTCTTTTTTGTGGAATGTTAACTTGATTTTTTATCTTTATTGCATATATTTCTGCTGTATATTGATCGAGTAAAATAGCAAACCGTCCGGTGACATCTGTAAAATTCAAAACTAGCACAAAATATCTGCGTGGTGTTATGCAACTACTATACCATATTCAATCATAAGCTATCCTTAAAAAAAATTCAGAGAATACAGAAGCGTCACCAAAACCATAATCCGAACTTAAATCAATTAAACTAGGGACAAATTATAAGCAAAGGAAATATTTACATGGAGACCTTTGTTAAAGTAAAAGAGAATAAGACCAGGTGCTGATTTCTAAACGACAGCCACCATATAATTATTGGTCATATCTTATTTAATATCACGTCCTCAAAGATTGAAGCTGGGCATCATTCTCAATCACAACAAGTAAGCATACTAGCATATTCTAAATAATTAACATCAATATCACACAAAGATGAAGAATACATATCGATGAGACAAAGATGGCGACAATAAAACTTGCTCATAGTATTCATCAACCTGTATCACTGGAATCCCCGTGCCGCAAATCTGCTTGTCAGAAGCCGACATCAATCACGAAAATCTCGATAACCAGAGCAATGCCTGAAACAAGGTCATTACATCTGTATGTGAAATGCAAATGGTCCTATTATTGACCAACAACGAAAAGTAGCATTCCACTAAAACAATAATAAAGTACTGCTTGATCACGTGGCTTTGCTTTTTGTATTTGTAGATGTTCGTTTGTCTGTCAGTTTGTCCTGCTACCACGTCCACGCAGTTCATGGGGCACTTTTCCGACTTTAAGTTCCATTTTTTTTCCTTTAATATTGTTTTGGCGACAATATATGTATTTTGCTATTCACGTTGATCTGAAACAAAAGTGGTTGGTACGATTCATATTCGAGAATATCATACAAAAATGATGTTCAGCGTTCTGCGAAACTAATAACACAAACATCTTTTTTATCTATCCAGCACAGTTAGTATCGCCTAATGAAGATATGGAGCCACGAGGGATGGTTAGAATTCCTGTCTCATATCCCAGATATAAAATAACTTCTTTAAGTACTACTATTACCATTCTGTATCCTCATGTTTATTCATTAGCTAATGATAAGCCGTGCCAGAATTACAGTACATTTTGGTAGTAAGGCCAAACAAATGCAGCACTCCGAGAGAAGATAATTATAAATAATGACACGCTCTACTTTCTTAATGCTGCTCGATTGTTTTTTACGAGTTTCCGCTTAATCGATAAACCCATTTCGTTGACCTGTAACCAGTTATTGTAAGTGGTAAATCCTATCATTATACTAATGTATCTACCACGGTGGCCCTGTTACCACCGAATTGTCATTTTAACAGTACACCGAACAAGACAGTGACCTTTTCTTTTTGTCAAGTCATGGCCTTGCGGAGACTTGTTTACGACAACACGTAAGGAAGGTATAGAATCAGTTTCCACTGTCCACTTTTGTTGTGTAAGAATACTCTCATACAAAACCCCCGCCAATTAATTTCGGAATGAATAAGCCGTGCTTCTGTTTGATGCTACGCCACACCCGCTGTGATTGTAAAAGACGCTGTCCGCGGTTATTGTGTCCAGCGATAATGACCCTGTTACAGACTATTAACAAGATAATTCAACGAATTACAGTCCCCCACCGGGTTGTTATCTACAAAGTTATAATCCTTAATAGTGTAGGAGATAGAGCCCGGACAAGCTTTTACTTAAATGTAGGTCAGAGGTCAAATTATAGCAAAATAAAGGTCACAGTGACCCAGTTTTGGTACGTGACACACCGCCTTCCCACAGGGAACTATACTACCAAGTATAAAGTTCTAATCCTTAATAGTGTAGGAGATAGAACCTGGACAAATTTTTCTTTCTTTAATGTAGGTCAGAGGTCAAAATATAGGTCACAGTGACCCGGTTTTGGTACGCGACACACCGCCTTCCCACGGGGAACCATACTACCAAGTATTAAGTTCTAGTGCTTTATAGTGTAGGAGATAGAGCCCGGACAAACTTTTTTCTTTAATGTAGGTCAGAGGTCAAAATATAGCAAAATAAAGGTCAAAGTGACCCAGTTTTGGTACGCGACACACCGCCTTCCCACAAGGAACCATACTACCAAGTATTAAGTTCTAGTCCTTTATAGTGTAGGAGATAGAGCCCGGACAAACTTTTACTTTAAAGTGAGTCAGAGGTCAAAATATAGCAAAATAAAGGTCACAGTGACCCAGTTTTGGTACGCGACACACCGCCTTCCCACAAGGAACCATACTACCAAGTATTAAGTTCTAGTCCTTTATAGTGTAGGAGATAGAGCCCGGACAAACTTTTACTTTAAAGTAGGTCAGAGGTCAAAATATAGCAAAATAAAGGTCACAGTGACCCAGTTTTGGTACGCGACACACCGCCTTCCCACAGGGAACTATACTACCAAGTATAAAGTTCTAATCCTTAATAGTGTAGGAGATAGAACCTGGACAAATTTTTCTTTCTTTAATGTAGGTCAGAGGTCAAAATATAGGTCACAGTGACCCGGTTTTGGTACGCGACACACCGCCTTCCCACGGGGAACCATACTACCAAGTATTAAGTTCTAGTGCTTTATAGTGTAGGAGATAGAGCCCGGACAAGCTTTTTCTTTAATGTAGGTCAGAGGTCAAAATATAGGTCACAGTGACCCGGTTTTTGTACGCGACACACCGCCTTCCCACAAGGAACCATACTACCAAGTATTAAGTTCTAGTCCTTTATAGTGTAGGAGATAGAGCCCGGACAAACTTTTACTTTAATGTAGGTCAGAGGTCAAAATATAGCAAAATAAAGGTCACAGTGACCTGGTTTTGGTACGCGACACACCGCCTTCCCACAAGGAACCATACTACTAAGTATTAAGTTCTAGTCCTTTATAGTGTAGGAGATAGAGCCCGGACAAACTTAGCCCGGACAAACTTTTACTTTAATGTAGGTCAGAGGTCAAAAAATAGCAAAATATAGGTCACATTGACCCGGTTTTTGTACGCGACACACTGCCTTCCCACAGAGAACAATACTACTAAGTATTAAGTTCTAGTGCTTTATAGTGTAGGAGATAGAGCCCGGACAAGCTTTTTCTTTAATGTAGGTCAGAGGTCAAAATATAGGTCACAGTGACCCGGTTTTTGCATGCGACACACCGCCTTCCCACAGGGAACCCACACACTTAGTATGAAGTTCCAGTGTCTTATAGTATGGGAGATAGAGCCCGGACAAATAGTGTGCGGAAGGACGGACGGACGGACGGACACAACGCAAACCTATAGTCCCCCCCGGATTCCGGTGGGGGACTAATAACTTCCAATAAACTTCAATGTGAAGGTAGTCTCGTGTCAGTTATATAAAGGCATGCCATTCAGTTCGCCAGGTGCTCCTTTATTACAGTTCATGTACTCTGACCACCGGTCAGGTATTGTAAAGTAGCGGTCAAGCCTATTTACCGCTGTTTCATTATATCATCAGATAAGGTGGTCAGACCTATCATAACTCTTTAGTAGCGTCTGCTCCCTCCAGGTGATATATCTGTGAAGCGAGCGTAAGTCATCGCGTCACAATATCTGATAAGTAATATATGTCAGACAATAAACAATAATAAAACAATGCTATCTTTGTGACCAGGTAGCGAATTCGATAGCGCACTCAAAATTCACCAAGACAGCCAGGGTTCGATTCTCCCCGATCGTATGTTAAAAATGAGACATGGTGACCTTTCTGACCACAGGGTTCCTTTCCAGTAATTACGATGTATTCTCACAGGAAGACCAAAGACTGACCAGCATAATACGTTCAATTATATTTCTTTTCTAGAAACACTTCATTTAGAATAAGTAAAAACTAAAATTCTGATAACTTTACTATTTTCTAAATGGTTTTAGTCATTGTGGCACATGGTATATATGTATCCTTAAGGACTGTTTCTCTCTGTTTTGTTAAGGACTGTTTCTCCCTGTTTTGCTTGGGGAACATCTTTCTGCAAATGTATAATTCAAACCAAGCCAGGCAGCAACAAAAGAATCTATAACAAGTTGTACAGAATGAAAGCGTATTATTGTTACTGTGTTCACCGCAGGAATACCAATCAATTCTAATCGGACTGATGTCTGGGGAATTTAGCACTGATATACATATACTATTGCAACAGTTTGGTCTAAATTGCTGTATACTTAGAAGCCATAAGTGGTTTAGTGTCTACTCGGGGTAATATTGATGGCACCGCTTGAACAATACTCTCTCTTGCTGCCATACCTTGTTTGTATCCTTAAGTAACAGGTTTGGTTAATAGCGGACAGATCGTTAAATAGTTCACCTTATCGTTTAATCGATTGGGTCTTAATCAGTCAGACAGATTTCGAATGGGTTTCAAACTTGTTTTTCTATTACCAAAAATAATTTGGATTTTGAACGAGTTTGGTAATTAAAACAAGAGGCCCAAAGGCCTTAACGGTCACCTGATGTTTGATATGATAGAGAAATATGGGAATGTTGAGATGAATATTTATAACAATACATTGTAGCATATCTGGGAGTGGAAAAAATGAAGTTTTGAAATTATGTCAATTTGACCCTTTTAGGCCCCACCCCTCAGGCACCTGGGGGTCAGTCAGTGTCAATATGTGCGTACTACTCAAAAGTCATGTCATATTGATAATTTCAACCAAATTTGCATCATTTCTTATGGCAATTAAACAAATAATGCAAAAAATGTTTTTTTTTCTGCCAATAAACTATAGTAAACTTAACCCCCTCCCCAGGGGGAAATGCAAGACCCCAGAGTCATGAAATTCACAAGTTTGGTAAAGAACGTTAAAACCAATCCATCTATGAAGAGTATTTGATTCCAGCATATCTGGGAGAAGAGAAGAAGATTTTTGAATTTTTTGTCAATTTGACCCTTTTTGGCCCCGCCCTCCAGCCCCTGGGGGTCAACTAGGGCCAACATGTACATACCATCAAAGTGTCATCCCATGCTGATAATTTGACACGAGTTAGAATGAATTCCAATACAAATCCAACAAATAATAGTCAAAAATGTGATTTCCCTTTATACACTATAGTAAAGTTTTCCCCCTCCCCAGGGGCAAACATGAGACCCCAGGGTCATGAAATTCACAATTTTGGTAAAGCCCCTTAAGATCCTTCCATCTATGAAGAGTATTTGATTCTACCATATCTGAGAGTAGAGAAGAAGATTTTTGAAATTTTTGTTAATTTGACCCTTTTTGGCCCCGCCCTCCAGCCCCTGGGGGTCAACTAGGGCCAACATGCACATACCATCAAAGTGTCATCCCATGCTGATAATTTGATACAAGTTAGAATGAATTCCAATACAAATCCAACAAATAATAGTCAAAAATGTGATTTCCCTATATAAACTATAGTAAAGTTTACCCCCTCCCCAGGGGCAAACATGAGACCCCAGGGTCTTGAAATTCACAATTTTGGTAAAGCACCTTAAGACCCTTCCATCTATGAAGAGTATTTGATTCTACCATATCTGAGAGTAGAGGAGAAGATTTTTGAAGTTTTAGTCAATTTGACCCTTTTTGGCCCCGCCCCGCATGCCCCTGGGGGGTGGGGACCATATAATTCACAATTTTGGTTCACCCTCAGCCATGGAAGCTTCCTGTAAAATTTCATTGAATTTGGTTCAGCGGTTTTGGAGAAGAAGTCGAAAATGTAAAAAGTTTACGGACGCACGACGCACGACGCACGACGGACGACGGACGACGACGGACAAAAGGCGATTAGAATAGGTCACTTGAGACTTTGTCTCAGGTGACCTAATTAGAGATTACATGCACCGAAGCGTCAACAAAACATAATCTGAAGTCAAAATTGTTTAAACTGGGGACGAAATATATACAAAGGATATATTTACATAGAGACCCTTGTAAAAGGACAAGTTGATAAAACCAAGTGTTCCGGAAAGGTAAGCGTCTTTTGCTTCATCAACGACACCCGCCATATAGATCTTGGTCACATCCAAGTAAACGTAAAGTCCTCAAAATTAGAACCGAGTCATCAATGGCAATCACTACTAGTAAACACACTGATGCACAACTTTTACATCATCGCACTTATTGAAGGTAATGTTTCTGATTGCTACTTGTGAAAATGTCTATTGAAAATATATATTATAGTAATTTTCAAAGATGACGTAGCATACACATATGCTGCACCTTTTAACTTTAGTACTAGATACAGTTTGTCGTAAAAATGAATTAAACTGCATCATACAGCTGTTTCGTCCTCCTGGGACTCTTCAGTGATGCTAGGGGCCAAAAGGTGGGAATCCAAAATTTCTTAACTAATCAAATGTAGAATCAAATAATAATGAAGAGCCAGTAAGTAGTTCATGTTTAATCAATGCTGGGATAAACGATTTAAGGAAATTACGTAAAGCAATAAATGATGATATACAAATATAAACGAGGTATGCATACATATGCATGCACCAATATCTCACCTGGCACATGATGTTGATGAGGAAGTATTTGGCTGCCTCTGTATAAAACCCTATCGAAATATCGATATCTTATCATGAAGTACTCAGGTAAGGACGACTTATCTGATGTGCTAATATTTACTGTTCTGATACACACAATGCTTAAGTGGCCGCCAATCAACCCATTAAAGCTGCCCTGATAACAAACAACGAGCATGTCTGTGAGGTCGTGTTTCGAATAAAGTTAATCACACGCAATGTTTATCAAACGCAATGCATTGTAAAATACACTAGCAGTATATAACACATGGTCTAGGCTCCATGAATGGTAAGCAATTTTGTCACCATATACTTTGATTTTCCAGCGTTATTATGAACTATAATACAGGTTCCTGCGTCGTTAAAACTTTGTAATATGTTTTTTCAATTACACTGTATCAAATTGTCCACTTTGAAAATTCCTGATGCCCATAACTACAGTTTTTATTTAAATTAATCGTGGGGTTTATATCAATTAATTTTTTATTGCACTACTTAGGCTAACAAACATGTCAATGTTACTTTCTTCGTTAGATCAGTGCGGTTAAGTATAACGTTGCAAGGAGCTGTAGGTGCTGTTCATCATACAAAAGATATTGAAAAAGAGGGGAAAGGTTGAACGCCAGTGCTTGGCAGTGTTATACATAGGGCGTGATTGGTTTAGACGTACCGATACGAGAGATAGCGTAACGATGTATACCAAGACCACACTCCCGAGTACGCCAGACAAACCTTAGCAATCCCCGGCCTGGACAAGTAATTTAGTCTTGGTTTCGGAATTAAAATTGGTTTTTGGGGATGAAATTGTTCTGTGGGTTTGTAAGTAACGGCCATTACTACCCTGAAGATTGCCTGTCCTGCTAAATAAAGCCGGCGAGTTAATTAGTCAGCCAAGCTATCCCTGGGTATCAACGGAGGGATATAGGCCGGTATGGGATGTGGGCTTACGTATCCCCTACAGGTCGGCCGGAGCTGTCATTCTCCTCCATTTCCAAGGATTAGTGTCGTCGTGGGCGAGATCACGTGCTAAGGTTCCTGCATTCTAAGACTCCGCCGACAGGGTATAGTCCATATGCACAACCTGTTGCATCACTGTTACGAAAGATCAATAACCGACGAGATTTCCTAAGGGCGCCATAATACTTGGTTTCGTAAATATTAAGACACCTGTTAGGATAGTGTGTATACGTATAACTCAATCGATCTAACAAGCTTATATTGTTGAAATGTATTAGATAATTGTAATGTCGTTTCGAAGATCATGAACGTATCCTCAAGTAACGAAATTTACATTTTAAAAATAAAAAAAAAAGAAATTATAACAACGCTTCATTTTATATTATATCAATTACGCATTTGGAGAAAAGTGGCTGTCTTCAATGAGAAACCCTTATTGCAGACAATTAATTCAAAATATCTACGGTCAATGTTTAGATGCTTAGATGCAATGTTTCAGAAGCAGTACACATGTCACAATTCGTTTCGATGTAGCATATAAGATATACATAAAAAAATGCAACAAACTGGAATTTTATTACTTCGTTTTACATTTCATGCCGCTTTTGAAATGTTTGATAAATCACGAAAAATGTCTACAGTCGAGAAAATCGATTGAGTTAAATGTAAGCAATCGTCACAAAAACGGAACTATGGAACCCGTAAAAGTTATCTCAAGTGAAAGTCTTTGCTGTTTTACTTGATATGGCCTACGGAATCACGTCTAGAGGGCTGGCTGCTTCGTTTGAAGTGTACACTACCATATCGTGAAGGGGTAGCTACACGGAAGCCCTAGTGGATGGCAGACAGATTGGTGATATCATATATCAAAAAATCGAACTAAGCATATGGTCGCTGGTCCATCTAGCAAGTTGAGCAACAGGTTTGTATGCGGAAGGCTTGAAAACTAGACCGATTTGTGTGTGCTGAAAAAATACCACGGGGATGGATCTGTTTACTGTTAATTATAAGTTTTCGACGTAAGGGTTTTAGATCGTTTACGTTTTAATGTGAGGTGGTATTGTCTCCGTGTGCAGTAAGACGTAGTATATGATATATGAATACAACCATAACTTCGCTGACACAATGTTGGAGAGGGACTGCCAGATATTCCACAAGTATAGGACGTCGCTCGATCAATCTGTGGACGGGACCTCCCTACATACACAATGATATAAGGATATCCTCTGTGTACCTTACACCGACCAACTCTTACTGAAAGCTCGAGTATTTAATTGTTAACAATAGTTGAAAATAAGAACGTATTACGAGTGACATACAGAAACGCCCACTAACTTTGCTATGTACAGGGTAAAGCATCAGCGACTTGTTAGGTTTTCTGTGCATAGTGTGCTACCGTTCTGTCTTAGACACGTGACGTTTTCTGGAATACACTGAGGCAAACTGGGTATATGAAGAACCTACAGTCTGTCCAGCCTCGTGTTGACATCAAGTGATCACATGACCATGTCGGACGTCGTATGTATCCAGGGTCTGTCCACGACACACCTGAATGCCGCGAACAAGTGCTGAGAAGTAGTCCCGCCGAATAAGATAACCTTGTTACTACGATAAACACCTGGGTAGCTGTCTGTATGTTTGTGTATATCCCTGGCTGTCTGTTTGACGGGCAGCTGTCATAATGTTCCCAATCTAGGATTATAAGTATTGATGGATATATGTCAGTGTACGTAAAACACATACTTAGAATGGGGAAAATTGGACCCGAATTGTCAAACGAGGAAGATGATGTGTTTGAAGGTAAGTGTTTTTTATTGAAAAGATTCGCATCGATAACACGTATATTTATATAAAACTCAGATTAAGATTTGGTTTTATATTTCCTTGTGCACCAATGTCTATTTTGTAGTATGTGCTATGTAACGACTCTGCACATTTAGGTATTACTAGATTAGATCAGATCAGATAAGCTAGGACATATCAGATAACATACACACATATCTAGGTTTGTGTAGTAAAACGAGTGGGAAGCGTGCGACTCTTTCTTATCTACATTCCCAAGCCTATTAAGATATAAGATAATTTTAGAAATGTCCTAGACCTATATTATTTATCAGTTTAAAATGTTTTTCGTCATTGATTTCATAAACCTTTTGAATTTATTTATTTTTCGTGCCACTGATATACAGCGTGACTAATTTCATGTCTATGGCTGCAACCCGATCAGTATTGTAGTTGGAAACACAACATAATTATTACAGCTAGTGTTACCTTGTTTGCATGGTATCATTTCGCGATAACTGTTCTGCGTTCAGAATTGTAACTGTTATGTCTAGACATCTATCTTACTTTTCCTGTTTGGTAACAATAATCAGGTATATGTAGGATCATTCCCTGTAATCACTTGTTCGGTTAACTTTTGATAAGCTTCATTTAATAACAATATTTGCATTTCCGAAATACGTTCAGTACCGTCGTGTATAAAAGCATTGCAGTGTGATGTTTGCACGATTCAATTTGTGGCACTGATATTGTTTTCAAAGTAAAACTGCTTTGAGTTCCCGTAATCGAAAAGAAGAATGGTGTAGACTGGCGGACGAGTGCGTCGTAATTATGTGTTGTATCCTATACTGGTTTTACCCTTGTTATTGGACTACAGGATAGGTCTTTGTATTACGACAATCTATATTGGGAAATATAAATAAGAAATACAGGTTTTGAAATTTTGCTGATGATCTGATTTATTATCTGTTGTTGACACGGACTGGTGGGCCGTTGAATACAGTTGCTTTATACAGAGAATGAAGTACATTACAATAACCCTACAATACAGTAAAGTCAGGGCTGTGATTTGATGGGGTCGGTTTTCAATCGAAACCAATATATATCTTACAAAGTGTCGGGTGTTCTAAGAATTGACCCTGTGCTTGATCTAAAAAATAGAAAACTAAAGATTTACTTTGTGTTTCATTTACGTATGGAAACTTGTTGACACGTCTTCATTAAATATGAATAGCATTATTGATACTTACAAACATCTAGGTAGTATTTCTTTAGTAAAAAAAAATATAGGAAGACGGCCTTAGTTATTCATAATTATATGTATTGGTTCCAAGAAATCGAAAGGATCTCCGCATCACAACCTCAACCCAAACCCACAAAATTGTTATTTTTGACATGAACGTGACATGACAGGAATAGTTCTGGCCCTTAAAACATGTGGGAGAAGTTGAGGGAGTTTATGTGATTAGCAAAATTTCTATGAATTGTTTTGTGTAAAGTAATGCAATTTTGAATTTTCAGGACAAATATGGGTAAAATTCCCCAACTTTTGTCCTAAAGTGACCCCTGCATGGTTTATTTGCCTCCAAAACGTACGATTTCGTGATAATGGGACCGCCAGAAGATTCTGGAGGAGTGAAATATCCATATTTCCTCTCAATGATAGTAAGTAGATATGTAAAACGTTGAGTTTTTGTTATCTTCTATTGAGAGTATTTTTCCGTATTAAGTAATACAATTTTGAATTTTTGATAAGATTTTCAGGACAAACATCGGTAAAATTCCCCAAATTTCGTCCTAAAGTGATCATTGCATGGTTTATTTCATAAATCATTTCTGTATGGGAAACAATACCTAGGGAGATATTAATGAACACAGTTCTGAGAGTAGACAAAGATTCGACTACAGAACACATGTTGTGTTCCAGCTCCCTGATAGTCTTAGTTACTCGTTCAACGGGACGAGACCTGTCTGCATTATTCTACAGGGAACACTTGAGTAGAATGAAGGGGAGGTCACTCTATATACCACAGTCTAATGAGGCAGGGAACCCTAGATGCTTATGAGGTTAACAAGAAAATTAACGTGATGTTACTTTGAGCATTTCGTTGATATACCTTTATGACAAATTATTTCGATATAAAATAGCTACTGTTCATAATAACCTTTATTGATCCAACTAACTAAAGTCATTCACCCCTGAAACACATTTGAAAAGTTGTAATAGTGTTTTAGGGGTGAATGGGTTAACATCGATAGTGAAACGTCCCACGAGAAAACGTTGACAATGCATGTCGGTAGAGGAAACTAGCATATCATGATGATTTTTTTTTTAGAAATGTGTTGATACCGCAAGTACGAGACATTGGCGAAAACAAGTTATCTTCTAACATTAGCAAAACTATGTGGTGGCAGTGTCGATTGCTTATAAATACGTGTATTTGTCACTTTAAATCGAACTTTATTTATCAAAATGTTGCAAATAATTGACTTCTAGTTTTAACCCGCCGATCACGTGTAACGTAACGTGTACTGTAGAAATATCTCGTTCCTAACGTTCGCCCCCGTACATCCACTGCCTGCATGTTTCATGCAGAATGCATTTCAAATAAATTGTGTAATCGTTTAAACGTTTATTGATGACGGGTATCAGGCTCCGCATGATTTGATTTGAATGCGATTGACAAAATGTCACTTTAATATGCATTCTGTTCCATCCTTATCTACAAAATGAAAACTTTTGATAACTCATTCAAATACTCAAAGCGTGTTTGCTGCATCCAGCATACATCCGGTTTAAAAATAAATGTGTGTTGATCTGATTCAAAGTGAAATATTTGTGTTGGCAAACCAAACATCGCATTATCGCGCTGAAATGTCAAGAGAAAGATAAAGTTATATCTATGTGGCGTTTCATGTTAACAGCCGTACTTGGTGTGTAGTGACATTTGCACGCAAAGCCTAAGTGACATACTATAAAAACAATAGAACAAAAAAAACAAAATGGGAGAAATGAAAAACAATATGACTTATGTTAACATATTTGCCTCCAAAACGTACGTTTTCGTGATAATGGGACCGCCAGAAGATTCTGGGGGAGTGAAATATCGATATTTCCTCACAATGATAGTAAGCAGATATGTAAAACGTTGAGTCTTTGTTATCTTCTATTGAGAGTTTGATGGTATTCCGATTCCCAGATGGTAAATGTTAGGATTTCTCTCCAACAATTACAAAAGACCAGAGTCTTCAGCATGGTTTGTCGTGTAGGCGGAAGTTGGTTTACAGATTAGTTTGTACCAATCAGGCTTTCTTTTTTTTATTTTCGTTATGAAATTTTAATGAAATTCACATATGAAACCATTTGCATTAGCAAGAATGATTCATTCCAGAAACTCTCTGCGTGGTCTTTATTTTAAAAACTCCCTTGATTTTGTATTAATTCCATCCAAAGCTTCATTAAAAATAAACCGAAAACGTATATTTATCAAAAGCGTAATGTGCAAATAATGATCCTTCTTTTTATTTGGTAGTTCCAGGACGTTATTTGTTTTTATTTTTTATTTATATATTTATTTTGTATCTTTCATCATTTTATAAGGAATTCCATTTGTATCTTACTTTACAGGGTTTTTTTAATGTTGGGTGGGCGTGGCCCATATGTTACATAGTAATTCATTTTATTTCATAGATTTTTCATCGCATTCTTTTAAACTAACATTTTTTCAAATCTTAACCTTTGTTCTTTCTCGTCTGATGTATGCACATTGGATAGATCATGGTACACCCACAAATGCTGATATCTTGCTTGAGGCAGTGAAATTATGATTAATATCCATACAGAGTACTCGCTCATTGTAAGGGTGAGCACGCGGAATGCTTTAATATAGGTTGTGATTAATAAAAGTATGATTGATATGTCGTCGTTACATAATGCATCTCCTCTATCCCCTGGCCTTAATAGGTCTGTGCTGTAGCACGTAGTAGAAGACAGCAATTGATCGGCAACTCACCCAAATGATTATAAGATCACTTGTGCATGATGGGGAAAGGGATGAGTGCTCGGGGGGTCACTACGAGTGTGTGATGTGGGTCCTTAACTAAATGCATATAAACAGGACAATCAGTGTCCGTCAAACGTAGATAACTAGAAGAAACAGACATTGTTACAAACGACCGATAGGAAACACGTCTGCTCTGCAGCGTGTTACAAACATGCCTAATACTGTCTCGTTTGTCCAAACTGTGCTCAGAATTGCATTCCTTCAGATAATGTTATCAAATAATCTGAAACGTATGTTAAAATAATATGACAAAGCAGAAATGTAAAATCATATACGTCAATCTATATTCAGTAATGTAGATGGGGGTAGGTAAAGTGACTCGGTGCAATAGACGTAATGCGTTACTTTTGTATGATTAAAACGTTCAATGGTGCAAGAAAATGAAACAAGTTTTAGGTTGTATACTCCACACTGACTTCCTTCACTGAGATGTAAAGGATTGAAACAAGTCAATGGTAAGCATATAATCAATTACAGTTACCTATTACAGACGTTTGCACTAGATTCAACCTAATTTATGTGTAAATGAAAGTAAACAGCTCAGTGAAGGTATTCTGTTAGCAAACTTAAAATAAAGATAAGAACATTCACGTGAGTTACATTATGTCATACAAAAGCTAGAAACATTTATTTTAGAATACGTATAATGTTTATCAAGTTGAAATATCGTATATCGGTTGATAAATGTTAGATCGGACATGAGTTTCCATTTTGTATGAGAGTTATAAAACGAATCTAAAATTGTTTTCAATTAAGCGAGCCTCTGTCGAGCTCAGTTGAAGAATTCGTGGCGAGTGTCATAAATCATTATAAAGCGATAATCACACATGCTTTCAAATATTTATGTTAAGCGCGAAATCAATCAGTGCTATTTGTACAAGTATTAGAGTGCAAAAGCAAACCTAAGTGGTATATATAGATAAATTAATAGCGATAGTTTTATGGAAATAGTTTTGATTTAAGTGGCAGTTTAAACTATTGATATAGATCTATATGACATTTACATTGATGAATGTCGGCTATCAATGATGGCAGCTGGAGGAACTATTTTTCCTATGGCATTTTTGTGATTTCTGTTAGTAATTTTATAATTTCCTAAACGGGTTAGGTCTATTGTTGTCACGTTTTCCATTTGATTAAACAATGCTGTTTGCTCTGTGGAGCACTAGATTTGGAAAGTAAGAGGTCGTTCCGCCTGAATGACGCTGACATACATACTTCATAGTTCGACAGGATCGACACACCGCTACCCTGTAATTATACCTCAATGAACATCTATGATAAAGTATCTACGATCTTGATAAAACCACTACAAAGATAGAGCGTATACATAAGTGTTAGCCCTTTAACACGTAACACGAGATATTCTATTCAAATAAATAACACTTAGTACATTTTAATTCAACTAGATTTTCATAAATAAAAAGACGAAAGAAAAACATTCCTTTTTAGTCGTTATCAGGAATATCGGATTTTTTTATTTCGACTCTTCGACAGTTGAAATTGGCTATTTATATGTGCATTGCCCTACTACACTTGACCTTTATCAGAAAAGGTAAATGAAGCTGTCTTGTAACAGTGCTGTTATTTCTACCGTGTGTTGCTCCAACGCTACGTTTCGCTGACACAATAGACAGCATCAATGTTTTACTGTGAGTATAAAGTACAGTTCTAATCTGCTAGAACTGATAACATGTAGCTTCTATACACTTGTATTACGTTACAGGATATCAGATTATTCAGATTAATTTAAAGTATTACATTTTCGACACAGTCGTAAAAAACAGCGTTCACTATTTGAAAAATCGTGATAGTTCACATTTTGATTTTGTCATTTTGATATTATTCCAGTTCCTAATGTAATTTTTAAGGACTTTTATCAAACATTAAGATCATGTCGAAAATGTCAACATTACCTATCCCAGTATTATAAATATGCTCCTTCTTGTCAAATTCCTAATGAACGAAATATTGTGTATATGCATGTCAAGTGTGCAAGAGTACTACCATTCAGTCGTATATATATATATATATGGTACTGAAAAAATTATTAAATCTAATATTTCTTGGAAATGTTCCCTTCGTTGGCCGATAAGTCCGTTGTATTAGGTTGTTGTACTTTTATTTTCGTTTTTTGTTTCAATTTAATCGGGTTTTTTAATATCTACTCTGCACACGTTTTAACGACTTGTCTCGATGAAATGTATACATGGTTATACAGATTACATTGATGGAATGAAGCGAGTTGCTGGAATCTGACGTGTCTTCGTCCTGCTGGGAAAGTATTACTGTCATGTGTGTCAGGTGAACTAAATATGGCCGCGTGAATTGGTCTCCATGCAATCAAAGCCAGGTAAATAGGATCCAGGTGCAAAATTCTACACGGTCTAGTCTGATTACAGAGGGTTTATGGCTTGGATTCGATATTGACCGGAGAAATGCACACAATTACCTAGGTACTTAATGGTTGTCTAGACACTTGTTGTCAAGTTCAGAGCGATGAGTCTCTATCTTCATATCACACGTTGCTGCTACTGAAGGCGTGGATAACACTTCAACCGATCTGGTGGTATTCTTCACACTAGTGTCTAACTAAAGAGACTTCAACTCTACCGGAAATTGGGTAGAACCACACAAAAGGAATAAGGTGTCTCTAGGTTCTTTGAAATTGTCAAGAGTTCCCTCACCATATGTTGGTGGCATGATAGTATTGCCGAATGCAGAACAGTTTATCGATTAACATCGATTATCGTGTAAAGCACAATTGGTGTATTTTGTTTCAAGATAAATCCTAAACATTGAAGTCAGCAATAGCATCATTATTAACACGAATTGTTGGTGTAGTTCAATGGACTTCCGATAGAAACCCCTTGATACATTGTGAATATAATTAAGAAAGCAAGTACTACATGAAATCGAAGGGTTGAAAACATGAAATTTATAGTGAACATTGAAATTATTCAGAACTAGTTTAATTTTACTTCTAAATTCATAAATTAGAAATTTTGGACCCCCACCTTTTGGACCCCTATCATCACTGCAGCGTCCTAGGAGGACGAAACAGCTGTATGATGCAGTTTAATTCATTTTTTCAGCATACTGTATATATCACTAAATTTAACAGTTGCAGCAAATGTGTGTGTTACGTCATCCTAGGTATCCTATACTATACCCTTATATGTCTGTTGCTATGGATGAGATAGCGAATCACAAATACTTCCATATCTAAGTCGGCGTGTTTGTCAGAAAGTTTAAAGTTAAGGTGCTTACTGATGTTGTTGTGAAGGCCAATGCATCGCACGCATTTGACAGTGAAGAGTCTGTGTGTACGTATTTCCAATTAATAAAGATTATATTACTTCTATTAATTGAAATACATCATTCCTGTGATTATTAAAGCATCATCCGACAGAACAGAAAAACAAATATCATATTTCCCTCGTTTATCAAACGTTAAATATATACAACTAAGATCACGACAGAGGTTTAATCCGGAACATTTGGTTACTAAACATACGGTCTATCAAATAAAATAAAAGACAAATTGTACTTTGCCTACCCAGAAGGAAGTGGCAGTATCTTACCAGATTGACATATAGAAAGCTAATACCAATAAATGAAGCACCGAAAAGACCGCTTTGTCTCGGAAGCCCCAAGGACGTCAAAACTCCAAATTAATGGTTTCCCATCTCTCGTATATCATATTTGTGTGAGTACTGGGTCAGTCAGTCAATAGGCCGTGACTGATGTCCGGCACTTTTAGGGTATACAGATTTAGAAGGCTCTACAAGTGTCATGTAATTCTATGAGTATGATTGAATTTAGTTTGATTCTGTAGACTAGCCTAATTTTCAGAAAAGGCAATCGCGATAATCGCCCAATAGAGATATCCATAATCTTACTGAGGGATGAATTGCGGTTAAACTGAGTGGTCAATTCTCAGACTGACCGCAATGTACTCATGTCATTTCAGTTGTCAGATAAGTCATGTATTCACTGTAACGAAATAAAGGACATTGATTTTGTGTGGGGATCACAATGGCAGCGGTGTTCCCTATATAAATCAGTTGTTCATGTAATAGTATGTTAAATTATTAAAATTGCTTAATATAATCAGTACATAGGATCTATGAGGATATACCAATAGCACTTATGAATAATATGGTAAGTTTTGTTGAACCAGGAACATGAATGTTCTGCTTTGAGTTTTGAAATTCTAAAAAGTGGTATTTCAAAAGTTTATTTTGACGCTATTCAAACTTTTGTTCTTTTGTTACGTTTTTTTTTTATCAATTAAAACAAATTTTCAAAAGATTGAGGAAAAAAGATATTCAAAATCAGTTCAGAGGAAAAAATTGATATTTTACCCAGCATTATTGGGATATTTAGATTACCTTTTGTCCGTCCTTCACTCGACATGTTTTCTTCCCCTTTGTCTTGGCGTGTTTTTATTTATTTATTTATTTTGTTATTCATTCATATAATTTTATCAGTCATTATATATTATTTAACTATAGAACGTCTTCATATTGTATTTATTGTCAGTATGAATGCAATGCAGGTACCATATAAATAATAATTACGTTCGGAAAAACAATAGGACATACTTTCAATGGTTATATCTACATTTCATATATTTTCTTATACATAATCATGCAATTTTCCTCCAATTTATATGTTAACATACTGCTAAACTGATTTTGAAAATTGCAGTCCCCTTTATGATTGACGTAAAGCTATAATGCGTATTATTAAAGGTGACGTTCATTAGTTATTGTTTCAACAGATGTAGTGTTATATTTTCCATTTATGATTACAATGTATGGTAATCTTGTGATCGAGCTTGTGTTAAGTTGTAAGTGTGGTATATGCAGTATACGATACGTTTCCTAGAAGGAGGAAACAGCTGCATAGCGCAGTTGAACTCATTATTGGGCTCGACTGCATCTTATTTTAAATTACAAATGTGCTATTCTCCTAAGTCTATTGTACAATCCATACAGAAGTGTGCATTTTCTACATATTTACGTGGAAAAGCTTTCAGTTATCGTCTAAAGTGCACAAGGACTGTGTATGCGATCAGTTCTTGGAAATCTTAGCATCGCATCGCCGGGCTGCTACAGGAACTTGTATAACGAGAGATACACACGATATGGTGTAACGTGACTGCCAATAATTTACATACGGGGAATCCATCTCCTGGCAACACTACCAGCTTCGTATTATACCTCGCATCTTCTCAAAGATTCTAAATATGTGTTAAAATATGGGTTTTTTCGCCTGAACAATCATATTTGTCAACGACTATTGGTGTATTCCTGCTGTTTTCTTTTTATTAAAAAAATATTTTTATGCTTTGCACTGAATTATTTTATATTATCTTTTTAATTCAAATTCATATCTTTAAAAATTTAAATCAAAATTATTTCATGACGTTTATAACCCAGTTTTTAGACACGTATAGAAATGGAGAAAAAATAGGAATCTATGCTTCATCTGACAAAGTGAATATAATTTAGAAATTAAGGAGACAGCTGTCTGAACGATTGTATACAAACAGTGGATTATATCATCAGTGTTATAGGGCAGTTCCCAGTCGTTCATCATTAACTCACTAATTACTTATATGTAAAGTTCCCTCACCTGATGTTTAAGTTCTCAGTCAAAGACATTAGGATTTCCCTAGAGACTGAACAATTGACGTCATTTCCAACAGTAAACCTTGGAAATGCTTCTATTTTGTGTTCACGGTAGATTTTAACATAATTCTTGTAAGTGTACCTATTACTTCCAGGTAGACCTAATCTGAGTTTTTTTCGTAATTAGAAAATCCGTGTCCGGTGCCGATGGAGTAGGTTGTATAAATAGATCTAATTACTCCTATATTAAATCATAATTTTTAACATATATCAAGAATATGGTAGTGTTTGCTACTGCAATTGTTATAAAACGAAATTGTTTTCATTCATTTAAAACAAACTGAATTTTAATGAAACAGAAGACACTTACGCTTTCAGAACACCTAATCTTATTTTCGTGTAACAAGGGTCTCCATGTAAATATTTCCTTTGTTCCTATTTTGCCTCTAGTTTAATCGATTTTGAGTTCGGAATATGGTTTTGTTGACACTTTGGTATTCCCTGATTTGTTAATGTGTGAAGTATCCGCTCTATTGGTTATTGTTATGTTATTTGTATCATTGATTTTTAATACATTGTCTTTCTTGCTCCGACTTCAGGAAACATATGAACTAAAATATGTACAAATATTATATATACACGTAGTATAGTATTGCTTAAGTAAAAGGGATGTTAAGCCCTACGGACGTTCGTGAAAGACAATGAAAACTTATATAGTATACAGTATAACATCTATGGAAGAACTATCACATTGATTTACATAGCTGCGGTAAGGGCAGTAACTTTCATTCTGCCGGCTTACTGGAGCAAAGCATGGCTGACCTTAGTGTTTAACTACAGTAGTACATGCTTTCGTGAGCTTTAACGTTAGAACGAACAAGCTCCTGCAGAAAGCGTTTGTGTATCAAATATCTCGGGTATTTGCCAAATACATTGCTCAATAGATATTAACGTACTAAATCAGTAATGAAAAGGCAGTATGATTGTTTTGTAGGAATTTGAATAAAGTTCATGATAACTCGTTGCATAAACAGCATCTACAGATTATGTACTTACAAATCACTAAGAATACCGAAGCGTCAACAAAACCATAATCCGAACTCTAAATCGATTAAACTAGAGGCAAAATAGGAACAAATGAAAGATTGACACGGAGACTCTTGCAACAAGAGAATAAGCCCAGGTGTTCCGGAAGAGTCAGCGTCTTCTGCTTCATCGACGACACCCGCCATGCAAATCTTTGTCACATCTAAGTAAACATATCAAGTTCTCAAATCGAGAACTGAGTATCATTGTCAATTACAACAAGTAAACACACTAATGAGCATACTCAAAAACCTCCAAAAGCGTTATTGGTTTAATGAGTTCTCGTTATGATATGGTTAACTTTGTGAAACGGTGATCATTTTTAACACATTCTGTAATATTGTACTACATTTTTGGTTTGTTTTGTTTGTTTATTATGTGTGTAAGTTTTTTTTACAACAAGAAATGACATTGCACATTTTGTTATTCAAAACCTCATTATATCTTATATCTGCACATGTAAAACGAATTTGCGAGTGAATATTTCTATTGGTGTTTATTCAAATAAGAATATATTTGTGATTATAATTTACCTATATAGATTGTTACTACCCAAAAAATCCTTATTCTCTAGCATCTTTTACGTTTTTTTCTTTTCTTGTCTTTGAATTTGACCTTCTAGCTTCGTCTTTCCTGTCGTCTTCGAGTTTATTTTCCTGGCTTTGACTTTTTGTGTCGACCTCGATGTTTACCTTTCAACTTGATTTACTAGTGTTGTGCTGTCGGTTTTATTTTGTTCCATTTAATACGAAACAGTTTGAATTCTGTAAATCTCTGGCAGTCAACTCCAGCTAACACAGTGTTCAGTTTTTGCGACACGGGACCTTGCGTCGACGTAATTGCCTTATTGCTGTATCATTACGTGTGTCATATTGTGCGGTTTATGGGTAGACACTGCAATCATTCTCACGTTATGCCGTCACACGAGACAAACGGATCGTTTTGCGGTGAGGAATCCACCTTTAAACGTACATAGGTATCCATTGAAAAGAACAGGTAATGTAAAGCTGTTTATTTGACTTAATTTGCTGGTTTTGTGGGGACAGAACATAAACAAGTTACTGGACAATATTCCCGTCGTGCATCTAAACTTATGATTCGTATATCTGCGTATTAAGAGGTACTTTAATAGTTCATAATGCAATTGCAACAAAGTTAAGGCCTGGGGCAAATTCGAATCTGTGTATCTGTTTGTCCGTCTGTCTGTCTGTGTGTAGACAAAAATGCATTACTTTCGATGAAACTTTGAACACGTGTTATATCTCAAGTGAACTTGTGCCATCCAGAACGACATTGTGGTGCTTTTATATTTATCAGATTTATAACCCTTGATCGCTGTAATCGCTACATTACGTAACCGAAATGACTTTCCCGCGAGCGGTATGCATTTTGTAAACACATATACATGTAAAATGTACCTTAGAATGTTATAGTCATTAAGGAAAGCTACTTGAGCGGCAAACTTCTCGTTAAAGGTAAAAAATAAAGGTCACATGTGAATTACGTAACTGACACGTCTAAGTATTTTAGGAACGGATGGTGTTTTGTAAATAAAGATAAAATATATTATCCAATTCCGAAGTCTTGGGGTCTATGGTCAAAAGACTTAGAGATGGTCACTTAAATGACTTAATACGTCGAAAAAAGGGACACATATTGTATTGGTACCGTTTGTCCTTCTTTTCCTTGCTTTCCTTCTGGCTCTGTTTCTGGTTCTTTGGTTTCTTAATTTGTCCGGACAGTAACTGTGATATATATATTGACGAAACTTGCAGTTATTAGCTTTGTTCGTTGACGATGTGCAATGCACGAACATAAGGTCGTTCTGAGCTTGATTCCAACGTCAAAGGTCAGATGACCTTTAAAAGAGATGACGTAGCAACTTGTGTTGTGTTGCAACTTTTGAATTAAGTAATAGATACAGTATGCCGAACAAATGAATTAATCTGCACCATACAGCTGTTTCGTCCTCCTAGGACTTTTCAGTGATGCAAGGGGCCAAAAGGTGGGAATCCAAAATATATTCTTGTCTTGACCGTTGGTCACTGTGTCATCGACTGAAAGGACAAAAGAAGATTTGATTGTTTAAGACATGTTCAAGCCAAGGTGAAACCAAAGGGTCCCTCGAGGTGTCTAAATTTGTAATAATTGTATGTGTTGACAATGAAAACTCTATCCAAGCATCATTTACGACTATAGTGTCATTTTTTTCTAGGATTTTGCTTGCAATATAATAGAAATCATAAGTCTGAATAGTGTATGTGATAATTGATTTAGAAAGAAGATGCAAAAAAAAGAGTTCCCGAAATAACTGTAATAAATAGAATTTACAACTGACGTAACTGAAGCAGAAGACGCTTACTCTCCTGGAACATCTGGTCTTATTTTCTTGTACTTTTAAAGGGGTGTCCATTCGGATCTTTTCGTTTTTTTCATACGTATTTTGCCCCTAGTTTAACCTATATTGAGTTCAGATAATGGTTTTACTCTTCGGTTTTCTCTATTTGTTTTCTTGATTAATATGTGACTGTAACTGAGTTCGTAAAAACAAGTCATTTCGATCATACCACAACATCAGCATCACAAAATATTTTTTTTTTAAAATCGAATATGGATATGACAAGCGAACTAGATTAAAGAGAGACAGAATGAACAACCACACACAGTGAAACAACACACGGTGTTCCGGCGGCTGGATGCTCCCTGGATCTCACGTGACAACGTTATGATGACTTCCGCCATATCTAATTGATCTGAGTGATTCAGCTCTTCAATTAATTACAAGCAAAGAGTTTAAAGACACAAAATGGACATTTTCTATTAAAGTTCAACGAATGCCAAAGCCTCAACAAAACCATAACCCGAACTCAAAATCGATCAGACTACGGGCAAAATATGAACGAATGACAGGTTTACACGGATACTACTGAAAAGGAACAAGAGAATAAGGCCCGATCCTCTAGAAGGGTAGGCGTATTCTGCTTCATTGACGACACCCGCCATGTAAATCTAGGTCACATCCAAATAAATGTCACGTCCTCAAAGGGAGAAGTGAAGTGTAATTTCAAGTGTTACAATTTTGCGTAATGTTGAGGATATCTAAAATCATTTATACCATATAAGGGTAGAGAATAAGCAAAAATAAAATGGCCAGGGAATTACGAACGAGAGAATACGAAAGTGTGAACGTAACATCGAGGAAACAAGAATAGAATAGGGAAAGGGGGGGGGGAAATTGTGCAAGTACAATGTAAATAAAACAAGATGTCATCTGAATTCTCGACAAAAAAATAGTTTTGCCTTAGTTTACCTTAAATGGCTCAATTTTCTCTTTACTTTACTTGATATTAAGCTACAATTTGTAACTATATGACAATGACATTGACAGGAGAAGTTCATTATTCTCTTCTGTAAAAACGGTCAAAGTTGAGTGGAAACTAAAACTGAAAAGCTCAAAAATTGTTACGCGGAAGTTGTGTCGACTCCTGCTATACACAGTGAAGGTCCACAAAAAAGCTATGTTCGGATTACCGGAATTCGGAGTAATGAACTATGGCAGTAGCATGCGTTAACTATCAATTTGTTCTCTGAATACTTTGACCAATCGTACAAGATATCCCATATACAAATATTACCAATATTAGGTATTCAATACCAATAAAGCAAGGAGTGTTTTCGTCTTCCATATTATTGCCCTATTAGGCACAGACATGCAATTCAAACACGCAAGTCTGGGTTACTATAAATAGACTTACATCTCTTCATAAAAAGTGACGAAATATAGTTGCTAAGTCTTTTTCTATTCTCGAGATATCAGTTAATGTCCTTTGGGCCCCTGCATTTACATAACACAATTAATGGTAATTCTAAGTTGACCGATATACTAGCTGTTGAATGGCGCATTAGTCTATATATAAACTTGTTCGATGTGTCCACTTGACTTTTCTACCATTACCGTTGCATCGGTACAAAAAAGGCAGAACTGATTAATGACATAATACGTTCTATTTCAACAGCACCCACAAATAGTACATTAAGTTATCGCTCATTGTGTTGTCTTCAATTGATATCTTTTAGCGATGTCAATTTCACCGATTGGGAATATCTGCCAATTTACTTCAATCAACGCTGCAATAGTCGGCCGTTTCACTAGGCATTAGGAATTAGACTCGTCCTTCGGGGGAGAAGTGTCGTGATCGCCCAAACTCCCCGGCTTCAGCGACACCCTGCCTCGCCAATCCGAGGGGGAGTTCCACACGCGAGGAAATTAACACTACACTCACAACTGTGTCTACTCTTGTTAGCTTTTCTGTCAAATAGATTTCACGAGGATGCATTCTCTGATATATCTTTATTGTTGTCTATAAAAAGTGATACGATGTCATTCCCTGGCACGGCGGCTCGATATCTGTGGAGGTAGCGAGAAGCAGCATTGTTCGCCATGTCGTTATAGGGCTGGGCAGGTGCGGGGAGACGAGGATGATGCTCCAATTGTCACGTGTGTTACGTCGTCATTGTGTTTTCACCGTCTGCTCTCAAATGATTGGAAGTCTACCATAAAGAGAACCTTTATGGTTATCGAAGCTTGATATATACCCCGCATTAACAATACCAAACGTATAAGGAAGCCTGTGTTATTCTTATATATGTATTCGTGGAATACAGTATCTGTCAGGAAAGTCTCGCTACACCTGATGCTGGTCTGTGTCAACTTTGGGTTAAGAGTACTGTTTATTGTAGCCATTACAGACATTTGTGGTTTTTAGGCAAGTTTCGATGAAGAAAAAAATACAACAATTGTGAAATTGATTCCATGTTTTATTCGTAAGTCTATCATAACTACGAAGCTTGTGCTACCCTTCATATCATTTTTTTCCGGAGTGCTCCTCACTGAGATTTGGTGCATTTGTGGCATGTAATGATTTCGATGGTACCGCTGTCCATACTTGTCAAAAATAACCCAAATTTGAATGTGATTCTTTCATGAGAAATATTCGCTATGGAAACATTGTGGTGAAGAGGATTCCTGGGGCATATGGAAAGTGGGATCATTCGGGCGTTAAAGTGCACATGCCTGCCTGCCCGACTAGTTACATACACCTATACACATGTGTAGGACAAACATCCTGATCGACGCTTCTTAACGAAGGATTGTTCTTGTGCAAAACGTCATGAAGGAAATAATTAATAGTTGTCCGATTTGGCGGGTATTTATTTTCGCTTTTTTGTGTGTCGCCAAAATTCACAAACTCTGAATATGAGCCGAGCATTCTGCTGACGTAGATATCAAGTGCATTCTATAGTATTATAATCAATGAAATATATCATCAATCATTGGGATGAAGGCGAAGGCTTGAATTGTTGCTACGCCACTTATTCACCTTGCAGATTACTCTTGAGAGGCATTTACGTGTATCATAAACGACAAACGCACACAATAGACATTAACCGATTATTACATCTGTCGAATGTTTTGGCGATGTGTGATCATTTAAATATTCATCACAAGGCAGCAACTTGTTAACTGGACGACAGGAGGTCATTATGTAAGTATGTTTTTTGTGACGTCACGTAGTGAAGATAAACTGTGCTGTTCTCTTAAGCAATGTGGTACGTTGGCCAATCAGTGCCTTTCTCAGTGTACATATCAATGCCCAGTGCCAAATTCGGTGTAGTTTATATGCCATCACTTAGCTAAATGACACTCATATTACATTGAATCACAGCGGTAAATAAAGTATTGAAACTTACGTACCGTTAAACGGCTTGATTATTACCAGTTGATGTCTCATTGCGACTACATTAATATGTTATCTCCCTTTCTTTTATTTGTGATGTAAAATGCCAAATAATATACAGCAACACAGGGGAGGTATGATTCATAAACTTAAACATCTCTATATAATAACTCGTTCTATTGCCAATCATCGCTTAAAGTCACTATCTTTTAAAAATCACTTTTTATTTAAGTAGTTCCTTGATATGTCCAATTGGGCATGCTGCCTACCTATATGTTACTGAATATAACTGGAGAGATAGAGGCAGTATAAAGAGATCTTACTGTACCTATATGTTACTGAATATAACTGGAGAGATAGAGGCCGTATAAAGAGATCTTACTGTACCTATATGTTACTGAATATAACTGGAGAGACAGAGGCCGTATAACGAGGTCTTACTGTACCTATATGTTACTGAATATAACTGGAGAGATAGAGGCAGTATAACGAGGTCTTACTGTACCTATATGTTACTGAATATAACTGGAGAGATACAGGCAGTATAACGAGGTCTTACTGTACCTATATGTTACTGAATATAACTGGAGAGATAGAGGCAGTATAACGAGGTCTTACTGTACCTATATGTTACTGAATATAACTGGAGAGATAGAGGCCGTATAACGAGGTCTTACTGTACCTATATGTTACTGAATATAACTGGAGAGATAGAGGCCGTATAACGAGGTCTTACTGTACCTATATGTTACTGAATATAACTGGAGAGACAGAGGCAGTATAACGAGATCTTACTGTACCTATATGTTACTGAATATAACTGGAGAGATACAGGCAGTATAACGAGGTCTTACTGTACCTATATGTTACTGAATATAACTGGAGAGATACAGGCAGTATAACGAGGTCTTACTGTACCTATATGTTACTGAATATAACTGGAGAGATACAGGCAGTATAACGAGGTCTTACTGTACCTATATGTTACTGAATATAACTGGAGAGATAGAGGCAGTATAACGAGGTCTTACTGTACCTATATGTTACTGAATATAACTGGAGAGATAGAGGCCGTATAACGAGGTCTTACTGTACCTATATGTTACTGAATATAACCGGAGAGATAGAGGCAGTATAACGAGGTCTATTGTACCTATATGTTACTGAATATAACTGGAGAGATAGAGGCCGTATAACGAGATCTTACTGTACCTATATGTTACTGAATATAAGTGGAGAGATAGAGGCAGTATAACGAGGTCTTACTGTACCTATATGTTACTGAATATAAGTGGAGAGATAGAGGCCGTATAACGAGATCTTACTGTACCTATATGTTACTGAATATAAGTGGAGAGATAGAGGCAGTATAACGAGGTCTACTGTACCTATATGTTACTGAATATAACTGGAGATATAGAGGCCGTATAACGAGATCTTACTGTACCTATATGTTACTGAATATAAGTGGAGAGATAGAGGCCGTATAACGAGATCTTACTGTACCTATATGTTACTGAATATAATTGAAGAGATAAAGGCAGTATAACGAGGTCTTACTGTACCTATATGTTACTGAATATAAGTGGAGAGATAGAGGCCGTATAACGAGATCTTACTGTACCTATATGTTACTGAATATAACTGGAGAGATAGAGGCCGTATAACGAGGTCTTACTGTACCTATATGTTACTGAATATAACTGGAGAGATAGAGGCCGTATAACGAGATCTTACTGTACCTATATGTTACTGAATATAACTGGAGAGATAGAGGCCGTATAACGAGATCTTACTGTACCTATATGTTACTGAATATAACTGGAGAGATAGAGGCCGTATAAAGAGATCTTACTGTACCTACGTGTTACTGAATATAACTGGAGAGATAGAGGCCGTATAACGAGATCTTACTGTACCTATATGTTACTGAATATAACTGGAGAGATAGAGGCCGTATAACGAGGTCTTACTGTACCTATATGTTACTGAATATAACTGGAGAGATAGAGGCAGTATAAAGAGATCTTACTGTACCTATATGTTACTGAATATAACTGGAGAGATAGAGGCCGTATAAAGAGATCTTACTGTACCTACGTGTTACTGAATATAACTGGAGAGATAGAGGCCGTATAACGAGATCTTACTGTACCTATATGTTACTGAATATAACTGGAGAGATAGAGGCCGTATAACGAGGTCTTACTGTACCTATATGTTACTGAATATAACTGGAGAGATAGAGGCCGTATAACGAGATCTTACTGTACCTATATGTTACTGAATATAACTGGAGAGATAGAGGCCGTATAACGAGGTCTTACTGTACCTATATGTTACTGAATATAACTGGAGAGATAGAGGCAGTATAACGAGATCTTACTGTACCTATATGTTACTGAATATAACTGGAGAGATAGAGGCCGTATAACGAGGTCTTACTGTACCTATATGTTACTGAATATAACTGGAGAGATAGAGGCCGTATAACGAGGTCTTACTGTACCTATATGTTACTGAATATAACTGGAGAGATAGAGGCCGTATAACGAGGTCTTACTGTACCTATATGTTACTGAATATAACTGGAGAGATACAGGCCGTATAACGAGGTCTTACTGTACCTATATGTTACTGAATATAATTCTAGAGATAAAGGCAGTATAACGAGGTCTTACTGTACCTATATGTTACTGAATATAACTGGAGAGATACAGGCAGTATAACGAGGTCTTACTGTACCTACTGAATATAACTGGAGACATAGAGGCAGTATAGCAAGGTCTATTGTACGTGTCACTGCCTCATGCCGAGGTTTACAGTAATCTCAAAGCATCGTTGATACAATTGCTATATTCCTTCCTGAGGAAACGTAATGTAATGACATTGAACTCATCAGAAGGTAATACAGTTCAGATCATCACACAACAAACCCCTTTACTACTAATGTGAAATTGTATACCGGTTGACTATATCTACCTGTGTTTAGTCACAGATGTTAGGACAATGATTGGCAGGGCTAATAGGCCAGTGTTTACGGGTACTGATACATGTAATACGTCTCTGATTTTCCTATCGATTTTTGAGATTTTATCGTGTGATACACTCATTTGCTTAATTAATTGTTTTCATTTCTATCACTGTCTACTTATAAAGTAAATTATTGTTATTATATACGTCATTACGTACTGTCGAATTGAACGCTAAATAGTTAGTGTGTTTCACGTGCCGTCTAATAGGTTTTAATCATTGATATTAAAAGACATAACATAATAGATTGGTCAATATTGGTGACATAAATACATTTAGTGTCCTAGAAGAGATGAACAAATCATAGAGATTGACCTATATCAATTGTACAACGGAATCATTTGGTTTGGTTTATTTTGTTTTACGTCCTTATAACAGCCAGGGTCATTTAAGGATGTGCCAGGTTTTGAAAGTGCAGGAAAGCAGGAGAACCCGGGGAAAAATCACCGACCTACGGTCAGTACCTTGCGTCTGACCCACATGGGTTTCGAACTCGCAACCCAGAGGTCACCATGGCCCCTCAAACAGCAAACTTTCTATAGGTCAACCGAAAAAAAATATTAAAGTGCAATTTTAACAGAGCAAACTTGCAGATGAAGTATATATAACCTTCCAATTTAGCTTTATCGAGAAAAGAATCGAATTGTCGGAACAGCTAATAAAATCTTCCTAAGGGCAGGCACCATGAGCACCCAAGCTATTTAAGACTCGTCTGGAGATTATTTCCGAGCCTGTTGTATTTTATAACAAGATTAAGTGCGCTGTATCGATGGCGTGGACTATTGATAGACAATTAATACTTCTAGAAGAACACAAGTTTACTACTATTATACACTGTAGAGTTTGAATGGTGTTAAATATGTTCGCGTGTGGATATATTCGCGGAGATTTAATGCCTGCGAAATAAGCGAAAATTTCCACACCGCGTACAATTCCACTTTTATAGTATATAAAGGGATCCCTTAGTTAAGTTTTATATATAAACATTAATATTGCTGCATATATATGGAGCTATACTCTGAAAATGTTTTGGTAGATAAAGAGATATATACTCCTGATATGTTTGTTCAAAGAAACGATGATATTTTCTATATAAAATGATACACTGATAATGTTTTATATAGCTTTACGCTGAATGTGTTTGTAAACAAAGAAATAGACTCGTAATGATGATATTTCTATCTTAAATTTTACGCTGTCAATGATTTATATACAAGCATATTTGTATACACTTATTATGTTTTATAAATAAAGAGATATACAAACATGTACTCGTGTTGTTTGTATTCAAAATGATGATATTTCTATATTAAATGGTACACTAGTGATATATTATATATCAAGCGTTACACTCATGGTGTATATATGGGGCAGCCATTCTTATGATTTCTATATCATTCTAAGAATAAAAGTAAAATCTTATTGATGCCAAGTCCTCAAATAGAGAGCAGAGGAAATGTTCATGTGAAACGTCAACTAACAATATATCGATGCTTTACAATCATTTCTTTACATAATGCCTACTGTGAATACTTACGTATACATCTAAACTTGCCTACTAAATCTTCTCTTTGCAGTTTACCTAAATATATTAGAGAAATCAAATTAAATATATAACGTATTGCTGATTGCGTTTGTTTGCTTCTGTTTGTCATATACTCTTTCTTCTTCCCGATATTATTTGATAAAACTCAAAATCGTGTACTCAAGCATGCATGAGAGCGTGTGACTTGATCTTTGTTTTTTATCTTATTGACAAGCAATACCCAGTACGCTATTTATCTGAAGGCAAATCGAATCGAGTTAGGGTCCTTTATATCAGCCATCAACGCATTCATTGTTTTGTTTATAATGTGTTCTAGCGGTACTTGCCAATGGAGGATGAAATAAGCGTCGACGAAGAAATTTCAAAGAAATTAATTTGACGTAAACTGAATTAAATGGTTGAGTTTCGGGATTAAATAGACGCGTATGTTCTGCCAAGGATACCCAACCATCCATTTGGATGCAGAATGTTAAATATTAAACGCTACATCATGGCTTCTGTAACATAACTACGATCATGTGTCTTAAAATGGCTTTCAGTCACAGGATGTTAAATGCTGCAAGTTCTTATTTCAAAAGACGGTACATGTATATATCATAGATTATTCAACTACATATATCAACGATTTTTATCAAAGGTCATAATTAACAAGATTCTTATATTCCCTGTAAGGTATAATTACGTGTGCTAACATTTATTTTTTTTTTAATTTATAATGATGAAATTGTAGCTTTACACCGGGAAATCAGGAATCGGCCTCTCAAATTTTGATGTGTGAATAAGAATGTATACTCAAGATAAGGCTGACCCCGAGGGGACTGAGGGTAAGGCCATTAGGTGGGTCCCTGAGTGCAAGACTTTCAAAAACTGTCTTCTACTGACAGTAGGACCCCTAATTTTAGTTAAAAGTATACTTTGATGATGAGGATGGGGTTGTGTTTTTGTACTTTGTGTTATTAAAAGCCTGCTGACTTTAAGGAGTTAAAGCGTACAATCCTTCGAAAGACTATCTTTGGTAAATATTGTGGTTTTATACAGCTATTTTCATTAATGATGATGATTTGTTCATAAGGACCACAACTTTATGAGGAATGGTGCTTTGTTTTTAAGTGGTCAAACTATCTGCCACTTGTTATTTAATGGAATCATCAGTTAAAATTGGTATTAGTATTTACATTCCAGGTGAGGCTGTCCTTCCAGGGGACGAAGGGCAGGGTCAGGAGTCTTGAAAGACAAATAATTAAAAAAAAGAAAACTCTGTGAAATTAAAACGTTTATTTTTTCCCATTTTCCATGACAGTATGATAATTAGAAATTCATACTCAAGAAACTGTCCAACTCTTGTTTGCGGGAGGTAACTAAAGCTTACATTTTGTATATAGAGAATCCATGAGGTTTGGTATATAACAAATATTATTCTGTTACAGCTAATCCATATTTTTATATCATGAAATGTTATTCAACTTCACATTTTTACTCAAATGACCGTTAAGGACAATACGCCTTTTGGTTAAGTTTTGGTATGTATGAATGTTTAGGAGGCATCTCAAAATCCTTATGTGAATATTTATGACGGTTTATGTTACGTTTTTGTATTTTCTATGGTATTTGTCTAGTTTACGATGCATTTTGAATTTTTACGACGTTGTTAATATGGGTGAAATATGAGAACTATGTTTTTTATTTTGTGAAATCAGTATAATACATAACACAAAACCCTATGATTGTGCCACTAATGTTACTTCGGCTCCCCTGGGGGGTTATTGTGTAGAGTTTGTGCTACAGTAGTAATGAGGGACATTGTTTCAATATATAACCTACTCGACGTACTTGAACCTATTTACTTTAACTGTCTTGGGGTTTACAAATCAAATAGCTTCGTTTTCTTCCCAAGCACACGCCATTAAGTTGTGTTGTTGTGGCGATGAGCACTGCACTGTATTTGTACTGAAGCATAGTTAGATGGTTCTGTTATGTAAATACCAGGTCAATCCAATGTAAAGATAAAATACAAAGTAAATAAAACAGACGAGGAGGGCAATGAGATAGAGTCGATGACAGTTATAACGTGTATATAAATAGGGCTTAGATACTGTAAAAGTCAATATTTTCGCGCGATGATTTTTTTCGCTTGGTAAGCCTCCGAACTTTTCGCAATGTGGAATGTTTTGCGCTGCAGTCATGCTTTTTTTGCACTGTGTACCTTTAATGCTATTATACCCTGTAGAGTTTGAGTGGGTATTATATGTTCGCGTGTGGATATATTCGCGGAAATTTAATGCCAGCGAAATTAGCGAAAATTTCCACAACGCGAACAATTCCACTTTTGCACTACTCAGTAAAGCCCTTATAATAAACCATTGCTGCCCAAAACCGCTTTACAAAATTACACCATATATAGTGTCCACATAGCGATACAATAAAGTCTGTCAAACATATGAACGAGTGTTTAAACAGCGAAAATGTAATGTGAATATTTCTGTTAAATAGTTTGTATTGCCGTCACGGTCCGTCATGGTTTGAATATTATGTTTTCTATACTAAATCGTATAAAAGATACCATGACTAAAATATTTTTTAAATGGATTGTTTAGTATTTGTATTCTTTCTGATTTACGAGTCCGGGTGGATACGGTGTGTTAGTGTGTAAACCGAGCACCTGTTGGTTGTTATGCATCCGCGTATGTGACGAAAAGCATTGTCAGGTCTACACAAGTAAAATTCAAACTGCTATCAAAAATTAAATATACATGTATCAGAATATGTTATTTTTATAAGTTTGATAATTACATAACCCCAAGCTGTGTGTTTTTATCCTCATAAAATAAACTATACCTCAATTTCAAATCGTATGATAGCTATTCAGCGCATGATGCACTACAAGTGTGCACATCGTGGACAACATAACCGGATGAAGAGTTGTATATGTTCAATTTACTGCATGGGGATAGATTAACCAGGACGTAATGCACGCGTGGAAAGTCATTTAAATTATTCAACCGTTTCGATATCAAGAGATACATACTGTAGTGTATACGCTGAAGAGAAAAGGAAAGCCTGGTCGTGTGAACTTTCAGCTCCATATCGGTTCAGAAGGGGAGGTAACAACCTTTATATCAGAGGTAATGTTATATAAAAGTCATTTCAAATTCTCTTTACATTATTCATTATTGCGTTTTTAATGCTAATAATTAAATATTAAAGAATATTTTTATAAGGATTGAACGTCCTATTAATAGTATTGATCATTTAAGGGTGATTCTCCATAATGTATGTGTGTATGTAAGCTAGAAGCGGTATTTTTGTGTATGTTGATTCCCCTTACTATGTGTATGTAAGCTAGAGGCGGTTGTTTGGTTATTTGCTACCCTTACTTTGTGCATGTAAGCTAGAGGCGATATTTTGGTGTATGTTGATTCCCCTTACTATGTGTATGTAAGCTAGAGGCGGTATTTTGGTGTATTTGCTTCCCTTACTATTGTTTATGTATGTTAGAGGCGGTATTTTGGCGTATGTTGATTCCCCTTACTATGTGTATGTAAGCTAGAGGCGGTATTTTGGTGTATTTGCTTCCCTTACTATTGTTTATGTATGTTAGAGGCGGTATTTTGGTGTATGTTGATTCCCCTTACTATGTGTATGTATGCTAGAGGCGGTATTTTGGTGTATGTTGATTCTCCTTACTATGTGTATGTATGCTAGAGGCGGTATTTTGGCGTATGTTGATTCCCCTTACTATGTGCATGTATGCTAGAGGCGATATTTTGGTGTATGTTGATTCTCCTTACTATGTGTATGTATGCTAGAGGCGGTATTTTGGTGTATGTTGATTCTCCTTACTATGTGTATGTATGTTAGAGGCGGTATTTTGGTGTATGTTGATTCCCCTTACTATGTGCATGTATGCTAGAGGCGATATTTTGGTGTATGTTGATTCTCCTTACTATGTGTATGCAAGATAGAGGCGGTATTGTGGTGTATTTGCTTCCCTTACTATTGTGTATGTGTGTTAGAGGCGGTATTTTGGTGTATGTTGATTCCCCTTACTATGTGTATGTATGCTAGAGGCGATATTTTGGTGTATTTGCTTCCCTTACTATTGTTTATGTATGTTAGAGGCGGTATTTTGTTGTATGTTGATTCCCCTTACTATGCGTATGCAAGATAGAGGCGGTATTTTGGTGTATTTGCTTCCCCTTACCATTTTGGATTCGATGCCGACTTTGGTGCAACTTACTGAAACATCATCCAGAAGGGAACCAGCACCGTTTTCAACCTTTTCAGGAACGTTCAAATCTACGGTCAAAAGGAAGGCGCTATATAACAAAATGTGTGTTTGTTTTTTTTGAGATTCTCAACGTGTCAGCTGATTTATGTCTGTTTTGTTGGTGTCCCAGAGTAAATAATGATATAGGTTTATGTCTGTTTCTCTTGGCCACAAGTAAAGGATTACATAGGTTTATGTCTGTTACTATCGTGCCACAAATAAAGGATGGCATGGGTTTATGTCTGTTACTATGGTAATATAAGTAAAGGATGACATAAGTTTATGTATGTTTCTTTGGTGCCACAAGTAAAGGGTAACATAGGGTTTTTTTGGGGGGGTGGGGGGTGGGGGGGTTGGCCGAGGTAAAAGATGATTCCTCAGTTGTAACTTGGGGTTTCTAAATATAAACTGACTTTCATAACACGTAATACTGTAGTGTTGGACAACAGGTAGATTATTTTTGCAACACCGACCTGCACTGGTGATCACTGTGATATATGCGTACAGTTGATGAACACTGGGCAGTTTGATGGTCGTCATCATGATCACAATAAGAAATAATTTATGTATTCTTCTGTGATATGAAGGTAGATGTTTTTTTTTTTTTTAAATATGATCATCATTAAGCCTTATTGTTACATTTGAAAAAAGCATACCTCAGTTCTCACTTGGAGGACTTGACATTTACTTAGAATTGACCTCAATTTACATGGTGGGTGTCGTTGATGAAGCAGAAAAAGATTGGTCTTCCGAAACAACTGGTCTAATTGACGTGCATTTTTTCAATATAATCCATTGTAATAATTCCATTGTTTTATTTTGCCCCCAGTTTGGTCGATTTATTGTTTGGATTATGGTTTAGTTGATCCTGTGTTATTATCTGATTACAGGATTCGTCATTATTTGAGAAAACACGGACAGCAAATAATGTTGCAAATTGCATCCAATTAATTTGTCCCAATAATGTCAAACCTTACTATTTTGCTGCTAAATTGTAATATTTAAATTCTGTGTTGCCTTCGCCTATATATCATTAGTAAATCAAATTGTAGTATATCACACTGTATACTACACTTTTCAATGCCGAATCACATGCCGTTATTCTGACGTCATGTTGGACTACGTAATATCAAAGCTTTGCACTCCGTCTCAGATAACATGTATATTGGCTTTGAATCAATCGCTTAGATGACATTGATTTAAATCAGCTATTATGACATTATTTCTGACGCCATGTTGGACTACGTTACGTCAACGCTTTGCACTCCGCCTCAGATAACATGATTAATGGCTTTGAAGCAATAGCTTAGATGACGTTGATTCAAATCAGGCTCTTCCAGTAAACAAATCCACACGGAAAAGGGGAGAACGTTTACCGACTTTATCCAAAAGAAATAGACACAGGCATAATAGAATATCCTTAATGTAAATATAAGCATTGGACTGTTACCAGATGTATTATACAGTCGAAATGAATACAATTTGGGTGACAGATAAATAGAAATAACATGGGAATACGTCTCCGTTCATGGGGACCCAGAGGTGTTGGAGGTCGTTATTACTTGGATTCTACAAATTAGTCATCTCATTAGTTATACGTATAACACTGCGGCATGTCTGTTTATTTTTACCAGTATGGAATATGCATGTCAAAGTGTGTTTAATATTGTTCACATATCACAGCTCATGACAAATTTACCTATTAGTTGTAATCATTTCTTTAAGCATTCATTCATTTTCTCTACTGGAACACTTGTTCTTCTTTTCCTGTACTTTTTCAACGGTTTCAGTGAAAAATAGTTTCCATGTTAATATTCTGCCCGTTTTTAATTCATTTTGTGCTCAGATTATGATTTTGTTCTCGCATCGGTATTTTCTGATATTTTATTATTTATCACTTTGTCAATTAAATCCTCATATTTAAAACAATTAACATAAGCACTTTATTCTATACCAATGAATACAAAAATGGCAATTAAAACCCTGTTTCAGTATGACCTTTAATCATGAATCTGAAGTATAACCTGCTGTCATACTTTTATAGATGAACTGCTTTTGTTATCTTTTCTTGGTTTAAACATTCCTTCATCTTTCTATATCAGTATATCTGATATTGTTGGGTAAATAGTTCTTTATTATGTCTACGCCATCTGTTGTCCAATTGCGTTCCTAGAATTGAGAGCACCACGCCTGTTGCGGAAGAAAACCTTTTATAGTGTCTGGTTTGGCTGTAGTGTTTTGTTGGGGATGGGGGTCAACGCTTCCATTCATTTAGTTTAAATCCCTTTTTGGTTGTTGTTGTTGTTGTCTTTCTGTCAAATTGAGGTCATAGAGTGTCCTTGTGTGTTAGCGTTGTGGTACTTTTCTATTTTAAAACTCGGAACACAATTTGTAAGGGACTTGTTTATTCAGTGACAAACACGTCCGTCCATTTGTTTTCCACAAAACACGACGCCCACTAGTGCCGGCAGTTCGATGTGACCTTCCAGTCATAACACAATATTTTGATATTAACGATTTGGCATACACGTGGCACTTCGTCATAACGATTGATTTATGAGAATATACTAAACGTGACAAGATATGTCGACAATGCTAATTGAAAACCTTCCCAATTAGCACTACTTGGCGTTAGAGATCCAATGCTGTTTCTACTTGTTGAAATAGAAACTTGTATCAGACAAACAGAAGTTCGATCTAGATGTCGTTAAACTAACTATGCTCAATATAATAATATCCATAAGCAGATAAAATAAAGTTGCTAAAATAAGACTTGTCAACTTAACAGATATTAAATAAAAGACATGGATGAATTTGTGAAACGTTTTAACTTTATTGTGTATTTTTATGTGGAATGGACAAACGAAGCATTCATTTTTTACAATTGTCTTCAATTGTCATTCAACATTGTTGATTACCGCATACTACCTAAGTGAATTGCACTTACATATCTGATATGTACCATTTCACATCCGGGTTATCAATTTACCGTGTATCGTTTATTGCTTTATTTATATTAGAGGGATCATTCATTTTATTGAAATTAAACTTTATACAAGGATCCAGGTTGCGAAAAGTGTTATTAAACGGCCACACGTTACATGGTCAAAATGCAAAGTCACTGTTATTTCAAAACGAAAACCTTTGAAACGTTTTACTGGTAAATTGATTTTTACTTAAATTGTTCAGGAGGATACGTTTTACATCAACTTTTTTATATTTAGATTATCTTTTAAAAGTGCTGCTAATTCAACAAAACATGGAAGGGACTTTAAGTAGATTGAAATTTGAGAGTTGAAATGAATAGAACTAAACATGTATTCAAAATAATTCGAATATTTGGTATATTTTTATATCGCAGTTATAAATTCTGCTTCACCTAACTATGGTGTATACATGTTTCATTCCTTATTCTATGGCTTGCTGTAAATATCGAAGTTTTTTGTGATAGATTAGACATGCAAGTCAATGAAGTAATTTTATGATCGCCATCTAGATTGAGAATTATTCTTATCTTTGTGTAATATGAAGGTAGACGTTACAGTATGCTTTTTTAGTGTGCTTACCAGATGTGATTGAGTACGATGACTCAGTAATCGGTTTGAGGACGTAACATTTACTAAGATATGACCTAGATTATATGGCGGTTGTCCTCGATGGAGTAGAAGACGCCTACTCTTCCGGAACACATGGTCCTATTATATTGTACTTGTTTAAGTTTGTCAGTTAAAATTTACCTTTACTCAAATTTTTGCTCTAGTTTAATTGATTTTGGCCCTAGTTTAATTGATTTTGATCCTAGTTTAATTGATTTGAGTTCGGATTATGGTTTTGTTGACACTTCGTTATCCATTGATTTTTTTATTGGAAAGGAAAACGTTGCTATCTACTTTTGTCTCAATTTATCTTTTTGATTTCGCTGGACAAGTTTTCCTTACACAAATTACATCCAAAGGGTTCGAATTTCAGGTTTCTGCACCTAAATTTAATTGAAAGAGACCCTTACCGATCTTATTCATTGACGTCTAAGATCATAATATACACATGTTCGTAGTTATTAGATTATGCAGAACTAGTTTAATTTTACTTCTCAATTCATAAATTAAAGGGGCTTTATGCACCTGACCCTTCTGCTTTATATTATTTTATTTATTTTGGATTCCCACCTTTTGGCCTCTAGCATCACTGAAGAGTCCTAGAAGGACGAAACAGCTGTATGGTGCAGTTTAATTCATTTTTCGGCATGAATATATTACCAAATTTAAAAGGTGCAGCATATGTGTGCGTTACATCAACCTTATCTATGCTTTAAGTTGACGTGGAAATTGTTAATATTGAAACGTAAACATTTACTCGACCTCTGACATTTGTTAAATCGATTTCGACAAGATATTGTTAGAGCTAAGTGATTGAATGTGCGCCCAATTAAACGATTGATATGACAATGTTTTCTTGCCACGGTTCGTAAAGGCAGCCACTAATGAAAGGGAAAATGGCGTCTGATCTCGTCCAACGTTTACGTATATCGCGGCAATCTCGCGATACTTCACTGATATCAATAATCGTGTGCTAGTTCACTGACGTCATGAAATCTATTTTTAATTCATAGTAACAGCTATAAATATATCATTTAAGTGCTTCTCTGTTGAGGGTATTAGATAAATAGCTGATATGTGGGTGAAAGTGTCTGTCACATACTTTTTTTATTTCTGTTCATAATAGTCGCGATTAATATATCCTAATACTTTGATATTTACTATTTTATTTCATAGGTACAATAAAAGTGATTTATTTTATTTAAAGAAATCAATATATCAATAAGTCTTTAACTCCACAGTTGTTTTATCTTTGGTAAAGACAATTAATTACGCTGTTTTGCCAAAAGGAAGATATCAAAAGGCTTCGTGTATAATTAAACATACAAATTGCCCACGTTGTTTATAGTAAAGCAAAATGTACGTAAACACTTCTACGCTTACACGTTAGGTATGTGCGTTGATTTAGGTAGCGTTGTATTATAGATTGTCTCTTTGTCCGTGTTTGTTTTTTCCTACACGGACTAGCGAGATGACAGAGATTTTATATAGTCGGTTCATCTCTATAAACAGTCCCCAGTAATGGGTGCCTAATGGAAATGAAAATCGATTCTAAACGGACAGAAAATGAGTTTAATCATCTACAGCAAGACATTGGCAGTGGACGACTAAGAGATGATAGGAAAGTAGGACAAATAGTAGATGAGAGATACGTCTACGTAGGCGACGATAGTCACGTGACGTTTGTGGCGTCCATTAGATCACGATATAACCCTCCCTAGATGGCGCGCGCTTCCGTTCACCAGACTACATCCCTCTGTGTGGGCTCCTCTAATTTTGTTTTCCCTATTCAACGTTAGTAGGAGTTTATTTGTAAATGTGAACCTTGGGTCTCACTTTGGCTGGTGTTAACCAAAATTAGTGCTTTGAACAAAGATAAAAGGTCGATGTAACTTCAAAATTTAGGTTTGTTGGGTACACATGGGCAGGCTTTGTACGATTTAGGTGACGGTTGATGATATTTGAGGGACAGTCGAGACATGTTAATAAGGTCAACCGAGGAATTAATTTAAACGCATAGAACTAAAAAGGTTATCGTGTTAGTGTCTGTATGTGTCGTTTTCAGTTTTTCTCACTTGAACTTGCAATTTGAAATGGGTCATTATTACAATTGCTACCCTTGGCTGCCAATATACCTATAATATAATCAAAGTTAATATATCCACACTATAGTAACATGACCTCGTTCCAGAAAGCATTCGATTTGTCATAACCTTTCATGATATGAGAGGACTTCGATAGGCTTTGCCTGCCTTCCAATCCTTCTGTCTTCATGTCAATGAAATATTTTTAAATTGAAAATTGAAATTGAATATAATGCCAGTAGCACTATTGATCGATACTTTTACTTTAATTTAATGTGTGATGTATCATATATCATCAAGCAGTATTCCTATCGGTAGACTTCATAAAACAGTAAACACTGGTCTTATTTCAGTGGGTAGGACGCATTGTTGTTCCTGGGGCACACACGAAATCCCTAATGGGAAGCACCTATCACACGGCATATATTCAATGTCAGAACATTGTTTCTTCGATATGAAACACAATCACTTGTATTATAGAATAAAAATATTAAATAACACCGAAGCGTCATATACTCTGAACTCAAAATCGATCAAACTAGGAGCAAAATATGAACAAGAAAAGATTGACATGTAGACCCTTGTAAAAGTTCAAGAGAATAAGACCAAGTGTTCCGGAAGAGTTAGTGTCTTCTGATTCATCGAAGACACACATAGTTTATGTCCTTGAAATATGAACGATCCGAATTTGAACAAAGCCTGCCAGTTCTCTAACTTCGCTATCGCGGTGTTAATACCGTTTGTTTGGCGCTGCCAACTAGGGATTTTGCGTTTGACCCTAGGAACAGCACAGTATCCGACCAACTGAAATAAAACCGTTTTTCGATGTTTCATGAAGTCTACCGATAATTTACTGCATGGTATATAGCAAATCATACATCGAATTGAAGGGAAAAGGTATGTCCCAGTTGACCTTGTGAGCGGTTATACCAAAATCGTATGTTTTGGAAAGGGGTATATTTATTGTGTGTTAAGTCATTGTAAGAATGCTTAAACATAATCCCTATATAATATGTAAAAAAAACTTCACATGAAAAAAATACTGTTCGGTTTCTTCAATTCAAATTTACATCAGAAACTTAGGACACTTTAAACCAAATCTATATATCAAGCATATGGAAAGAAAACAAAATCGGAAACGATAGCAAACGTTCTGGCAGGTTGTTCAAGTAGATGTGCCTTGCTCAGCATAACACCGTCCATACTGACTTCCGTCTAAGCGCGGAAGTCATTACGCCATCACGGCCCAAACCTAAACCACAACAAAACGTATTTATCATAGTATACAACGAAATCCCAGGGCAGCGAATCAGGTCGGATAAATAATAATGAGTATTCGAAGCCTCTCATCTAGATACCGTGTTAGTATTGGCGCTGTACCTGTCTAGAACTGGCTTTATTTTATCAACTTTGATGTGTGGAGTGGATCACAAGAGGGGGAAATGAAAAGTTTATTTCGACCCTCTTTATTTACATCGAAATTATATTAAGCTTGATATCATTTTTTACACAAAGTACACAAATATTTTCAACAGACCTCGATGGATTAGCAACTGCATACGAATCGTTTGAAACAATTTTATCATATAATGAATATTGAATAGCAGTGGCGTAGCTAGATGTTAAGGGATATGCATACATGGGGGTCCAGGGGCGACGCTCCGGTAGGGGTCGAGGAGAGAAACCCCCCTGAAGCTGACGGAAAATTATCACAACGTTTATTTTTTGCATGCTCAAGCATGCAAGCATGCACGGAAGCTACGCCATTAGACTTGAGCACAAAATCCATGCTCGAGCATGAGAACAGTTTCATGAATACGGGCCCAGGCCTTATGTTTTTTGTACATTTTCGAAAATGTCCATATAAATGTTCCCTTTATTCATATCCCCCTCGTCTTAAAATATCAACAGTGTGGATTTCGTCTTGTTCGGGATTTTTGTATTCTGTTTATTTTGTAAAGTGTTTAACAGTCCTCTCTTATCATTTTAAAAACTGAAACTAGTTGTTAATGCTATTGCTTAATATAAGCAATTTTTATGGTCGCCATCTTTGCCTCATTGAGGAATATTTTGTATCTTTGTGTGATATGAAGATAGACGCTTTTGCTTATGCTCATTAGTGTGCTTACTTGTGATTAAGATTAACTATTCGGTTCTCATAATGAAGACTTGATGTTTACTTGGATGTGACAAAGATGTACACGGCAGGTGTCGTCAATTAAGTAGAAGACGCTTACTCTTCCGGAACACCAGGTTTTATTAGCCCCCTACCGACAAAGCCGATAGGGACTATTAGTTTACCTGCCGTCTGTCCGCCTGTCTGTCCATCTGTCCGTCTGTCTGTCACCTTTTTGAGGTTTCCGTACATTATCTCTGTAACGGGTGCACATATTGAACTGAAATTTGGTATATAGATAAACATGGGGATATCTAGGTCAAGTCCCTGTAATTTGTTAATTCATCATTGCATATTTATAGCTTGTGGGAGCCGGTAGGGGACATATATTGCTTCAGCAATACACAATATGCTTGTTCTATAGTACTTTTACATGGGTCTCCATTTTGAGTTATGATTATGGTTTTGTTGACGCTTCGGTATTCATTCATCTTTTGTGTCTTTGCTCGGATAAAAAACAATATACACAGCTCGAAATGAAAAAAATCTACTTTGCCCGATCACATAGACATTATTTGTAAGAAGACGTAGTGTGTGGTGGTACCGCATGTCCCTGTCACGCATCTGTCGACATGTTAAGCTCGAGTCTAAACAGCGTTGGTTGTTCATCTGTTGGACGAGAAGATTTGTTTTACCACAGTCCCGTGCCCAGTAATGAAAAAGGTTAATTACATATCAAGTAAGGAAGCCATATATTAATGTGTTTATTAATCCTACACATAATCCTCGTCGTTGGTTATTTACACAGAAGCCACACGCTGACATACATCCGTAGACTGGGTTCACATTCTGTGAAGTAAAAAAAGACGGCGGAAAACATCGAGCTACATTGGATATTCGAATCTGCTGGATGTTTGAAACAAATCATGATATACCATTACTGCTGGATCTAGTCAAGCATCGTGATGATACAGTTCTTTTTTCTGTCACCATATAATAATGCATATCACAACTTACCAAGTCAAGTTGTCCTTTCTGTTACACGTAACGTACCGTGCTTGCTGTAGATCGAACTTCAATATCTATCTGCGGTGTTAGATTTGGACCAGTTTTCTTAATATTGATTTATCAAAAAATGATATCTGAAATTTTGAAATGTTACTTAGAAGCCCATATTTTTTTGTGTGTAACTGGACTGGTTGAATTAGATTTACTTTCGTTGAATTATTGAATTACTTTATAATGATTGGCAAACCCTACTGATTAGTATTCGTCGAATTTATTTTATTATATAAAGAACGGTTATCTGTTTGAACTAATTAATGGTGTAAAGCACAAGACACGCGGTCGATGTGTATATAACAATATATTTTTCACGATTTCAAACATTTTATTGACGTTTATCACGTGATAGTCATGTGACATTCTATAATCAATATGGTGTGTGCCAACGATATCAAGCTTTGCAGTAAAATGCATCAATATTATTTCCGATCTGACTTATTTTATTCAACAATGATTAAAAAGCCGAGTTAAGCGTTGGAGCCTCCTGTCGGTGTTATTAGATACGGTTGTAAAATGAACATCAAGTGAAAAACATTGATATTTCGTAAGGAAATCAAAGCCTTCGATAATTATCCATACACGCTTTCTCTTAATATAGTTTGTCAATAAGTATATGACATTTGATGTCCTTATACCAGGTAAAATATTACTAATAACCTCGCACATCCTATATATATTGTAATACAACACAACTGGTATTGTAATAGGTTATATCACGTGCGTACGTATACCTGGTCGGAACAAAGGTATTATATATTATCTCATTTACTCACGGACATACTATAACCTTTGTGCTGTCCCTGCTGTAACTAATTAACCGCCTTAGTTTCGTATTTTAATGCGCACAGATTCATAAAATGCTTTCAGAAAAAGTAAATGCGGTCACATAATTTCTTTCTTTCATACACAGATATTTTGTGCGTTTTCTTGATAATGAAGAAACGAACACAGTATCATACGATGCTTTCTATAAAGGTAAATGCAGTCAGATGATTTTTTTTTTGTCATATACATTTATTCTCATGTTGGAGGTTAAAGTCACTATCGTATCTTTGATTTCAGCTTGCTGTCTTTACATATCTTTAATACAGAAACGTTTATTATAAAACAAACATCATTAACGTACGATCGTTAGTTTGTCTTGCCGCTAGAGCAACGTACTAAACGAAGGTTACCCTGCTTTTGAAGTTTACACGTCGCATCTTACTCTCCTCTTAAATCTTCCATGAATATTACACGTCGCATCTTACTCTCCCCTTAAATCTTCCATGAATATTACACGTCGCATCTTACTCCCCCCCCCCCCCCCCCCTTAAATCTGCCCGGAGATAAAGCTCCGTATAATTCATCATATCCATTTAGTCTTTGTTTTCATTGCTCAATTACACTGTACTTGTAAAGAAAAAAACAGATGTCGACATGAAAATGAACAATTGTCCTAACTGGCTGTGTGTGTAATTGTGTTTCCAGTACAATGCATTCGTTGATCCCTAAATTGTAGCTGATTCCTATGTGTAGTTGCTCAATGTCGGTTTTGTAACGCAATTTAGGTGTTTAAGTGCTTTCAGAAGGCATTCATTGTCAATGTAAATGCCAACAGGAAATGACAAGTTCAATGAAGATAACTATTTCAAGTTATAACTCGCTTCACTGTGTATACAACTTTAGCTAGGTTACTATGATGTTAAAGTGTTATATTCGTAGAAACATTTCAGGGAAAACAGTGACATTTCATCACATTTTTAACAAATCAATTGTATATGATTTTTTTAGGAGTAAGACCCGCGAGGAAATGTTAGTGGTATTAACACTTTATTGATGACGTCATTATAATGTTGACGTCAAAACGTGGGCTATGGCAGAGTTATAATGTGGTTTATATGTCAGCACAACTCCATGCTAAGTAACCTTGAAGTGTACCACGAGAGTCGGTAATTTGGTGACCGACAGTTACAATTGATCTTATGAGCAATATGAGTATACCGATTCACGTAATATTGACGCAACAAGTAGCTACTTCTTAATGTCAGGAGAGTAATTTAACTCGGAAGACATTTTAGGTATTCCATATTGTTACTTTTTGTTGTATTGAATAAAATCCTTTGATTTCTTTTCTAATTAAACTAAGGGTGGTTGAATGGCGTAGTTGCTAGCGCACTTGCCTTTCATCAAGGCGGCTGGGGTTCGATTCTCCGACCGAACGTGTAAAGGTATGGGGTCACCTGCCCGACCACGTGGGTTTTCTTGGGTACTCCTAGTTTCGTACAATAAGACAATCGCGTGCTAACATCGGGGCGAACAAGAGTGATTAATAAAGTTAAAATAACTTGTTTCATAATTGTTGTAAAATAAATAAAGTTTATATACTCTTTGTGATTTAATCTTTTGAAGATTGAGAACATGGTTGTTCGGAATCTGCAACTGATCAGTATTGCCAAACGATAAAAGGTCATTGCTTCCAAAATTTCCACACATTGTTTCTGATATCAACTCTGCTTGTAGAAGTCAATATATCATCGTTTCAGAAATGTAAATTAAATCAAATTAAAACTGAAGAAAAGTGTGACGTCGTCCTGTATAACTGTTTGTCAAAACCGGAATTTAAACAAAAAAAAAACCTTTTCATACCGCTCTCTATTTGAATGCGAAAAACTAAGAATTGCCTGAAGTTTAAAAGCGATGGTTTGTTTGACAATCAATAACAATGACGTCACAGCGAAAATCGGTATCTAGACAATCGTAATTTCAAACATTCATTTTGATTTGCTGATTGAAACGAGACTGGCACAGACCAGATGATACGGTAGTCAACAATAAATAGATTGTACATGCTGTGCTGTACGACTATCGAGAGTTGTTCTTGATAATCCATGTTTTCGTTCTGTGCTCTAGTCTTGGTAATGCCCTTGGGACCGACCTGATCGTTGGTTTCATTGTAACACTTTCCATTTTTTTTCTTCTAAATATGATTTTTGTTTTGCGCGTCCCCCCTGGACATTGGGTTATAGCATGTTTTAAGAATATTGTGACTAACTGAGTTTTGTTTCTTGTCGTGGGCAGGTTGTGACATTTCTCCGAGATGACATTTTAAACTTTAAATTAAACTAGACCTACTTGTACCTAAGTGAACTGTCGTTATGTTACCTTAGGGCGTTGGATTTACCTGTTTAAAATTGAAATCAATAGTAACTCCTATGCACTTTCTCTTAAATCTATAGGAGTTTTTTCCCGCCAAATTTTAAAATTCTTATATCTTTGAAATTAGTCCAATAACCCATCAATAATTGAACTCATTTATTATGTTTTGGTAAAAAAAAAAGTTAATTGTACAAATCCTCCAGAGCCAGCTTCCTTCACCAAAATCAATCAACTTTTTTAATAAGTAAATTACTGGCATAGATCGTGATCGCAATACAAATGTAAAATAGCATTAGTTCATGTCAGCTCTAAAAATTAAGCTCTGTGGGACGAACAGGTATTTCACAGGAAGTTAGTTAGTCGATAAAGTGTTTCGGGTTGTCAGTAAGACGTGTTAAATCACCAGTAATAATTATTTACAACAATATTTTATCAGTTTGAAAAAGAATGACATCAGCTATTATGACAAACACCGACACCTTACTATTAAGCTATACAATAAATGTGACGATTTCAATTTTCCGATTATGAACTTTCCCTTTTTAATAGTAACGGCACTGTTTTCAGTCTACGGTATTTACTTGTCGCATGTGATTAGTTATTCTAGGGTCTGCTCTAAATATCCAGACTTTTGTGATAGATGTCGGCTGCTGCCAAACATATTCATAACACTGTAATTATAGATGCGGATTGATGAGGATTATGAGCAAGTTTTATGGTCGCCATCTTCCTCTCATTGAGAAATATCTTAAAGGCTTGTATAATATGAAAGTGGACATTTTTGGGTATGCTCATTAGAAAGCATACTTGTTGTGATTTAGAATAACGACTCGATTCTTACTTTAAGGACTTGACAGTTACGTGGATATGACCAAATTTACACGGCGGATGTCGTCGATGAAACTTTAGACGTTTACTCCTCCTGAACACCTGGTTCTATTATCTTGTATTTTTACAGTGTACAGTTCATTTTTGCCCCTAGTTTCATCGATTTTGAGTTCGGATTACGGTTTTGTTGACACTTCGGTATTCTCCGATTTTTTATAACTTCGTACACAAGTAAGGTATTTATTGAAATGACGCAGTCTTTCAGGACTAACTGGCCCCTTTGTCTCGCCATGGCTTGACTGAAGGATTATTATTGCCAACCTGTACAAGAATATGTTTTTTTTCTGTCACTCGACCTTGGACGCTTCCCCTGTCGATAAAGGGCATATATACAATATATCTAGAACATCAGCTCCATAGATACCCGCAGGTTACCGATGTCTAACAGTGGAATATATAACCATAATGGCACGACTTAGCGTCCGGGCCGTAATTGCAATAAACATGTAACAACTATCACACATACAGTGATGTAGCCTTACTCCCGACAATCACGTTAAATCATTGATCAGACGCTCGTTAGCTAAGTAAAGCTTAGAGCGTTATAATCTGCTGATCAGCTCTGGGACAAGGTTTGAATTCTATAAGAACTAACTGGAAATTGAAATTAGTTCGTGACTATTCAGCTCAACAGACATATTAAGGTTTAAAGTTAAAATTTCAAGGTTGTGTTCTAAATATTGCAGTCTCGTGGAAAGTCACATTCACTTCAGCAGCAATCTCAAATCAGAGATTTACCGATAAGAGTTCCCATGTTTTGTAATCATAAGCAAAGAGGAAAATTTGCATTTGCTTATTTTTTTATCTCTGAATTAGTTCCTAAAATTGTCGAATAAGGACCTAGAATACCGACAAAATGGACAAGTTCGCGATGCGGAGCTGTCCGTTGTTTTGATGTATAATTAAATAGCGAGAATATGCTTATCGGGTACCCAGGTACAACTGGAACTTTTCCACATGGGAACATTTCTTCTTTAACAGCTAATTAGACAATACCGAATAGAAAGAAAAAACTTACTCAAGAACATTGTTAGCTGAAACCAACGCCTGATTCAATGCAATGCACATTGGTCAATTACAAAAATTCATGCACTTTTTAACTTAATTAAACTTACTTCTGGGGGCCTTTTTCATTTATGAAAATATAATTGAGGCAGATATGTTATAGAAGAAAACTTGATTTGTGCAAAGTACCAAATATAAAAAAACAGTGCAAAGGCAAGTTAATAAATTGTGGGAAAATTTAGACTTAGATCCTTTAAACCATATTTTTTTAGAAATACGTTTCAATCCAAAACTAGTTTTTATGAGAAAACCGCCATTTTGTAATTAAAGTCAGGACAAGGTAAATACAACACAATAAGCTGTCAAAGGACAGTTGTGTATATATATAAGCATGCATCGTTCCGGGTACTTCACACCTCTCTGGAATTCAATTTCATATGTATTGACCATACGAAAGGTGAAGTAACACAAGCTAGGCAATTATTAAGATGTGTGTAATTAATTGTTGTCGCATACATACGTCCTTGGTTTGGTATTAGAAGCAACCAATAATCAACCCGTCATGGGTGCTGCTGCTATATCTAGCTGTTATATCTATTAATTTCCAGTACATCATCACCATTATGTTTTCCATGTCTCCGTATGCCCGAGTCGTAGTTTAATTTTGATAGAATAGCCTTCAGCTATAAGCTTTCTCGGTAAATCAGTAGCGATGGGAAATGGCAGCAAATCCATTTGTCATGAAAATCTCAGGAAGTGAAAACAAAGCTCATGGAATTAGGAACGTAGAAAGGAAAACCAGCAATACTGTGCTATCTATAACCGCCTAAATATCCCCAGCTCAGAACAATTTTACCCTAAAACGCCCTGCCTTCCGTCATATCTGCTAATGACTACGAAGGTGCTGTAGTGATGGTCGGTGCTCTCAATGTTGTCTTCCCGACCTCAGCAGTCTCCAATCCTGCCAGCACTGCGGCTTTATGGAAATTAATGAGAGGGAAAATCTAGATAATATTTGTGTTTGAATGAATGCGGTGTGTGTTGTAAGGGCACCCGGTGTGTGAATCGTCTACATGAGTCTATGATTAACCTGTCTTTGTTTACTTTGTCTCTCCAGAGAGTGACCATTGTCATGGTATTGCCGGGTCCTTGGATTATGACGACCACGTGCCTCCCCTGCCCACAAGGAGAAAAACAACTTCCGGCTTGGGTCCGACATTAATTAGAGGAACCACTCTTGACAGAGACAAACGCCACCGAGCATCGCTTCCAGCTCAGTTCAGTGGTGAATACAACCTACAAAATGGCAGATCCCCAGCGAAGCGCAAAAGAGACAGTTTCTTGAAAAGGAGACACAACTCTGCCTCAGCAATACAGCTATCAACAGTGTGCAGCAGTGTTCCGTCGAGTCTGTCCAGTATGTCCGAGTGTAATGAAGATGGAAATGGACATACGGACGACGTTAATATCACAAATACAAATGACGATCAGTCCCAGGCTTTTAATCGTCTTCATTCCAACACAGATGACCCGTCGTCTAGATGCGGTCGTAAGGGGCGCCCCGTGCACAGTAATAGTTGTCCCCACATAGAGACGACGTCATATCAAATATTCGATATCGTTGGCGACGAGTCGGGAGTTAGATTCCCATGGCAACGCGATGCGTCGACGCAGTGTAATATTCAAATAGAACGAGGGAAATATGTAAAATCGAGAAGTGTAGATGCCTCGTCATCGTCGAGCTCGAGTCTGACCCCTCCCAACACTCTGTCTCTGTCCTATCTGGACTGTGGGAACAGGGGAGGGATCGTACGGCCACACTCTATTGGGTGTCTCGAGGGAACAGTTCACGAGGGAGAGATAGAAAGACTGAGACAGGAACAGGCTCGAAAAGCCAGGAAATCAGACTCATTCCTTCAAGTCTCGCCGAGATCGCTGAGAAAACGGGCTTCCCTGGCGGTCTCGGACGAGCATGGCTCCGTGTCCGATCTTGGCTCAATATCGGAAAATCCGGATATCGAAGGGTAATGTCATTTTTTTTCTTTCTTGATTTATTATTTCTAAATGTATTAAATAGTAAGCTGACTTTGCACGTATTGAATTTTCCTCTTTTTCATAATACATTGTTAACGCCTGCTTCTGGTTTGCATTTATTCTTTCGTACATGTACCATTTTAATAGTGTTTTCTTCAAGTTCATAACATCATGTAGCCACGCGATGTAAAATAATAAAAAAAAATGCAATTTTCTTTACTTGAAATTATAAATATGATCTGACTGCTTTTAAATTGGAATGTCTGGTCCTTGTTTCATCAACGTTAGGAAACTCCTTAACTTAAAAATCTCCATAGGAAAGCATTACAGAATTTAAGGAAAGTTCCTTAACTAAGGATGTTCTCCTTAAATTCTGTAATGCTTTCCTATGGAGAATTTAAAGTTAAGGAATGTTGATGAAACCGGGGCCAGAACGATAATACTTTTGTTTGAACACGGAAGTTGTGCCAATTGAAAGAGTATTGATATATTTCTTATAATTTCACGCAATATTCAATTCTGAATCTTACCTTAAAAGTATTTTGTTAAGGAACCGTAAGCAACACTGTGAATTTTGTTGTTATGAGAAACTCTGACATATTATAACAACCTTTAACAACGTTTGAATGGTTTATTTCCGTTACATAAACGTTTGATTCCTGTATCATCTACCTATCATGTACGATTGGTGTTCCTTCTTTCAGTCGAGATTTCAGTTTGGAGGAAAGTCATATGGCCGATCTATCTTCTGAACTTCGGCGGATTGCCCTGAAATCTGCCGAGCAATACCGAGATATCAACATACTTCCGTCGCCTCGGGTGTCACCCACTATATTTGATGGAAACAATGCGAGACATTCCGGGTCAGATTCGGACGACTGCTCCGGGCCAGGTAAATCTTACGAATAAATCTGCAATTAGTGCATGTCAGTGAAAATAGGGTATTTGATCATATAGGATGGATTAAAGCATTTGTTCAAATATATACCACCGTCGAAAAGCAAAGTCGGAGAAAGAGAAAGAATGATTCTAGCAGAAGGGTATTGAAGAAGTAGACTGGTAGAGGAATTTATATAAGCTTTCAGCTTGTTTTCCAATCCCCAAAACACTTTATTATTTTGAACAACTGTGTGAACTTTTTGGAAAATAAAATACTGTTTGTACTAAAGTAGATGAGAATAATCGATCGAAAATCTGTTACATGTAGTATGTATTGGCATCTTTGTTTCAAGGATTTTTCATTGATAAATCATTCTTAACAAAACATGACTTCAACATAATAAAAAGATAGTAAAGATGGAAAAAAAAGGTTTTGTTTGTAAAAATCCAGGATCTCATATCATTTTTAATGATGTGGTAACGAGGTATTTAAAACGAATTTAAACGGAGGTGATTGAATTGGTGCAGTGCCGACAATTCGATAGGGAAACTTTGGGGAGGAGAGGTGATTCAGTTTCAATGTTTGTCGTTTTAGGATGAAATTTAATGGACGAAAATCGCTTCTGTTTGCGTCAGTATCTGTCCAGTTTTTGAGTGGTTATTTTAACAAACTAATGTGATAATAGGAATTTTCGATTTTGGGTCCACTGTCACACGGTGTGACGTTTATTAAAGCCAACCTGATTACGGAGGCGGCTACGGGAACTGTTTATGCTTCTAGCACAGTGTTTAAAATCGCATTTAGTCGGAAAGGTCAGACTTTAAGATGTTTTGAAAGTGTTAATTGTAGAAATTATTAAGACGTCGATAGGAAAATTGCTTCTGTAGTTTAAAGAAGTTGAAAACCTTTTAAAGGAACATTGGTATTGAAATTTTCATTTCGGTAATTTTTTAATACAGATTTATTTAATTAACTGAAAATAGTCTAATAATTATCTTTCGTTCTCCTTTCTCTTGCTATGCAATTTGACAAAATATTGTAAAAAGAAACTATTAAAACATGATGCTTTGATAGTTTTTATATTCATTTTAAATGGCTAAGCAAGCATTTCAAATATCTTGAAATGTTTGAATAAATATGTCATAAAGGTATAGGTATTTGATTAAATCTTTGATAAGTTGATTTAGATCTTCTTGATAAGAGAGAATTAAAAAAATACATTTTTTTTCTAACAAGAGATCGAGGTTATAAGAATTACAAGTATGCTGTATATGTCACTAAACACGGTTTAAGGTCTGTACCCGCGACGTGAGTTCAGTTAAATAAATAACATTAAATCGTTATAATCCTGAAACAGGAATTATATTAAAGAGATGGATTACCAGTTAATGCGTGTTGCCGTTGATGCGGGTTAATTTAACTTTTACTGAAAAACAAACTTATTTGCCGGGTCACAATCGGATATGGTTTTGTACTTCCGTTCGATTCTTGCATAATTATACAGTTCTATTCCGCAGACGTCGCACGTATATCTGTGACGGTCGATGCGCTTACCGACCGAGAACAATTAATTATTCATTGTGACGATTACAATGCAGTACGGAAATATGAATTATGCAAATCGACCAGACTGTAATGATTATAACAACCTACGGTAGGATGCATTACAAATGGCGGTTGGCACTCGGGTGTACCCTGGGGAATATCGTAATATTATGGTCCTGACTGGTTGTAGTGTAAAAATGTAATCACTGTCACCAACAGTCGGTGTCCTTGTGTCGATAAACTGACCCAGAGTAAACACTGGTCTTTATTAGTGGAGTTTCACGAATCAGACTAAAGTTTGGTCGCAAGGGAATCATCCCATGATATTGAGATTCCATAAATTCGTGATGTTTGAAGTGATTTTTTTATCTTTCTAATTATTAATCGCGTTAAAGTGCTAACTGTGTATGTCTCAGTTCAAAAGTGTTCGGCGATTGATGATTAATGTCGTGATACGTCATCACGTGACTCTCGTTGAAGGATCCGGTTTGATCACGTGACGTGATAAATTGTGTTTTACCCTTCAAGGCGTGGTAACTCTCGGAATTTTGTATCGGTATGAATAGGCACTGCCAATGTAACGAAAACTTTTAATATCATATATCAATATGAAATAGTTTTCCAATGCCAGCTGTCATAGTGAGTTAACTTCATATGGGGATAATCGAGAAATTCTCTCAATAGTGTCAAATTTGAACCTCCATAGAGACAATTATGACATATCCACTTAAACGTTATTATATTAGTATGAACTCAATCATTCATATCTGTGACCTAGTGATATGATATTGAATTCTGATTTTTAAACATGTCAGTTCTCGTGGAAAGACTTTCGGAACAATTAAGTTATCGTGATTTGACGTTCGGAACCAATCAGTTTTCGCTACTATAGTTTTGAGACAGATCAATGCTTGTATATTCCCTCTTCAATATTCTTCTTGTTCTTTTTTAAAAGGAAGGATTTTTAAACGTTCTTAAATGTTTAAATCCATGTATATGGTTTAACCTATGATGAATAATTATTTATTATCAATAAACTTACATGTCATCTCTAGTCGTATTTTTTGACGTCTGTGCAATCTTCCTTTACAAATGCCACCTCATTCAACTTGTATTTCAATTTATGAAGAAAGAGATTTTATTAGAAAATTGCATAGTAATTTTACAGGTATACGTGTCTTCATTTTAAATGAATATCATCAATGGAGATAATAACTTGATAAAGTTTTCATTGGTTTTGCTTCACAGATACACAGACCAGAAAATACTTAACAATACCGAGAAAGGTAAGTAAATCATTTCTTATACCGTTCGCAACTGTGATAAAAAAGGAGGTCTGTGTCGCTCGAACAAATATCATCCACGAACTAGACTTAACTCGTGTGTTGAAAGTGTATATGCAATCTCAGCTGTAGTTTGATAATATTTCCCTGTTACATTTTAAGAAATAAATACGGCTCTTCATCCTCATTTTTGATACTGTAACAAAGCATACTTAAATAAAAAAGTAATTTCGCACTCCGTTGCAATTAAAAAAAATTATATGTCGAAGATAATTATATGGAGTTAAAAGGAAAGCCAAATTAATATTCTTGTCTGGAGAGGTATTCACCTATGGGAACCTGCTAAAGCTATATTTACTTTGACAATTCTCAGAAATCAAAGGAGAACATATCTTTTTATGATAAAGCAACTCCCACTGTTCCTGTAACGCTGACAAGCCCACGGCGATATTTTCTAATGCCAATAATATCGTATGATGGCGGAACGACATGCTCAATGACAAATAGCAGTATTTGTCATTTTATTGAGTTTTCGTCTGGAACAGTGGACTGCTGATACCTGTTAAGGAATATGTCTTGAGAGATTAGGGGCAAGTTCTCGCCGTTACTTTATGTAATAGTATTAAAGCTATAGTGTGAAGGGCTTATGCAGGTACTTTGTCAAATTTTACGTGAGCAAAAAAAAAGAAATGCAGGGAAATGTAGGCATGAACAGGAAAAATGGATGCAGTATCAGTTTTTCCTAACGACAGCTCTTTGGGGAGGGGGTAGCCTTAACTTACTGATCGTCGATGAAGCAGAAGGCGTTTACTCTTCCGGAACACCTGGTCTTATACGTTTTTAAGGATCTCCATGTAATTTCTTTCTTTATACGTAGTTTGCCTCTGGTTGAATCGAGTTCTGATTATGGTTTTGTTTGACGGATTTGGTATTCTCTGATTTCTAAGCGTTGATATGTAGGTAAACCACATACGCATTTTTAAATTACCGTGTTTTAAAAAAATGTCACACACCCAAGTTGTTTCTGGAAAAGAAACACAAGTTACCGTAAAAGGAATTGTCTAGGGCCCAGTCAATAGAACAGTACAATGTTCGTGCACAGTTTGACAAAAAGACATTTATAGATTGAAAGGAAACCTGTGGTCAGACCGCGACACCCCGAGGTGGTAGAATAGGGATGGCGAGCAGACAGCGGCAGCTGATCTCAAAGCAATGACGTCATACTCTTAGAAACGTGGAAGTTATTCGGCAACGAGAAAACACATTTGGTCTGAGCTAATCCATTTACTTCAGTATTAGAAGGCATTTTTATCTTTAGAAGTTTAGTTTATTAAACACATGGGGGATTTGGATAGTACAATGTCAGTATGGTAGCAATATCAACTTCCTACCTCGATCTTTACTTAAACCAAGTAACCAACACGGGCAGCTTACTACTAACTTGACGATTTCGATCTTTCGCTTTCTTGATAGTAACATCTATGTTTCTCCATCCTGTGGTGCTTACATGTCGCAGTTGATTCGTTATTCTAGGGCTTGCTCTGATTAAGAAAATTTCGTGATAGATGTCAGCTGCTAACGAACAAATTTACGGCACAAGGATTCGAAAGATGCAGGTTGATGAAGATTATGAGCAAGTTTAATGGTCACCATGTTGGTCTGATTTAGAAATATTATGTATCTTTGTGTGATATGGAGGTGGACGTTTTTGTATAAGCTCATTAGTGTGCTTCCTTGTTGTGATTAACAATGTAACTCGGTTTTCATCTTGAGGACTTGATGTTTACTTGGATGGATTTGACCAAGATTTACATGGCGGGTGTCGTCGATGAAGCAGAAGATGCTTACTCTTCCGGAACACCTGGTCTTATTTTCTGGCACTTTTACAAGAGTCTCCGTGTGAATCGTTCTTTGTTCATAGTTTGGCTTCTTTTTTTTAATCGATTTGAGTTCGGATTATGGTTTTATTGACGCTTTTGTATTCTCTGATTTTGTTTTTGTTTTTGTACACATTTGAATGACGTTGTCTAAATACTAGATATTCGATTCGTTCGGTTTATAACGGAATGTATATCGCTTCAATACGTGCGGCTTACATGGTACTCCATTGCACATAAGGACTAGCTATTTATTCAACAACCAGTGTATAAAATATCTAGGGGAATTTAGAATAGTTTTCAGTGGCATATCAATTCAACAATATCAGATGATTCTTTGATGTCTTACGTATCAATAAAAAGAAGAAGAAAAGTATTATATATATTATACATAATTGTTTCCTGTTAACACGTCACTGTCCATAGTCATTATCAAATATATAAATATAAAAATGAAAAGAAGTCGTTATTTTACCTAACTGAAACAAGTACTGGACAATTGCAGCTGATATACTAATCCAAAACTATCCATAATTACATTAAGATGTTACAATACCCAAGCGGACGCAATTCATTACCAAATCTTCATAAATAACATTCTTAACTTTAGAAGGTACATAGGGTTAGCCCTACAATCAATTGGTTTTTCAACTATGTTATTTTACTGATCCAAAAAGCTCAGACATTTTGAAACGCACTAATCCTTGTCGCAGTTGTCTAGATGTATCGAAACCAATTTTTTTTATTTCACTTTTTTGTGAACTTTGTTGTGAACAAATTAAAGGATCATTCCGCCAACATATCACCTGATTGGTTGGTTCGAAACACGTGGCATAATGATACGAATTATTAACGTTATAATTTCGTTGGTTCATCGGGACAAGGATATATCCTTGAAGCTACAGACCGGTATATTAACTATATTTTATTACCTTAACTCTACTTAGTTTTCTCTATATAACAAAAATCGGTTGTAAACAGTTATAGAATGGGTAAAAAGAAAGTATCAAATTAAAGGTCTCTGAGGTGAAACACAATTTCCGGAGGCGGCGAATGATATATCCGAAATGTTACATATATATGTTAATCATTTTTTGTATGTTAAAAAAACACAACGTGCGTTGGCATTGGCCGATTAAAATCTTGATACATTTTGGATTGATACATGACACAGTAAAACATTCATTAATTACGCTGATACGCCTGTGATACGTGGTTTTTAATTGAACCTGAACTATAGAGTACCTAATGCTTTTTCTTCATGATTTCATTAATTACTTTCGCTAATCGCATTACCCCTTGTTCGAGTGTCAACATCTAATTGGGATCTCAGGGGATTGTTCTCGAGAAAAGCCGATATAATGAGTAAACGGAAGTAAATCTAACGTCTTCTTCGTCGTTCAAAGATCAACACATTTAACGCTAAATGGGGTCTTGCCTTTCGTAAGACATTCATGTGTAATGCATTTCAATTACTGCACGCCTGGGTGTCAGACTTTCTTACGCCATTGAATTACGCAGAACGCCATGCCACGTGCAATTTCCGTGGACATATATACAAGTCACTTTGGCGGCCGATATTCCTGTCTGTATTGCAACAAAGCCTTACTGATGAAGTTAGTTTATCAAACAATGCTATAGAGTAACATGTTTATTTCCCGTATGGTCAAAGTTACTCACGCTCTGAACAGTCTCATTCTACAGCAGCGCATTAAACAGTAGGCAATGAATACGGTATACTAAATGAGGCGGTGATACTAGTTGAAGCGGTGAACGTATGATTTGAGGCAATGAATAAGGTATACTAGGTGAGGCGGTGATGCTAGTTGACGCGGCGAATGTATGAGTTGAGGCGATGGATACCGGTATATTAGGTGAGGCGATGATGCTAGTTGACGCGGCGAATGTATGAGTTGAGACGATGGATACCGGTATACTAGGTTAGGCGGTGATGCTAGTTGACGCGGCGAATGTATGAGTTGAGGCGATGGATACCGGTATATTAGGTGAGGCGATGATGCTAGTTGACGCGGCGAATGTATGAGTTGAGACGATGGATACCGGTATATTAGGTGAGGCGATGATGCTAGTTGACGCGGCGAATGTATGAGTTGAGACGATGGATACCGGTATATTAGGTGAGTCGGTGATGCTAGTTGACGCGGCGAATGTATGAGTTGAGGCGATGGATACCGGTATATTAGGTGAGGCGATGATGCTAGTTGACGCGGCGAATGTATGAGATGAGACGATGGATACCGGTATATTAGGTGAGGCGATGATGCTAGTTGACGCGGCGAATGTATGAGTTGAGACGATGGATACCGGTATACTAGGTGAGGCGGTGATGCTAGTTGACGCGGCGAATGTATGAGTTGAGGCGATGGATACCGGTATATAAGGTGAGGCGATGATGCTAGTTGACGCAGCGAATGTATGAGTTGAGGAGATGGATACCTGTATACTAGGTGAGGCGGTGATACTAGTTGAAGCTGTGAATGTATGAGTTGAGGCGATGTATACCGGTATACTAGGTGAGGCGGTGATACTAGTTGAAGCTGTGAATGTATGATTTGAGGCAATGAATACGGTATACTAGGTGAGGCGGTGATACTAGTTGAAGCTGTGATTGTATGATTTGAGGCAATGAATACGGTATACTAGGTGAGGCGGTGATACTAGTTGAAGCTGTGAATGTATGATTTGAGGCAATGAATACGGTATACTAGGTGAGGCGGTGATACTAGTTGACGCTGTGAATGTATGAGTTGAGGCGATGAATACCTGTATACTAGATGAGTCGGTGATACTAGTTGAAGCTGTGAATGTATGATTTGAGGCAATGAATACGGTATACTAGGTGAGGCGGTGATACTAGTTGACGCTGTGAATGTATGAGTTGAGGCGATGTATACCGGTATACTAGGTGAGGCGGTGATACTAGTTGAAGCTGTGAATGTATGAGTTGAGACGATGTATACCGGTATACTAGGTGAGGCGGTGATACTAGTTGACGCGGCGAATGTATGAGTTGAGGCGATGAATACCGGTATACTAGGTGAGGCGGTGATACTAGTTGAAGCTGTGAATGTATGAGTTGAGGCGATGAATGCCGGTATACTAGGTGAGGCGGTGATAATAGTTAACACGGTGAATGTATGATTTGAGGCGATGTATACCGGTATACTAGGTGAGGCGGTGATACTAGTTAACACGGTGAATGTATGATTTCAGGCGATGTATACCGGTATACTAGGTGAGGCGGTGATACTAGTTAACACGGTGAATGTATGAGTTGAGGCGATGAATGCCGGTATACTAGGTTAGGCTGCTATACTAGTTGACGCTGTGAACGTATGAGTTGAGGCAATGAATGCCGGTATACTAGGCGAGGCGATTATACTAGTTGAAGCTGTGAATGTATGAGTTGAGGCGATGTATACCGGTATACTAGGTTAGGCGGTGATACTATAGTTGACGCTGTGAATGTATGAGTTGAGGCGATGTATACCGGTATACTAGGTGAGGCGGTGATACTAGTTGACGCTGTGAACGTATGAGTTGAGGCAATGAATGCCGGTATACTAGGTTAGGCGGTGATACTATAGTTGACGCTGTGAATGTATGAGTTGAGGCAATGAATGCCGGTATACTAGGCGAGGCGATGATACTAGTTGAAGCTGTGAATGTATGAGTTGAGGCGATGTATACCGGTATACTAGGTTAGGCGGTGATACTATAGTTGACGCTGTGAATGTATGAGTTGAGGCGATGTATACCGGTATACTAGGTGAGGCGGTGATACTAGTTGACGCTGTGAATGTATGAGTTGAGGCAATGAATGCCGGTATTCTAGGTGAGGCGGTGATACTAGTTGAAGCTGTTAATGTATGAGTTGAGGCGATGAATGCCGGTATACTAGGTTAGGCTGCTATACTAGTTGACGCGGTGAACGTACAGTGGATTAGTTTAAGTGGTTAGTTTATATGATAAGGCGTTGAATAGAAGAAAGCGTAGCTGAATCAAGTCATTTCGGTACAATAACTTTACTATTGTATGTTAGTGTAACATATGAAATTACCGATTTGTCGTCACCACATCGTACACAATTTACACCTTTTGTATGTATACGCTTTGCTGGTCTTTTGTCTGATGAAGGTGACAGTGTACATATCAGAAAATACAATGAGTTAGGCAGTAACTGTACTAGCTTTGGCAGGGAATACAATGAGTTCGGCAGGAACTATACTAGCTGTGTCAGGGAATACAATGAGTTAGGCAGGAACTGTACTAGCTGTGTCAGGGAATGCAATGAGTTCGGAAGGAACTATACTAGCTGTGTCAGGGAATACAATGAGTTAGGCAGGAACTGTACTAGCTATGGTAGAGAATACAATGAGTTAGGCAGGAACTGTACTAGCTTTGACAGGGAATACAATGAGTTAGGCAGGAACTGTACTAGCTGTGTCAGGGAATGCAATGAGTTCGGCAGGAACTATACTAGCTGTGGCAGGGAATACAATGAGTTAGGCAGGAACTGTACTAGCTTTGGCAGGGAATACAATGAGTTAGGCAGGAACTGTACTAGCTTTGGCAGGGAATACAATGAGTTAGGCAGGAACTGTACTAGATGTGTGCGGGAATGCAATGAGTTCGACAGGAACTATACTAGTTTTGTCAGGGAATACAATGAGTTAGGCAGGAACTGTACTAGCTTTGGCAGGGAATACAATGAGTTAGGCAGGAACTGTACTAGCTTTGGCAGGGAATACAATGAGTTAGGCAAGAACTGTACTAGCTGTGGTAGGGAATACAATGAGTTAGGCAGGAACTGTACTAGCTGTGGTAGGGAATACAATGAATTAGACAGGAACTATACTAGCTGTGGCAGGGAATACAATGAGTTAGGCAGGAACTGTACTAGCTTTGGCAGGGAATAAAATGAGTTAGGCAGGAACTGTACTAGCTGTGGTAGGGAATACAATGAGTTAGGCAGGAACTGTACTAGCTGTGGTAGGGAATACAATGAGTTAGGCAGGAACTATACTAGCTGTGGCAGGGAATACAATGAGTTAGGCAGGAACTGTACTAGCTGTGGCAGGGAATACAATGAGTTAGGCAGGAACTATACTAGATGTGGCAGTGAAATACAATGAGTTAGTCAGGAACTGTACTAGCTGTGGCAGGGAATACAGTGAGTTAGGCAGGAACTATACTAGCTGTGGAAGAGAATACAATGAGTTAGGCAGGAACTATACTAGCTGTGGCAGGGAATACAATGAGTTAGGCAGGAACTGTACTAGCTGTGGTAGGGAAAACAATGAGTTAGGCAGGAACTATACTAGCTGTGACAGGGAATACAATGATTCAGGCAGGAGATATACTAGCTTTGGCAGGGAATACATTGAGTAAGGTTAGAACTATACTAGTTGTGGCAGTGAAATACAATGAGTTAGGGAGGGGATATGCTAGCTGTGTCAGGGAATGCAATGAGTACTAGCTGTGGCATGGAATACACTAGCTTAAGACGGTTAATGTATAAGTTAACACTATGAACGTCATGAGCTTGGACTTTGAATTTATGTGAAAAGGCTTGTAATGTTTGAGGATAAATTATGCTTGCAGGCGTTTTTTACGATGACGTTTTGAATGAAAGTGCTGCTGAGTGCGGGAAGTAAGTGTATGACATGCGCGCTAAATTGAATACGCGTGGTGAGGAGGCGAACGTGTTCAGGAGATGGGTGTTTGTGTTGACAGCCATCAAATCTAACATAGTAAACACTTTTATTGCTTATATTGTATGTTTATAACGTATTATGATTTGGCTATTAACTCTTGCTTATGTGTTTTAAGAGACGGTTTATCATTAGAATGTAGATAATTGATTAATTGAACATTAATATTGCCGATCCTTCGGAAACCTGACCATCGATGGCCGGAGGGGCTTAAACGTTTATGATAAACTGCTGGTGTCATGACAAAGTGGCGACAATTGATTTTCCGCCACAGCGAAGAGGAGCGGTACAATATTTAGTGGAGCTACTGTTTCACCTGTTCTGTGCGATCCCGGGGGCACCCTTTACTGTGGCTGTGTCTGACAAGTATTTTATACAGTACCACTCCGTACAGTTTGGTTAAACGACAGTCTCTGGTACTGGTGATAGGTAGAATTTCCACACTGAGAAAAAAAAACATAGCACTAATGTTCATTGCCTGCGTTTAGCGCTGTTCATTTGTGTTGTGTTATCGTCTGAAATTGATTCGACAATTTCACCCTGTCATCTCGTTTTCTGAACCTGTTAAATGCTTCAGCACACGGGATTGAAGTGACAATTGGGTTGCGTTTTGAAGCATCCATTAGCGTGGAATGGCTCTCCTCATTTCCAATGTGATAATAGAACGTCTGCCGAAGTGTTTTCTGGATTTTGCGATTTCGTTAAGGATAACTTTCCCTACCAAGTCATTATTGAGATGTGTGCTTTGTGCTTTTCATCGTTAACGTTTAATGGATTAAAGATGGCTATGGATGGTTAATGAGATAGGATTAAAAATGTCTGAAAGTTTTGTATATGATATGGAGCTAAAACAAAGTGCATACCTATCTTCTCACCAGTTGCTATGTGCATCGTTAACCATCGACTCCTTTGTGGATGTGATACCAACTAGAAATAAAACGGCCGGAAATGGCCATTTTAATGTAGGAAGTGTTTCGTATTAACGCATGTACAATGTCAACTTTACCCAGGTCAAAACCAAAACAAAAACGTCGTAAGGCACTATGGCGGGCTTACACCGTCGACGTCACGTGTCACGTGGCTCAACTTCCCGTCCTTTGCGAGGGTTCGGTATGTCCATTTGTCACGTGATTTGCAACCGTTAATTTTCGAAATAATATGTTTATTTCATTCACAGATAACCTGTATTTTCTTAATATTTTACAATGTATTATGCTATACATATTCTGTTCCATATATATCCGACTAATTTACATACTGTACGGTCAGGCCCTTTTCGAACATTTGACAAATTGATAAGAGAGGTTTTGACTTTGTTTTCCTTTTTATTACATGTTCAGAACTCTCGTCGTCGCTCGTCGTTAAGTCTGACGAGCGTGTCCGATGAGAGCGATGTGGAACCGTCCCCACCCGTGGCCAGACGAGGGAGGCGTGCCGCCATTGTTGACACCAAGGTAACCCTTTCAAGTCGTCATGGCAATCTCGGAAAAGGGAGATAATCGTAATTTGATTTGCCTAATCTGTGGTATATGTATGGTCTGTCACATGATATTCTGAATTAAATAATATCTTTATGGTTCTTATCTGTTATTATATCCTGATATGGTTAGTGCTTCGAATGGGCTTTGATAGTTTCATTAAATCAAATGTTGTTCAATTTCTATTTGAGAATAATGTTCTACATTTGCATGTCCTTAATATGCGGGCATCAGACTCAACATTGTATTGTAATGCATTTACGACCTTTCATAGAAATCGACATGGAAATAAAAGTAAATATAGTTATATAATGTTATTTATTTGAAATGACTCTAGCATTACTTTAGATAAATATATATTGCCAAGGGAAGTACAAGGAAATATTCTAGACGATTTTCCTTCTTGAACATCTGGTCTTGTTCTGTGGTCTCCTTGTCATTTTGTCTTTTTTTTCCCCATATTTTGCCATACTTAGCTCATCAGACCAAAGGAACATCATTATCCAAAAGGGTTCTTTGATTTATATAAACAAAAAGTATGGCCTTCCTAGGGGCAAGGGGGCGGGGCCAAACGAAGAGAAAAATAGTTAATCTTCTCAACTAGTGGAAGGATGTTGAACAAATCTGTTCTATTTTGCCCGACAGGGTACATTGAGCACATTTTATCTCCTTCTATAAAAATGATTTAAGAGGTTAAAACGAAACGCATTCTGAAACATCTTAATGGAATAATGACTCAATTTTGATCAAATTTTATTTGTATAGGTAACCTTTTCGGGTTAGATGGGTGGGGTTCCATGAGGGAAAATAGATGAAAAAAATTTTCCCCTCCAATACCGATTGGTGGATTTCAACCAAATTTGGTCTGGAATGAAGTGTCTCTATTTTGTGTATTGTACCAACGGAGGGTATTGCACCCTGGAGGCAGAAGGGCGGGGCAATAGAGGGAAAACATAAATCTTCAAAAGTCTTCTCAACCAATGACAGGATTTTCCCAAATGTTCTAGAGCATCTTTGCACAAAGGGTCTGAAGTTTGTATTTACTGGAGGGTGTGGTCCCTCTGAGGGCAAAGGGGCAGACCGAAAACGGTAATTAGAAACAAACATGTTCTTCTTCTATAGAAATGAAGGGGTTTAAACTAAATGTAGTTGAAGGATGCTAAGGGAATGAAGAATCAATTAATGATTAAACTGATTTCCGCTCATATTATTGGAAAGGATTTCGACCAAATTTGGTCTGGAGCTTCATTAGGCCAAAGGGTTATCATTGTGTATATTGGTGGATTTGCCCCCTTTGGGGGCAGATGGGTTGAACCAAATAGGGGAAAGAGAGGATTTATTTTTCTCCTGTAAAAATAAACTGTTTCGGAAATACAGAATCAATTTGTATATGGCTGTCAATTAGGAGACAGACATGATAGACCTAATAATGGGAACAGATGTAAACATTTAATATACTTACCATTTAGTATTCACAAAGGCACATTAACTTAACCTGCTTCAGAGTTTCTTTGACTAAGGAAATATAACACTGATATAAGGTGACATTTTATGAATATGTGATAATGTAATTTGTATGTATAATATTGCACACGACTCAAGTGTCACATCAGTATTTTATATAGGCTAGGCATTCCGTATTAAAGTTTTAATGTAGAATAGTAAATTGTTAATTTACTGATTGTGTGACACTGCTAAAATAATGATGATAAAATATTGACTGTTGCGTCCTTACAGTAATGTCCCCATGTGACCCTGGCTGTTGCGTCTCCCTACAGTAATGTCCCCATGTGACCCTGACTGTTGTGTATCCCTACAGTAATGTCCCCATGTGACCCTGACTGTTTTGTCTCCCTACAATAATATCCCCATGTGACCCTGGCTGTTGTGTATCCCTACAGTAATGTCCCCATGTGACCTGGCTGTTGTGTATCCCTACAGTAATGTCCCCATGTGACTTTGACTGTTGTGTATCCCTACAGTAATGTCCCCATGTGACCCTGGCTGTTGTGTATCCCTACAGTAATGTCCCCATGTGACCCTGACTGTTGTGTCTCCCTACAGTAATGTCCCCATGTGACCCTGACTGTTGTGTATCCATACAGTAATGTCCCCATGTGACCCTGGCTGTTGTGTATCCATACAGTAATGTCCCCATGTGACCCTGGCTGTTGTGTCTCCCTACAGTAATGTCCCCATGTGACCCTGACTGTTGTGTATCCCTAAAGTAATGTCCCCATGTGACCCTGACTGTTGTGTCTCCCTACAATAATATCCCCATGTGACCCTGACTGTTGTGTATCCCTACAGTAATGTCCCCATGTGACCTGGCTGCTGTGTAACTCTACAGTAATGTCCCCATGTGACCCTGACTGTTGTGCATCCCTACAGTAATGTCCCCATGTGACCCTGGCTGTTGTGTATCCCTACAGTAATGTCCCCATGTGACCCTGGCTGTTGTGTATCCCTACAGTAATGTCCCCATGTGACCCTGGCTGCTGTGTATCCCTACACTCATGTCCCCATGTGACCCTGACTGTTGTGTATCCCTACAATAATATCCCCATGTGACCCTGACTGTTGTGTATCCCTACAGTAATGTCCCCATGTGACCCTGACTGTTGAGTCCCCCTACAGTAATGTCCCCATGTGACCCTGACTGTTGTGTCTCCCTACAGTAATGTCCCCATGTGACCCTGGCTGCTGTGTATCCCTACAGTAATGTCCCCATGTGACCCTGACTGCTGTGTATCCCTACAGTAATGTCCCCATGTGACCCCGACTGTTGTGTATCCCTACAGTAATGTCCCCATGTGACCCTGACTGTTGTGTATCCCTACAGTAATGTCCCAATGTGACCCTGACTGCTGTGTATCCCTACAGTAATGTCCCCATGTGACCCTGACTGTTGTGTATCCCTACAGTAATGTCCCCATGTGACCCTGACTGTTGTGTATCCCTACAGTAATGTCCCCATGTGACCCTGACTGTTGTGTATCCCTACAGTAATGTCCCCATGTGACCCTGACTGCTGTGTCTCCCTACAATAATATCCCCATGTGACCTGGCTGCTGTGTATCCCTACACTCATGTCCCCATGTGACCCTGGCTGCTGTGTATCCCTACACTCATGTCCCCATGTGACCCTGGCTGCTGTGTATCCCTACATTCATGTCCCCATGTGACCATGACTGTTGTGTCCCAACATTCATGTCCCCATGAGACCATGACTGTTGTGTCCCTACATTCATATCCCCATGAGACCATGACTGTTGTGTCCCTACATTCATGTCCCCGTGAGACCATGACTGTTATTTCCCTACATTCATGTGCCCATGAGACCATGACTGTTGTGTCCCTACATTCATGTGCCCATGAGACCATGACTGTTGTGTCCCTACATTCATGTCCCCATTAGACCATGACTGTTGTGTCCCTACCTTCATGTCCCCATGAGACCATGACTGTTGTGTATCCCTACAGTAATGTCCTCATGTGACCCTGGTTGTTTTTCTCCCTACGCTCATGTGTTTATGTGACCCTTGGTGTTGTGTCTCCCTACAATCATGCTCTATGTGACACTGACTGTTGTGTCCCTATATTCATGTCACAATGTGACCTGGACTGTTGTGTCATTACATTCAAGTCCCAATATGATCCTGGGTGTTGTGTCTTCCTACATTCATGTTTGCATTTGCTCTGGCTGTTGTGTCGCCCTAAACTCATGTCCTCATGTGACCCTTGTTGTAACGAGTAGGTTTAACCAGAAACAAACACACATATAAAACACTAAACTCGTCTGTAACACTAGACAGAAAAACGTACCAAAAACCATTTGTTGACTACGCCGAGGTGTATGTTCAATGCATCTAGCATTTGGTGTTTGTTCAGTGTGTCTGGACAAGCTCTGGGGATTGTCTCACGATTTCCATCAGCAATGATAAAGCATAACCTAACACTGGATAAACAAAAACTTGAATTTTGTTATTCTTGCCATCTGCCATGATGTGATCATAATATTGATATCGAAAGAAAACAAGATAAACCTTTACTAATATCAATCTGGACATGAAAACTGCGGTCAAACTTCATTGTTAATTTTCAATAGATTATATCAAATTGATTTCTACAATAGTTTTCCTTTTCAGAACTTTGGCGATGTGTCCCCGACCACCCTCTCCCCGGAGGTGTCCCCGAGTAACTCCTGTGACGAGGGCGATAACGCCAGGTATGTAAGCATGACTTGCATTATTGTTATGGAGGGTTCCGCTATATCAAGTAGCATCTTACGATTCAAGAAGTGATATGAACGAACACATTTTGGCAAACACATTTTATCGAAAAAACATAATTTAAATAAATAAACACAATGCTGAATTGGCGTTTTTAGTGCAATCATTACTTTATACTAAGTAATACCTCCCCAGGAATTCTAAAAGTTATTCCTCTTGCAACTTATCATGCAAGGCCAAATCAACAAAAATGGTGGAATACCGCCTTCCCTTTTATCAGGAAGGAATTATTATTTGCGATAATTTTGGTGAAAGTCTCAGAATGTAATGTCAGTTATGTTACGAAAGTGGTTAAATTCTGTAAAAGTTTATTGTCCATTGTCATTTACGATATTCTACAAGGTTTATGAAACGTAGAATTCGTTGATGCACCAGTGCACGAATCTAACCTAATTGTGGAAGCATGTGTCGTTTTCATTGGTGTCGACATCTGCTTCAGTCCAGTTTAGACCAATAGGTTTGAACTGCTGTCAAAGTAGGACTGCTGAACACTCGACGGACGCGTATCAGAATATGATCGGTAGTAAATCCCTAATCATAAATAATAAGGCTGTCGTATCAAATCAATACATCATAGCCGTGGCCCTGAACTACAGGCGACCTCTGGTGGCTGGAGATTGAGTCAAATGGAACCCCTGCCTGTTCTGACCTTGTGCAGTTTGCATAGTTCCGTTGTCATAAAATAATAATGGCGAATAAGTCATCAACTGCAATATAGCGATATCGGAGACAAGGGCCCGTATTCTTGAAACCTTTCTTGTGCTCAAGCATTTCAAGGTCTTATGAATACGGGTCAGAATGCTTCTGCCTCAATAAATTGTGAAAGTGATAAATTGCTTTTAAGATAGGTCTCAGAGCTTTTGTTCAAGTTCAAACAAAGTCATATTGAAAGAAACTGTCCAACAAATGCAGATTGCATCAATTTGTTTTCGGTATAAAGCTGCACTGTTTGGCTGATACCTTGTTACAAGAACACAATATAAATCATTTCCGGGACCGCCTTGAGTGTCAAGAACGTTGATGTATGCTCAAACAAGCGAATGATTTAATGAATAATGGGATCAGAATTGCGTTTAAGTTAGCAGATTGGAATAAACAGATTGTTCATCCTAATCGAATAGTCTACGTATGTATTCTAACTGACACCTGTTGGGACCCTATCATCAATGATATATTGCGACACGAGATGTTCTTAACGCGAATTTCTAATACTTTAAGTTCAAGCAGTCACCTTTTTATTTAACCGCAGTGTTTTTTGCTTTTGCTTTCTGTACAAAAACAATCGATATTATCATTAAACTATTACACGATGTACTGATAAAATGCGCCGCCAAAGTGAAAGTACCAGCTTTCATCCGCTATGCATATCTGGTAATGGTTTAAATGTGCCACTTGACAAAGTTTAAATGTCATTTGAATGTTGAAATTTAATTCACTAGCGGCTCATTGGTTGTTTTTACATCCTATTAACAGCTGGGGTCATTTGAGGACGGAAAAGCTCAGTAAGATAATAAAAACCTCTTTAATGACTCCATTTATCACTTGAGAAACAGAAACTGAATTGTAAGACTCCGTCTGTCACGATGACAGATTTTCTGTCGCATCTCATCAGCGTTACTCAGTTCTAGCTTTCTCTGTGATAGCATGGCAATAACCTGAGGGGGGAAATTGCTTTCGAAAGTTAAAATTTTGTCATTTTTTTAAAACAAAAAATTGATATATTATTGATAGGTCTGGAAAAATGTTTTGGCTTTGCACATCAATAAATGCTGACAAAAACTGCATTTCGAGTCAAAACTTATCCTAAAAGCTTCATACAATAACGATGGTAGCGGGAAAGTAATTGATTTTCGAATCAGGGGCAATAGAAAAGTAAACATTTCTGAGAAACCAACAACGCTAATAAAAACTTTAAATATTTTGTTTACGCAATTTGAGATTTGCAGAAGTCTGAAAACCATACATGCAGCTATGTTAAGTCCTAGTTTCCCTACAAAGCAATAGCCCTTTAGGAAGATCCGATGATGTGAGGAGAAACTTAAGCAGTCCAGGATTTGTGCCTTTTGTATCGTTTTGATATACTTTTCTCAAGATAAAGTGGAATTAAATTGAAAGCAGACTACATCGCCTTAAATATGTGCATGATACAAACTAGTTAAGCATTGATAGTATATTTAAACGTTTAATTCTACTGTCTGTAACAAACTGATGAGAATGACTTTTATTGTGTGTAGTACGCAATTTTGAAATTCCTAGATCGATAATTCTAAATAGATCGTGACAGTTTGGATGCATTGAGTGACCAACAACAATGGCTGGTCGTCACTAGATTGGATGACGTCATCACCAGGCAGATAAGGTTGTCAACAAAGCGATTGATCCTGCAATTAAGGAGCCGATCGTCGGTGTGATAGCTCAAAACAATCCGGATTCGCTTGCTGCTAACTTAATAAGAAAACAATTGTTTTAAAACAATTACCGTATTGTTTCTTTTCTTCACATTAGTTTGTGAACATTTCCTGGATGTGAAACAACATATTCTTTATTGAAATGTGTAATTATAATTATATATTTTTAAGCGTAAAGCTGACTATCCTTTTACTACTTAGACCTGACCGGACAATTTTATTAACTCGTGTGAAGTCCTACGGCTATCAAACTAATATAACACTTGGAATGCCGTCCGGATTGACATGCACGGCCCCGGGTCCAGATATTAGTACGAGTGCTGAGTAAATAATGCAGTTGGTAAATGTTGCCTGCGACCCTTGTTGTCATTGTAGTACAATTTTGATACGACATTTCGATGTGGACTTTATAATCAAAACTTGATTAGAATGACAGGAGGTACACTTCCTGCTGTGGTAGGCCTACAATGGACGGGGAGCTATGTTTTTACGTGTTTGCTATTGGGTAAGACCATCACATCAGATGACGTTTAAATTATTATCGAATCACGATAGTGCTATTTGTGTTTTAGGTCAAGATAGGTGATTTTGGATTGATTAACCGTGTTTTGTTAGCATATCAGGCCCATTATAACGAGTTTCAGAAAAACGGCGTACACATTGGTTTGAAATTATAATCTTTTTCGCTTTAATGTGTGAATTCAAATGTTGTTTTCATGGAAAGTTTGTTGCTCATATTGTTTTGGCTACGATCAATGTCTTTGAGTTAAAAGATATGTTTTCCTTGTTGACTTGATTATAATTATTGTTTTGGCTACGATTAATGTCTTGTAATTAATAGATGTTTTCCGTGTTGACATAATTATAATTCGATGAGAAACATCGTTTTGCTTGTACATTTTATTGGTTGGAATTATTTGGAAAGGGACTCCAGGCGTATACATTTCTGATTTGTTTCTATTGATTTAAATCTTGAATGCGTCTTCTGATTAACCAGTGTCTAAAAATACAAGATGAAACATTGACGTTATTGAAATTATATTTATTTCTGCAAGATCGCTTGTTTAGCCTTAATACGCAACGTGCTGGTAACAGATTCGGCCTAAGGCATTGTAACGGACAAGTATTGGTGTGGTAGAGCTTGAGGCAAGGGCAAGAATCTCGATTCCTACTTGAAGGCACATTAGCCGATCGCATTGTTCAGATTAGGAAAATAGACCTAGTAATTGGCTGTTTCTTACAAAAGAAAAAAATATGGAAAGTATTTATACCGATACGTTTGCATGCAAGATTCTGTTAAAACAGCATTGTTTGTGGAAATACTTTTAGAAACATCAAGAGAGTAGTGTTATGTTGATGGTTTGTGCGAGTCGTTAGCGATCATTGGTTCATGTAGACTTGATGGGTGTTTGAGGCATATCATAAAATCTGTGCACGAAGGGAAAGGAAACACGTTTAATCAGCAATACTCGTGTGTATTTCGGCTCGGATAGAGCCTAATAATTTGAAACATCCACCAAAGTTCAGGAAAAGGCATTTGAGGCTTGACACACTTCGGGGATGGATGTGGAGTTCTGTCGTCGTTTGTGAGTCCCCTAGATCGCTATTTATTGTCAAATGGTGCGGATTTCGTGATGATGTGTAGTATACATGGAGTCTATTAGACCTGGACAACTTTATATATAATCTAGATTGCTCTCGTTTTTGCTATACTGAATAATATTGAACCAAACCTCATTTTTGCAATAATTTTAGTAACTGCGAGGACTTTTTCAAATAACATTGCTGATACCTGATATTTTACCTTTATGAACCTTTCTGTTGTAGTAACATTGCAGAAAGATTACGACGTCGGCGAAGTTCGGTTGACCTTACAATGAACGTCTACCCCGGAGATCTACTAGTGCACGACCATCATAGGAAACTTATGAAGCGAAACACCATCGCTGATCTGTATTCACAGAAGAACGGCTCATCCTCAAGCATATCAGACGGTAAGTCCGCGTACACCATTGCTCCCGTAACATGCATTGGCATTTTGTCCACGCAATAGCCTTCCTGCAGTCATTTGTTTAGAATGACCGTCACCAAACTGGTGAGCACGACTACATCTGGGACACTGCGACCATCTACGTTAAATAAATCACCATGACAACATATAAAATACCGTACATATCGCTTACCTTATGTTTGCTGGGTTATATGATATATTTTCTCGTAAATTGGTATTGAACCACCATCGAGGTTTTAAGTATCGCATTGCTATTCCTACGCCATGTTGTGTTTCACATGAAGCAAAATTCTCCTCGCGAAAACGTACAAAAAAAGTTTTATCATGAAAAATATGTTTTTGTTTTGTAATATTCATCGAAACGACACCAAAAGAAAGTATACTAGTTACGCGCTGTTACAAATTTACCTTTCAGGGAGTTATATAAGTTTTACTCGAATGTCGTCTGCTCACCAATCTAATCCACTGCCAGATTTTAAAGGCAAGCCCAGATAAATCTGCCCTCTGTCATTAATAATACTGTGAACGTACTTATTATGCACAACCAAATTCTAGCTCATGACCGAATAATTTTAAAAGAAGAGCGCTATGATGAATCGGTTTACTCACAATATTTACTGTTAAAAGGAATACTAGTACATGTTCATGTAAATACAGAAACTGTTTTTAGTGCAATCATAATTTAGCGGAGTGTTTTTAACCGTGAAAATTGCTAAAATAATATCACCTCTAAAATATGTATGTTTGCAGTAACAAGAATTAACATTTAAATCCTTTTTATAACAATATATTTCCTATTTTAATCTTGAATATCCACTTTTCCAGCGTGAGCCTAATCGTAAAAAATGAAAATATTTATATGCATGAATAATTTTCTCTTCCAATTTTTAGAACACAAAAAAGGGAGGCAGTCGTTTTCTCTTCGTAAATTAGTAAGTATTTGCATCATTATTTGTCACTTACGAGATATGTCGATTGAAATATCTCTTTACTGAGGATGCATTGCCGTCTTGCTGTTTACTACCAAATCAACGCTGACTTTTCCACCGTATTGCTTGTTTACTATTTTGATTTATAGGATTATCGGTATCTGTTAAGTGTAAAGTTACTGAGACAATCAAGTATTGAGAAACACATTTTATATATTATTAGCCTTTTGTATTTTTCGTGCTCCAAAAATAATTGGCCTGTAATTTGTCGCTGAAATTACTGATAACTTTACAAACACTTTATTTAGTGTATTACCCTATCGGTAATGGTTGTGATACAATTGTTAATGGAGAGGCACCATAACAAGTATTCCTTGTCAAGATAAGATCGTAGTATAGGAGATATCCTATGTGCCATATATATAATATCTTAATTAATCATGGTGCTTTATATAAGATACATATTACTTATTTTGAATCATATCATACTAGTTCAAACATTCCAGTGTAAAAATGTCCTTTGGTCATTTTAATAGATTTTTAATTCAAATTATGGTTTTGTTTACGCTTCAGTATTCTTTTTATGCAACAGGATTCATTTCCGTATAAGCTATACATGTACACAGTTAACATCCGCAAGAACGATATTTTTATTTTTATTCTAAGTATTAAAGTAGCATATAAAATATGCATCACATATGCATGCGACAAAAAGTGTCAGGTGAATGTAATTTTTTAATACAGCAGTTAATTTGCAGAATATATTATCTAAATTTGCTATTTATTATACTACAGATGAAAACCAGAAGTAAAGAATCTATTCCACGTTTAGAAGATGTCCTTAGTCAAATGAAACCGTCGGAATTCCGTGATAACCACCTGTCTGCTTACAAGGTAAGACCCACAAAACATATAGATATATTTGTATATAGCTCTATAGCGATATATATATATGCATTTAGCTCTTTAGTGATAGATAGATGTGTATTTAGCTCTATAGCGATAGATAGATGTGTATTTAGCTCTATAGAGATATATAGATGTGTATTTAGCTCTATAGCGATAGATAGATGTGTATTTAGCTCTATAGAGATATATAGATGTGTATTTAGCTCTATAGCGATAGATAGATGTGTGTTTAGCTCTTTAGCGATAGATAGATGTGTATTTAGCTCTATAGAGATATATAGATGTGTATTTAGCTCTATAGCGATAGATAGATGTGTGTTTAGCTCTTTAGCGATAGATAGATGTGTATTAAGCTCTATAGTGTTATACATATATATATCTGTATTAGCTCTATAGTGGTAGATATATCTGTATTTAGCTCCATAGTGATAAATATATAAAAAAAAATCTAGGTGAAATAAACGTTATTCTGCTCTACATAGATACTGTATTTTTATTGTTTTTAATTAAAAAGCAAGCCCGGGCTGCTGATACACCGGAGTTATCCTTTATATGACTTCAATATTGTGTGGAAAGTTTAATTGGCACTCTTACTGTACTGAAGAGAAATTTCAGTGAGCCAGGTTTTGTTATATTTTCGTATATGTAAGACAGTCGGTGTTTTCCCCAAATGGTGCTGTGCATTCATTAAGTTAGAGTGATGTTATGGGGCCGCACCCAGTTATTGCTTTCTCTGTACATAACGAATTTCCTTCCGCTACAGTTCACCTTCAAATGCAGTAGGCAATTGGCACCAGTTATATTGGAGCGTTTGATACATTCTAGAAGTATTGCTTTTCGTTTTGAATTGAAGCAAATTTAAGAAAATGATTCTTTGAATTGACACCTACTTTTCATCTTATTTAATTGTGTGTTTTTCTTTTCAATGTCCACAGAACCTACACTGGTCTGACTTAATAGCAAGCTCTGACAAACAGACAGACGCAGTCAAACTACCGGAAGTAGAAAGGAAACGACGCGAAGCAGTATGGGAACTCTTCAAAAGTGAATGTGTCTTCCTCATAGATCATCTAATGGTTCTAAAACATGTACGTTACTCGCGCTAACTAACCACCCTGTAATCAATCAAGTATTTTCTTGGTATAATGAAAATGACAGAATATGTCCTTCCGCGAATAACATCGTGTCACCATTATCGTTCTTCCTGTAGTTAAAGAAATGTTGACATTTGTATCACGAGCCAATATTTTTCTAGTTCGGATTTACTTTGCCCATAAAATGCCGCAACAGTCTTTAAAGAAAAATGAACTTTTTACCTCCAACAGATAAGAATCACTTCAAATTCAATATAATTGCAGTTTCGGGATCTCCTTATAAAAAATGTCCTTGATCAACAGAAATAGCACAGCTTAAAACCATGGTCCATTTATATCATGTCGTATTGCTGAATTGCATTTCCCGGAACCTTTTTCTCCTCCTAATAATAAACGTGGACTGCTAACACTACATAACACTTAAACCAATCCATTACGCCCACGAGTTGTACGAGTTTCCAAGCTGCGCAAAGGCACTTTAAACACTGATCAATTATTGTCGGTCTTTTAATATTAGTCACCTTCTTAGAAAAATCCCACTTCATCTGAAGGTCATGTATTTAACTGTTATATTGTAAATAAATTACGTCATCAATTACGTTTCATCGTATCAATCAATGGAAAGTCGTCATCGGATCGGTTGGTTAATAACGCCTGATTTTTAGTAGGTCAAATTTAACCTGCCTGTTAATTCACCATATAAAAGTAGGTCAAATTTATCCTGCCTGTTAATTCACAATATAAAAGTAGGTCAAATTTAACCTGCCTGTTAATTCACAATATAAAAGTAGGTCAAATTTAACCTGCCTGTTAATTCACAGTATAAAAGTAGGTCAAATTTAACCTACCTGTTAATTCCCATTCTAAAAGTAGGTCAAATTTAACCTGCCTGTTAATTTCTTTGGGAAAGGGTAAATGCCTTAATTTACCATGTTATATCACCTTTACAGTGCTTTATGGAGCCCCTTAAAAAGGTCCAGGTGGAGGGTCATGTCATGTTTGCCGAGCCACAGGACATTTTTGGTAATCTGGACGAGCTATGTTATGTAAGTATCAGATATATAAGACGAATGTGTCAGGCGAATACAGCAAATGTTATGTAAGTATCAGATATAAATGACGGAGGTGTCAGGGGAATACAACAAATGTTATGTAAGTATCAGATATATAAGACGAATGTGTCAGGCGAATACAGCAAACGTTATGAGTCCAATCTTGTACTTATACAATGACAATATCTATGTTGAATGCATCATAAACTGTCCCAACTAGGTTGCATATTCATTCGCTCTTTAGTAAAGCACTTCCAGATTTGGGTTTTTTTTAGAGAAAGATATTTTGATAAGTATGGACTGTACCTACAGAACAATGATCTAAAATATTTTGATAAGTATCGACTATACCTATAGAACAATGACCTAAGATATTTTGATAAGTATCGACGGTATCTACAGAACAATAATCTGAGATATTTTGATAAGTATCGACTCTACCTACAGAACAATTATCTAAGCTATGTTGATAAGTATCGCCTGTACCTACAGAACAATGATCTGAGATATTTTGATAAGTATCGCCTGTACCTACAGAACAATTATTTGAGATATTTTGATAAGTATCGCCTGTACCTACAGAACAATGATCTGAGATATTTTGATAAGTATCGCCTGCACCTACAGAACAATTATCTAAGCTATTTTGATAAGTATCGCCTGTACCTACAGAACAATGATCTGAGATATTTTGATAAGTATCGCCTGTACCTACAGAACAATGATCTGAGATATTTTGATAAGTATCGCCTGTACCTACAGAACAATTATCTAAGATATTTTGATTAGTATCGCCTGTACCTACAGAACAATGATCTGAGATATTTTGATAAGTATCGCCTGCACCTACAGAACAATTATCTAAGCTATTTTGATAAGTATCGCCTGTACCTACAGAACAATGATCTGAGATATTTTGATAAGTATCGCCTGTACCTACAGGACAATGATCTGAGATATTTTGATTAGTATCGCCTGTACCTACAGAACAATGATCTGAGATATTTTGATAAGTATCGCCTGTACCTACAGAACAATTATCTAAGCTATTTTGATAAGTATCGCCTGTACCTACAGACCAACAAAACCTCTATAACAATGTTTATTTTGCAGGTGAGCTACACGTTTTGTAAAGACTTTATATCTGCCTTACTAAAGGACATGAGCTCAACTGAATTCGGCAGTACAAGTGTCTTAATCAGAGCCTTCGAACGGGTAAGTAGTTATGAAGAGCCGACCATAGTACAATCAGTACCAAACAGTATATTAATACCGAACAAGTATGAACGCGCGGGCGAGTGAGCAGTAGAATATGGTCGAGCAATAGTGAAAGTTCACTTATGACTGCGTCAGTGGTAATTAACGGGTGCAATATCGTGACCAGGTCAGTGGTAATTAACGGGTGCAATATCGTGACCGGTTCAGTGGTAACTAACGGGTGCAATATCGTGACCGGTTCATTGGTAATTAGCGGTTGTAATATCGAGACCTGGTCAGTGGTAATTAACGATTGTAATATCCTGACCGGGTCAGTGGTAATTAATGGTTGTAATATCGTGACCATGTCAGTGGTAATTAACGGTTGTAATATCGTGACCGGGTCAGTGTAATTAAAGGTTGTAATGTCGTGACAGTATCAGTGGTAATTAACGGTTGTAATATCGTGACCGGGTCAGTGGTAGTTAACGGTTGTGATATCGTGACAAGGTCAGTGTAATTAACGGGTATAATGTCGTGACCGGGTCAGTGATAATTAACGGATGTAATATCGTGACAGGTTCAGTGTTAATTAAAGGATTTACTATCGTGACCGGGTCAGGGGTAATTAACGGATTTAATATCGTGACCGGGTCAGTGGTAATTAACGGATGTAGGATCGTGACCAGGTCAGTGGTAATTAAAGGATTTAATATCGTGACAGGGCCAGTGTTAATTAACGGATGTAATATCGTGACCAGGTCAGTGGTAATTAAAGGATTTAATATCGTGACAGGGTCAGTGTTAATTAACGGATGTAATATCGTGACAGGGTCAGTGTCAATTAAAGGATTTACTATCGTGACCGGGTCAGGGGTAATTAACGGATTTAATATCGTGACCGGGTCAGTGGTAATTAACGAGTGTAAGATCGTGACCAGGTTAGTGGTAATTAAAGGATTTAATATCGGGACAGGGTCAGTGTTTATTAACGGATGTAATATCGTGACAGGGTCAGTGTTAATTAACGGATGTAATATCGTGACCAGGTCAGTGGTAATTAACGGGTGTAAATGTCGTGACAGGGTCAGTGTTAATTAACGGATGTAATATCGTGACCAGGTCAGTGGTAATTAACGGTTGTGATATCATGACCAGGTCAGTGGTAATTAACGGGTGCAATATCGTGACCGGGTCAGTGACAGTGAACAGGTGTAATATCTTGACCGAGTCATCGTTACCGTGTTAGTGCTAGTCGACGGGTCAGAACGACAGAACGACGTACTATTTTGAAAGCGTGCATAATAAATGTGTGTTTCTTAATGATATGTCTAAAGAAATGTATTTCTGGTCTCAAAATTAATACTGTCCATATGCACTATCTTAAGCCAACAGTATCGGTTCTTTGAAAGACTGAATGCTTGTAACGTTTTGACGTGTATTGTTTACAGTTCACAACTCACTCGAGGGACGGAGGGGTGTACCACACGTACTGTCTGAACTATGTTAATGCCTTGACTTACCTGGAACAGCTCAGAAGACACGAAGATTTCACAGAATTCGAAAAGGTATGTTTTTCGTTCACGAATGGTAAGTCACGGTGGTCTATTTGTAGGACACCGGCAGGGCTCATGATCGAAGGGTTGCGAGTTCGAGCCCCGATCACGGCAATTGTGTTGTTTCCTTGAGCAAGATAATTTACTCCGCTTGTTCCAGTCTACTCAACTGTAAATGAGTTTGTGGTCGGGGAGTGCCATAAGAATTGTAGAATGCTATCTGTGAACGCCGAAATGGCAGCACCGGTTGTATGATCCAACGGGAGTTGATAACAATATAGACTAGTTTCTAATGCCCTTAAGCCATGGATAATAATTTGTGAACCGCTTTGAGACGATTTATTGGTTGTGATAAAGCGGTATTATAAAAACCTCGTTTTATTATTATTAAATCAAGAAATGGTTTTTTTAATTTTAACGAAGATAACGTAAGATCTTATATTCTCTCTTATTATTATTGTTGAAATCCTTTATAGTATAACATTTTTAAGAGTCATAGTCATTATTTGTTTTGTTGCCAAACGCTGGTTTGTGTTTGTGACTTCCCCCCTCTTTTTAACTATTATCTGTTCATGTTCACTTTGACATCCGATTTTATTCCCTTCGGTTGGCAATATAATTTAACAATGACGTTTGCTCAAGGAAATCGATATGCAATAAACTCCTACTAGATATCCTAATTTAGTACTAATGTCTTGACCTGAATTGTATTATATAGCACGTTAATACTACTGTATTATATTTAGACACAAAAGCAGGGGTTTAACCTTTCTCACAAAGATCACATTCCGACATTAACACAAATGTCTTCTGATCTCTTATTGACGACTATGGAAGTCCATCTCCATTGTACATTGTAATCAAAATGAAGTTGTATATGTTTACGAGTTAGGTGTGTTTACGAGTTAGACCGACTGTGTCAGTGGGACAAGGTAATGATTGTACCGCGTACATCCAGCTCCCCGTAAACTGTACTGTGATATTGAGTAAGGGTCATTAAAATCACAGATTATACCCTTTATCAGTATTAATGTCAGAATGTCACACTTTAAAGGAGTGTTGGTAACATTCAGAAATGGTAATTTGGACGTTTAGGATCTTGTATACGAAATAATAATGTTCTGTTATTAGAGACTAAAGTATGCTGCATTCAAGCCAAAGTCTTAGTTTGCGGTCGAAAAGGAAAGTTTAATTGTCCATAACTTTGTTGTCACTGAATAGTATACTTGAACGAGTGTATATGTAAGAAAGAAAGTATTCTTACGAATAAAAGAAAATAGATTCTAAAACGATATTGCCTACACCAGCTGTAAACAGATGTAGCCCCTTTTCAAATGGTAGGATGAAATGCCCTGTTCTTGGAGTATTAACCCATCATCAGTTTGGTAATTTGATCAGTTGTAACATGAGCTACATTACAGTTGTTATATAAACTATTTTGGGACATTGGTAATTGTTACATTTGTAATTTACTTGTAAATAAATGTTGTTAAATTTTTAAATTCTTACATGGCGGGTGTCATCGATGAAGCAGAAGACGCTTACTCCTCCGGAACACTTGGTCTTATTCTCTTGTGCTTTTACGAGAGTCTCCATGTAAATCTTTCCTTTGTTCCTATTTTGCCCCTTGTTTAATCGATTTTTAGTTCGGATTATGGTTTTGTTGACGCTTTGGTATTCTCTGATTTTTTTTACATAAAAGGCACGTTTTCAGTCATCACATCTGATATACACTTGACATCGATACAGCATTATTTGGAGCTAAAGATTCCCCCCTGATATATTGTGATGTTTCTGTCATTTATATGAAAATAGTCACTGTAATTAGGAATTTACATCTATACAGAAAATCAAATATATATCAAACAAATTTACATCAATTGCAACAGATCGCCATTAAATCTACTCTTGAACGGATACAAAGCTGAACGTATTAATTGTTGGGGCCTTTACTATTCTGTTGTTTAAGGGCATTAATCTTGACAATGTTTTGGGGTTTGGTTCGTTTAATATCCTTAATCATTACTTGTGCAAAATATTTTTAGTTTTACATTCTTAGTTTTCCTTGTACATGTATTAACCCTTGTTTTGTTAATATTTTACGGATTTATAACAAACAATTTAGTAGAGTTATAGTACAAGAGGGATAACTCTCATGTAGTCAATAAATGTTATACATTGATTTCACTTTATATATAATTATGGTCATGTTACACCTGATATACAATGTAACAATTTTGTTGTTGTCATTGTTTAAAACAATCATGTGACGTCATCCATTGTGTACACTTGATTCTTTGGTCGATTTCAAGGAAAAAAGAGATGTGTTGGTATTGAGAAAAAAAATTGAACTTGGCCTCGACTTGAATGCTTTCTCTGACATATTCAACAAAAACAAGTGATTAATAAAATCCTGAAGGAAACTGTTTTGCGACGCTAACGAAGATTTTCGAGTACCCTTTAATCATTTACATGCACTTGGTACTTTTAAGTGCATCATGAAACGGACAAAAGATGTTCGTACGACGTCCGGGTAACCATAAATTGATGGGATTCAGAACTATGGGCAATTTTTATGGTCGCAATTTTTATCACGTTGAGCAATATTCCGTATCTTTATATGATTTGAAGATGGACGTTTTTGAGTTTGCTTATTAGTGTGCTAACTTGTTGTGATTGACAATGATGACTCGGTTCTCATTTTGAGGACTTGATGTTTACTTGGATGTGACCAAGATCTACATATATGGTGTCGTTTATGAAGAGGAAGGCGCTAAATACTCCTCCAGAACACCTTGTTTTATTCTCTTGTACTTTTACAAGGGTCTCCATGAGGATATTTCCTTTTTTCGTATTTTACCCCTAGTTTAATCGATTTTGAGAACGGAATTTGGGTTTGTTGACACTTCGGTATTCTCTAAAGCAATATTACGTTATAGATATAAAACGGCACAAAGAACTTAGAAAAAAAATAATTGTAGTGATATAGGATTTGTTATTAATACATTTTGTTACGGTCAGAAATAGACAAGTTTAAAGAACAACAAAATAACAAAGACTTTTAAAATTTAACAATATTTATTGACAAGTAAGTTACAAATAAGAAATCAAATGTAATTACCAATGTCCCTTAATAGTTTATATAACAACTGTAATCACAATGCCTCCATGATAGAAAATAGTCATGTCCAATGTACATGTAATATCCCGCGAGACATCCCGCCCCGATAAGTCGATGTAGTTCAAATCTGTATAAGGCAGAGTAAACGTGTACAAGAATCTATATATAAGCAGTGTTTTCCCCCGAAAGCACAGGTCCAGCTTATATATATTTTCAAGTATCTAGACTGTTCTTGTAGAATATTCAGAATGGTTTTTTTTTTGTAGAAACAGCCAGAATATTTCAGATGCAACATGACACAAATGTACACGGAACAGCTTCTAGCCATATATGTAGATACTGACACTTTCCAGAATATCTATTGATACTTGTTTATACAAATGATTTACTACGATTTTAATTGTTTCAGTGGTGTACTCAAGATCCACGATGTAACCGTCTACAGTTGACTGACCTGTTAGTGGCACCCATGCAACACTGCACCAAATTCCCCTTATTGCTCAACAATATTAAAAAGTATACCGATAACAGCGCCGAGAGGAAGCTGCTCGCTGAGCTCATAGACAAAGTGGGCGTATCCCTACGTAAGTACCTGCTCAGTGAAATCATAAACAAAATGGACATGCCTCTACCTAATTACCTGCTCAGTGAGCACTTAGACAAAGTGGGCGTTTCTCTACGTTAGAACCTGCTTAGCGAACTCACGAACAAAGTGGGCATGCCTCTACGTAAGTACCTGTTCAGTGAACTCGTAGACAAAGTGAGGTGTGTCTACTTTGGTACCTGCTTAATGTGCTGTAAGACCAAGAGGGCATATCTCTACGTTGGTACCTGGTCCGTGACTTCATAGACAAAGTGAGCGTGTCTCTACGTTGGTACCTGCTCAGTGAGCCAATTTTCAAATAGACTTGATCTTAAGTGATTAGATTTTTGTTTAAAATCTAGGCATAATCACCCCTATGTAATATTAGTAAAACCTACCATGCAATACCCTAGATCAGTTCATTATGATCTATGATGGTAAAAGGGTCCATACCCATTGATTTCACAATAAGCGTTTGTTGGTTACATGTATCAGGACCTTCCAACTAATTATGTCTAGTCTTTTACCATTCAAAAACTCACCAACGAGAGCTAGATAAACACAGTTACCATCAAGCACACATTTCCTGATTTCCTGTTTTCTTAACAGCGCTGGAACATTATATCCATAAAACGATGTTCCAATTTGGGACACAATTTCAATTAAACCTGGAAGTTGAATTTGATCAAAGCCGTCGTAAAGCAGTGCTACTTGACGTCGTGATGGACGAATGCCCTATCATCTAGGGCATTGGTGGCATTCGATTAACCCACCTGTGGTTAACCAAAAATGTTTACCAATTCCTGTGAGGGTTATCCAATGATTGATGTCACCTTTTAGTGGTAGTTTGAGAAATGTTGCTATCATGCAGTGATATTTTCCTACGTTCTTTTTCTTGAACAGTTATCATTAACAATCTCGACGATGTTTATTATATGGCAATGTATCAAATTGTTACCTACTGTATTCAACGGGTCGCTTAAATTATTGACGTCGTCTGGAAAATCATCCCAGACAATATCGTAAAGATATAGCAAAGAATCGCCATGAAAAGAATGTCATTACTTTTTATACTCCTAAAACCAACGGAGCTTTGAACAGCTGCAGACGATAAGCTAGGCTAATAAACCTTGTTTTATTGTTGCAGAAAAAATGGAGGACAAGATGAAGTGGGCAAAGAATTACGAACGTCTCCAGGAAATCCAAGGCCAGCTGGTGTGGCCGTCGGTAGCAGACATTGACCCTCGGGCGTTCGTGCCAGACGTGAGTAGAGTATGATGACAAACCATTAATTAACCCTTCAGAGTTTTATCACCAGCAATAGAACTTGATTGAAGACTGGCTGATCTGCCTTAGTAACAGAGGATGTTTATGATGTAATAGGACTCATTCGATGTTGATGAGGCTGGGCTGATTTTCTTATTTCTATAGGCTTTTTATAGTGAATACAGTTGACTGTAGCGGATGATTTTGAAGGTATACCCCTGCATCGTTGAAAAATGTGTAAACGAGATATTTCTTGTCTTTCAACAAACAATAGACTATTGACTTTATGATAGCACAGACGAAACTTTAATCCGTATCCAATTAAAAGTATGATTATTACTTTCCGTGAAATAAATATGTATCACTGTACGCGTTTTATGGAATCTTACTCGTTTGTAGTGAATTTATGTGTTCCATCAGGTTAAATGTAGTTTTAGAAATGCAATTCAATGTCTTTTCAAAAGTGTTCTGACACAGAAACTTTAATGGCAGTGTGTTTTGTATCACAAACGGTCGAATTCATGCAGACTGACGTAGGATTAACAAAGAAAAACAACTGTATGAAACAAGTTATTTCAACATTTTTTCTTATCCAGGAAAGTACTTCTGTGTGGGGTAGGGGGATATATGGGAGAACAGTAGAGTTACTAGGAAAATGACTATAATAATTATAAAATTCACGTTATTATTTTTCTAATATTTTTGTTTTTTTCCTTCCAGTTTCTTAAAACTGCCTTAACGAAACAACCGTGTGAGCGGATGATATGTAGTCCCAAACGTCAACTTATACACGAGGGATATCTGACGCTTGTAGGTAAGTATTAGCTAGCATGTCACTTATTCACGAGGGATATCTGACGCTTGTACGTAAGTATTACCTAGCATATGTCACTTATTCACGATGGATATCGGACGCTTGTAGGTACGTATTAGCTAGCATGTCACTTATTCACGAGGGATATCGGACGCTTGTAGGTACGTATTAGCTAGCATGTCACTTATTCACGAGGGATATCGGACGCTTGTAGGTACGTATTAGCTAGTATGTCACTTATTCACGAGGGATATCGGACGCTTGTAGGTACGTATTAGCTAGCATGTAACTTATTCACGAGGGATATCGGACGCTTGTAGGTAAGTATTAGCTAGCATGTAACTTATTCACGAGGGATATCTGACGCTTTTAGGTAAGTATTAGCTAGCATGTAACTTATTCACGAGGGATATCGGACGCTTGTAGGTACGTATTAGCTAGTATGTCACTTATACACGAGGGATATCGGACGCTTGTAGGTACGTATTAGCTAGCATGTCACTTATTCACGAGGGATATCGGACGTTTGTAGGTACGTATTAGCTAGCATGTAACTTATTCACGAGGAATATCTGACGCTTGTAGGTACGTATTAGCTAGCATGTCACTTATTCACAAGGAATATCGGACACTTGTAGGTACATATTAGCTAGCATGATATGTAGTCCTAAATGTTAAGTTATACACAATGGATATCTGAGGCTTGTAGGTTATTAGTACATGTAATAGAACGACAGACAATCTTGGTTTTGATTGTAGTTCGAGTAAAAACCTCACTCCCTTTTCATTCGTAAAAAGATAACCTGGTCCAGTTTTTATTGTCATATTCCTCATTATTAAATCCACAATAACGGTAAACATAGATTTCTCTGGTTGCTATTGGAACATATTGATTAATTCATTTCAGCGAATTCGAATGACATTGACCAGTGATGGCAAGTTTTGGCATCACAAAACAGAAAAAATGTCCGAACTGGCTAGCCATTCGCCACTTTAAGAGTCTCTTAGGATCTATAACAAAAATACATATTTCAAATCTGGCCGTATTCTCAAACAAAACGCAGAACGGTCTCTGGTATTGTAATGAACTATGCGATCAATATGACTAGACTCAAATGCGGCACTGAGGGACGATAATTCGTTCTTTGGGTATGATGTATGGTAGGCTACCCAAATGTTATGGTACCACAAAAACAGCTGTGAATGGTCACGTTATATAGAACTTTCCATCTGGAACACTATAGCTCTTCTCCAAAATGCAAGTATTTCTTTCATCACGATTATACCTTAACAGTTGATAAATCAGTGAGCACGTGAGTTAAGTATTTAACCAATTCCTACGGTCTTATCCAAAACTGACATGATATTTTGCTACTGAAAAAAAAAAAGTAAAATATTTGAAACTTTCCAATCTTGTGACGTTTATATGGATGTGATTTGTTGAGTCGAGTTGTCTTCTTAAAGTGTAACATAATTATTATCTGTATTTTTGTAGAGTCCGCCAAAACTTCTGACGTGTATGTATTCCTGTTTGATGACATCCTCCTCATCACGAGAACAAAGAAACCACAGCGGAAGGTAGGAACACTGTTTATCTTTGTTGTGTTTCCAGCGTTAGATTGTAGGAACACTGTTTATCTTTGATGTGTTTTCAGCGTTAGATTGTAGGAACACTGTTTATCTTTGATGTGTTTTCAGCGTTAGATTGTAGGAACATTGTTTATCTTTAATGTGTTTTCAGCGTTAGATTGTAGGAACACTGTTTATCTTTGATGTGTTTTCAGCGTTAGATTGTAGGAACACTGTTTATCTTTGATGTGTTTTCAGCATTAGATTGTAGGAACACTGTTTATCTTTGATGTGTTTTCAGCGTTTGAAAGCAGGGCTGATATATGTTCCCCTTTATACTTTTTTGTGATGGATTTTGCTTCATCCACCCTAAAGTTGTTTTAGCTTGTTGCGGATTGAGTTAAATTGTTTCCTGTTCGCAATATATATCAAATACTTATTGTATCGTACACTATCTGGGTCATGTTATCAGTGAAGAAAATGGGTGTCACGTCTTATGGTGACTGTGAAGAGTTGATTAAAGGCAAACTCATATTAGAGAATGCCAGTGATAAGTTAAAAAATAATAACACCAGATTCGTAAGCGAATTAAATATTAGCAGAAATATTTCACCAGCGATTTCAGAAGCCTGATATATAACGAATAGACCATAAGTCCCTTAAACTAAACATAAGAAAAGAAGTTCATATATTTTGCCTGCCTTTTGAGTCCCTCGTAAAATATGGTGGACAATTTGTGTTCCGAGTAATGTCAGTAGTAATTGAGATAGCGTCACCAAATCCTTATGCACATTACGTTAAAGAGTAGTTGTTTTACCTCAAACATAAGCAAGGGTTTATGAAGTTCTTCCATCTATTTTGATGTGTCTCCGAATTCTGCTATTCGTATCGAGTCTGCGATCCGATTGCGTCATTCTGTGATTTTGTGATACACAAACATTATATAACTGGTACATCAGATTGTTATTGGTATTTCAGAAACATTCCATAGACAGCGTCCATATTCGGCTTCAGCAGTCCGGCCAGTCGGAGAAGATTGTCCACACGGTATATAGACAGCCCGTGGCCTTGGACAGACTCAGTGTCCACGATATCACCCCATCTGACGCAACAGGTAATTAGGTCTGATGAGTAACTGTGCTTATAATTTCGATGTTTTGTATTTGTTTAATGTAGAAACAGGCAACAATAAAGTTGACACGCAATGATAACGTAATAATGTACCGATATTAAATGCCACAATGTCGGTACAGCTTTATGGTTATCTCTCAAGGTTATTTTCTGGCGTGAAATAGCATCATACGATGTGACGTCACTTTGCCAATTAATGTCACATTTGCATAATGCGATTGTGTTACATTGATTTTCTTTTTTTATTGAAGATGATGATAATAACTCTGTTGGATATAACTTGTTAACAAATATCACTGTTTGAATATCTTAATTAACGTTAGTTTACATGCTGATCTCGCTGAGATCTCATGGAGATCTCGCTGTCCATCAGAGCTAATAGAAACTGTAAAATATTCATGTCATATGTTGATTTGTTAAAATTTGTAAATGGGAAAATATTTAACAATTAACAATGTCGGTGTATTTAACTTGATGCAACTTTGTCTTCTTTGATTTCAGCTAATGGTCTAAAGCATGCCTTTGTCCTAGTCCAGATCAGTCGGTACCAACAGATCATTGGCGTGTTTACGTTACAGGCTGTTACAGACTCTCACAAGGTAATGAAAGTGTATATTCCATCACTCTCATAGACTCTCACAAGGTAATTATAGTGTATATTCCACCACTCTCATAGACTATCACAAGGTAATTATAGTGTATATTCCACCACTCATAGACTCTCACAAGGTAATTATATTGTATATTCCACCACTCATAGACTCTCACAAGGTAATTATATTGCATATTCCACCACTCTCATAGACTCTCACAAGGTAATTATAGTGTATATTCCACCACTCTCATAGACTCTCACAAGGTAATTATAGTGTATATTCCACCACTCTCGTAGACTCTCACAAGGTAATTATAGTGTATATTCCACCACTCTCGTAGACTCTCACAAGGTAATTATAGTGTATATTCCACCACTCTCATAACTCTCACAAGGTAATTATATTGTATATTCCAACACTCTCGTAGACTCTCACAAGGTAATTATAGTGTATATTCCACTACTCTCGTAGACTCTCACAAGGTAATTATAGTGTATATTCCACCACTCTCATAACTCTCACAAGGTAATTATAGTGTATATTCCACCACTCATAGACTCTCACAAGGTAAAAATAGTGACTATTCCACCACTCTCGTAGACTCTCACAAGGTAATTATAGTGTATATTCCACCACTCTCATAGACTATCACAAGGTCATTATAGTGTATATTCCACCACTCTCATACACTATCACAAGGTAATTATAGTGTATATTCTACCACTCTCACAAGTTAATTATAGTGTATAATCCTCCACTCTCATAGACTCTCACAAGGTAATTATAGTGTATATTCCACCACTCTCACAAGGTAATTATAGTGTATATTCCACCACTCTAACAAGGTAATTATAGTGTATATTCCACCACTCTCATAACTCTCACAAGGTAATTATATTGTATATTCCAACACTCTCGTAGACTCTCACAAGGTAATTATAGTGTATATTCCACTACTCTCGTAGACTCTCACAAGGTAATTATAGTGTATATTCCACCACTCTCATAACTCTCACAAGGTCATTATAGTGTATATTCTACCACTCTCATAGCCTCTCACCAGGTCATTATAGTGTATATTCCACCACTCATAGACTCTCACAAGGTAATTATATTGTATATTCCACCACTCATAGACTCTCACAAGGTAATTATAGTGTATATTCCACCACTCTCATAGACTCTCACAAGGTAATTATAGTGTATATTCCACCACTCTCATAGACTCTCACAAGGTAATTATAGTGTATATTCCACCACTCTCATAGACTCTCACAAGGTAATTATATTGTATATTCCACCACTCATAGATTATCACAAGGTAATTATAGTGTATATTCCACCACTCTCACAAGGTAATTATAGTGTATATTCCACCACTCTCATAAGGTAATTATAGTGTATATTCCACCACTCTCATAGACTCTCACAAGGTAATTATAGTGTATATTCCACCACTCTCATAAGGTAATTATAGTGTATATTCCACCAATCTCATAGACTTTCACAAGGTAATTATAGTGTATATTCCACCACTCTCATAGACTCTCACAAGGTAATTATAGTGTATATTCCACCACTCTCATAGACTCTCACAAGGTAATTATAGTGTATATTCCACCACTCTCACAAGGTAATTATAGTGTATATTCCACCACTCTCATAACTCTCACAAGGTAATTATAGTGTATATTCCACCACTCATAGACTCTCACAAGGTAATTATATTGTATATTCCACCACTCTCATAGACTATCACAAGGTAATTATAGTGTATATTCCACCACTCATAGACTCTCACAAGGTAATTATAGTGTATATTCCACCACTCATAGACTCTCACAAGGTAATTATAGTGTATATTCCACTACTCTCATAGACTCTCACAAGGTAATTATAGTGTATATTCCACTACTCTCATAGACTCTCACGAGGTAATTATAGTGTATATTCCACTACTCTCATAGACTCTCACGAGGTAATTATAGTGTATATTCCACTACTCTCGTAGACTCTCACAAGGTAATTATAGTGTATATTCCACTACTCTCATAGACTCTCACGAGGTAATTATAGTGTATATTCCACCACTCTCGTAGACTCTCACAAGGTAATTATAGTGTATATTCCACCACTCATAGACTCTCACAAGGTAATTATAGTGTATATTCCACCACTCTCATAGACTCTCACAAGGTAATTATAGTGTGTATTTCAACACTCTCATAGACTCTCACAAGGTAAATATAGTGTATATTCCACCACTCATAGACTCTCACAAGGTAAATATAGTGTATATTCCACCACTCTCATAGACTCTCACAAGGTAATTATAGTGTCTATTCCACCACTCTCACAAGGTCATTATAGTGTATATTCCACCACTCTCATAGACTCTCACAAGGTAATTATAGTGTATATTCCACCACTCTCATAGACTCTCACAAGTAAATTATAGTGTATATTCTACCACTCTCATAGACTCTCACAAGGTAATTATAGTGTATATTCTACATGATAAACCATTCTTATAGACTCTCAGAAGTTAATTATAGTGTACATGTATATTTCACCACACGAGATTTTACATAAAAGACGCCTTTAATATAAAGCTACTATATAAATTTACCTATTTTTAAGCGTATTGAATATTTATATTAAAATTATATTGAATCTTATAAAACACAACATATTAATCAATCTTTTGTTTTTCATTTAAACAGTTAAATTTTTGCTAATAAATGTTGTATATGGCTACTCGAAAATAATAGATCCATCCTTATTGTGACCTTTAAAATACTGATGAATTATACTGGTTGTTGAGATACTGATACAAAATATTTTACCTTACAGGCCATTTGGGTAGATAAGCTGTCACAAGCCAGAGAGAAGTTTAATTCCGTGCCGGATATTTTGGCAAATCAGTTATCACCAGGAGAGGAAGGTGGAGCAAAAGATGGACTTATATCCTCGGACATTGTAAGGGCAACCAAACAAAACCGTCGGGCGCCGTCCCTCAGAAACCCTCACGGGAAGTCTTTGTCTATGGACGCCGTGTACCTGTGACTTTTATGGATGGAATTTCTGTTTAATATGATAACTAGGAAAGTATTGAGGACAAATGTTATCTTGAATCCGTTATATACGATTTGTGATCTGTGAATTCTTCAAGCGACAAAACTTATGAAGAAGTTAAAAGTGATGGGAGAAAGAGGTTACTTTGGCGAAGTTGTGATATTGACTTGTTTGTTGAACATCTTTCAGATTATGTGATAACTAGACAGCATGTTTGGCAACTGGTTTAATTGTCAGTTACTCCTCAAGACAGTCGGAAATGTAATATTCACTTAGTTCCACTAAAAGTGAAAGTGAATTGTTGTGCTGCATTTTGCGTAAAATCGCTAATTCAAACACTCGCAGTGAAAGATATTAGGTAATTAGCAAAAGTGTATTTACATTACAAAGGTTTCATACACAAGTCTTATTGAAAAAAAATAGTTTAGGAAAACAAAATTTCATTGAATGAAGTTGCTCTTATCGAAAATAGGAAACTAAAGCCAGATAATCGACAAACTGTTGCATAATGTATGGCTGTTCATGTTTGTAAGATTATATTTCACGGAGAAATGTCAAAACAACGTCGATTCCCGAATAGCTTGGAAGACCGTGCAATGTTAGTTGGAACAAGTGAACCATATTCAAATGTACATGACTATGGAAAATATTCCAGATTCGACAATCTAACCAACAACATTTTTTGTTACATCGTCGGAGATCTCAATCTGTGCTGTGGTTACTATATATAAACTGTTTTCGGATCAGTCAGTAACTAAAAAATACAGTAATGGAGATTGGGTTTAGGTGATGGCTACTACGTTGGAAATATCAAGTATTATTAAAACGTTGATACCGCGCTAAGTATTGTCGCATTTATACGGAATTTACTACTGTTTTATTGTTAAAATAGCGTTTTTGCCGGAGATACAATTTCGCTTTAATTTGCGAAAAGACTGATTTTGCAAATTAATGTTTCCAGTGAATGTTTTTTTCCAGAGAGAACTTCTGTCAATATCAAAACAGCATCAATCTCTAGTTCAAGCGGTTATTACAAGAACACACAAAAATTACGTAGAACAAACAATTGTTCGCGGTAAGTTAAATCTGAGGATTCATTCTACCGACAAAATCTTAAGCTGTCCCATAAAATATAACTTCGATCTCAAAATGAGTCTACTTAAATCAAAAGTGCTATTTAAGTCACATATGTCCTTAAGTGGCCTACATTATAACAAGAATGTAACTGGCTGGTACAGTTATAACTTATATATGTAAATATATATATTTATGGATACTTTTCTTGTTATATTTTTGTAGGCTTTCATTATGAAGCTGCTGTGTTGGGTGTGATAGTGTATATTGGCAGTGTTGTGATATTTTTGGAGTGACCTGATTAAGCTAACAATGCAAGTTAAAAGTTTTCAAAGGAGAATTTTAAACAAAATAATAACTGAAGTTCTAGTTTTTTTTTCTGGTTCCTTTGTAATGCTTAAATCAAAAAGATAGTCACCGGGATATCACTTAACGAAAATGAAAAAAATATTTTTTTCAAAGAGGTGCAGTTTAATTCATTTTTTCGTCATACTGTATCTATTACTAAATTCAAATTTGCAGCACATGTGTGTGTTACGTCATCTTTAATGATAGTAAGTGGCAAACTCTGCTGATGGATTTAGTAGTCCCCGAGGTTTGCTGAGGCCTCCATGGCCAAAGTAAATCTCATTTGAGTTGTGGCATGGTACATAATATACACATTTTCGTAGTACACGATTTGAAATTATAAAGAACTAGTTTAATTTTACTTCTAAATTCATAAATTAAAGGGGTGTTATGCACCTGACTCTTCTGCTTCTACATTAGTTTAGAAATTTTGGATTACCACCTTTTGGCCCCTAGCATCACTGAAGAGTCCTAGGAAGACGAAACGGCTGTATGGTGCAGTTTAATTAATTTTTCGTCATACTGTATCTATTACTAAATTTAAAAGGTGCAGCACATGTGTGTTACGTCACCTTTGAAAGCGCTTTTTTGGAAGATTTTTTTTCAATGTTGATTGAAAGGTTTTTTACTTGCATTGTCGGCTTTAATTTTGTTTCACATTTCCTGTTACTCTACGTGATACGTTAATGTCTATTTAAATATTCATCAAAATATTAATATACAATCATTGGAAATCCTTTATACATCTAATTATATATTCACAACAGATGATTTCAGCTATTATGTGATTAATAAAACTTGTTAAATTATATCCGGTCTTTGTGGTCAATACATTGTATTTCGGGCTCTTTTTGCAAATAATGCTACATCAATATTTCAATTGTGACGACAAAAATAGACAATCTAATATCAAACGTCATAACCAAATGCGATATTATTCAGATAATGACTGTTGTTAGGTTATATGAATATTCATGAACTCTTGAAGGTGAAATTTTCCAAGAACGGAGGCCAAGAAATATCACCTTTGATGGTATACAAATCCTCGTATTCCCCTGAAAACATGTAAATGATTGTTTTGCAATGACATTTTAATAAAGTATCACGTAAATCTAGATACCGAACAACACTAGACCGACTAAAAAATGTAAACACCTTGTGAAAGAAGCAGGGACGTTGTAATTAAGAAGAGAAAATTAATTATCGGAACTTTTAAATCGTCATGTTCATAGCACTAAATTGTCCATGTTGGTTTCATTTTAAGTTAAGATTCATTACAGCGGCTTGGACATACTTCCAAGAACATTTCCCATAAGACGGATTTGTTTACATTATCGTATACTGTTTTCACTTCAGTGAGTCAACGCCAATCTGCACTTCTGAAATATAAAATTGCAGCACCGTTTATGTATGGTTATATTCACCTCGGAGAAGCCGGACTGGGTCCAATATTGTTTTGTACGCATCTCGCATCCACGAATTCTCTCTGTATCGGTGAAACATCGCAATGTATTAAGACCTCTGAGAGGTGTTTTGTCTAGTTAGCGTGTAGGAGAAATTAGTCATATAATAATTAAAGTGTTAAAGTGCTTCAATATGAAATATCTTATTTTGTATATCGTATATGCAAGTAGGCATCGGTCCAGACGCATTAGACGGTACACAGTTTGTTTTTACGAGAAACATATTTAAATTATGTTTGATATATAATTATATGTTCCCATTCCTTTATGAACTACCGTCAAATTTAATGTAAAATATACATCAGCTGCTTTCTCTATCTAGTTTTCACCAACAAAACATACTGGAAGTAAAGCACGGGTGAAGGTTATTCTATTAATGTCGTTATATATTCGAGACAGTTTGAAATTATACAAATAAAGATTTAAAAAATAGAGCTTACCGAACCACCAACAAAACGATAATCTGAACTAAAACTTGATTAAACAAGGGGGGGGGTGAAAAATATTAACAATAAATCGACTGCTCGCTTCAGGTATCCCCGGACACCTGTGTAATACGACTTGAGGCATCGTCGTAGTGAGGTTTATGAGTTTAACATCAAACGACCATGCAAATGTTAAATTTATATGTATGGTTTAGTTATAAGTTACAAACGTTATTATATTAGTTAATTTCTAATTTTCATAATTTTACTCAATTTTACATTTCTACAAGTTTGCAAACTGTTGAAATTGTCTCCGAATGGGATTACTATGGAAAGTTGATTTCAGGAAACAGCTTTTAATTTTTTTCTCTTACTGTAACCCTGAAATGCACGGTTTAATTTAATCAAAAGCTCTTCATTTGTTTAATGACTTTCGTTGATTTAGTGATGCACTTTTATTTCAACAAATTTTATTGACATATACATGTTAATTTGTCAAAGGGGTAGTACTGCTCAAATATCATTAACGTGTTTCAGAATGCTTCATCTTTCCAGATGTACCTGCATGTGTTGTAACGATGTCCTCCTGATTCTTTGTGCAACGTAGGTCAGTGACCATAAATGTAGGTCAATGATCAAAATGTAGGTCAGTGATCAAAATGTAGGTCAGTGATCAAAATGTGGGTCAGTGATCAAAATGTAGGTCAGTGATCAAAATGTAGGTCAGTGATTAAAATATAGATCAATGCAATAACTGTGAACACAAATTCCAGCCATCCATGTAACACTTAGGAAAAATTAAGAACAAAATTCTGAAAGTGGTCCTGCGTTTCAGTAGAGACAGGTATACGTAGCTAATAAGTTTGTATAGACAAACTTTGAACACAGCAGACAAGTCATGCATTGTAGAAGAAAGGTGATTTATTAATAACCAATTATTATGTTTGCATATTATTGATTAATGCATGATTTGATCACAATGATTATTACATAATATGGTACCATAAATATAAAGGATTTAATTAACTTACTACATAATCATGTTATAATCCTTTGTTTACACCATCATGGTAATGTATATTCCTTTTGTGCGATGACATATTGCATAATTTGTAAATATTTCAATTACTAATTGCTTAAATGCCAAGATTTAAACTCGTTATGAAATCCTCACTACTACTTATTTCATTGCATAAATATGCTGTTAATCAGAAAGCAGTGTTGTAATTCGATATCTACCAGTTTCAATTAATTGATTCTCTTGTTCATACACCCTTTTCCGACAGTGTACACGTTTCTAATCCTGAATTCGTGTTTATTAATTACTCTGATTATTAACAGAAGCAACCGATCTTATTTTAGAAAACTAACAAATATTTTAATTCAATTATATATAAATCAAAAATGGATATCTAAAAGAGACGCATTCTTGTTGGATAGACGGTAAAAATACTGGCCATTGATAGTTAATGAGAAAGCAATCATTGCATATGCTGCCCTTTCAGAAATATTGCTTATAATCGTAATGTTGCTTTTAAATACTTCTATAACTGACTGACTGATCAACATTAACAATTTCATGCAACAAACCGGACAAATCAAGCCTTCAGTGAAAGTATTTTAACTATTGAAATGCGTAGTTTCCTGAAATTACATACCTGAGAATCTGTTCAACGAAATAAGGTGAATTTCATCGACATTTTACATTTTGACTAGCCAATAATAGAACTTGCGAACTTTTTTATCCTAGAGTGTTCTAGAGTAAACAAAAAGTTAAAAACGCATGTTTCGACGATGCTTATCGAGATGCATACAGTTCTTATGAATTTGTCCTTTGACGGCTACACACAGCTTATTAAAAGCCTTTGATTTTGCTCGTCCCTACAATAGGGAGGGTAGCAAGTGCCTACCAGTGCCATGTTAATAAGGTTTCATAATGTACATGTTACCGGCAGCCTGCTGTGAACATGCGTTCATCCAAGGGGAACATACCCTTAAATAGGACACATTCCTTATATATGTGAGATGTACGGCATATTAAAGGCACATAGTATCTTTCAAGTCCCCGCTTACATCCAGATTTAGGACTTTGTTGGTGTCAGTGGTGTTGTAATCACTGGGTAATGACTACGGATTACAGGCATCATCTGCAAAGACAGAAAATAATTAAAAATTAAAAATGAAGAAACGTGTACGCTATAATCGGTGTAAAAATAAGATTTATCTCTCCTTGAATAACAGAAATAATTAGAACTGTAACTCTTATTGATTGGTTTCAGTTAGTATTTTGATTTAGTAAATATGTTGCTTTACCAGGTGTTATTGAGTCAGCTTTGCTTCATCTTTTGTTATACAGAAACCTCATATAGGTAATGACTGTAGTTAATTAAAGCTAAATTGCTGTAATATGAAGTAAAATAAAGAAATATGACTTCACATATGAACCGAATTAAGCCTAAAGCAGGTTAAACAAAATTTGGACTGATGTGGATATGAAGCACAGACTGCAACTAGTTACTTTAAACCGATAAGCGTTGCTTGCAAATTCGTTCTGAATTACCTTTATTCTGTATTACCTTTTTTATAGTAAAATATCAACAGTCTAAGACGTGCATGTTGACACGGTGGAACCTGGAAATTGGGTGATAACGATTGGCAACAAAGTAGAAAACATTAGTTAATGTAGTTAATTACCAAACATTAGTTAAATAGTTAATAAGAAAACAGCAAGCACCTTCTAGAAAATTAAAGTACTCAAATCCATGTTTCGATTTATTTATCAACTGCGTTATCTCAACTCTGCCAGTAACGAGTCAGGTTGGTATTACCTTAGAAAGGAAAGTGATGTATAGTGAAATGAACGTTGTCACGACTGTAATAGGTCTTGATAGCCGATTGACCATTTTCGTTGCTTGTGGGATAACTCATTCACCCCTAAAATTTCACTAATGGCCTATTCCAACAGTTTAATTGAGAGAAATTAAATGTATCTTCGGAGATGAATGATATTGTGAAGGAAGGAAGTCGAAAATCGAGTTATTGAGGATAAATAAAATACTGCAGTCAATTCACTAAATATTTTAACTAACTGAAAAATATTAAATTAAATTTCCTGTTTATTATCAAATTTGCCTTTTAATCGCCCTTGTGTTATTTCTTCTACGAAGGACAAATAGCTCCCGGCGGAATTAGTCATCAATACCGAGATTGATTCTACAAAACAAACGGTAAACACAATTTGTATTGGAATGCATATTCAATCGTTTTAATGGGTATGATAGAAGGCAGTGTCACCTGTGACGTTTTACAGCTAGTCTAAGCAAGGCAAACCCAGAAGCACTGCTGTCTTAAAATAAATGTTTAAATAATATCAGAACGGTGCCTTCTTGGTGACTATCCATCTGATAGTGTCCTTCAGTGCTGTTAAAAAATCAAGCAGGCACCTAATTTCTCATCATTTGGCCAATAGGTCATTGATGCAACGTGTTAAGTTGGTGGTGGTAGAAATTAAGGAAAGTAAGACTGGCGTGAGTACGTGTGTTTATAACCGCAGTAGACCATGGAGTTGTGTAGCCTTGGTCTCTATCTGAACAGTCTGCTGATGAAAGATAAAATTGTGTCGGATGCGATATAACACAGCGTGGTGTATAACACGGTGTCTGAGTTGAAACATAGATAACTGCTTCAAATGATACCTCAGGTATTTCAATAGCATTTGAGGGAAGCATGTAAAATCAATTCTTTCAAAATAGAAAGCAGGGTTTTTTTTCAAGAACATTTTCCTTCAGTCCCTGGATGAATGAATGAACAGTCCGCTTGTTAAATGTAAATAGATCAAATGAATTTTGTTTTAGATATTGAATTTTCACTGAAATGCTTGGTCTATGAGTATTACTTCCAGGGTAACTGAGCTAGAGCCAGAACACGATATTGGACGCAGCACGGACGGGAGTTTTACAGTGGAACACGGTAATTGTATCCTATTGGATTTGTAGAAATTGATTTTTTCGCCTGTCACTGTCTACGATGATTAAAGACAGTGACCTAGATTACTGCTGGCCTACTTCCTTGAAATTGACGAAAGCCAACACGATAGGTGAGGCTGTGGTGCAGGAGACACACGTCTGAATCAAGGATTCACATCCGGGTTCCGTAAGGGTTTCGAGTCGAGAGAGATCTTTCTTTAATAGAATCGATCACTCTTGTGTGATGTAGACTGAGAAAACCTAACCTGAGGGTAAGATTTATGATTTTTATCACGAGACTTTGCAGATTTTTAAAATTCATGAATCTTATCCCGAGGGTTCAGATGTTCCTGTCTAAATTATACAGGAGTGATCAATTGTTTTTGCTTCCACACTTTCCTAACGTACAATATTTTTTAACGTGAACACGGTGCATCTCGCCATCATCAATCGCAGATGCAATGTTGACATTTCTCTGGTTAAAATGTATAAAGCGATGACGTGATAGTGACGTTTTAGAATAATAGCGCGTGTGAGCTGTCTTTTCCCTGCCCCGGTAAAAGACAAGTTTATCTTTTCCCTAGCCAGTAAAAGACAGGTTTGTCTTTTCCCTAGCCAAGTAAAAGACAGGGTTATCTTTACCCTAGCCAAGTAAAAGACAGGTTTATCATTTCCTAGCCAAGTAAAAGTCAGGTTTATCTTTTCCCTAGTAAAAATAGGAATGAACCAATGAAGTGTGGGATTAACTTTTATCCAAGTGGTTTTTCGAACTTTTCTTTATGACACTTCGAGTTCTGATTTTGCCCTTGTGCCCAAACTTTAATTGTCTAATTTTTCTTTTTACTTTAAAATGCGATTTTATTTGAAACGATTATATTATTCAAAGGAGACTTCTCTGAATACACATAAATATACATACATGTAACACACGAAAAAAGTTTCTCCCACACTTAACAATTTCGTTCCCCTTTTGGTAGAGAAAAGATAAAACCGTCTTTTTAACGGGGTATTATGTATTATGTCATGATCATCATTACAAATTATTTTACGCAAGAAAAGTGTTGGCAGAGACAGAGAAATCTCAACCCTCAGGATGCGATAACGAATTTCAGCACTTGGCAAAGCCTCAAAGTTTACCCTCGGGTTAAGATTTATCCGTCTACATCACACAGGCGTGATAGAGTATGTTATTCTTAGTCTCCCTCTCCTGTCCTGTTCTCCCTAGCGCTTTACTTCCGAATATTCGGGATGATTTAAATAAAAATTATTATTTTATATACATTATATTTGTGTAACAATTGTATACAATAATATTTGTATAACTACCTACTTCATATCTAGGTATTGTTCTTCCTCAGTTTTTTGTAGCGAGCTTGCGACATTCAAGGTTTGCACGGTGTCGTCACTGCTCACGTTGCGCTTGCGCACAGTCCACGTGATAATGATGATGAGGAAGACGATGCTGGCAGCAGACACTATGGCTATACCTACACAAGCTAGCTTGGACAGGCTCACACCTGGAAAGAAAGACACAATGGCTATACATACACAAGCTAGCTTGGACAGGCTAACACCTGAAACGGAAAGACACAATGGCTGTACCTACACAAGCTAGCTTGGACAGGCTTACACCTGGAAAGGAAAGACACAATGGCTATACCTACACAAGCTAGCTTGGACAGGTTCACACCTGGAAAGAAAGACACAATGGCTATACATTGTACCTACACAAGCTAGCTTGGACAGGCTCACACCTGGAAAGAACGACACAATGGCTATACCTACACAAGCTAGCTTGGACAGGCTCACACCTGGAAAGAAAGACACAATGGCTATACCTACACAAGCTAGCTTGGACAGACTCACACCTGGAAAGAAAGACACAATGGCTATACCTACACAAGCTAGCTTTGACAGGCTCACACATGGAAAGAAAGACACAATGGCTATACCTACACAAGCTAGCTTGGACAGGCTCACACCTGGAAAGAAAGACACCATGGCTATACCTACACAAGCTAGCTTGGACAGGCTCACACCTGGAACGAAAGACACAATGGCTATACCTACACAAGCTAGCTTGGACAGGCTCACACCTGGAAAGGAAAGACACAATGGCTATACCTACACAAGCTAGCTTGGACAGGCTCACACCTGGAAAGGAAAGACACAATGGCTATACCTACACAAGCTAGCTTGGACAGGCTCACACCTGGAAAGGAAAGACACAATGGCTATACCTACACAAGCTAGCTTGGACAGGCTCACACCTGGAAAGGAAAGACACAATGGCTATACCTACACAAGCTAGCTTGGACAGGCTCACACCTGGAAAGGAAAGACACAATGGCTATACCTACACAAGCTAGCTTGGACAGGCTCACACATGGAAAGAAAGACACAATGGCTATACCTACACAAGCTAGCTTGGACAGGCTCACACCTGGAAAGGAAAGACACAATGACTATACCTACACAAGCTAGCTTGGACAGGCTCACACCTGGAAAGAAAGACACAATGGCTATACCTACACAAGCTAGCTTGGACAGGCTCACACCTGGAAAGGAAAGACACAATGACTATACCTACACAAGCTAGCTTGGACAGGCTCACACCTGGAAAGGAAAGACACAATGGCTATACCTACACAAGCTAGCTTGGACAGGCTCACACATTGAAAGAAAGACACAATGGCTATACCTACACAAGCTAGCTTGGACAGGCTCACACCTGGAAAGGAAAGACACAATGACTATACCTACACAAGCTAGCTTGGACAGGCTCACACCTGGAAAGAAAGACACAATGGCTATACCTACACAAGCTAGCTTGGACAGGCTCACACCTGGAAAGGAAAGACAGGATACCAACTCAAAAATGTATTCTACAGAAACGTGACTTTGTATATACAATTTCGATTATGTTCCAATGAAATAAATTATTTTTTCGAGATTATGGGTTCACTTTGTAATGTTACAAAAATTGAAAATATTCACCATCATAATTCTGTCCTTTTCAAAAGGGGAATTTACCTTTTATCAATTGTAGGATCGAACTTGCGTTCATTGAACTAAAGACCAAAGCTCATCCAAAAGATGTAAAATGATTTTAAACTAGAAGCTAAAACAATTACGTGTTATTTGACAAAACCTTGAAATTACGTCGCCTTCACAGCCAAACTTTCAGTATTCAACGTACAAAGAAAATATTGAAGGATGTTTCGACCGATAACCTTTAATCAAAATTATATCTCACGATTTTTTTTCTCTATTGCCAAATAATGAACATTGATGATATTCATTGCTTTACACTTAGTTACAACACAGCAAACATGTGCCAGTTTCCGGTACATATATATACACATTGCATTATTTTTACCCACCTGCATAAGCGACGACCTCGATCCTAAATGAAGTATTTGTGGCCCCAAGAGTAAACAGGTATAGCCTACCGTCCTGACTAGTGCTACACCATTCTTTAGGCACGTTCTCGCCACACGTGTATATCTGTGGAGGACAGTATAGAGATTCATATAGGTAAACTAATTATTTATTCTTTAATGTTCAGATTTAGGCATGCATGAAATTGTCAATCTCAAAAACGGGGGGAAAAAAAAGAAATCTTCAAATAAAGTTCGTGCATGTGGTGCTTCCATAATGATGAATTAGTTACAGTGTTTATATAATAATAAAAGGTTCTGTAAGGCAACATTTAGGAATATGTGCCTCATTCAATTTTTTGAAGGAAAGCATGAGATAAGGACATCGAAAAACAAAGCAACTATTGTCAGATGCGAGACATGGTTAGCGAAAAACAGCTAATCAGAGTGTACCATTGCTATTGGATCCAAGACCCACAAAGCGATGCCGCTGGCACCGTCATTCGCGCAGAGTACACCCGGTAAGTCAGCGTCATAATTGTTTGGAGCTTAGAAAATGTATGAGCATTTCAACTTTTAAAATGGTAACATTGATATCATGGTCATGACAGAAATTCGTTGGTAAACAATATTTGGCAGGAGAACATCATTTGGTATCTAATACCACTACTACATGTACCTGGCATGCAACCAAAGGAATATCAAACAATTGCAGAAATAACAACAAAATCCATTGGCGTTACATGGTATCTTCAGTTATCGGACAAAGCTGGCTCAATCACATAACTCACTGCTATTACGCCATGAGGAAATGTGATGGTTCTGTGCAACAACTGAAAAAGAACTTAAACAAAATTGTGGACCACTATAATCAAAGGACATCTTGACAAATATAGTGTTCCATTACATCAAGATATAGGTATGGCCGATGAGCTATATGAGACATCAAAATAACAGCTGATTCCGCTGCACGCGGTGTGTATTTTGGAAAAGATGATTAATTCCTTGCAAATATATATAAAAAAAAACACAGGATAAATTAAAACTTTTAAGTGAGTCTTTTTGGACATGTAAAAATTCGAACCAAAAAACATAAAAGTGTTTATGAGACATGCACGTGTACTGTACACACAAGTGCTGAGTATACATCAGATATAAAAATGTGTGTACTGGTCAAGTCCACTGACCAGAGTTTGTTTACATCACAGCAGCAGTGAATTATAAATAGTACTGAAACAGGCCTATACTCATCTAGGGGTCAAAAGGTCTGCGATAGGTACTATCGCGAGCTCGGCCTGGGAAGAGTCTTCCTTACCTGAACGAATTTACAACATGAAAGCCAAAAGTGAAGTATTTGTAAGCAAGGAGCAAAGAAATAAAAAGTTATTTGAAGTAGAAAGACTAAGGACTGTCTGCGGCATCTGCTTTAGCGTTTAGAAGATACCGAAGAAATAAAAGAGTTCGTGTCCTGCTGTACCCTTTTAAAATGGGATCTATTTTACTGCCACTGTTTTACAGCATCTATGCCTCAATGTCTCTTTTGACCCATATAACGTTTGCTCATTTTCTACAGCTTACTTCAAAATATTGCCTTAGTGGGTGGACCGTCAAAACAATGTCACATAACAATCAAATATGAAAAATGGATGTTAATTGAATGCTAGTAAAAGATAGAACCGAAAATGCAATTTGCTTCGAACAAAAACAACAAACATTGGTATATGTAAATTTACTACGTAAATATTACCATTGAACAAATCTGTTTTCTTTTTTTTTCGTTCCCTGCAGGTAGGGCGTAAGAAATACACCTGCTGTCCCCATTTCATGATCATAAGAGACTCTTAAATTTGGGATATTATCTTTTCTAGTTCTAGACAACTTTCTTGGTAATGTCTCCCTTGACAAAACCTCACGTTCAGCCTTAATAGTTGAGCGTTCGCCCCTGTGAGGAAGGCTATGAGTTGTATCCCAAGGCCAAGACATACCAGAGTCTCTAACAATGGTAGTTATTACTCCCTGTTTGACGTTAAGCATTATGGGAGTGGTACGACTGGTTCGCCCGTTGTCAGTATAATGTGACCGGGTGTGATGTTCTGCTGGGGGCCTTCGGCAGTATATTTCAGTGTGATAGTTCAGTGTGGTAGCACTTTAAAACGGCAACGGATCCGGGGTAATACCGCCGCCTCTCCAATACACACGCATTCAACACACATCGCATACACCGAGAGGCCGTCCTTAAATGGCCCCGGTTTCATCAACGTTCCTTAATTTAAGGAACTTCCTTAACTTAAAAATCTCCATAGGAAAGCAGAATTTAAGGGGAAGTCCTTAGCTAAGGAACTTTTCTTAGATTCTGTAGTGCTTTCCTATGGAGATTTTTAAGTTAAGGAATTTCCTTAAAAGGAACATTGATAAAACCGGGGCCTGTTAATTTAGGACGTGAAAATAATCAAACCAAACAAAGCCAGTTTTTTTTTGTATTTTTTTTCAGCGTATTTTGAGTAATCATGATAAAGCTTATCTGGAATATCTCAAGTCAATATCTTCCACCTGCGTAGTACTCATTTTTTAAAAAATGATGTTTTCAAATCAGGTATTTTACAAGATAGAAACACATTCCAGAGGAAGTAGGTTAATTACTGTACTAAGGGAACCCAGTCACCGCAGCGTGTTCTAGGGACGTGTCTGGTACAGTATAGACTCGTTATCTCTCACCAGCAGGATCCCGAGAGAGAGCGCAGTATTTTTATCGGCGTCGGGAGTTCCGTCACAGTGTGTGTCGAAATTATAAGGTGATTTACTCTAATGCTGTGGAAACATTATCGCAATGTTCAGAAATATAAGTGGGGTTATTTTATGTAACTGTTTAAATGTCAGCAGACATATAATCAGCTTTTGTATACACCTCCATCCTATCAAATGACTGTTGTCTGCAAACAGTTCTAACTTTGTACTGTAAATCAAATTTTGCGTCAACAAAGATAAAACAAGGTATTATTTCACGAAAAGACATATATTAAAAATAACATTTTCCTCCAATCAATAGCCGATTTTTGACCTAATACCCCTCTTAACACCACCTCATCTTGGCCTTTAGTTCAGCGTTCGCCCTATGAGGAAGGCTATGGGTTCTTTCCCCAGGCCGAGACATACCAGAGCCCTAACAATGGTAGTTACATGGGAATGGAACGACTGTCAGTATAATGTGACCGGATGGGTTGTTGTGTTGGGGGCAGTGTGCTTCAGTGTGGTAGCACTTTAAATCGGCAAAAGATCCAGACTATCGCCAGGAGGCTTACACGAACATACCACGGCCTCTCTAATACACACACACTCAACACATCGCACACCGAGAGGCCGTCCTTAAACGACTTCATCTGTAATAGGACGTAAAAACAATAAACCAAACCAAGTAACACCTAGATCAAAGCCGACCACAATAGTTTTAAATGAACAACCGATTTGAAGTTGTATTGTGTTGTATTGTATTGTATCGCATTGTATTTTATCGTATTGTATTGTGTTGTATTGTATTATGCTGTGTTGTATTGTATTATATTGTATTGTGTTGTATTGTATTGAATTCTATTTGTACTGTATTGTATTATGTTGTATTGTATTGTATGGTATTGTGTTATATTGTATTGTGTTGTGTTATATTGTATTGTGTTGTATTGTATTGTATTGTATTGTATTGTATTGTATTGTATTGTATTGTATTGTATTGTGTTGTATGACTTACAATATCTGGGCTGAAACCGCCCTTATCCGTGCTGAAGTATTTGAGTTTGACACCATATTCTGCTATTGTCTTGTATTGTATTGCATTATATTTTGTTGTTTATATTGCGTTGTATTGTATTGTATTGTGTTGTATTGTATTGTATCGTATTGTATTCTATTCTATTCTATTGCATTGTATTGTATTGTGTTGTATTGTATTGTGTTTTTATGTATTCTATTCTATTGCGTTGTATTGTATTGTGTTGTATTGTATTGTGTTGTATTGTATTGTATTGTGTTGTATTGTATGATATTTTGTTGTATTGCATTGTGTTGTATTGTATTATGTTGTATTGTATTGTATTGTCTTGTATTGTGTTGTATTGTGTTGTATTGTATTGTATTGTGTTGTATTGTATCGTATTTTGTTGTATTGCATTGTGTTGTATTGTATTATGTTGTATTGTATTGTATTGTCTTGTATTGTGTTGTATTGTGTTGTATTGTATTGTATTGTATTCTATTGTATTATATTATGTTGTATTGTATTGTGTTTTATGACTTACAATATCTGGGCTGAAGCCGTCCTTATTCGTGCTGTAGTACTTTAGTTTGACGCCACAGTCAGTAAAGTTGTTGTTTTGCAGCATCCTGAAGCAGACCTTGTAATCGGTGTCAACGTTAGCCTCGTTCCTGGCCTCAAACATCACCATACAGATGAAAAAGTCTTCGCCGTCCCACGTGACCAGGTACTTCTCGTACTGAGTAAGATAATGTGGTCCCCTCTTATCATGAGATAGACAGTCTTTCGTCATAGCAACTGTAATAATAAAAGATATGACCAATATAATTAGATAAACGCAATAATTTATTTTTAAAATATACGTCTGTCAAATATTTCGCCGAAATCAGCAGTTTATCCGGCCATGAACAAAACAGATCAGCTAGCCTCACTTTCTATGTTTCATTTGCAATCCATCGTAGTTACGTATATGCTCAATTAAGAGCAAACTTAAAGAGAAGCGGCTAGGTAAAACAAAAACTCTTTCAAATCAGGTTGATACCTATCCTTTGAAGATAACAGAGGGACAATACTCTACTTTAAAGTCAGGTTATTTTACCGCTATACGCGACCGCGAGATTCTTTGGATTTACACCAAAGGATCAAACTAGTCTGATTGACTCGTCCACAAGATGGCGCACACTGAACATTCAATTCTGCCATGACACATAAAATGCGTGTATGACATGATATCGAGAATGGGTTGAGCTTTTCTCTATACTATTATTTAAACTATAGTATATTGGTACAATTCTTTCTGATATAACGTTCGTCCTTATAATTTTGGTCTGCTAAATTTTTCACACTTTTCCCAACCTTGACCTGCGTTGATTCTCAACTATCCCGTTTTATCGCTGTTTCCTTTTTTTGTTTTCTAATTTATTACTACATTGTGCAGATTGTTCCCAAATTTATCGGCCCCAACTTTAGTTCCGAAATACAAAAATAGAACTGATATTGACAGGTAACAAGGCCGCTTGGCGGTGTTCTTGTAAGGTGGTTCAAAACAACGGCAAAATAAATTGGTGTACTAAGAAGTCAAAGGAGGGAACTATTACAGAACCACTTCAATGTAACAGTGTTATAACAATTAGAACGAGAATACGCGAGATCTGAGGAGTGTTTGTAGGACAAGTATCTCCTAAAATATAACATCAAGCCCCTTGTTAACTGCATCCTACATCCCTGCTGTATACTTACGGCGAACAATTGAAGCTTTGTATGCTACCAAAATTATTTATTTACTCGTTCTTGAGTAAAAACAGATGTTTTCTTAAAGTAGCATGATCTACAAAAATATGCTCTGTAGACAGGAAGCAAAAGAAACCCATTTGAGTGCGGGGAGGGGGGGGATTCCACATACTGGGTACTGGGATATTCTGATATAAAGACGATACATTTATTTACAGGAAGACATACAATGTACTATATTCATTGTTTTGGAAGAATGAATTAAACCATTGTCAATACTGTGTTGTACTATTGAAAGATTAAGTCATTTACAACTATACAAGATAAACTATACCTTTCGAAATGCAGATTGGTCGTATAAACACTTTGACATTGGACAAATGGTGAGTAAGATGGCATTGCTGAGGAACTGCTGGAATAAATCCCGACATTATCTACAGAGAAAGTGGAGTAATTGTAAATAACCAGAGCCACATATCTAGACGGACCAAGGAATATTGATAGCCCAAAAGTCTAAATCATGTTACGACGTGGAGATCTGTGTAGTCAAACCAACCCGGATGTCATCTGGTGGTCACCGTCTTAGGAACAGAACAAGTTGTGGTCCGCACGCCAAGTGTATAGAATGGTGAAACGATATAACGGGTTGTAGGGCTATAGGCCCTCAAAGATCCCAATACCACTATCAAAAACTGTGGAATTTTCGAAAATTTGTCTTTTTGGCATAAGTAACCCTTGATAAATCATTTTAAAAGAGTTAATGTCATGAGGACTATAACGGATTATCTTTATGGTTGTCATGTGTGTTAATTATAAAAGAACCATTGATTATGTTGCTGTAACCAACTGAGCTACGTCATAGTCAAAGAAATTGTCCCAGACCGACTGAAACACATTATGCAACATCGGAACAAAGACCCTTTAATGCAATTTATAATGTGCTACTATATCTAATCTATCATCGCAACGCCCACCGCACAACCCAACACAACATCTAGAGCAAGCCGTCATCGCCTCACGCGTAATGGAGAGGCTCCGGTGCCAAGCTAATCCATTAAACCACCTTGTACATTAGTACTGTAATGTGCAGACTCAATTAATATACTCAGTTTATACTGTAAGTATTGTTAGGGCGGAATCAATTTTTGTGGGTGTTGTGTACAGCTTTACTAATCACCCAAAGATCACACGAGATCGGCCTTCTGTGTGATCCAACAGCGATACACACGTTATTTGATTAAATAAGTTGTACCTCAAACGAGGGGGGTCTCCTAAAACGACTGTGCTTTGTTTCATTTACAATTTTCAGTTCAGTTCTTCATTACCTTGAACATTACGGCTCAATAGACCTTCTCTATTAAAAGACCGTATCTAGATATTCATATTCAGCAAAGTCGGGGGAAACTGTATTCAGAGGTCACCTGCTATTAGAGGCCGCTTCACGGACTTCCCCGAGTATGGTTTTCGAAAGAAAAATAGAAAACGGGGAATACCAGAGCGTCATTAAAACCATAATCCGAACTAAATTCGAATAAATCAGGGGCAATATTTAAACAACGGAAATAATTACACAGAGAGCCTTGGAAAAAGTACAAGGGAATAAGAAAAGGTGTTCCGGAAGGGTAAGCGCATTGCAGAGACGTATCTGTATACACGTAGACTAACAAACCGAAGCAAAGAGGAAAACTCTATCATAATGAAATATAATTATATTTTGATGCTTTGTTAACTGGGTTGATTTTCAAATAACTAATGCCATTTAAACCTCTATATCTAATTAAACGCCCCGCAACCTTATACAGCAGTTTCAGGTAAAGTTTTCACAGAAATAAACTTTTTCAACTTTTACTGATCCTGTTGTTTTTTCAACTTAATGTTAAAACGAGTTTCGGTTTGAATATTCCGGGAACACCGATAGCAGTGGGTTGAAGCACAGTTGCTTGAGTTTCTGTCAGTATACAAAAAAAATGTTTATATATATGGAGCCGCGGCCCATTACAGAATGGGAGGCTCATTTTACACATATACATCTATTATTTACTGACAGAAACTCAAGCAACTGTGGTTGAAGCAGCGACAATAGTCACAGGCAATAAAAGGGGTAAAAGACCATGTTTTTGACTATATCTGCGGAAACGTTGGGGTTATTTGGAGAGGAAAAAAACATCGTTAATGAAGATGCGGCCAAACTATCCTCCCCGTACAACCTCGACTCTCTGTGACCCTGTGAAGCGGACAGTAGCGCTATTACAGCTTACAGGCTATGTACAAACATATGTTTCATTTCAAAATAGACCATCTCCCATGAGGGAAGAAACACGCTACAAATATAGATTCGTTGAAGTGGATTGATATACGCATTCCAGAACATATGTGCGTTAACTAATTGAAGGTATGATATAGATAGGGAGGAAAATATTAAAGAGAATTTTATCTGAATATTGCTTTGTATAACACTAAAGCTTCCATTAAGTTTAATCGTCCACATGAGTGACTAATGGGCGTGTTATACTCTGGGCATAGTGAAATGTTTTAACCCCAGGCGGACCTCCCGACGCGCGTCCATTACCGCCCCTTCCGCTTCTATAACACTATAAGCTACGTACAATCAAATATGTATACCCTCAAAAACTGACATGATGTACAATTGGTAGAAGAAACAAGATTGAAATTTTAAAGAATAAAATAAAACCCTACCACTTTAACTCCCATTGGTTACGTGTGTCAATATATCGATTGAGTACTCTCGCTCCGTATCAGTATCACTGACAGAGGCAAGGCATTGCCTTCTGCACCAACACTGTTTAAAGCTGCCTTACTCGGCTCGTGTGATCCGGCGTACACACATAGTGCACGTCGTACCGGTGCAGCGTATTACAGCATACGTTTTGTACATGTGCTGGAACGCGATACGGACGTGCATTTAGCGAGACAACAAACATCCACGTGAATACTTACATACTTCCTTGTATTGGTCAGTCGAAGTGCACTCCACATGTCCGAAATTAATCAGAAACACCAAAAATCCAGGAAGAACCGCCCGACGCATCCTGTCGGTTGGTTACGGGCAAGGGACGCAACTTGTGTTGGAGTTGTATCGGATACCCTGGAATGACAGTGTGGTAATTTAATTAATGTGTTATTGCTCTGAAGATGCCAGTAGTGTTTCAGTTTGTACAAATAAACATCAGCTATGGTAAAGAGACCATATTGGCATTGGACCCAAACCTAATGCTTGTATAAACGACTGTACATGCAGTTGTTTATTGCTTCGCTAGCCAATCTTACATTTTGATACATGTACGTGCTTTCATGTATGATAAAGAGTAGCTTGTACAACAACAATATACGCGTTCATGAGATAAGGGATGCTATTTAATTTAGCTCAACCAGAAACGCTGGAACCAATCGGCTGATATTGACTTATTTATTGGATTGATTATTATTGAAACAAAAAGAGTTCCGTTATTTTCGCGCTTATTATATCCCACCTTTAGTCAAGGCACCATATTCACTAGACGGGGGTAATTTTCCCTCCATGTTATTCGGTATTTTGTTTTTCAAAAGGGAATTGAACTTAAAGATACCAATTAAATCGGGTTGAACTAGAACGGGGAAAAATCAGGTATTTTGTTCGAATATAACGTACATTAGTTCAAGTTTATATGTATATATCCATTCGTACAGTGAACTCGATCTTAAACTAATATAATATATATTCGCACTATCGCTTTCTTTAGCGACTACTTCCTAGAGAAGAACTAAAAAAACATCAGAGGTAGCGCGAATGGCTCTAAAATATTGTCACCGACAAAACAGTTTGATTGATAGTATCTGCAACACAAGACCTTTCTGGTGTGGTATTGTTACTGTATCAGGTGGGAAGGTGCGTGGCTGGTGTTTCGCCTGTATTTCCGCCCCAAACAGGTACTTATGAATCTGTTGAAAATAAACGAATACATGTTGATCATTGATATACAAGTCGTCCCTTGATTTCCAGGAAATATGGAAAATGAGATAGGAGAATAACCCGTTATACTACACCTGTGCTTTATAGAAAGTTCTATGAACACAATTATTATATTGTTTGGTTTGATTGTTTTTACGTTTTTACTGTTAACATTCGGTGTTATTTAAGGACGACCTCTCGTTGTATGCGATGTTTGTGCGTGTGTTGAGAGCGTGTGTATTTGGGGGGGTGTGGTATGTTCATGTAAGCCTGCTTGCGACAGTCCAACCTTTTGCCGTGCTGAAGTGCTACCACACTTCAGTATACTGCCGGAGGCCCCTAACAGAACAACCCATCCGGGCACATTGTACTAAGCGCCAAGATACCATTGTTAGAGACTCTGGTATACCTCGGCCTAGGGACAGAACCCTATAGCCTTCATCACAGGGGCGAAATCTTATAATTTATGGCTTCTTTATTAAACATCGAAACAAATTTAAGTGTTGAGGAGGTACGTAAAACAAGCAAACCAAACCAAACCAATCCGACTTGAAATTTAAAAGTTACAGCCAGCTCTATATGAAGATGGATACTTGTTAAAATTTATCAATATCAAGGTGGCCTACTTCATGTCGTATTTTCCATTATCCATTTATTTTGGTAAGTTACTATCATTCTCTCTAGCTGGCTCTTTGTAGCGGAATCTTTATTTGTCACTTTTACTTTCCAAAACCTAACTAACCTATACAAAGTAAAATATGACCTTGACATTTCATCAAATGATCTTGTGATTTAGTCAGTTGACTCTTTGCTAAAGTCTGACCAATTTTGCTTCATAATGTCATACAAAATGTTGAGCAGTTAAGAGATATAAAATATGACCTTGACTTTTGATCCGATGACCTAAAGGAAAAGACATAAGATATTAGCTTGGTGTTTGATCTGATGTTTAGGTAAATCATCATTAGATGTGAGGGACCCATGGCATCACCTTGGCGTATACCTTTGAATTTTGAAACAATCGGACATTTCTGACCTCTAACCTTCATGTGAAGGTCACATTGATCTAATGAAAGTACGCTGCACATTGTTTTGGGCGGTGCCGGTATAGCGAAATTCCATAAGTATACCGGTATACCGCCAAATCCAAGACCAAGATCGGTTCTGGAATGTTAAGATGTACGAAACAGGGAAGCTGGCACAAGTGACGGCAGACGGTAAAACCTTCACATTCTGGGAATCAGCGATAGCAGATGGACAGGATCAGGTAGGTATAAATCCTGCTGTATAGTGGTAGAGACGACAACCAACACCACTAAAGAGTTCCCATTACCATGAGGAAAGGAATGGAGAAGTCCCTGATGGAATGGAAGACAGCAGAATGATGAAAATCAGAATGAAGGGAAAGCACATCAACACCACCATCAAACAGTGTTACGCACCAACCAACTACAGCGAGGAAGACGCAGTCTACGAGCAATTGCAAGCTGAGCTAGAGATGGTACCACGCCATGACATGAAAATCGTGAAGGATGACATGAATGCGAAAGTGGAAAATGACAAAGCAGAATGTGGCAGCATACATGACAACGGAGAGAGGCTAATATAAATCTGGACAGCGTCGGTGGAACACTCTTTCCTCACCAGGACATCCACAAGCTCACATGGTGTGTCCTAAATGGTAGAGACAAACCAGATCGACTACCTAATGATCAACGAAACACGGGGAAGATCGCTACAAGATATCAAAGCCATGAGAGGAGCAGACGACGGCAGTGATCGCCATCTTGTAACAGAAACTTTGAAGCTGAGAAGGACAAGCTACCGAATCCAAGAACAAAAAGTGCCTACAGCCTGCAACTGAAGAACAAGTTTCACGCCCTAGCAGATACGAAGAACCACACATTAACCGATAGCAGCGAGATAATTTATATAGACTTCTGCCTGTTATTCAATCCAATTGACTGGTGAATATCTTTGTCAATAAAATTCATTGAAATAAAGTAGCAGCGAAATCAACATAATGTGGGAACAGTTCGAAACAGCCTACACACAGACTAGTCCGAAGGGTTCTGACTCTCTGACCAGCGAGGCCTGCCTGGGACACAGACAGAAGAGGAGGAAAAAGTGGATGACAATAGTTACATGGAAAGCAACCGAGAGCAGGAGAGCCCTGACAAACAGCAGTACCGAGAGGCCGATCAGGCAGATAAGCGGGCTCACATGGAGGACCTGGCAAGTCAGGCAGAGGAAGTTGCCAACACAGGGGAGCAGGGGCTGGTGTACAAGAACATCAAACTCATCAGCGGCAAGTGCAGTGGAGCCACCGACACCCCTATTGTAGACAAGCAACGGAAGCTACCCACCACCGAAGCAGAGCTGGAGGCAAGACGGGCAGAGCATTTCAGCTAAGTTCAAGACCAACCACCGCCACAAGCAGAAGCAGAAGTACAGAAGCCCGATGCGGACCTAGACGGCCACAATGCACAAACAGAGAAGGAAGAAAAAGTGGCGGCCATCAAATCCTTGAAAAGTCGCAGGACATGACAGCCTTAACGCAGAGCTCTTCCAAGAAAATTCTGAGAAATAATAGCAGACCAACTACGGGGCATCGGGTAGAACCTCTTCTCAATACTAGAGGACCAAGACTTTGCTGACGATTTGGCCTGCTATCACACACACCAGCATATGCAAGAGAAACTTCCAGGCTCATCATGTATGCACAACAAGTAGGTCTGAGGATGAACCAGAAAATTGGGGTAATGATGCTGAACGTCTCCAACCCAGCATCAGAGAACAGAGAAGATCTTCCAAAAACCAAGCACAGTCAGACATGACGGCGGAGCAGTCAGCGACATCAGGAATCGGCTTAGTAAGACCGGGAACACCTTCAGAATGCTGAACATGAGTGGAAATGTCCTAGAACAGCACAAAGACCAAGCTAAGGCTGTACCAGAGCTATGTACTAACAACCTTATTGTACGGCTCAGAATATTGGAGAGTGACTGAGTGACTCAAAAAAGGTCACATTTCACATCAAGAACCTCAGAAGGATATTCTGGCCAGAAACGATCTCCAACAGTTTCTCGGACATTTGATATGACGACGTGAACCTGGCAACATAACACGCACATCCCTTCACTGGGCACAAGAAGGGAGACGGAAACGAAGGAGACCCAAGAACACCTGGCACCGGAGCTTGGGACCCTACATCACACCTGGGGGTCGTTCAGAAGCTGGCCCAGAACAGACAGGGGGCGCTCCTTTGTTGCTGCCATACATGCCAGCCGGCATAATGGACATGAGTGAGTGACATTATATTTGTACCCCCAAAAACCAATCTCCGTTTTTGCGCAAGCAATACAATAGGACATCTTTGAACAAATTGGGAAGTTGGAAATCCAAATATAATGGGACCCAAAAAAGCTTTATAAACACTTATCCATTTTAGAAAAATTTTCTTTCTGGCCAACTCCTCTGTCCCCCTGACAAAACACAATGGCTATAGGTCATCCTGACCTTCCAGTGACCTTCCAGTCAGATGACCCAAAAAGTAGTCCTTCATCTGAGGTCACTGGGTACATGTATGTTGGATAGAGTTACCCTAAAAGGGTGTTCCAGATGAGGCATATGTTTCTCTCATTTCTAGGTGCGTAAAATTGGCCTGTCGGTGGCAATACCCCTATGATCACTATGGTTTTCTCTCATTTCTAGGTGTGTTAAACTAGCCTGTCTAGTGCATTCACCTATGATCGCTGTGGTTATATTGCACATCTACCCATGCAATACAGCCACGGCGTGACGTCACGAATACGGTAAAATCTGATGCTGAAAAGGAAAAAAGGGGTGTGATGAAATTAAAACCTTTCACAATATTTTACCCTTGAACTTTAGAAAGTTGATATGTATTTTCTGCACAAACTTGGTATGTTATTTGCAAATATGGGATGTGCCTAATCTCGTTTTCGTCAAGAAAGCTCTAAGGAAAACCGTGATATTTTCAAAATAGTAGCCAATCAAAAGGTGTTTTTGAGCTTATTCAGGTAGTTGAAATGAGAGAAAAAAATACTCTTTCATGACCAAAGGTGTAAGACAGGGAAATTCCACACGCGGGATTTTCAAATTTGGCAAAATTCTCGCCAAAGCCTACAGTTTTACCAAATTTGAAACCCCTCAGGTGAAATTTCTATCTTACACCTCTGGTTAGAAAGAGTCTTATAATCTTACACATGCAAAGGTGCGAGAAAACACTATGCTCCATACCACTTTTTTTACAAATTGACAAGTACCAGATCCTGACCCCTTAAATTCTTTTGAACCAAATAGGTCAGGCCATAGATGATGCCAGAGATACAAAACAAGATATACTTAACAAGAGGCCCAGATGGCTGTATTGCTCACCTGCATAAAGTTGTTTCAAAGCAATCATTGAAGAAAATGAACAATATCCTGTCATTTATTTAGTAGAAAGGATTATAATGTATTTACTAAATTACCCTTATTGGGCCCCACCTGAGAGGAAAGGGGGATGATGTGTGGTGGTGAATGATGGCTTAGTCAAAGTGATATAAAATAGAACCCCATTCACCAAAGGATGGTTCACAACAAATTTGGACAATATCCTGTAATTCATACACAGAAACATTTTAAAGAATTTAGTACATCTCCGGCGCAGTCCCCAGGGGTTTCCTATCCAGTTATACAAAACTGATTCCCATTCACCAAAGGATGTTGATAGATAAAATTTGGACAATATCCTGTCAATCCACCAAAAGAAGGATTTTAAAGGATTACTGTATTTCCCTATTGGGCTCGCTCTCTCAAGCCCCAGGGGGTTCAGACCAACGGTTTATACAAAAGTGAACCACTTTCCTCCAAGGATACTTCAGAACAAATTTGGACAATATCCTGTCATTTCTAAAGAAGATGAAGAATCTTAAAGAATTTACTATATTTTCCCTATTGGGCCCAGCTCCTCAGGCTACAGGGGGTTCAGATGGACCATTTATACAAAATTGAATCCCTTTCACCCAAGGATGTTTCTGGCCTTTGGTTAAATTAGTTCAGGACTAGTAGGGATTAATAGGTAGGTGGACGAGGAATGACAAAAGATACATGACGGAAGCTGCACCATGGCATAAGCTCACTTGCTCTTCGGACAGGTGAGCTAAATATAACAACTCATTAATCCTCAATGTTTTCATGTTTATTTTGCACGATATTCTATACACAAAATATCGTACAAATACTTACATTCTTTGTATTTACAATGCGTTTACAATAAATAAATATAAGTTTCATAAAAAATACAGATTTTCACATAATTTCCTGAAGAAAATGTACAAATCAACCAAAACAATATCATTGTGGACTACATATGTACTCTGTAATGACAACCAATATTTTCTAATCTGTCATTAAAATGTTTACCACTTCAAAATTAATACATCAATTGTTATTTAATTGTGCTGATATTCTTCAGAATGGCTATTTAATGCTATTTTCATAAACTTTTCTTTAAAATTCAAATATAAAAAAAAAAATGAAAAATTTCCGAAATTGTGAATCTATAGGGTCAAATAACCAAAGAAACCTACATATTATTTTTTCAAAATTTCACTTTCTAGAAATAAAAGTCGGAGACATGAAATTAAGTTAATTATGAAAAATCAGCATGGACAGAAGTTAAACTTATTCTTGATACAGGAAAGATGCTACATTGAAACCAAGGAATAAGGTACTGCCATTGATAATTGTTGTGATTCTTATCATATAAAATGAATAGACCTACAGTATGGTAATATATATCAAGTCATTGTTTCTTTGGTGAAGTTAAACAACAATGATAACATATAATGACTTTTACTTATTGTTTCATATTCCCAATTTCATCTCGCATTAAAACTGATACTTAACATGTCACAGTTAAAAATTTAATTTTTTTTTTTCTATCTTCAGATTTAAAACAAGGCTTCAAGGCAATCGATATAAAATACAGGAATGTAACATTGAAATATTGTTTACAAATATACATTTTCCTAACTACACTAGCACTACATAAATATTAGTGTTATAAAAATTCAGATCTAGTAGGTGTAGCTGAGACAAATGCTCATTCACTCCCCTGCGATGTAAACGAGAAAAATCTCAACTCTCTGGGATAAGTTACGATTTTCTTTTAACTTTTCACTTGACTGCAAATCTTGATTTTGAATATAGTTTCATACTTACTGTCAAGTAAAGATTTCTTGTGCACATAATACAGAAGTGACAAACTCTTTTTATCTGAGGTACAAATAAACTGCTTTTTATGACAGTGCAAATAAACTGCTTTTTATGACAATCTGTAACAATTTTTAGGGCTTCTTCCAAAAATCTTCGTACACCATAACAGTCAGGTTCCAGTAACTTTTCAGCAGTGTAGAAAGAACAACCAAGGTGACTTGATGCAGAACCTCAATAAATACACTGCCTAAGGCTATAGGTAATAAAGCTTCACACTAATAAACATGAACAAATAATGAGCTATCAATGGTATGTCCTTTGTACAAATGAGTCAACTTTCAACTTGTGTATGCCACCAATGAGAAAGTCGTGTAAAAATATAAGAGGCATTAAGTGGACGGAACATTTTATTAGCAAGCTCCAACAACAGTATTCTTGCGTAATGAAATTCAATGATAAACTGTAAACATATATATTATAGCAGTAAACTTATTTTAGTAATTTTTGCGATTAAACATTTAACAAATTTATGATTGCGCGAATCTGTTTCTGCTGCAAGTATTGTGAGTGCCCTAACTCACCATTTCGCTAATCTGTTTAACTTTGGTTATGCGCAAAAATTTGAGTGCACCAAAATATGTGCATTACAGTATACTGTGAAACCTGTCTTATCTGACACACTGGGAAACAACATCTTGGCCATATTAACTGGAAATCTGAAATCACAGATGTCGAATAGGATAGGTTTCATTGAACGTAATCCTCAGTACCACTGGTAAACTTAGGTTTCAACATCTCATTGCATAGACTCAATAGAATATATATATGGAGTTGCTTGTCTAGACGTTGTAAAGAAACATTATTTATATGACCTAGAATTACGTCATTACAATATTGGTTTTAAGTGTTGTTCCATTTTGCTTGGTATCCATTAATGAATACTTGTTTATAAAATAATGACATTTAGTTGCAAACAGATTTGCAAACAATATCATATACAGATCTTATACATAAATATAATAGTATAAATCATTTTAATAATAGAAGTGACAGAAAAAATATCCTAATAGTTACTTGAAGACAGAGACACTAACAGATAAACCAGGTGCAGTTTGTTGTGGACATCATTCCAGAATACTGTTTGAGGACCTATTTATATTTTTACAGTGTAGCGTTTCTGTACTTCTGTATCCTATACAAGTGTATCACAGATGAAGTTTATTTGGTAGACAGTGGTCAGTCTGTGGGTCGGATCTGTAGCGTGATTTTTTGCTGATTGTCCAAGCACTCTCTCAATTTGTTTTCTGTCATTGTCAGTCTCTGTTCCAGCAACGACACAGTCTGTATAAAAGTAAGAAAAACCCATATAAGGTAACATGTTAAACACCTTTAATACTAGAAACAGTAATACAACACTATTAATGTACTAAAAGGTTTGAACAGTTATAGACATTTGCTTGTGTAAGACAGAAAACTCTATTTATGAAAGAATATTTCTCAGAACTCTTCCTGTGAACAGATATTTTTCAGTGTTAGGACAAGAAACTTTGTGTCAGAATATCTATGTGTGCAAGGACAAACAACTAGGACAGACAACTTAACCCGTATAAGGATATTTCCCTGTGTAAGAACAGACAACTCTACATGTGTAAGGATATTTATCTGTGTAAGGACAGACAATTCTGCCTGTGTAAGGATATTTATCTGTGTAAGAACAGACAACTCTACATGTGTAAGGATATTTATCTGTGCAAGGACAGATAGCTCTGTGCAAGTTAATTTATCTATGTAAGGACAGACAACTCTACCTGTGTAAGGATATTTATCTTTGTAAGGACAGACAACTCTACCTGTGTAAGGATATTTATCTGTGTAAGGACAGACAACTCTACCTGTGTAAGGATATTTATCTGTGTAAGGACAGACAACTCTACCTTTGTAAGGATATTTATCTGTGTAAGGACAGATAACTCTACCTGTGTAAGGATATTGATCTGTGTAAGGACAGACAACTCTACCTGTGTAAGGATATTTATCTTTGTAAGGACAGACAACTCTACCTGTGTAAGGATATTTATTTGTGTAAGGACAGACAACTCTACCTGTGTAAGGATATTGATCTGTGTAAGGACATACAACTCTACTTGTGCAAGTTGATTTATCTGTGTAAGGACAGACAACTCTACCTGTGTAAGGATATTTATCTGTGTAAGGACAGATAACTCTACCTGTGTAAGGATATTGATCTGTGTAAGGACAGACAACTCTACCTATGTAAGGATATTGATCTGTGTGAGGACAGACAACTCTACCTGTGTAAGGATATTGATCTGTGTAAGGACAGACAACTCTACCTGTGTAAGGATATTGATCTGTGTGAGGACAGATAACTCTACCTGTGTAAGGATATTGATCTGTGTAAGGACAGACAACTCTTCCTGTGTAAGGATATTTATCTGTGTAAGGACAGACAACTCTACCTGTGTAAGGATATTGATCTGTGTAAGGACAGACAACTCTACCTGTGTAAGGATATTGATCTGTGTAAGGACAGACAACTCTACCTGTGTAAGGATATTGATCTGTGTAAGGACAGACAACTCTACCTGTGTAAGGATATTGATCTGTGTAAGGACAGACAACTCTACCTGTGTAAGGATATTGATCTGTGTAAGGACAGACAACTCTACCTGTGTAAGGATATTAATCTGTGTAAGGACAGACAACTCTACCTGTGTAAGGATATTAATCTGTGTAAGGACAGACAACTCTACCTGTGTAAGGATATTAATCTGTGTAAGGACAGACAACTCTACCTGTGTAAGGATATTAATCTGTGTAAGGACAGACAATTCTACATGTGTAAGGATATTGATCTGTGTAAGGACAGACAACTCTACCTGTGTAAGGATATTCATCTGTGTAAGGACAGACAACTCTACCTGTGTAAGGATATTTATCTGTTTAAGGACAGACATCTCTACCTGTGTAAGGACAGACAACTCTACATGTGTAAGGATATTGATCTGTGTAAGGACAGACAACTCTACCTGTGTAAGGATATTTATCTGTGTAAGGACAGACAACTCTACATGTGTAAGGATATTGATCTGTGTAAGGACAGACAACTCTACCTGTGTAAGGACATTTATTTGTGTAAGGACAGACAACTCTACCTGAGTAAGGATATTGATCTGTGTGAGGACAGATGACTATCTGTGTAGGTGAGGATGTTTATCTGCATTAGGACAAACAGCTCTACCTGTATAAATAAATACTTTCGCTTGTATTAGCACAACCCTATTTGTGAAAGGATATTTTCTTATTCTGTTAGGATATGTATTTTAGGTATGGTCGGGCATTACGTTATCGACGAGATGGGGTTTCCGACGCCTTTGCCATTTTGTTAATATCTCGTAAAATCTCGCGCGATTTCTCACCAGGTGTCGTCTGCCTAATGCCCACACAACAAGAAACGTTTTGACCAAGAAAAGTAGACTTTGCGTTTCAAACGGTTAATTCTATCACAGATTGAATATATACTAACGTAAAATCAAGTAATTACTTAAGCCCATTTTATATACATCTTTAAAACACTACCTGCAGCGTTCTGAGCCTCAGTCAAATTTGCAACGCTTAGTAAACATTGTGCCAGATGTCCCAAGTCTGATTATGTGATTTTTAGCGACATATCACAACCAGGCAAAATTAATTTTGCAATTCAAGTAACGTGAAATTTTTGTTGTGTTATAAATAAAACGCTACGAAAGAGCATATTTCAGATTTTATTTTCTCATTGAAAAAATGGAAAATAATGGGGTTTTTTTTTACATCAGACCCTGTGAAGTGCTATATTATACGATTTCAATAAAAAGAATGTAATGGTAGGCAATGCAGTGTTTTAAACAGAGAAATATACAAATAAGATGTTGACTATGCAAGTTCTGATGTCACTTCCGTTGAAAAAACATTAAAACTTATTATTTTAATCAAAATGTGAACTTTCTGAAGGATCATTATTTAAAAATCAAATGTTGGTTCTTGAAAATGTTTTCCTGTTACAAAATTCGACTGGTGTAATCTTCAATGCATTTGAAACGCTATGGAGCACTACCGTCGATAACACAATATAATGTCATGGCGGTCGCCATGACGAGTAGCAGTAGGAAAGTGCCGATATTGTAAAGAGGAAATAACGAATTGACAGATAAACAATTGTACAGGTAAGGTAAAAGATAGACTATTGCATAAATAGTATTGGGATATTTTATTCACAGTTGTTTTGTGTGCTATCTGCGATAATTTATTACCCCGTCGAAAACCGGATGTTCAAGGGTATATTTGTCCAAGTTTTTTGTATAGTTCCAGGACCCCTTACCTGTGTGAGAACGTCTAACTGGCCGACTATCTGTTCCAGTGTGTTGGCTAACTGTGGTGGGATAGACTTTGGCTCCAGAGGCTGGGTAGTTGAGGTGGATTCTTGATGTCGCTGGCTACTTGAAGGCATATGTAGGTCCCTAAGGGCATGATCAACCGAGGTCATGTTGAACTCTGGGAACCGATCACCATTTACTGCTGGTTGCTGTAATGATAAATAATAATAATAATAATATACAATATTTGATATAGCGCCCTATCTAGCTAACATAAGCCACTCTAAAGCGCTTTACAGTACATAGATATACAATTCTTATACAATCAATACAATTAACACATACAGTTCTATCATATACAATTCTGAGGAGTTCGCAGGAGCTGCCTTATCGGGCGCTAACTACTTGTCCTATACCACCTGGCTAATATCTCTATATGTGTGTGTATGCATGCGTGTGTGCTGGAGATGAATTGTGTTTTGTTTGTAGTGGGACCGTGTTTCCAACGGCATCTTTTATAGTGCCACCACACTTGAATGCTACATCACAGATACTGCAACATCCACCCCAGACCATTTTAAACTCCACCTGGGTTGTTGGAGTTGTGTGGGCAGGAGAAAAACACTTTCTCTGAATGTTCCATGCGTATGACGATTACGGGGATCGAACCCCGGCCGCCTGCATGGAAGGCCGGAGTGTTACCCACTCGACCAATCCGCCCATAAACACAGATGATGTGTTAATCACTACAAAATTGAGAAACTTGTACAGATATTATTATCTCCCTTAGATAACTCATGGAAAGGATGTTAAAATGTAATTCTAAGAAGGACTTATATTATCTTTCGCCCCTTTGGGATAAGACAGAAAATCTTCACATCAACTGCATGTTATGTTGGAGGAATTCGCATCTTTATCCATTGGGGAAAAAAATCATATCTGTCCAGTACCCACTTAAAAGAAATATTTTTTCTGAGTTTCAATATGACCTGTTTAGTTCCTCAAAATGTATCAATGTTGTTTATGGTGAATTAGAAGTACAAAGTACCATATGCCTGCTCAAAGACAAGATTGTACTCAAGGCCACAAAAAATGAGCAGTTGTCATATTTGACCTTTGACATTTCTGTCCTTGACCTTTAAACAATTAAACAATTAGCTGACAGTTCAGCCAGGAGTAGTGTTGACCTTTACCTGTCCTGATGAGAACATGGCGGGACCAACCTCTGTCACTTCTGGCTCCTCGTCATCCATCTTCTTCAGGTCCGTACGGACATCCAGCTGTTAATACAAACAGGAAATACACCACTGTGTTAATTGTGTGGGGGAGGTGGAAGGCAGCTGTATTAATATTTTATAGTTAATAGGGTTTTAATCTCAACTGCCTGCCGTTCCTTATATTCAATCAACTTAATATTTGATGGGTGATGGAGTCTGAAAAAGTGCCTCCCACCCCTCCTAACCGTCAATACTGGAACTGCCATAGTGTTACATCACTACACAGGAGTTTATAGCAGTAATGGGCAAATCAGCAAAAACAGGAAGGACTGAATATCATGTTCTTTTAACAAATCACATAAAATATCCAGAAAATGATGTCATTTCCATTGATTTTTAGATACAACTTGTACAAAATATTGCATAGAAAATAAAAAATAACCCCAAAAATGTTTTTATTTGAAATAATGTTTTCTATATATATTGAAACATCTTCATATGTACAGTGAATAGCTTACTTTTTGTTATGGAGATTGGAAATACACTAGATTTAGTGGAAAAACATGTTTCTCTTAATGTCACATTCCTGTAAATATCATGTTTTTGTCTGACAAATGCAACATGATATAAAGGGGAGTGAACTGTATTAAATCATATCCCTATACAAGGAGGGAACTCATTTTCATCATGCTTATTATTTGTATCCATGTCACCATGGGAGAAAATTTTGACTGGAAAAGTCATAACTTCTTTCTCCGAGTGATTAACTACACTGGCACATGGTCTGTTAAATACAATCTTTATATATAGTAACTTTAATGATAGAACCCTAGTAAAAATTACTGAAGGCTGGTAGTGTTCAATAGAAAGTGCTTCCAAACAAATGAGGTCTATCTCTGTCTGACCTCTATGTAGGTCATTATAAAAAAGATTTAAGCCAAAATCATAATCCAAGGTTACTGAACACACCATAGAAAATAACACTGAAATAGATCATGCATTCCACCAAAATTGGACAACTTAGATTTGGCATTTAGATTTAGGTTTAACAAAGTTCTTCTGCAAACGCCTATTGCTCAATTATATTCAATTAGTACATGTGTAAATAAATGCAAGCTTTTATTTTTTAATTTGTTGCATTGACAATAGATGAGCAATCTTTTTCTGAAATATATTGAAGTTTTATGACAAGCTCATACTCTTCGTGTGCAATTTGCACTTGCTTTTCAGCAATCAATCTGATTTTACCTATAAACTATTGGAAAGTTTGGTACCTCTTTACTTTTGATACATTCGGTTCTTCAATTGATGGAAACCTCTGAAAATCAAAGGAACCTTGTCTTTCAGCACTTCATATCTATATGTGTCTAGAATTTATATCTGGGTGATATTTGCCAAAGTAAATGTATCTCCTAGGACACTAATACTTACCCGGGTTGTTGTTTTTGGTCGTTGGGGTTTCTGTACTCTTGGTGGTATGTCACCTACTGTCGGGGGAGCAGCGGTTTTCTCACGCTGTTTGTGTGACTGAAGAACTTCATTGAAGTCAAGTTGATCGAAGTTTGTTTTCCATACCAATACCTGTCCCCAATGAAATCAACTATGTTAGCATACAGAGTACTTCTTTCAGGGTGTAGTTAAAGAGAAAAAAAATAGGTTCCTCTGCAGAAACCAATCTATCATAATATTACTGAACACATTTTGGTGCACTGGATTTCAACTTTTGCAGCCATGAAGATAAAAATAATGGACAAAGTTTAATAGAAAATTGGTCCAACAATTTAGCTCTCCATACAAATCAATGACAATTTATCATAATGACACATAACTTACCATGACTAGGACAAAATGATTTCTAGACAAAAATACACCTTGAAAAGTGACAATAAAAAAATCTGCCTTTATTGATTAATATTATAAAATATAGCTTTTCTGCCATTTTTCTTTACTGAACACAGCGCTGCTTCCCTGATACAACAAAAACAAGGCTGTCTCCTACAACACTAGCTACCTACCTGTTCATCTGATCCACCTGAGGCGAAGTATTCCCCAGACCGTGAGAAGGCCACAGCAGTAGACGGACCCTGTAACACAACATAAATAAATAGTAAATACATTCCATACTAGGATATTATATCTACTGAAGTACAGAATACTTTATAGAATCTGTTTATCAATAAATCAATTTATACAGACTGAACAAAATTCATTCAGGCATTTCAATGTCAGAACAAAACTACCAGTGAAGGATCAGACAACTATAACACGACTTAAAGGCCCTATAGACATAACTTCAGGACATTTTTCGTGATTCTGAAAATTTCTGGAAAAAATTCCAGTTGATAACGATGCAAAAATTAGCCTAAAACAAAGTTAACCTGAGCGGTAACTAACAAGAAACTCTTGACAGAAAAATCCGAAGAATTGAAAAGAATTCAGACAGGGCCCACTTCAACCACAAGCCGTAGTTAGAGGACAGTTCAAAATGAATGCGTGTTTACAAATACATGTACCAAGTTTCAACTGCTGCTGTACCGGTTACCACGTAAAATTCATCTTGAATATTGCTGATATCAGTTAATCTTAACTAAATCTATAAATATAAAAAGTTATTAGGCTTGATTTTCGATTCAACTTTTGCCGAAAGTTACGTACATTGGGCATTTAACCTTTCCATGACTTTATAGGGGTGTGACACAGGCTAGTTCACAGGCAATATGTCTTTATGCAAAAAATGTGGTAAAAATGTAAATTTCACATGAAAAATTTCACATCAATTTCACATGAAATTATTCATGTGAAATTCATGTGAAGGATTTTTTCATGTGAAATTTACATGAAGAAACATATATTGACTGTGAGAGGAATTGGGATTAAGTCAACAGTCACACAACACTGCCAATCACCTGATGACTTGTTGACTTCAACTGGTCATGTGACACCTGATCTGCCGGTAATCCGTCAATAACCAGAGGACTTGCTATTATGGACGCATGATATGTAGATCAGTAATCAGTCATATAACTTGTGAACCAGTAACCAATAATGTGACTTGTTCACCTGCTATCCGGGTCACATGACTTGTAGATCCAGGTCACATGACATGTAGACATTACCTTAGCCACACGACTTGTTTTACGTTAAATCAATAGCTACCTGGTGTCCATGAAGTGTGTAGAAAAGACGGCCCTCCAGCAGGTCAAAAATCTTGAGAGTGGAATCATCAGAGCCTGATATCAGGTAGTTTCCACTTGAGTGGAATGATAAACTGTTCACAGACGATGAATGTGCTGGAAATAGATCAATCCAGTATTACTATGTATATATGCAAATACACAACCAAACAAATTTATAGTGTTTAATTAAGGAATCTGATTAAAATCTAACCTTGATCTGTGGTCCATTCCATAAACTTCTCTCTGATGTGTCAAGATCTGAGGACATCCCATAGAGGGTCACGTTCAGATGACCTTTGTCGCCTCTTTACTTAACACTAAAATAATTTTTACCTGTCATCTTGCAGCAAGTCATTTCGTAACATTATTCCACATGAAATTTTTGGTGACTAAATGACTAAATGCACTAATGCGATTATGCAAGCTTTGTCACCTCAAAACATTTCAGATTCTGAAAGTAGTAATTTTATTAGCTATTGCAAAAGGTCATCTGAACGTGACCCCCTATGGGATGTCCTCAGATCTTGATGCAGCAGAGAGAAATTTACGGAACGGCGTGGAGATCAAGATGTTATTTTAATCAGATTGTTTAATTAAGTACAGTGAAAACAAAAAAAGCAATAGTTCAATTTGAATTTCAATATGTCACTGATTTAAATCAAGTTACCTTTCAATGTAAAAGATTGCATACCCCTATCATGTTGACATTCCCTGTTTAAATTCAATAGAGCAAGAGCATGATATTATATAATCACAGATTTATGAGTATTCACACAAAAATCTGAAAGTTTTTTGCAAAAAAATAATAGCCAGATCATTTATCCCGGCAGAAAACCAATTTGGTATTAAAGGCTTCATGGTATATGTTTTAATACCTGTGTCACAGTATATATGTTTACCTGTGTCAGGTATATGCTACCTGTGTCAGGTATATGTTTACCTGTGTAATGGTATATGTTTACTTGTATCAGGTATACGTTTACCTGTGTCAGGTATATGTTTACCTGTGTCAGGTATATGTTTACATGTGTTAGGTATATGTTTACCTGTGTAAGTATATGTTTACCTGTGTCACAGTATATATGTTTACCTGTGTAAGTATATGTTTACCTGTGTCACAGTATATATGTTTACCTGTGTCAGGTATATGTTTACCTGTGTCAGGTATATGTTTACATGTGTTAGGTATATGTTTACCTGTGTAAGTATATGTTTACCTGTGTCACAGTATATATGTTTACATGTGTCAGGTATATGTTTACCTGTGTCAGGTATATGTTTACCTGTGTCAGGTATATGTTTACCTGTGTCAGGTATATGTTTACCTGTGTAAGTATATGTTTACCTGTGTCACAGTATATATGTTTACCTGTGTCAGGTATATGTTTACCTGTGTCACAGTATATCTGTTTACCTGTGTAATGCTGTAGTAACTTGTTCATCCTGATGTCCCACACCTTCACTGTACTGTCTGTACCTGCTGATGCTATACATGTACCGCTGGGGTGGAACTCTACGTAGTTCACAAACCTGTACAAAACATATCAAAACATGATGTTTTATTTGTGACATGCAGAATTTAGATCACTACTTGTGTAAATACGACAACACACATACACTGGATACAAAGAAATTTTCACTGCGACTGAATTTTTTTTCAATTTTGCTCATTGTAATTACTGTATTCGACTGGGAAAAGTTTCCATTTGAAATCTTAGAAATAATTTAATTTCACTTCTCTGGATGTTAAAAGATTGAAGATGGTATTGGTAGATCAGTTAAGTAATTCCCTGAAAAAGTTAGCTATAGTGGCAGGTGCACTAATTTAACAGGGCAGTAAACATTTGTAAACAATATGATATACATGGTAATCATTTATAGTATTGACAAAGTTAATTATGAAGGATAAATAACATTAATGGACTTTATCATTGAAAGGTGAAAATTTGACTAGGCAAAAATCTCTCAGTACATGTTTTCAGTATGTATGCAAAACCAATTGTCATTTCAACTTAGTGATCTGCAACAGACTAAGAGCCTATATAAAATATTAAGTAATCAATGATGGAAAAATCAATTTTTTAATAAATTTAATACAATTTTATTTCTGAACTTACCCTCCATGTTCAAAGAAGGTATGTACACATTCTTTACTATTTTTGTCCCATAGTTTCACTGTTTTATCATCACTTCCTGATACAATAAGTCGGCCATCTGGGGAAAACCTGGCAAATAAAAACATGTCACACATTATCAATATTTCAGTTAGAATTCAAAAGCAATAGGGAATTTTCAATGCAAAAACCTTTAAATTTATAAACATTAAAAATTACAATGCCATTTAATAACCACAGAAGACGCAGTAATAAGCTAATTATCCAATAAGTAACAGCCAAAACTAAGGGGCCTTGAAAGCCTTCAAGTATATTCTAAAATAGTTTTTATGTCAACCTCATGTAAGCTTACCTGGCACATCGGACCCAGTTCATATGTTGATTTAAGGAGAACATAAACTTTTGTCTGTGTACTGTCCATACCTAGAGAAAATAACATATCACAATCTCATGATTATAACGTTAGAAATATTTGAAAAGGGAGAAAACATTAACTTGAAATTATAGCAATGTGTCCCTATAATGTGACCTATAGTTAACAGTTATATTCCAGTTATGAAGAATTTATGGGTTTTCTTTGTGATCATGTCAAGCTAGTATCTCGTTGCATTCAGCAGAAAACAAACGTAATTCATACATTTCATTAAATCAATAGATAAGTTAATATTCAACATTTGACATAGTGCCCTATCTAGCTAACATAAGCTATTCTTATACCCTTTTCCGTACATAGATATAAGATATTCAATTTATACAATCTATGTTGTAAAATATCTTTCCTTGGATTTCCAGATTAATAATTAAAGTACTAGTATCACATATTACAGTCAAGAAATGTAACCATGGACAGAAATGATTATTTTGAAGTCTCAGGGTCAGGGAGATATTTTAATCGACTAGCCCTTAGTTTCTATATTTTGCATTGAATTAAATCTGTTTTACAGATGATGTCAAAACTGCTCACTATCTAAGGTGTGAACTTTGAGAGTCTTACTGTCTCTATTTAAACATGGAATGCCCGGAGGAAAATGTATGTACCTTGACAGTTTTATCGTCGGAGGCTGTGAGTAGGTATTGTCCATCACTAGAAAAATCTACGCTCCTCACTGTCGCGGTGTGAGCCTTAAAAACGGTCGACTCTCCTTTGCTGTAACAGAAGACACAACTCATTTTTAAAATATACAAACTTGAAATGAGAATGTGTTTGTCATACTGCATTCTGCTTTATCAATACCTGTCTCCTTGTCAGGCGATATGGATGACAAAAAGCGTAAAGGGAAGTGACCTGTATGCCAGAGATGTTGTGATTGTTTTATATACATTATCACCTGGAAGAAAGTCTGTCTGTTATCATCCAGTTGTCACTTTTGAACGGTAAACAAAAGTTGATGTTTCTTTGTTTGAAATATCAAAACTTATATACAGAAAATGCATAGATCATGATATATAAATATTTGTTTGTTAGTGAAGGTGTGGATAAATAAATACTGATGCATTTATTTCAAATTCAAAACTTTAACTAGAAATGTTAAATACTGACACGCTGGGGATCCAGAGTCGCACTGTCTTGTCTCTGGAACCAGAGGCCACAAGGTGGCCTGATGGAGAAAACTTTACATCCATCACTGCATCCTACAGGGAGAACAAGACAATACTTAAAGTAAGAGGCTATCAGGGAATGACATACAAGAATTATCTAATTCAGAAAATCGTTGAAATCAATGGACTTTTAAGCCAGATCAATAATTAAGAAAGTGCCAAAAATAAACATACAGATATTGTCACCATTTTCTCTAATTATTGATGTTTTGGTGGAAGTGTTTAATTACTGGATGTGTTTATTTTTGGCCATGTCAAATGGAAATCACATAGCTAATTCTTTTCTATAGCTATCTTTAGAGATATTCAAACTTGAATGTGTTGTAATTATTCATTATCAGGAAAGGAATTCAAGATTTTCTTCCATATTGAAATTATTGAAGAGGTCCTAATGTACTTTTTTAAATGATTTTACCTACATATATATAGACATATATAAAATAAATGTACACAGACTGTTACAGTGGCAATAAAACACAAAGTGTAAAGCATTAATTACCTTGTGCCCAACAAATCTGTAAGCCCTCATTTGGGGCTTGAAGTTCCAAACCATCAGACAAGAATCCATTGATCCAGAGGCTATAACAGAAATGATGTATAATTAAGAGTTTGGTGTCTACACGTATGATATTTTTTCTTTCAACTGTAAAGGGTTTCATATACACGTCACAAGATTCTACACATTTGACAACCCACAGGGTAACACTTTAATTCTATTATATAATACTAAATCCTATTTGACATCACTTCCTTTTCTGTCACTATCAGGATGATCAATCTTAATGAAGATCTGCAGATGATAACTTCATTGTATGTATAAACTATATGTGTCTAGAGTTAACTTTATTGTAGTAACTACCAAAATAGGAGTAAATTCAAAATTAGAAGCTAGCTATTATTTTCAGGACAATTCACAGTCAACTGACTATATACAATTATGTATCTATACTGACCTAACTGCTTCATGTTTGGGTTGAAGTCAACACTGGTGATGGTGTCCCTGTGGCCTTTAAAATGGCGCTCCAGGGACGGATCCTCCTGTAACATAAAAAATAGCCAAATCAATTTTGTATTATAGAAAGTAAAGTACAAGTCAAACAATTTGCATGTGTGTGCATACATGGTGTTTTTTGATAAAATAGATTTCATGTATTCTCAAATTTTGTTGGTTTACATATATATATAGTTTTCTTTGAAATTCTTCTTCTTAGTCTTCCAAATTTAAGGCCGGACTCAAAGGATTGAGTGCAATTAGCCCTTGGAGGTTGCATATATTTACTAAACTCAAAAACATTAAAAAAATGTTTTTTGAATTTTCATAAAACATTAAACCAGTTGGTAATTAAGGAAGGTTGTGACTAGCCAGGGGAGACCTGAAAGAGTTCAGGTTGCAATTGGGATCCTGTGGCAGGGATTGACACTAACTGTAGCCGGCAGCCCTTAGGCCTGGGCTGCCTGAAAAAAACATTGGCTACCAATGCAAGATGTCCAATGCAAGCAGCTATTTGAGTCATGTGCATGATCTTTAACTGAGGTTTTCTTCAGTCCTTGCTGCATGTTTGTTATTTCAAGTTGACTAGGCCTGCTGTAAATGTAAACTTTTTTTCTAATTATTTCCCCCCCCCTCCCCCATTATTATCAGAAAACCTCAGGCTTAAAAACCTTACAATTTTGTCTCAAAATTTACTAGAATGCAGGAAATTGCATGTATGGTTTTAAAAACTTTCCAGGGGGTGGGGTGGGGGAGGCCCCTTTCATGGGTATGCTCGCGACTGCGCTGTTTATATCCGGCCTGCCACTTCCTTGGCAGGGCTGCCACTTACTAAAAGTTAGTGTCAACCCCTGTGTGGAAGTGATGAAGGTACTGTAGATAATTCCAATCTGTTACAGTTCTAGGGAAAAGTGTACTTGTATATTTTTTTGTTGCTGGAGATTTAATTGGTTGAATCCGAAACAAACCAGGATCCAAATCAACAAAGTACTATTTTACATATGAAAATTTACTACAACAATGTTAAGGTAGCCATGACAAGATCATGTATCAAAAAGTTACAAGAAACTATGCTGTTTTAAAATTAAAAGAATAAAAATGTAATCTCTAGATTAACATGTGCATGCTGATAATAAAGATAATAAATTAGAAAATCTGACTCATTTATTTGTTTTCTATCGCGTGTATTTTCATAGCTAACTATGAAGCATTAAACTAAATATTATGAACATGTGTGCTTGACATTTGATTGAAATGGACCGAAATGGTCACTGTTGTTTTTGTGCATGCATTGAAATAAAATAAATAGGCTAAATAATTTTGGGTTCACTGGCTATGTAGATGTTTCAACTCTTAAAAATTCGTCAAATGCAATGAAAATGTATATTCGTTGTACAAACCAAAACATTCGTCATCTTGTTTCCTTCAAGACAGCACAATAAACCTGAACCTGTCTAATCATGTATCAGATTTTCGAAGATGGCGGGCTGTTTACCAAAGGGAGATAACTACTATTTAGCGTCAGGGAACTTTATAAATACAAAAATGGATAACGGATCTCGAATTACGGCACAAGTAAAAACGGGGACCAAAACGCCAGCCTGAGTAAAGAAAAAACTGGAAATTTGACATACAAATATCAAATTTTATTTACAATTATAGCTAAAATTATGACATGATTATTTTGTTTTTCATTGTTGAGTTTTTAAACTAGAGACGTATAAATGTTAAACACTTAATCTGTCTCCGTTTAAACTGATAGCATCAACGTTACCGAAATTCGAACAGTCCAGCTTTATTCAATTAATAAAAGTAATATAATATTTACCACATCTTAAATTTGATTTGACCCGAGAAACAAATTTCATAAACTTTTGTTCTTTCCCTCAGTGCTCAATATATCCGTGTTTTTACACAGTATCGAAATTTATAATTCCCAAAAATTTCTGTTGTATGTCGCTACCGCTATACAAGCGATAAGCAAAGCATCGTGTGCTGTTTTCTAAGCTCTCAATTGACTTAGATCAAATTAGGTCGACTCACGTGTGACGTGCGATGGCGGGGAATATGTCAATCTGTCAAATATGAAAACAGACTTGTTCACACGAGTTTTAATTTGTCAAATGTAAATGTGATCGTCTTATCTCTAAGCCTGAAAACATTAAGATCGTTTGGACGGGGCTTGAAACGTGTTTATCAAACCTCAAGATCGAACGTCTTTAAATCGTGCACCTGTTTCTAGAAGAGAAAAAACAGTCGTCTGCAAATTTTTGCAACATGTTCTATTCATTTCATAGCATAATTGTCTTGCTCAATTTCTTATTGATATTTTCCTTTATAAATGCAACGAATTTCTATGTATATGACAATAGTATTCACACACTGTAAATATTATATATTTTACAAGAAAATTGTATAATTTGAAAAAAGAAAATGAAAGGTTTAATTTCATTTCATATATGATTTATAAATTACATATCAGTATCAAAATAACAGGGTTTTATTCTGCAGAGTTCTGACTGTCTGATCCACTAAATATTGGGATGGTTGGCAGCTCATGAGAGTCAGATCTAGAATCCCTCTCTTTATAAAATGTGAAATTTTAGTGACCTGTTAAACGGTTATATATATATAATTGTTGGTGATTTAGCAGTGATCTGCTAGATATTGGGACTGCTGGCAGATTAGGAGTCAGAATTTCTCTTTTAATGCATGCAATTTTAATACATGAACATTGGATATGAATGGGAAGAACATTTTTCAACTAACCTACTGATGAAATCAAGTAAGAGAATTAAAGGTCATTAACAATTGTTGCCACCAATTTCTAAGAAAATAACCATGCAGATGAGATTCTAGACATTTGTTTGAAAATGGCTGCCATACCAAGATCTTCTTTATGGACTAATCTATACATTGATTGATTCATGTGACATTATATGGTGGCCATTTTCAAACAGATGTCTGAAATCTGGTTATTTTTTAAAAAGAAATTAGGTTGCAACAGTTAAAAACTTTCTCCAACTTGATTACATTAGTAAGTTTGAAAAATACTGGTAAGTTATATCCATTGGTATTTTTTATGAGGAACTCTGACTTGCCAAATCCAACAGCCAAATATGATAGGAACTTTAAACATTTCTCAAAAAATGGTACAACTGTTGAACATTTCAAGATCAAAGGGTGTTATAGTAGTATTGTCAGAAATTTAGCAGATGTAGTCCAGGACCATGCCCCAATGATTCATTTACAAGATACTTTCATGACTGATACTCAATACTACAGTAGACTAGTAAGCAAATTTCCTAGGATTTCTTTCAGAATTGAAAGTCATATATGACCATATTTTCCTCTTAAAATTTCTTTGAAAATTTTATTTGCAAATTTGTCAAATGTCATAAATAAACAACTTAAAACTTTTGTAATCTATAAATTAACTGTGTCACTTTCCTGTTTTGGTATTGTGGGGGGGGGGGGGGGCACCAGATGATCTGTTGATCTGTGTTTTGAACAATATTTTTTTCCTATTTCAGAGAGTTTGATTGATCCCCAGCATATTTATAAATTGGCTCAGATAATCACACATCATGTCTGCCTCCCAGCGCAGTCTTGTTTGTCTGGGCAAAAAGGTGACAGAGAAAATTGAAAATATCCGGGATCAACGTCGCCTCTTGTCTGCCATTCTTGAAGAGTATATTGCAGAAGTGAGTATAGAGGAAATTATTTTTCATGTGTTAATGTCCTGGCTAAAAGTTTCAATTACTTGCTGTTTCAAAATTCATCAATTATCAAATTGAGTGAAATTCAAATATCATGAAAATACTCTTCAGTTCTTCATACGAATTTCTTTTAAACAATAAACAGAAATAACAATATTTAACTGAGTAAATTTGATTCTTCAAATATGATAATAAGGAACATTACTCTTTTTCTTCATCATGAAAGCATTGCATTTTTCAGTTAATTGGTGATAAATGTCTAAAATTGATCTCAAACATATAGAGAGGAAATCTATTGTTACCAGGTAATATGAATGTTTGGCCTTTAATGCTTTTTGTAGAGTGAGAGAGGTGCTGAAAGTCTACTCGCGATCACAGACAAAGGCATTTTTATGCAGAGTTTTGTGGATGTCATGCAGAATTTGGACAGGTGTTACAACACCTGTTTTCTTCTAACCACAGAAGCTGAAAATCTCATTGGTAATCATCTAGGTTATAAGATCTATAATGAATGATATATGATATACATGATGCATGAATAGTGCTAGAAACCATATAAAAATGGACAAAATATGGTGTCCATGTGAATGATATCATGGAGAGAAAAAAATATGATTGATATAATAGCTTGAATGTTGGTTTTGAAATATTAAGGAAAATATGTTGATGGATATGAATGCATCCTTTTAAGGTACACAAGAATGTTTTAAAGTGTCTTGAAATAGTCTTTATTACAGAACTTTCAAACATCATATTGTAGTGCACATTATATTATGTTTGCCATTCTGTCATTTATAACGACCATATCAAGACACTTCAATGCTTTAAACTATGATAAATGCTTTATTATCAACATCAAAACTCGTAAAATGGAACAGCCATTTTGACGTCAAACCGTCACCATTTCCATGCCAAAACAATGACGTCACATGCTTGATGTCGTTTATTGTCTCTTAAATCACATGTCTCCGTGGTTAGTTTATAGAGTGGCTTAGCGTTTGTGTATAATGATCCCATAATTGAAGGGGGGTACATTGTAACTCTTTTAACAGAAAATCATTGATATGTAAGGTAGCAGATATTCTTTAGAGGAAAATTATTGAATTATTCAGTAAAAATATAGTATTTGCAGGTAAATGTGTGTCAAAATAAAAAATGTTTTGGGAAAATCTTTTTTGCATTTGCTGAAGTCTGGGTTACTTTGGACCCTTTAAAACCAATTCATTGGATGTTTTACTACAGAAGAAGCCCAGCGAGCCAGTCCCTCATTTTGTCTGCCTGTACCAGACAAGCTGGCCAAGTACACTTGTGAAGTGGATAGTTTGCTCACTGTAAGCCTGCCTGCTGCATCAGTGAACAAACAGGATACCATGACAACAGACAGCTACGTACCCTGTCCTCCTCCAGGTCTGGAGCCCATAGTTCCCAATGTCAACCTGAATGAGAACGCCTCTAAACCAGCTGCTCAAAAGCATGTATGGAATATTGAACCTGATGATGGTACAAAGGGTATGAAAATTTAATTTTTGTTCAAATTAAGTAAACTTAGGTACAGCATAGGAAATTTGCAGATGACTATTCAATCTTTTTTGTCAAGGGTGATTTGATTCAGTCAGAAACAGTGTTGGATATTCATCTGAAATTCATACTTTTGAATTCAGGTATTATATATAATATTTATATTCTTGTAATTATTAAATAAAGAGGCTTAACGTCTGCTAATGTAACAATGCCTTATAAAAATCCAAGTAAAATGTATCCAGATGATCTTGAAACTTTTGATTGTAGAAAACCTTTTTATAGAATATGTTTTGCTTGATTCAACAGAATCCTGTTCTGAACTGAAGCATTCTTCCCCCTCTGATGTTCACGAGGTAAGACATTATCACTTTATCTATACCCATGCTCAATAATAGGACCATCAATATATATTTCAGTTCAAATGAAGGAATTCAGACTTGCACAACAACAACAACAACCCCATTCCCCCCCCCCCCCCACCCACCCACCCACCTTCAGTCAGAGAATATGTGTTTTCCCCTTGGCTAATTGCTGGAGAAATGATGTACCTAATCAGTGGTCAATTTACAATTTATTTTCATGGGTCCTTTTTGTACATATTGCTGAAAACAATGGGTCCCGCAATATTAAATTGAAGTATTTCTAGAATTGCTATGTGTCCCATCATTATTTTATGAGTACTGGACTTGGACTCGCACCTAGATTGATCACTGCCTAATTTTGTGCAAAACCTAGATACAGTAAAACCCCACTTACTCGAACCCCATTTACTGGAATACCACTCATTCATTGAACAGTTTGTTTGGTCCTGATCAAGTTCGTACATATTCAACAAACCTCAGATTACTCGAATACCATGTATTCCTTGAACTTGATCAGGTCCCCACTAGTTCCAGTAAGTGGGGTATTACTGTAAATTGTTTTCCTGTGCACATAATTGAATTGGTTAAGAATCTTTATGTCTCTAGACATGATTTTAAAATCTAATATTTAATTGATAGGTTGATACAGATATCAAAATGTCTGATAATTGATCTGTTGATACAGATATCTGACTGTTCTGCGATCCCACCGAACACAGACACAGCCCAATCATGGCAGCCAAGGCTTGATATGACTGTTGCTAAGCGATATCTGAGGAGTGTCATCAAACAAGCAGAAGATGATAACAGTGAAAGGAAACATCGAAAAATACGGCGCAACAGAACTCATTCTAAAGGTATAGGTCTTCATTTGGCAACTGAGTCACATTATGACTTCTTTGTCCATAAGTATGAGACACCAATTGTCATATTTTCATGAGACATTGCATCCTTGTTATCCAGAGGTTATGCTCGCCTAAACTCGCTACACCCTTGTGGAATATGTCATGGCAAAATTGAAGGCATGCTCGGGGTAGAAAAACCTGACCAATCGCGAGGCTGATACCTGTTTTTTGTAGATTACAAAGTAGCCACAACTGTCTTCAAAGCTTGTCAATTTATACCATTATGTGACCACAAGATTCTTTTGATGTACATCAAAGGGTCGAACCAATCTTCTTGTTTCCTCAACAAGGTGGCGTACACGGAGCCTTCAGGCTTGCCATGACATTTCCAAAGGTGTAGAGAGCGTAGGCGAGCGTAACCTCTGGATATCAAGGATGGTTGGGGTTAGTATGAACCTTGGTGGAGGTCAAGAGCTTAGAAGGACAGTGTTTTTCCTGCTTATGAGGTTTAAGAAGTTATATAGTCAGGGATGGTCATCTACTCTTATATTCTGGCCTGTAAGAGTGATTAATATAAGTTGTATAACTTGTTTCATAACTGTTCCAAAAATGTTACTACGATAATTTCATGAAACCAAAAATCACTGAAATTATTCTTTTTGAATATCTGTCCAGATGCAGTATTTATCAGAGAGGATAGCCACACCAATATCTGTCTATCAGCGAGTAGTATTAGGCTAGAAGAAAATCATTAAAGAGCAGTTGGGGCGTAAAGCAGATATCATATTTCCTCTTGGCAGTAATTAATGGTGATACCAGAGAAACTGCAACACTGTTAAAAGACATCTCCAATGGAACTCAATCCATATATTTTCAAATCTACAAGATGACAGCTTTGGCCTTTAATTCACTATCATATTTCATGATTTAATTACGTGGTGCAATATTTAATGTATGGTTTTGTCAGCAATATTTTACAATTTTGTGGTTTTGGAATATATCTTGATTGGTTTTCGACAGGAAAACAAAAAGTGAAAGAAGAAAGTACAACGACAGATGAACCAGAGATTGTCTCGGTGGATACTCAAAGGTCTATCAAAGCGGAACATAATCTTCAAAGCTGTGCCAAGGAAAGCTCGGACATTAAGGATTCGAAGGACACATGTGTCTCATCTCGGAGCGCAAATATTTCTTCTCTAAACATTGATCTCTCATCAACAAACAACAACTGTTCAGCAGAAAAAAACAGTATGTCAACACAAAAAACCATTGTGCCACCACAGAATTTGAGTGCCTCGGCTCAAAAAGTTGAAGATAACTTGCTTCATGGGGAGGATTCTTTAAACAAGCTAGGCAAGTCAAACGCTTCTGAAAATGCAAAGTTAGAAGCATCGGAAATAAAAACTGAAGAGGTGTATCATGAAAAGAATGAATTTGACTTCAACCTAAATGCATATGTAGCCCCTCCTACAACCACACCTGTTGATGAGTCTGGGGCTGTATCACTACTGACTGCTGACAGTGTTGATAGGGCCTTGACACCGGAACAAAAGTCGAGCCAAGCTACAGTTGAAGAGGATGGATCCTATGGACTAGGACCTACCCTCGCTCACGCAGAGTTGTGTGTAGGACAGGCCTCTACAGTGGAGGTGTTAGAACCCACCTCACCCTGGAAGTTCTACGTCCAGCAGGTCGGGTTTGGGCTGGACAAACTCATGGAGCAGATATGGTAATATAAGTGTTTGTTATTTCTTGCAAGTGCATCCCTAAAATGGTCCTAGCTGTTGATAGAAGGTTTAACAAAATAAAACCGAACCTATTTTAATTGTTAATTGTAGTAACTATAAAATTGTACTCCATAAATTGTTTCCAGAGAATAAGAATACGAAAGTTTAAAAATAACATTACAAAATCAGTGTGTGTGAAGGTAATTTATAAAGTTCTATACTTCTACAATAGGTCTATGGACATTTCAAATTGCATAGACTCAACAAAATTTCCATACTCTAAATTTTTTAATCAGTATGAATAAACCACTTAATACAAAGTGATCTCCCCTCTTCAATCAATGTTTGAACAAAAATTGATTTACAATGACAAATTCAGCCAAACAAATCAGGAAATGAACAACATGCAAGAGAAATGCAATTGATTATTCGAACAGTTTTGATACGTTTTCAACATACATGAGCAATTAAATTGCTTAGACATCAGGTCTACCGTACGAGCATTTTGCATAGACCGACAGGTTTTCCTGTGACCTCGGTCTATCGTTACTTTCGCACACTGCAAAAACAATTTTCTTATGATTTATATGTGTAACTAAAACATGCAAGATCATGAAATATGAAAGTTTCCTTTATTATTGGTACTCAAAACGTGATTCACTCTTTACCCCTGGAATTCATCTTTTTATGTTGTAGTTCCTACATGATCCAACACGGAGAGGATAAGAATCTGATAAATAAACCAGAAAAGAACATGATCTGTTTGGCTAAATACTCACAGGACGGACTATACTACAGAGCTAAAGTGTTGCAGGTGTACCCCACACAAGGTACGCTTTATTCATTTTCAGTATTGGAAGGTGCAGAGCAGGAGTCCTTCATGGCAAAAGGATTCAGATCAGAAATTTAGCTGCTGTTCTGATCGAAATTTAACATACACTCGCCCAATATACATAGAATATTATTGCCCATATATCAGGTTTTGCTAGACTGTTTGTCAACTTCCTATGTATTGGTCACTGTGTAATACAGTGGGTTGTGTTTTAGGTACAGAGATGCCTGTTGATATCCTGTATCTTGACTATGGTAATAGAGAAGAGGGAACATCTGCCCACCTTCGAGAGCTTCCCGAGAGTTTCACCAGCCTCCCTATACAGGCAATACAGTGTGCTCTGGCCAAGGTAGGAATGTTTCAGTTTTGTATGTCTGGCAAAATACACAAGACATTGTCTGACAAATTATGTTATATGATTCTAAATGTTGTCCCGTTCTAGACCCCATAGAGATAATTCTATCCCAATATAAACACTTTATTAATATGTGCATCTCAGATTATGTGATAATTTGCCATGCGTCGGGGTAGCATTAAAAATCTAGAGCTACAGTTCTCTCATTTGCCTGTATTCTAATTATTTTATGATATGAACCTGCTAGGCTCTAAATGTCAGATCATAGTTGTTGACGGGCCTTTAAAAATAAACAAACAATTCTGATTAGGGCTATCCAAGCGAAATATCTACCTCACCCAGGAACTCAAGGTTTTGCTTCAGGGGTACATCGCACAAAATTTGATTAATAATTAGACGTAATACCGTATTTCTCCGGCAATAAGTCCAGGGGGCCAGTGCATTAAATAAAGTCAAAAGTGGAGGGTGGGCTTATTGCCGTATATGAGCCTCAACGTGACCAACATAATCGGCCGCCATCTTGGATTTTTCATGACATACTGTTGCAGTTACAGCTTATGCATTGTCCATGTTTATAACTTTTTTTCTGAATTTATGATTTTAAAACAAATTTGCAAAATATGTTTGAGTTGGTACATGATTTGGGGAATTAATCATTAATAAAATGTGCAAAATATATATTGTTTTGCAATATGGTTTGGGGAATGTAACGTTAAGTGATTAAATAAAACAAACAAGCAAAGTTTTCACACACCATCATCTAACGCTGAGTTACGGTAGTTTAACATAAATGTATCAGTTAGGCCTTTGCAGAAACAGTGGTATTTCTAAGATAGCCCTTAGTGGAATGACTTACATGTGTATAACTTTTGTTGAGTGCTACCTGCCTGATTATAACTTGCAGGTTGCTCCTGTGAACAAGTACAATGTATGGACGGAGGAGGACATTTCAGCTTTTAACCAGTTTGTGTGTGGTCAGAACTTTAGTTGTGTGTATGTGGGTGGCACTGAGGAGGGTCTGCCACAGCTGATAGAGTTATACATGTTTATTCCCCGCCCAACCGTCACTGGAGGGCAGCTTTACATTCACAACACGGTCTCCTCCGTCAACATCGCAACCATCCTCGTCAATCAAGGCCGTGCACGGGACACTGCCATCATAGACCAGTTGGTAGCATTACGCAGAATGTATAAACCATCTGCGTCGACTTCACAGCCTCTTCCAGCTGTTCAACAAATGTCAGAAAAAGTGAAAGCACCACAGCCTTCAAATACTTCATCTGGACATGCTCCTACATCATCTGAAAAAGCTAAAATTCCTCGACCAATGAAATTACCTAGACCTAAAGTAGCAGCTCATAAAAACAAAGTGATGTCGGTAAAGAGCATTGTGGCCGTAGCTTCTGGTGCTACTCGAGAATCAGGTTCTCAGGATTCCATAGAGAAAGTCAAGCAAGGTGGTTTTGTGCAGGCAGAGTCAGCCACACAGCATAAAGTCGCATCAGAAGCTGATATTCATCAGAAAGGTGAAGCAGGACAACACCCTGGTGCAATATTGCATGATATGGAACAGGATTTACTTAAGCCAAGGGGGGCAGAACCTGGCCATAGCAAGCATAATGCTAGGGACCAAAGACAGGAAGAAGAAAGACAAACTTTCACACAATTGTCTAGTCAAGAACAGGTGAGTTCAGATGTCACACAGCTTAATCAAAAAGAAGACAGCGGGAATGAAAAAAAAGCAAGCAAAGGTGATCAAAATTCAGAGGAAAACAAAGTCACAAGTCAGACTAACCAAAGCTCGGTGGTGTCCGATAACACCAGCACTTCCACCAATGATACTCAAAGTATTGCCGACTTCCTGGCTGAACTGCCAGTAGCCAACATCAAAATTCCAAACATTACACCGAGCGAAGATCAGCTGTCTGTGATATCATCAGAGGGAGGATCCTTACCCGCAGAAAATCAAGGGGAGACAACTTTAGAGAAATCCTCAAACAGAAACATTGACTTGTGCTCTAAATGTTTCAATGTGATGTTGTCACACGTCATATCCCCTGAACAATTCTACATCCATATAGTTTCTGAGACGGTGGGCAAAACACTAGACAATATGATGAAAAACTTAAACTATCATTTTGAACAGATTGGTAGGAAGGCACTACAGCAGCTTAACAGAGGTTACACACCAAAGATTGACGATTTGTGTTGTGCTCGATTTTCAGGAGATAATTTTTTCTACAGAGCAGTTGTGACAGAACTTGTTGCAAATGAGAGTTCCTCATCTCCGTCAAAAGTACATGTATTTTACCTGGACTTTGGAGATCGGGAATGGCTGCCCCGATGGAAACTGTACCCGCTCCCCGAGGAGTTCAAGGATACACCTCCTCTAGCTCTGAGCTGCTCTCTTGCCTACATCAAACCTGTGGTGACATCACAAGACGGTGATGCTGTCTGGCCAGCAAATGTCACACAGGAGTTCATCAAACAAGTTGGGTTTGAGAACCCTATACAGATGATTGTCCTGTCTGGTACCCTCGGCTTCGATATGAAAAGGTAAGCTGACAATACATATTTATAAGGATTGATATTGCTTTTATTAGATGTTACATCCTATTAATAGCTAAGGTCATTTTAGGAAGGGTTGCCACCTTGCTAGTGTATGCAATCTGTATCTGAGTGCATGGTGTATGGTTTATTTGGGAGGCTGTGGTGTGTTCATGTAAGCCTCCTTGCTATATTCTAGAACTTATGCCAATTTTAGGTGCTACTACACTGACAAAACCCTCTCCAGTTTTACACCCCGCCAGTTACACTACACTGACAATGGGTGAACCAGTTGTTCCAGCCCCAGATAATAAGGAGTGTCAAGCAGAGAGCAGTAACTACCATTTTTAGCCAATAATCATCAGATAACCTTATTGTTTATATTCATGTTGACTTACCAAAATACCCTGTTGGTAGTCCTGCATCATAAATATATGCATTGTAAATGTTGACAGGAAGCCAGATTGTGGAATGGCGGACACTGGTATCCTGAAGGTGTTCCTGGTCAGTTCGGAGGACGAAGAGGAAGTCTGTGTCAACATGGACCTGATACGTCTCGGCTTGGCTACTATTGACTCACGCTACAGTCAGGAGATTGGACTTCCAAATGGTAATTTTTTTCATTGATGCAAGAATTACAGATGGTACTCGTGAAACTGGACCCCAGATGTCAATTAGAATGAATTAAAATGAACCCTAGATACCAATTAAAATGAATTAAACTGGACCCTATATACCAATTACCTGGTAGAATGAATTAAACTGGACCCCAGATGCCAATTAGGATGAATTAAACTGGACCCTATATACCAATTACCTGGTAGAATGAATTAAACTGAACCCCAGATACCAATTAGAATGAATTAAACTGGACCCTATAGATGCCAATTGAATGAATTAAACTGGACCCTACTGTATATACCAATTACCTGGTAGAATGAATTAAACTGGACCCCAGATACCAATTACCTGGAAGAATGAATTAAACTGGACCCCAGATACCAATTACCTGGTAGAATGAATTAAACTGGACCCCAGATACCAATTAGAATGAATTAAACTGGACCCTAGATGCCAATTAGAATGAATTAAACTCAACCCTAGATGCCAATTAGAATGAATTAAACTCAACCCTAGATGCCAATTGAATGAATTAAACTGGACCCCAGATGCCAGTTAGAATGAATTAAACTGGACCCTAGATACCAATGAAAATAAATTAAACTGAACATTAGATACCAATTAGAATGAGTTAAACTGGACCGTAGATATTAATTAAAATAAATGAAACTGGACCCCAGATGCCAATTAGAATGAATTAAACTGGACCCTAGATACCAATTAAAATAAATGAAACTGGACCCTAGATGCCAATCAAAATTAATGGAAGATTTAGTAAATTTGGAAATTCAAAGTGATAAGAAATTGCGAAAATGTCAATTCTTTTTCGCAAATTGGTAATCTTATCACATATTTGGTAGAAGGTGGGATAGCCTAGATTAAAAGCCTGTAAATGAACATGGAGAGGGGTTCATAGATCCATGTGATGTCATTAATAGCAAAATATGATAAATAGGGGGAAATATAGTGTTGAGTCTATACTAGACCTCTTTTAAGCTGGTATTAAATCATTATGGAATAATAAAATATAGCACAATAGTTTTAAGACCTCATTATCTTGTTGAAAAATAAGAACTTAAAGGCAGGGTTGAAAAAAAAAGAAAAGCATTCAACATTTAGGAGAGAATTTTGAATTATATGTAGTTATCAGCTTCTAAAACTTTAATAAATTGGATTTGACTCTGCTTATTATAAGTAAAGATCTAGAAATAGGAATCTGTTTAAAATTATAAAAGGAAGTCAAGAGACGCCATGAGGAGGGTAAGTCAAATTAATTTTTCATATCTGAGTTCAGTATATAAACGAGGATCCCATGGCAGCGGACCTCCCAATAAGTCATGATCTATAAATCTGCTTTTATAGTCCTTGTTTGACTATGTGATAAAGCAGAACTGTACATCAATTTACATAAAAGATATTTCAAGTCCTAAATTCTCAATCATTAGAAAACAGTTCAATACCAAAAATCTTACAATATCAAAATTTGTGTAAACATCACATTCTGATATTTTGCATTTTCGTGTAAATAGTATTATAGGGTATAAATTTCAAATTTAGATATATGAATGTGATGTGAAAGGCCTTGCTTTTTAAAGGGAGATAATGCTGCTATTCACCTGAAAAGAAATGCTTGAGTGCCTTTACACAAAATTGTCAAGCTTACAGCAGATCTAAAGCTATTGATAACAGCCACATAGCCTATAGATTATTGATTTCTAGGCATGTCTTTTCAAAGCATTGTTAGCTTTAAAATGTGTTTGCTATTTTTCTCAAATCAGATAATTATGTTTTCATAATAATTTGATAGAAGTTTTTCAGATTTATACTTTGGTCCCTATTTATAAATCTGATTCAAAAGAATTTCAATACAAAGAATTTTGTTAGAAACATTTATCTGAGTTTGAGGATATACAATGTATAAGTACGTGGTTAATCTGGTATTAGCTGTTCTGGTCAGGCTTTCTGAAAATTCTCCGTGGGAGAGAACGGCTACAGTCTTTAGATATTGCAGAAGGAAACATACTTGCGGAAATACTCCTATAATGAACATGTTTGTTATACCCAAGCACGCAACGAACTCGAGGGGTGTAGTTGGGGTGGGAATCCTGGAATCAGGTTGTCCGTTTGTCTGTAGACACATCTTTCCACACAATTCCTCCTTTACTTGAAGACCGTTTTCATTAAACTTTACAGGTATGTTAGGGAACATGTGTTAATGTGCATGCAGCTGTTTAATTTCCAAATTTTTGGTTGTCATGGAAACGGATCACCAGAAATAGATTTTCTTGTTCACACAACTCCTACTTTACTTGTGGACCAATTTTCAAAAAATTTCACAGATATGTTATAGGGAACATGTGTAGATGTGCATGCAGCTATTTAAATTCCAAAATTTTGGTTGCCATGGTAACTGATCACTGTTAACAGGTTTTTCTTGTCCAGACAACTCCTCTTAAACTTGTGAACTGATTTCCAGAAAAATTCATAGGAATGTTAGGGACCATATGTAGATGTGTGTGCAATGACCATTGACTTGTTCGGATTTTGATAAGCCTATATATATGAAGATATTATTAAAATCATAACGCTTACCTGGCCAACGCCATCAGGTGAGTTTATGAGCTGACCTGGTCCGAAGGACCGAGGTGAGCTTATGCCATACCGTGTCATTTGTCCGTCGTCTTTCAACAATTTTTTTAACGACTTCTTCTCCATAACAACTGATAGGAAATCAACCTAATTTGGCAGGAAGCATCCTTAGGTGCCCAGGATTCAGAATTGTACTAATGGTGGGACTGACCTGCTAGGGGGCTGAGGAGCAGGGCCAAAAAAGGTTATTAGCTATATTGGTTTAAGCAACTTCTTCTCCATAACAATTGATTGGAAATCAGCCTTATTTGGCATGAAGCATCCCTACGTGCTCAGGATTCAAAATTGTACTTATGATGGGACTGACCCCCCAGGGGGCTGAGGGGTGGGGCCAAAAAGAAATTATTTTACTATGATTACCTAGATACCAATGTATCCAGGTGAGCAATACCGGCCCTCTGGGCCTCTTGTACCACTTTCAATTCAGTTTTAGGCCTAGATTATTATGGAATAATAAAATTCACATGGATAGCTTAAGATATTATATTTGAAAAAAAATAAGTGGATTTAAGAAAGGGTTAAATAAAAATAAACATATTAAACTGTTTTTTTTAATAAATTGGATTTGGATTTATCTCTGCTTATTGAATAAAGATTAAGAAATAGAATCGAATTAAAAAATTCCAAAAGGAAGTCAAGAGACACCATGAGGAGGGTGAGACGTACGAAGCCTCGAAGTCTTATGACACAGTCACATTAATATTCATTTCTGATTCAGTATAAACGAGGATCTCATGGCAGCGGACCTCCCAATCAGCTCTGTCATACAATCTGGTTTTATAGTCCTGTATTGCCGATGTGGTAAAACACAACTGTACACCAATTTACATATATAATATTTAAGTCCCAAATTTTCCATTGCTAGAAAATTGTTTGTTGCCAAAATTCTTACAAGATACAAAATTCGTATAAAAATCACATTCTGGTATTTTGTATTTTTTGTTTGAAAATTTATTAAAGGTGTAAAATCCACTTTTAGATATATGAACTGAATGTGAATGGCCTTATTTTTAAAGGGAGGTAACACTGCCATTCACAGTAATAAAGAACTGAACCTGAATTGAAATGCCCCAGTGCCCTTACACTCACTAAGTAGGCAAGCTAACAGTGGTCGCTGACAGCCACACAGCATAATGACAAAGCATAGGCAGCTTAATATGTTTGCTCTTTTTATCAAATCAGATGATTATATTTTCGCAATATTTGTATAGAAGTTTTTATATTGATTAAGTCCTTTTACATAGGTTTGATTTTAAAGAATTTTAGTACATTGTATTTTGTGTGTAATAGTTATCTCAGTTTGATAATACATGTGTTTTAAGTAGGTAAGCTGTTCAAGTCTAGGTAGGTAAGCTGTTCGGGCCAGGCTTCCTGATAGATATGCCTGAAGGAAATATACATATGCTAGTACAGTGTAGCTGTCTCACACTGTCTGTAGAAATGCTCTTGTAGTGTACATGTTTATTTTGTTTACCAGTACATGTTTTAAAATGATTCAGGTCACCTGTTCAAATCCAATCATTTCAACAAAGGGTTCTGCAGCATATTATTGATATAGGGTGTGTCATTCCTCAGGAGGAACCAATCCCAAAAGGGGAAATAGGGTTATATATAGCTTATATAAAAGGATTTACAGATTACAATGTACATTCTTCATGACAGTAGAAATATTATTATAACCAACCACCAACCCATTGCTTATATCATACATTGAGGAAATGTTGATTGCAGCCCCAGGGGAGGTAAAAATAGGGGACTGGGACCCCATGGATGAGGCTTATAATAATTACCTGTCCATAATTATAAGGACACACAACAGTACCAGAATCTTACCGGCGAACACACATGTTTAGTTCATGAAATTCCCTTCAGAGGGCCCCTTTATGAGCAAGCTCTCAATAAAATCTATTTTTTAGTTTATTTGAAATATAAAAAAATCATTTCTTGTGGGCTATATTAATCATTTGACATAGCATAATTGTTTGCAACATATTTCGTCAATGCACATCCTTAAAAGCAAGTGTTTTTGCTTCCAGATTTTAAAACTGCCTGTGCCTTATTGAATTGGGGGAAATAAAGAAGGATTTTTGGATAAATTGGGAAAATATTCTTGAATTTTGCTTCATTTTGGGAAAATAGCACAAATTTTGACTTGGGGAAACAGCCTTATATCGGCTGTGAAAATGGGCAAACAAAATCACTGAAAAGACATGTTTGAAATCAAACTTTCTGTGTTGTTTGTTTACAAAACACTCTGTACTTCGTCATGACAAGAGGCATTGTTATTTTGTGGTATATTGGATGCCGCTATAATTGGCGCTGGTTTTCTCAATAATTAAACTTCATGCCCACACTGGACATTGGCAACGTGGTATTTGATAATCAAGTGTGGATTCTTTCGTCTAGACACATGTATGTATTTTCGATTCTGGTTGAATTTAAAAAAAATGGTTTGTTCACTTAATTGCCCCGTTAAGGAACAGTTAAATAAAAGAGCACTCAATTATTAAAACAGATTCTAAAGCTTTAATCAATTGGATTTATATCTGCTAATTGTGAATAAAATGAGAAATTTATATCAGTTAAAAAATTCCAAAAGGAAGTCAAGAGACACCATGAGGAGGGTAAGACGATAGTCTCAAAGTCTTATGACACAGTCACAATAATCATATCTGGATACAGAATATAAACGAGAGTCTCATGGCAGCGGACCTCCCACTCAGCTCGGTCCTACAATCAGGATTTATAGTCCTACAGTGGCAATTTGATAAAACGGAACTGTATATAAATTTACATAAACAATATTTTAAGTCCTAAATTCTCAATTGCTAGAAAATTGTTTGCTGCCAGCATTTTTGCAATATACAAAATTTGTATAGACATAGGTTTTAGTATTTTGTGAATTTTATTTTAAAAGTGATTAAGGTGTAAAATTCAGTTTTAGAAATATGAACCTAATGTTAATGGCCTTGTTTTTAAAGGGAGATAACACTGCCAGTCATCTGAAATGAAATGCTTTAATAAAGTAGAGCTTTTGATAACAGCCACACATAGCCTAAATGTTATTGATTTCTGTGGCTGTCTTGTCAAAGCATTGTCAGCTTTGTGTTTGCTCTTTTTATCAAATCAGATGATTAAATTTTCATGATATTTTGATGGATGTATTTAGATTCGTACTTTAGTCCCTTTGCATGAGTTTGATTTAAAAAGGATACAAGTACAATGCATTTTGTGTGTAACATTTATTTCAGTTTGATTATACAATAATGTACATATATTTGTGTAGTTAAGCTGTTCAGGCCCAGCTACAGTGAACCTGAAAATGATCTTTTAGAGCAAACAGTTAATTAATGTATGGTCGTTAGATATGCTAGAGGGAAATATACATGCTAGGAGCTGTCTGTAGAAATTCACTTGTAGTGTACATGCACGTTTATTTTGTTGAAAAGTGTTCAGCGCACCTGGTCAAAACCATCAGGTGAGCTTATATTGTGCTGAGCCATCCTTCATGTTTCAAATTTTTATGCCCCCCCCCCCCCCCCCCCCCCCCCCATTTCATGGCAGGTTGGCATATAGTGTTAGTCATGTCCGTCCTGCCCATGGTAATGAAACCAGCTTATTTAACTACTAAAATGATTTACAGATTACTATGTATATTCTTAATTTCTGTAGAAATATTGTTACAACCAACCACCATTGTTTTGCCATGACTTCATAAATAAAGTTTGATTGCAGCCCCAGGGGAGGTAGAAATAGGGGACTGGGACCCCATGGCGGAGGATTACCTGTCAATAAGGAACAGTTACAACATTGATGTTGACGATCCAGGAGTAGCCACAGTCCAGTACAGTAAGTGTGACCTTTTCCCCTTTGAATATTTCCCAAGATTGTGACAACAGAGTTTCCTAGAATTGCTATGTCAATCAGATATCAACAACAGCTGATTCAGTGTTAGAATTGGTTATGTTATATTTTTGTCAGTACACAAAGCTTTATGAATATGATAACTGAATTACTGTATTTCAATACTTTTTAAAACACAAGTAAGATGTACTTATATCACATGATTGATATTTTCAATGGCATACGTACCAACTCTCTCTATTTACAGAAGGAGAAAGACTTTAAATTTTCTGTAACCTTAGATTTATTATAATTTGATATTCCAAGATTTAATTATTTTATCTGAAAGTATAACTCAAAATAAGTGTCTTTTTGAAAGTTCATTTTGTCTAAAGGATGTATATACACACATTTCATTTACGACTATAGTTTTGAGCATGCAGATTCTCCCCTTTAAAAATTTCCAATAGTTGGCAAGTATGCAATAGGTTGGATTGGATAAAAAGTAATAGTAGGTTGAACTTTCTTATTTATTAGTGAACATTAATTCATCAATGGAAGATTGTTCTGACCCAGTGTGTGCTGTCATTTAATTTTTCAGAGGCACAAGATGAACAACAAATTTGTAAATACTTTTCCAACAATAGCTGTTGGAGAGGAGACAGGTGTCCGTACAGACATGTCCAAGTTACAGGTCAGTAACATGTATTTACACCATGTACTACAGGTACAACATTCTACAGGGAAGGGATTCTTCCCCATTTCAGAGGATATTCTTTTTTTTAATTTTCAAATAAAGATTTCTATTTGTTTTGATACATGCAAAAAATTAAAGGAAAAGATTTAAAAAAAAAAAAAAAAAAAAAAATCTAAGGAATGTAACAGATAACTATATTTACAATCGACTATTGCATGTAACTGCTGAACTTCCATGGCACAATCCTTCTGTAGATATAATTCTGACTCTTGAAATCTATGGGAGAATTTGAGGGATTTTATGGGATCAGCAAAATAAATGGGGCCGTGACCAGGATAACTTCCAAATCCAGATTGTTGTGTATATGTTTTATTGGCGGAAATGGTAGCAGTGTTTCTACCAAGTCCGGGATCCGACTGAAGAACACTTCAACTTTACCGGTATTTATATAAAAACTTAACCAGGTAGTTTAGACAGATTACATGTTTAAGATGACCTATTGACAGACATGAATGACAGTATTACATGTTGATGACTTATAATTCATGTTTGACCTGATAGATGACTGGTCATCCCAAGTATATGGTATACATTTGCTTAAGGCCATACATACATGTATTACTCTCATTTTAAAATATTCATATACTCTATTTCCTAAGATAACACTTATTAAAATTTATTATTCTTCACTAGCTATGAAATTTTCTATAAAAAGTAATTGAATTTTTAGTTTTCTGGGAAAATATGGGTGAAAATCCCCAAAGTGATCCCTACAAGTTCTGTAGAGATTGCTCACTTTGATGTCGGACTTGTTCCAGGGGGAGTGACCATGGACAGAGAACCCGTGTACGGTGGACTGGATGAAGCCCAGATTGAGGCTCTGTTACCCGAGTGTGATACCTGTGTAGCCATAGAAATCGCCACCATCATCAATCCTGCCCACTTTTACATCATACTTCCCTGGGGGAAGAGGACGCTGGACTCGCTCCTAGACCCTAGAGCCACTGGTGAGTACTCTTTTGTAAATTAGGGATAGAATTGATAATTAAACCAAACGGGTGTTTCTTGTCCGAGGTTTGGTCAAGTGAAACAAGACCCACTTAGTTGTAACTAGTAGTAAAGGGTAATTGTTCTGTATTGTTGCAGATTAGATGTTTTTGTGTCGCCTTCAGCGGATGTTGGAAAGGGGGCACATAGGTGTTACTTTTACGACGGTGGCTTCAACTATGTTAAAGTTTTCTGTTTAGCTTTGTTTTTGACAAAGCTAGCCCAACAAAACCTCAATCAATGATGTAGCATGGGTAGTAGAGCCTACTGCACTAAAAATATTTCGTTGATTCTTGCTCTTTTGGGTAAACATATCAAATTTCTGGATTTTACAAATTAATCAATGTCAAAGTTTTGGGTTCTGCTCTTGTATATTGGCTGTTTCTGACAGTATAAATACCAGTGCAACCAAATTCGTGTTATATGATTTTCTTTGGATGTTTACCTGTTGTAAAAACCTCAATATTTTGAACTTTGAAGAAAAATCAATGTTTCTCAAAAAGTATAAAGCTAGAGCAGCCAATATTGGATTAAAGGTTTATTTTGGGATGTGTAAAAAGCATATGATAGTGACAAAGCGACGCAGGCGACACATATAGTTATGCATAATTCTTGTTAGGTAAAAAAAAAACTGACATTTTTCATGATTATTGCATCAGATGTTTTGATATTCCACAGATCCTAATGAAGATGAAGAGACTCTTGATGAACTTGTCAACTCACTGCAGTAAGTAGGATTTTAAAATCTATTTCATGGTTTCAAATGAGCACTTTTAAAGTTAGAAAGTATATATTGGATTTTGGAAACTTCCTCTTATGCAAGGAGTTATCTCCCTTGTTTTGTATGATTCCAACATGCAAGACAAGTAATCTAACACATATTTGACTTATGACATGGGGATAAAGTAGAAAAAATAGGAGATCAATTAAGGTGTATATTGGAAACATCAGTTTATTATTAAATGATACAAAAGTATCTAAAAATATGGGTCTGTCATTGACTTTTTGGGTTTTCCTGACCTGTTATTGGTTTCATTAACAGGTCACACTATGGAAACATGTCATTTTCCCGGAAGACACTGGTACATTATGCAGAGGGTGAGCTAGTGGTTGCTCGATTTGTACAGGATGGACGTTGGTACCGTGCCAAAGTCCTCCGATCTGATGACAGAGAGCGAGACACAAAGATCCAGGTATGAAAATGATGATTCATAGACCATAACACAGAAAATGAATTAAATCATCACTTGGTGATCTACATAACACTTCAACAAATTGTTTGCTGCTTGAATTTCCTGTCTGAGAATATGATTGGAGCAGCAAATCTAATACCTTTTGAAAACGGTATTGACAAATATTTGGCAAGTGATGAAAGAGATTTGGAATATTAATAATAATAATAATTTGAAGTTCTTATATACTTCTTTATCAGGACCTTAAAGGCAGTCTCAAAGCGATTTACAAATTCTTATCTGTGGTTATAGAGCCATAGAAACCAGTCATTCTCAACTCCCTGGGGAGTATACAACCGGTGCTGCCATTTTGGTGCTCACAGCTATCATTCCGCAATTTCTAGCACTACCCAACCATTTACTCATTTACAGCTAAGTAGACTGGAACAAGCAGAGTAAAGTATCTTGCTCAAAGATACACCACAAGTGATGTGACCGGGACTCAAACTTGCATTCCTTCGATCACAAGTCTGGCGTCCTACCACTAGACCATCGTGCCTCCACAACTTTGGAGTGTCGCACATCAAAAGACTTATATAGAATTAATATATAGGACCATGACTATAGAAGCAGATATGCTAATGTTCATAATAATCTATTTCAATTTTTATTTAATAGTGATTTTATATTGTTTTTCACCAGGTGTTCTATGTAGATTTCGGAAACAAGGAATGGGTGTCAGAGCGTGACATCAAATCCATGGAGCCGCAGTTTCTTCACCTTCCATTCCAAGCCATCGAGTGTTTCCTTGTAGATATAGAGCCAACCGGCCACTCCGATCAGTTCTCGCAGAAAGCAAAGTGAGTTTACAGACAGGATTCCTAAAGTAGTACACCTCTGATAATGGCCCTTGTTAACACATTCACCCCTGAAATCTCATAATGAACTAGTCCAACCTTTGGACCAGAAGAGTTTAAATGTGTTTTTAGGGGTGAATGAAGTACCAGTATCCTTGAAGCTTGTTTGCTTAATATCAGATTATGAAATGTAAAAAAAACTAACGTACTCAGATGAAATATCTAAAACAATATATTATTAAAGACAGTTTCTTTCCTAAATATTACCTAATATGGTAAAAGAGACCACATACTTTTAGATTTTAGTGAATTTGCAAATTTATAGATCACGAGACAAAATATGTGGAAAGTAATTATCATAATATGATGTACTGGTGAAATTTCAGCTTCCTGCTTACAGTTCTAGCAGATATTAATTACACTTAGTAGAATATTTTGTAAAAGAAATGCTGCATTCCCTTATTTTTCAGAAAAATGTTCCAGCAAATGACTGATGGCAAAACCCTGGTAGCTTATGTCAAATCAAGGTAATTGTTTTGTCAGTCTTGTAGAATCTGTACATGTAACAGTTAATTTTATGTGAACCTGATTGACACCAGGGTGTGATTTGTTTTGTAGAACCTGTAATAGTTAATTTTACATCAACCTGTTGGACTTCAATTTATGATTAGTGCTGTAGAACCTGTAACAGCTATTTTTACGTCAACCTGTTTGACACCAGTGTTACTTGTGTTGTAGATCTTGGAGCGGCTGTTTGTACATCGACCTGTTTGACACCAGTGGTGAAGAGGACATCAACATTGGTAAGGTGCTCATAGCACAGGGTCTGGCTCAGGTACCCAGGCCGCATTCAGAAACCAGCCTCACAAGTCGGTCCGGCAGTGAAGGTTCCCTCCTCCTTATTCCTGGCTAATGGTTTCTGTATTGGAGATTTGATTCAAATACTCAGGCTACCTGCTGCTGTGATGTGATGCAATATACATGCAAAAGATATATTCACCAAAAAGTGTTCTATTTCATGTTATTTCATATTAGTCGTAGAATTAACGCAGCATCAGTTGTTCTCTAAGTAATTTTAACATTAATTATGCATTGTTATACCTCAGTAATTGTTGACTGAACAATTCAATATTAATGATGCATTGCTATTACCATAATCTTCAAAACTTTCTGTTTAACTGCGAACACAGTTTCTTTCTCTTGGCAATAACAACATGGTGCTATAATTGTATAATTTTATTATTTGTTATTAACAGATAGCCAAAACACTGATCCTTATAGGTTGCAAGTTGTACTGGAAATGTCCAAAATAGGTCCGAATCATTATTTGAAAAGTGTTGGGTTGGGGAGGTTTTTTAGGGGGTTTTGGTTGGGGTGTGGATGATATTAAATCTACGTTATATACAGGGTACTTCACTGGCTGTCAAGTATTCAAATTTTTTGATAAAGAAAATTTTTTATGGTTTTGTATTTTCAAAATAAAATTCACTTTTATACACACTTTGGTTACATGATAAACCCCAATGGTCTTTTCTTCAATCAAAGGAAATGGGTATACCATCTATTGTTATGTTGACCCTATGTGTGTTAAGTAAAGGATGTTTCTTCACTTGTGAAATAAAAGAAAACATGCTGCTGTAATGAACTATGTGAAGAGCATAATTGGGACCAATTTAATCAGAGACAAGAATTAATTGGAACTTGAATTTTGGTCCGTTTGGTTATTAATAACATCAGTTTTTGTAGGGGCAAAGATTGACTGTTCAATAATCGTGAAAAAAATCTTTGTAAGCACAGTATTTGAAAGAAGAGATTTTTTGATATATTCAAAAATGTTACATGTGGGTCGAGACATTGATTCATGACTATGTGGTAGCATCTCTGTAGAGAATCAAAGAGGGAACTCTAAAGTATTTAGCTTTATTTAGAGATAGTTTCATAACCTTGGAGTAATCTTTTGACCTGCATACTTATAAGTTGCGATCCTGTAACAGTCAGGAGGCTTACCGCGGAGAATTTAAAACATAAACAAGTTTGAGAACTATATATAATAAGAGTTTTGATGTTTTTGCCATTTCTAGTGTACATTACGTTCAACCCAGACAGTGAAACAGTTAATTGTGATAAAATGCCATATCTGGTATTTTTGGCAACCTCCCGAAAGAGTGCTTCTTTAGATCATTTTAGGGGGGGGGGGGGATCTAAATCTGTAGGTTGATAGAAGTGACACCAACAGAATATTATGGACACATCAAACATGACCTTCCTTGTTTTGAGTTGACACAATCTTGTCATACTTTACAGTGTTTTATGTCTGATGTTATTGTTAAAGATTATTTTTTTACTATTTTGTTAATAAAGAACTGACAAGTAGTCACACAATAAAGTGTCTCATGTTTCTTTTTATTTAAATAAAAAAATCAACACAAACTGAAAATGAATACACATTCATATATACATGTTTACTTAGAGATGCAGTACTTTAGATTCTAATTGGGACTATGATAGGGAAACACCTTTTCTTGTTAAATACATGTATCCTGTTTGATAGATTCAAACTTTTCATATTACGAAGATGCCTTGTTAAGTTGACTATGAGGGGTATTAAAACAAAAAATGAGATGCAAACATATGTATTTTGATTCGCTTATAGAAATGAATAAAGATAAAGCACATTTCTTTAACAAAGGTACATGAAACTTTTTGTAGATGTATACCTCCTGAAGGATACATAAATAATAAGCAGTAACTGATTTATTAATAATAGAGGGTAAGATTAAGTAATAAACATGCAGATGATAATTTAGAGTAATAAAGGATTTCTTTATTCTGTAAATAATAGTATATGAAATGATATGTGGCCAAGCTTTTACACCATAAATACCATGTATTTGTGATGATTGATTCATATTTTGATATGTGTAAATGTGCACGATAAAAACCACATGTACCTACAATGCATGTACTGGATAGGGATAAAAAGTAATGTTATTACTATACACTAAATAACTCCTCAAGAAGCTTTTTAATACTTTATTAAAAACAGCTAGCCATTTTACAATTTTTTGTGTAGACCTCTTGCTATTCATTTTATATTATTCAAGACCAAAACTTATTGGAGTAGAAGTTTTCGAAAGCTCAAGGAAGCAAAAGTTAAACAAGATGTGGATTTTATTTTTGCTTTAATTGAGGTCATTTAATTTTCGGTATATTTCATGACAAGAGGCCCATGGGCCTTAACGGTCATCTGACAATCTATATAATATTTTGTTGGTAATTGTTTAAAGATATAACCATATTTGACCCGTTACCTAAGAGAGTGAATGCACAAACTTGTTATTCCTTCATCACAGCATAGTGATACTACCAGCAGAATAGCTTTATCCTGGGACATTTAGTTACTGAGAAGTGTTTGAAACATTTTAAGACATTTGACCCCTATGACCTTGAAAGCGGATCAAGGTCAATCATATGAACAAACTTTGTAGCTCTTCATCCAAGCATGATGCAGGCCAAATATCAGTTTACTGGGCTTTTTCGTTATTGAGAAGAAGTTTCTTAAAGACTTAAACATATTTGACCCCTGTGACCTTGAAAGTAGGCCAATGTCATTGATATGAGGAAACTTTGTAGCACTCTATCCCAGGTACCTACTTGCCAAATACCAGCATCCTTGGCCTGCTGGTTATTGAGAAGAAGATTGTTAAAGGAAAAGTTTACGCACGGCGGACGAAGCACGATGGCAATATGTCATCCTGACCCTTTGGGTCAGATGACCTTAAATTGATTGATAGCATAACATGAAAGTTTACTGTATTCAGATAATTCAGATTCGACTGATAGAAAAATCGAGAGATGGTTAAATAGATGTCTTAATGAAAATGAAAATGAAAATGAAAACCAATGAAAACTTTTTTTTTGTTTAGGAACCACTAAACATGGTGTTACCATTATAATGCTGGTACATCCATTGTGATGACATTTGTACACACTTTACTAAAATGAATTTTATAATTATACAGTAAATAAGGGGTCAATCTGAAAATCACTAACCGCAGTCTCACTTTACATAATAGGCTGCCGCACAACCAAACTTATTACACCGACACTCAGAAATCTGTCATTAATGGATTGTTAGTTACCACGATTCCAGTAACCATTGGTCTAGCTGATTGTTAAAAGCCAAAGCATCTAATGAAAAAAAATGGACAGATCTAGAGCCAACAGTTTCTGACCCTATACCCGGCAACAGGCTAACATTTATTTCTGAACACAATATATCTGTAAGGAAATCATTGGCACAGTTAACTTCCAGGTCCTGTTTATTACTGATAGTTCAAGATGCTGCACGTGTGTGTGTGTTACGTCTCTCATCTCTCACAGAACACAACCATTGACACAAAAATATAACGTTTTAAATACATCAGTGATAAATATGATTGTCAACTTGATAAAAACAGGATTAAACACTATTCTGTAAGCATTAAATAATCATTTGCTAAATTTCAACATATACATGTCATTTTAAGGAAAATATAACTATGAATAGATATATAAACTCATTTATCCCACAGGGACCTGAGCATTTGTTACAGCTGGTTTTGGACCTAAAATAGGGTGTTTAGAGTAATTTTACAAATTGGGGGGGGGGGGGGGGGGGGGGGGGGGGTTAAGATCAATTTTCGATAAAAATGTCCTGTAATATGTCGTGGCAAAATTGAAGGTTCGCTCAGGTAAAACAAATCCTGACCAATCGCTAGGCATACATGTCCTTTGACAATTACAAATATAACCGACTTCAAAGCCTGTCATTTTTTACCGTTTTGTGACCACGCGATTCTTTAATGTACATCAAAGGGTCGAATCAGTCTTCTGGTCTCATCAACAAAGTTGGCGCATACGAAGCCTTCGGTTTTACCATGACATATTCCAGGGGCGGGGAGCGTAGGTGATCGTAACTGTTAAATTGGAAGAGTTTAATTGTGTCTTCAGTGGTGAGTGAGATAAGCACATTTAAATCATGTCGTTGGCTAGACTGGGAGTATTTGTTCGCAATTATACGATTCTTCAATCGGACATATACATCATAAAAGTTAGATTCCTCAGACACAAAGAAATATCAAAACCAACGATAAAGTCAAAACATATACAACAGGAGGATCTATCAGTGGGATCCAATAAAGCACGGGGAACTATCAGTGGAATGGATCCGGAGTTTAAAAAAGTAGTCTTCCCTGTCGATGATATACATCGTATAATTGATTGTAACACCACACTACAAACATACTAAGACGTCCGATAAAATATCTGGACATACATGCAGTTTTGACAGGCGACTGAAATTCTATAATAAACTGAATAAGACCTTTCTGTTGAATGTCAGTATATATTCCACTGTGTATCATATGATAAGCTAGACTATTAAATAATATCTATAAAAGCGTTGTACAATGGCACGTTCATTTTACATCAAAACCTCTTTAAACTGACAGAAAACTCAATTTTACAGCAATTGTTATTTTATGTATAAGCAGAGCAAATATGCAAGTGTTGAACTTAACCTCAAAATAAAACTGAATTAACCTATTTGGTTCATGTAGTGTTTTTAAGATATGTCAGTTTGTTTCATCGGTCCAGTTATGATAATGTTATCTCGACTACTTCATTATACATTGTTCATTTAAAAGAGTTTCTGCTTTGTACAATGTTTTAGAGAGCACTCTCTATAATACAAATTAAAATGTTTATACGCTGCTAATGCGAGTTGGCATTTCCTAGTACGGAGTAGGTTGCTTTGATGTTCAAAGAGTGGCATTATGGCTATATTGTTATATTTTATAAGTGAATTCTTTACATCAGATTTCTTTCATAGAAAAACCGGTTGTGAAAGAGAAGTAAATCGAAAACAAGATATCCCAAAGGGATCTTGGCTCCCACCTTCCAAGGGAAACTTGCATATGAAATTAAAGATAGGTCAATTCAGCACTTTTCAGGATATAGCTAACGGTAACAAAATTTGTTGTCAAAATCCATTATGACCGTCTTTCAACCATTTAGTTTTTACTGATCATTCCCAAAATCAAAAGGGCACAACTAGGGAACATGCTTATGAAATTTGGGAAATATCAATCGTTCACTTCTCAAGATAATAATAACAGTTAAAATTGTTCATGGTCAAAATTCAAGATGGCCGTCTGTCTGTCATTTTGTATTCCCGATCAGTCCCAAAATCAAAAGGGCACAACTTGTGACTAAGGAGAACCTGCATATGAAATTAGAAAAAGATCGATCCAGAACTTCTAAAGATGTAATGGTAACACGAATTGTTTAAGGACGGACGCAGGAAGGTTTGAACAGCCGGCCACCTGTTGATGGTGGACCAAAAATACAGCACGATGTCTTCTTGGAATGTTTAACGTTCATGTTAAAACGAAATATTTTGGAGAGTGCTCTCCCTTTTATCATTAAAATATATAATACTTCTATTATGGACGATATGTGTATTTGGCGGAGCTCATTCCGCTAGATATGACTACTACAGGCGTGTGTCATACTCTTTGTCCGAGAGTCGATCATCCATGGCCTCCCCAAGGGGGACAACCCACGTATCCACCTCCGGACAGCTTCCGCTGCTGCTTGCCCTCTCCCCGGTGTACGACGCGCGACGACTGTCGTCCTCGTCTTGGGTGGTCTCGGTCATCGGTCCCTCGCCTCTCAGTATGTCGACGTCAGGGATGGGACTGGTCACCTGGCCAACCCGCCAGTTCGTTGTCTTGGTGAGCAGGGTGCGCTCCAACTGAGAATAAACGCAGTGTAATTATGTTATTAAGCCAATCCGGGATAGATTGGTCAAAGAATGGAAAAGATCTATATAGAAGAGTTTCTGCACCAGTATTGGATAAAGCAGACACATAGAACTGAAAAAGATGTCAGTGGACTTGTACTGACAACATTGTTTTCTGTTTCAAATTGAGAAGAAAATTATTGATTTTGAAAGATGACATTGTAATGTATCTCTAGATCTGATCGTAATTAAATTGGTAACAGCTAATCACACGTTCTTCAATGGTCGGTGCTGATTATATAAGCAGAATCGGGACGTCCGTTGTAACTTAGAAGTTTTGTACCTGCTTGGCGTATCGGGTTCCTGACGGACAGTACCACAAGCCCGTTCTCGCCTTGTTCCGGAGGTAGACTATGGCAATAACCCCCACAAACGCCACAAAACTGGACAGAATTATGACGGTGAGGAAGAGGCCGAAGTGCTGGGAGAAAAGTGAAGTGACGCCGCCCTCATCCTCTGGTACCGGAATATCGTTCGGATTGTCGGGTACAGAGAATTCAGCTAACTTCGCACCGTAGATACTTAACTGTATAAAAGAAAACGATACTCATTAAATGACATTGAAACTTAATAATAACTCGTATACACTGTACAACTGTTAGATTTGTGCTTGGGTCGTTTTCGCCATTTTTTTCGATTTCGTTATGGCAATACATCGAGTGATATTACCTTTGTATACAAGTTGATCTGAGAAGGGATTTCAAATCATTCACCACTGAAGTTCCATTTTGAAATATTCAAACCTTTGAATTGGAAGAGTTCAAATGCGTCTTCAGGGATAATTGAGTTTAAACAAGAAGGATATCACAACTTACATCTTGCTCTAGGGATTGTCTGACTTCACTTTTCTGCAGCAAGAACGCAAGGTAATCGTCACGCACAAAAACGCCTGAAAAATACAGAACGCAGAAAAGTGTGTCGTATTAATTGAAGTCTTCAGGAAACTCTTTACAACAAACATTTAAATTGCATGTTCTTTGGTATTCGAAAAATTCAGAGAATACCAAAGCGTCAACAAAACCATAATCCGAGCTCAAAATCGATTATACTTGGGGCAAAATATGAACAAAGGAATTACATGTATTTACATGGAGACCATTGTAAAAGTACAAAAGAATAAGACCAGGTGTACTGGAAGAGTAAGCGTCTTCTGCTTCATTGTAGGAATCTGGTAAGCAAGTTAACCAAATAAAGATAACGTTTCCTTTCGTATTACCATTCCTAGCACTTAGCTGTTATATCTATTGACAGTGTTTGTTAAATTGAAGATATGCCAAGGCTTGAAATATAAAGTCTGTACCCGATGGGTTTTTAGCTTCCAACAACAGCACGGTGATGTTTCCCGATGAGGTAGTATTCCGTATATAGATATCAGATGGAAGGAAGTGGGTCCTGTTTCTATGCAGAGTTGTGTTCCTAACGTCTCGGTAGAAGCGTCTCTTGTGAAATCGTGTGAGCATTCGTGAAAATGCTGTTTGGACGGATGTGTAAAATTCCCTTTCAGCCTGAAATAGAAAACGACCCATTTGTTCGTATCTGAATTTCGGGTACATCATCCAGTTCTTGTGCTATTCTAACAATACATGTGTATGTGGTTGCGTGTCCTTGATATATCATGTAAATTGGTAAGTACTCTATTTGAAAAGTTCTTAAATTTATCATATAAATTCTCTACATTATTTACTGCTTCCTCTATGCTTCTTTTTAAATTAAAATATATTTATCATCATTTCCTTCTTATCTACCATCTGGAGATCCTTCCCAAAGTAACCGATCGTTAGCGCGCTTTTGACCATCCTGCCCGTATAAGTATAACTGTACATCATACGATAACGTACCTTCTTATTTGCGAAAGCTCCATCACGAAGGCTGAAGACCACCTGGATGCATTGAGTGCACTTGTCCTTGGTTACGCTGTGTGGAGGAATCGTTGCCACAGTGGTCATCTTGGACGGAAGCACAGCAAGAGTGGCCGATGGCGATATGGCGGGACGAATAGACTGCGGTGAAACACTTGATACGGTCAACTGTTGTAAAGTTTCAGACGCGGTCATGTGCTTCCAGACAGAAGAAGGGGACAACTGGTGTAAAGCCGAAGACGATAGCTGTGAGGCTGTAGGATAGGACGAGGACGATAGCTGTGAGGCTGTAGGATAAGACGACGACGATAGCTGTGAGGCTGTAGGATAAGATGCATGTGAAACAAGAGAGGAGGACGCAAGTTGGAAAGGAGTGTGAGTAGACGCGTATAGTGAAGTGGAAGACTGTTGGTGTAAAAGAGTAGAAGAGAGTGAGTGTGGAACTATAGTAGAAGTGGTTGACTGTAACATGAAACTTGCAGTAGAGGTATGTTGAATGATTGTAGAAGAAGACACCGAAGAAACAAAGGACGACGTCAGTTCCTTTCTTGTAGCTTGTGTTGAAATTCTGTCTGGAGTTGCAATCACTAGAGAGGAGCTACTAGAAACCGAATCGGTACCAATGTTTTCCGACGTTATCGAAAGCGATGTGGCAGAAGGCTGAAGACAAGCACTACAAGATCCTATGGGTAGGCTAGTATGAGATCTCCAAGTTTCATCGACCGTTTTTGAGGGTAATTCCGACGCAAGATCTAGTTTTAGTTGACTGCGAGTGGCGGTTGTACCATCACTTATGTCGGTTGCGGATGACGACGAAAACGTAGCATCAGAAATGGTGTTGGTAGTAGAAGTGGCTACAGATTTACTATCTGAATCTGTCGATGAAGCCATTGTTGATGTTTGAATTGTGTGGTAGTCTGTGGTGACCCTTGACGTTTGTGTTTCACTATACACTGCTGTTGTGGACGGTTGATCGCTCTTTGAGGAACCTGCAGTGTGTGTAACCAAGGCACGTCCGTTATCACTAGACGATTCTATTAATGAAGAAGATCCGTCCATGAATGCTTCTTGAATCGTTGATTTGTCAGCTGTTGCTTGCATATGAGTTGTAATTGAAAGTGTCGTTTCTCCAGACAAAGCTCCTTTTCGTAATGATGCACTATGTGATCCAGTCATTGTATTTCCCTCAAAGGTTGTGAGTGCAGATGCGACGGGTTGCCCGGATGTGAAGCTGACGGGTGCTCTCGTTCTGTCACGCAACACCGAGAAGTAGAACGTGATTGGTGTTCTCGTTACGTACTCGGTCGTTGGTGGTAAAACAGATGTCGCCTCATCTGAAGAAGAAACAAATTTAACACTCGCATTTGCTGCTCTATACAAGCTGTTGAAACATTTACAGTCTACGTGTTTCGTAAGTTTGCTTATCAATTCATATTCAAAATGCAACTTGTCAAACATGAAACTTTCTTGCTTTTTGGTATTCATAGCATTAAGCAAGCCATCAGGAATGGAGACCTGTTTTACAACCATCTTTGTGGACTCAATATAACGTTCGACCTGGAGGACGTTAATACCAGGGGCTACATTCAATATACCGACAGTAAAATTGGATAGACGTACGGTTTCATATAGACGACATACAGACATTTAATATAGAGCTTACCTAGACTACAATGGAGATGAGACGCTACGCAGGCTCTGTTGGGACATCTTGTCTGGCCTTCTGGACAAGGCAAGTCATCTAAGCGATACAGTGATAGCCTTATTCGATAACATGCGTTTATTCATTATTGGTGTCAGTTATAGTAAATACAATTAGTACGTATTTGGAAATTTCACTTTCAAAATTGTAAATGAAAAGCAAAGCAAAGAAGAAAATATAGGCTAGCTCGGAATATACACTCCATCATTTTGTTCGTGGGCTATAAACAAAGGAAATATTTTTAATTCTCATAGAAGATATGTAGATACCAGGTCATTAGATCATAGAAAAGTCTAGTTTACCGCTAACGTCTGGCGAAGGGCTAGTTACCACAGATGTCAGAAAGCTTACATTAACTTAGAAACACTTACCAGGAGTGGAGACGTCTCTAATAGATCTACCATCTACACCAAGGTGACCATTGCTGGCTGGTCCAGCATTAGTGTGGGGTCTTAGACGTCGCCTGAATCTGTCGCTGGAGTCAGCTGGCTCTCCGGTCTTAACTGTGTCAGGAGATATGTCGCTACGTGGTCCTGAAAGATAACATGGAGGCGGGAGAACTGTAACAAGGACATTGCAGAACAAACAATCCAATATAATAATATGCGATATAACATCCAATCTGTACCAATATTTACTTAAATAATATCGTTTTTACCTTCATATTGAAAGGTTACGCTCTCTACAATATGACGATTATCTAGCAAAAACGCATTCATTAGGTTTTTTCAAGACGAACTTTAAAAGTGAAACTTTACGGCGGCGAAATTGTATAATTGATGTATACTTTATGTAGGCACAAGTGCGAGAACTGATTTTGTGAAATTAATGGATATCAATTGCATTAAAAGATGAATTTGGCTACCGCAGAAGAATATGTATGGTTAGAAATAAAGGCAAACTTTTGGTTTGTTGGTTGGTTACGAGTTTTAAGCATACACTACATTGACACAAGTCTTTGTACGGTCGGCGTAAGCAACTGCTCAAGTCTATTCTTTTTCAAGTATGTCGTACCTTCAGCACAATATCCCACACTGCACCTGTCGGTGGGGCGGAGCCAGTACAGGAAGTAGTCGCCACAGTTGTGCACGAGTGCTGTTTCCTTGACTACACAGCACTGCCACACACTTAACACCGGATAGGCACCACACACGAGCCCACGGACCGTGTGACCAGGCTGGGGCAGATCCTCTCCTTGTAGATCTAACCACAGAGCCACAGTCAGTCCACACACGTGATTCTGTAGCCAAATATAATCAAAGTACTGAAAGTACTGAAACGCTAAAACTTCAAACAATAGTTTGTATATTTCGACAGCTATTGAAGTGTTTTTGTTGTAGGGTTACTAAGTTTCGATATCACAAAGTTTCAGAATAAGGATTAAGTAAGTATTTAGAGTAAACCCAATAACACACAAGTTGTTTAGATTGGCGAGTTGTATTTCAAGCTACATGTACAATTTAGTTTTGCCCAAAGTTACGTTTATTGGGCCTTTAACAATTTAGCTGAAATATCAATTTTTATTACAAATGAAAACATTTACAGGGAAGCGAATGTGTTTATTTCAATATTTGCACTGAAACAACAGTCTTAAAGCCTAAATTAGTCCTATTACGATATCTTTACCAAGCCGGAGAAAAATAATGGTATGCAAATATGTCATATTCACTTACATCTCTAGGCTTAATATTATCAATTATCAAGTTCATATACAGAGCAGCGAAAATTACATGTATGTTGGCCGTGACCTATGTATATAGGGCCGCACAGAATTACGGGAATGTACACGATAAAGGTTTTTGCATGCCAGAGTTATAATATAAGTGTTATTTCTACTAAATGGCAATTGCTATGTACACTATACAGGTTTTGATAAAGTTTCATAAAAACAAAAATGTGAACCTTCAGTGTATAGTGATATGTGAAGCACAGAGAACGTAACTTATAAAACCACGAGCTTTTTGCTCGCCATAAAAAAAGTATAAGTGTTATTTTCAATAAGTCAAGTGTTTTGCCAATTCATATGTACATTATGCAGGTTCTGATAATGTCTCATAAACAACTGTACACTCATTATAATATTAAGTAAGAAAATCGACCAAGTTTGTTCATTCAGTATACATTGCGTTAGTGACTATCAGGGGAAGTAACTCGTAAATAACAATATCTTATCCAGAGGGCGGATTTACACTGTAATTACGAACTAATATTTCCGACTGACAAATTGGTCAAGTATTTTGGTTTATGCACATGTACAAGGTAACATATCACTGAAATCCAAATCAGGGTCGTTGGCTATGGCGCGATTATATAATCAAAGTTTAACATAGCAAACTACACCATGCCAGTACATTCCACGGTCCGTATACGAGAGGTATATAAGGCCTATAACACGAATGCATGTATACACGCGAGAGGTCAACAAGAGGCAGAGACGTAATATTTAAATGAGCGGTGGGAGTGAAAAATTGATTTCTTTGTTACAAATCGCATACAGATTATTAAAGTCATCATATTTATTAACAATACCATGGGAACATCATTTCCTGTTAGGTTTAGGCTTTCAAATAGTTCAGATATCATGCGATCGGTAGCAATTCAAGATTTTCCGGAGCGGGAGGGGAAAAAATGACATGGGTCAAAGGTCACAGAATAGTGGCAGCAATAGACGCAAAAACTACTCGTAGTTTTAGCGCTAAAAAGATATGTATCTGGTAAGTTTGAAGTTTGGCGCGAAAATCTGTTCGTCGAACGCAACATTTAAAGCAGATTTTCAAGTGCATTTAACAATTTAGATTTTTGTTTCCATTTGTGACATTGACGTTGGCATAACATATAGGATCAACATACGGTTGCCAAAAATTAAGTTGCGTTGTTTTGATAAACATTGTTTTAAAGAAGTTAAAACCCTACACTTATAAGATTTTTTTTTCAGAAAATCAACTGCAACATTGTCCTGATTGTAACAAAATAATTGGAACTCTTTTGTGTTTTATCTGCAGTGGAACGAACCTCCTTAATAGGCGGTCTTTTCGGTATGTTACTCTTAAGCCGATTTGCCCCACAGCTTTTATGGCCATTGAGGGGGCATTTTTATCGAAAATTGATCTTTACTCCAAAATGTGTAAAATTACTCTAAACACCCTATTTTAGGTCAAAACTAGCTGTAACAAATGCTCAGGTCCCTGTGATTTGCCCTTACAGTATAACACGGTAGCATACTGCAGTGTGTTTTTTACAAACTGTCTAGTCATTTTGTTTCGTATTAATGCTGTGTCATTTATTCCGTGATTCATTAGTTGGACTCGAGAAAAGAAATGCAGTGATTTGACCTCTGATCCTTTGATATAACTCATCCTCTACACGTATAGGTGCGCAACGCGACACATTATCACATGCTCTTTAAGTACAGTTTATTCCTATTTTAATCGACGGTTCGTTATGGCGTGTAAAACGTTGCCATATTTTGTGAATTATATTCAAAAACTTGTGACGAGTATTTAATATCTTGTGAAGAATATTCAATATCCTGTGGTTTATATTCGAAACGCTTGTCATGATGTATAGCCATTATCTTGTTATCTATATTCAATATCCTGTAATTTATATTTATTTTCTTGTGATGTGTATTCGATATCTTGTTTTTTGTATTGTTAAATCTTGTGATTGTAAAACCTTAAAACTGGATTTAAATTACAAGATATTGAATGTTCGAATATATACTAAAACACATTGAACAAACATCACAAAAGTTTTCGATTTTACATCACTTGGTTTTTTATATACATCTTAAGATTACAACGTTCTGCACGCCATAGTTCGGTAGTTCAAGTTCAATACCCTTCGTAACCTTGACCTTGATGGCACAGGCGTGCGTGATTACTGACACAGCATCGCGTTTTAATACACATATATGTGGTTTTTATACATAATCTTCTATGGTTTTGTGATTGCTATATACCCACTGTATCCTCGATATCCAGGGCTTAACATCACCTTCGCTCTCTACACCCTTAAAATATGTCATGGCAAATCTAAAGGCACGCTCAGGTAAAAAAAAAACCTGACCAATCGCTAGGCTGTAAGCCTGTCCTTTGAAGATTGCAATGGAGCCGCAACCGACTTCAAAGCTTGTCAATCTTTACCGTTATGTGACCACGAGATTCCTTTGATGTACATCAAAGGGTCGGGCCAGCTTGCTTGTCTCATCAACAAGGTATCGCACACAGAGCCTCTAGTTTTTGCCATGCCGTATTTCAGTGATGTAGAGAGCGTAGGTGATGGTAACGCCTGGATATCGAGGATGTAACCCCTTAAGTTTGTTTAAATTTTAGGAAGTATTTACTTTATGAAGCATTTCTATGAATGCATCAGTTTGGAACCGTCGGTATTTCCCTATACGATCACGAAAAATACCGACATTTCCCGATTGTGAATAAACGGCTTTACCTTGATACAAGCTGTGGGAAGGGAGGCTGAGTGTCCGTCTGTAGTCATCATTCTGTACCACCCTTCCTTGATTTGAGAATCACAGTTGTCTCCCCTCTCACTCCCTATTTCCCGCCATTGGTCATCCAAAACAGTGTGGTTGCTGCAGATTTCTGCAAAAAAAAGGAAAAATAGCAAGTTAACCAATAGTTACATGACAAAACATATTTTTCTTTCCTTTTTTTTTTTAAAATATTTTGCCACCTCAATTTGGTTTGGATACTGTTACGGCTTGTTCGAATGATTAAATGAAAGACAGTTAACTCTTTATGTACTTATTAAGAACATAAAGAGTATACTACAAGTACAATGCATAAATATTTGTTATGTTAAGCATTAATTAATCAATTAAGGTATCACCTATTTATTAACTAATGCTCAGCATAACAAATACTTATGCATTGTACTCTTTGTATACTGTATCTCAGAACGTTATCTTGAGAGGCGACTAATGTGAGTCCTCTGTAGAATCCAGATATTTTGATTTTTATGAGACATTGAACACAGACAGAAAGACATTATCATAACTTACCTGAGCTGGTCATTCCCAGTGCTCGTTCGAGTATTCCGGACGATACTGCAACATAACGACATATACATCATGTTTATACTACTCGAAGATGTGGGGTGGAAGAGTAAATTTTTAGGATTGACTAAAACCATTCAAATCAAAGTTAACTAAGATTGTTACTGTCATCATTAACTTCAGGTACTATTTCTCTTCCCCTCCCGGTCTATCCTCCCAATTTCACAGATTATCTCCCTTTCCTTCTTTGTTCCTTTTCCTCTTTAGCATTTATCACTTGTATTTCTCCCTGATGCCCCCCCCCCCCCCCCCCCCGACCTTCTTCTTATCGAGTCGTCGATTTGTACCTCAATCTGACATTGTGACCCCCCACCCCCAACCCCCAACGCCCAAACCCCACCCCGCGATTCTATACACATTTTTTCTTTGACATGTCGGCGATCTCTCCATTATAAACATCACGCTTTTACGGAATTTGTCGAGGTGTTAACATTACGACAGTAGTGCTTCCGTTATACACAGGCTATCATATAACAATTTTAAGGGTTTTATTTTCTTGTGTGTGATTAAAAACAAATAGCAAAGTTATGTAAGCTGATGATTTTGCTGAAAATGATTCCCCATTTTAAATATGCCTAAGAGTTTGTCGGTCTTCACCACGAGGTTATGCGTAGGTAGCCACTATATGTATCCATTTTAAGTGGCCTACTCTTGCCTGCCTTTTGTGACATATATAGTAACGACGCTAATGGATACAAGTCACTTCCTTCTAAACTTGAGGAGAAACAACACCCTTACTCCCCCGTAATGATTGATTTCCCGTATACAAATGGTCGGCCAGCCCATCCGCTCCGCACACACTTCAGACAATAAGATCACGAGCATCCAAATATGTATGTATTTATGTAACAATTGTAAGTATGTAAGTTATCTTTAGATATATACATGTACTTTACAGTGCCAATTACATGTATACTGCAAAGTCTTCAGAAATAATGAACACGTACAGCATTCCAAAAAAAAGGAGAAAATTTATCAAAATTATTTAAGAAAGGTTACATTTATACATATGTGATCTTTTAAGATGATAAAATTAAGTTTAATGCGAAGAGAAAATTTATCAAAATTGAACACGTACAGCATTCCAAAAAAAAGGAGAAAATTTATCAAAATTATTTAAGAAAGGTTACATTTATACATATGTGATCTTTTAAGATGATAAAATTAAGTTTAATGCGAAGAGAAAATTTATCAAAATTATTTAAGAAAGATTACATTATATACGCATATGTAATCTTTTAAGACGACAAAATTAAGTTTAATGCGATGACTTTACTATCATGAATCAGTATGAAATTATTATCGAATTAAGTGGAACTAATACAAAATTTAAACCAAGTGAATAAGCCCGAAAATATTTACACCGCTAGATCTATTGTATAATATTTTTATAAAAATTGTTTTGTGCCTAGGATAATGGAGTTGTAGTGTGCACTGTAACCTATAGCTGTTATGCGTGAAATGTCGTCAATATTGGTGCTGTAACATTCATCTGATGATAAATAGATCGTATGTATTACGTAATTACTGGGTAATTTTCATTCCTATTACTTCCGTAGTTCACAGAATCAAGTCACTGCTCTCATACCGGTATGACAGATTAATCTGCCGAACGCGAGTCACACCCCGGGAATGAAAAACAACCTCATTTTTTTCTAGAGGGTGAAACAAATATCTGGCCTGGTGTACTCTATTTTCCTATAAACATACCACAACATTGGTTTAGTGACATATTATAATATAAGTCTGCTACTCAGGAGGCAAAAGGCCCATAGGGTCTATATCGCCAACCTGGTTTGACTTCCCTAAAATTACTTGATCTATAACTATCTATTCCCCTACTAGGACGTCGGACGGTCCCTAAGCTCAAAGAGGCATCAGGTGCGCCGTTTGTACAAAATTGATTTCACTGTATCCATTCATTGTTTCAGACCAATTTGAGACAGTATACTCGAATTCCAACACCAGAATATGTTATTTTTCATAATTTGATCATTTTCTTAAATTGGACCCCGCACCCACTACAGCAACACTACAACATAGATCGTATACACTCTGTAACATAAATCTTATACACATACTACAACATAGATCTTATACACACTACAACATAGATCTTATACACACACTACAACATAGATCTTATACACACTACAACATAGATCTTATACACACTACAACATAGATATTATACACTCTGCAACATAGATCTTATATACACTACAACATAGATCTTATATACACTACAACATAGATCTTATACACACACTACAACATAGATCTTATACACACACTACAACATAGATCTTATACACACAACAAAGATCTTATACACACTACAACATAGATCTTATACACACACTACAACATAGATCTTATACACCCAACATAGATCTTATACACACACTACAACATATATCTTATATACACACTACAACATAGATCGTATACACACTACAACATAGATCTTGTACACACACTACAACATAGATCTTATACACACTACAACATAGATATTATACACACTACAACATATATCTTATACATACACTACAACATAGATCTTATACACACACTACAATATATATCTTATATACACACTACAACATTTATCTTTTATACACACTATAACAAAGATCTTATATTCACACTACAACATAGATCTTATACACACTACAACATAGATCTTATTCACACTTCACCATAGATCTTATATACACACTACAACATAGATCTTATATACACACTACAACATATATCTTATATACACACTACCACATAGATCTTACACACACCACAACATAGATCGTATATACACACTACAACATAGATCTTATACACACACTACAACATAGATCTTACACACACCACAACATAGATCGTATATACACACTACAACATAGATCTTATACACACACTACAACATAGATCTTACACACACTACAACATAGATCGTATACACACTACAACATAGATATTATACACACTACAACATATATCTTATACATACACTACAACATCGATCTTATACACACACTACAATATATATCTTATATACACACTACAACATTTATCTTATATACACACTATAACAAAGATATTATATTCACACTACAACATAGATCTTATACACACTACAACATAGATCTTATACACATACTTCAACATCGATCTTACACACACTACAACATAGATCTTATACACACTACAACATAGATCTTATACACACACTACAACATAGATCTTACACACACTACAACATAGATCTTATACACACTACAACATAGATCTTATACACACTACAACATAGATCTTATACACACACTACAACATAGATCTTACACACACTACAACATAGATCTTACACACACTACAACATAGATCTTACACACACTACAACATAGATCTAACACACACTACAACATAGATCTTACACACACTACAACATAGATCTTACACACACTACAACATAGATCTTACATACACTACAACATAGATTTTATACACACACTACAACATAAATCTTACACACACCACAACATAGATCGTATTTACACACTACAACATAGATCTTATACACACACTACAACATAGATCTTACACACACCACAACATAGATCGTATATACACACTACAACATAGATCTTATACACACACTACAACATAGATCGTATACACACTACAACATAGATCTTATACACACACTACAACATAGATCGTATACACACACTACAACATAGATCGTATACATACACTACAACATAGATCTTATACATACACTACAACATAGATCTTATACACACACTACAACATAGATCTTATACACACACTACAACATAGATCTTACACACACTACAACCTAGATCTTATACATACACTACAACCTAGATCTTATACACACACTACAACCTAGATCTTATACACACACTACAACATAGACCTTATACACACACTACAACCTAGATCTTATACATACACTACAACATAGATCTTATACACACACTACAACATATATCTTATACACACACTACAACATAGATCTTACACACACTACAACATAGATCTTTGTACAATTTTGTTATCCCAATTGGAACCAAAAAGATAAATTAGCAAAAAAGACTTAGCAGATTGTCATTGTATATGATGCACTTATCGTTCATTAGATAAGATATATCAACCTGAAAATAAAGTTCATCAATTAGTCATGCTTAACTTTTCAACATCTGATGATTATCAAGATGGGAACTTTTTCTTTAAAAGTTGACCTACCTGCAGCATTGGTGATGGCGGTCAGCCCCAGGTAGACGGACAACATGGTTAGCGGACCCATTGTGTGGCAGTGGTCTGTTTCCTCTCGTCCGCTAATATTATACAGGCAGAGAGGATGGAGTCTCTCATTTCGGGCGAGGGTTTAAATTCCTGTGTGTCACCCGATAGCCTGCTCCCACCAAAACAATGATAAACTATTTTTGTCGCATGATGTGTGTGTGATTCGGTATCGAAACAAACAGATGAGTAATAAAAATTCTGTCAGCACCGTTACAGTTATTCCAACACTTGAGTTGTGTAATATCGTACTCCAGTTAAATTATCTACACATTCATCCCGGTAAAATCTTGTACAGAAGTTATCAAATGAGACATATTTTACTATAGATTATGCATTAAGCTGTCGAATTAAGGGGTCCCAAATTTTATTCTTAAATAATCCATCACTCGCGTTAATTGTTGCACCCCGCCCATGTCCTCACGCCTACTGAAGTAAATTAAAGTGCGTAAAAAGTCACGTGTAATTGGCCGTTATGTCATCTAACATTTAATACAAAACTTTGATCTTAAAACACAAACTCTAATTTTTATTTTTATTTTTCAGCGATTTCATCCTCCACTGAAACCATCCATTTGGACGCCTCTTTTCTTTATAATAGTCCCTCCTCCATCCCTCATCCTCCTAAAACCCTACCCCTTGTCCATCTCCAACACCCATTAATTCTCTCTCCCTTTAGCCGTTTCGCCCTGGCCACTGATCATGATCCCCCTCTTTACCCACAGCCCTGTCCCCCTCTCTTATTTGCCCCCTCCCTCTTTTCCCCAGGTCACTGTCTTATTTCCCCATTACATTCTGTTATCCGCTTTCTCCACTTTCTTTGGTGTCATATCGACATTTAGTTACAAATTAATCTGCTTTGTTTAAATAAGTCCCCATTGTTCCGGCCCAGACCCACTCGTTGATTAGTGGCCCAGTGATAGGGGACGGGTCGTGTTACGGCGGCTGGCATTTTGTAACACTCACCTTAATCGGCGTGGTGGGTCAGGTAATTTTATTTGTGGCGAAGATACAAAGGAAAACATGAACTACACTTAGGGAATCCTAGATGGGCATGCTGTTAAGGCATGGATTGGCCTTATTGGTGCGGTCCTCCATTCTTTGCCAACTCTTGAATTGACACGTTCGTGTTTATTAAATCGAAAATGTGTACTTTTTTATTCTGATGCTGTTTCTTTGTCTTTTTATATGGTTCGTCGTCTAAATTTTCGTTTATATAAGCATGCAATGTGCATTTGGTAATAAACTGAATTGAATTGAATTGAATTGAAGCATCGCTTCTGTCCTATTGTCAGATGTAACGTTTTTTCTGTTCGTGTGACTGTGCGTTGTTCTTATATCATGTTTGAATTTTTTTAAACAATGACGTGTGTTGCCATGTTTACCTATAAATATATAGACTTTTAAATGCAACAGACTTGAGTTTTTCGAATCAAATATGTGTTACGTTCCTATTACCTCCCCTTAAAGATCACTGTCCCACTGTAAATATATTTTTCCATGTGGAAACACATTAATGTTCATCGAGAAAAAAATCAGTATTCACCTTTGTGGAGACCCTCATATTTCGCTGGTTAAAGTCTTTTCAAATATCTGGGATTCAACTTAGCGAAATAATATTTTTGACATATTTCAATGTGTCTTTATTGGTGACTTCTGTGAAACAAAAAACGAAAAGAACCAAGCGGAAAGGTATAACACCTGCAATGACATCACAAACAATGGAAAGAAAATACAACACAAACTTACTGGTGTCTTTTTTTTATGTCTTTTATATAAACTCTCTACTCGGCATGCACGTGCATCTTTCCTGCACGTGCATGTTGTTTACTAACTCGTTAATATCATACAAAATATCACCATGGTGATCAAACTTTGACCTATTTAGATAAAAACGCTGTCTGTCGCAAAATAAATAAAATGGCGATCAATGAAGTCACATAAAGTCAGCGAGACATCTGGGTGATGTCCTTGATCATTCTGTTCCAAGTGTAATGGAGCATGTTATCACAGTTGTTGGTGAACGTGTCACGGCCTTATGGCGACTCTCTCATAAGATTAATGATGATAAACCAAACCTGGTGTTAACGAAATACTGACATTATCTTGATAGATGATACATCTGATCAATACGAAATTAAACATAATAAAGTATTTTAATCAGTCTAATTGCCACTTGGCACAAAGTTGATGAAACCGGAAGCGCATGTCTTTGCTGAGTCATTCCACTTGAGACCGGATGGGCAGGTGTTGACGTACACGTCTCCCCACAGGTCACATTGGAGAAACTTATTGGAGTCGCTGGCATAGGAGAAGAAAAGCTGGCCAGCGGAAAGGGACTCTACTGTACATGGGTTCGTCATCGTGTTTCCGCCGTCAGTTCCTGTTCCAGTACTTCCGCTTCCGGTTCCAGTACTCCCGCTTCCGGTTCCAGTGCTGCCACTTCCGGGGAGAACGGTTCCGAGCTGGAAAACGCAGGAAAGACGAGACTCTTGCCATACAAGACCAGTTGGGCAGTCCAGGATGGTTGGGTGACCAAGCAAATCACATTCGATGAACTTGGTGATGTCATTAGCAACAGAGAAATAAATGTTGCCCGCCTCGATGTTGGTCTTAGTGCAGGGGTTTGATCCGACGGTGGCTGAACCGGAAGTGGCAGTTACGACCACGACGGGAGCAGCCGTGGAAGCGACAACCGGCAAGGGTTTTGAGAGATCGACACAGGAAGTGCTAGCAGACACATAGGTTTCTCCAGCCGGGCACTGCACGATGAACATCCTTCCAAAAAGGTCGCACTGGATGAATTTAGAGTTGTCAGTTGGGTGAGGAAAGTAAATGGATTGGTCTGGATTGGACTTGCAAGGGTTGGGGACGTTCATGAAGGCATCTGAAAAAGAAACAATATAATGAATATACTACCTGAGTATGCCTTAAGATAAATATTGTTAATGAAAACCGTTTTTACAGCTATGTATTGTTTTACTTGTATTATATATATAACCGTTGCTTATTTATAGTTTTGTTTATAAGTTACCGAATACTTCAGCACTGAACATATTCTTGGAATTTTTCACATCTATGTTAACAAGTTTAATCAGTTTGTTATATTGTTTTTACAGAAGAAGGATACTAACTTACCTGGACAATCAGCCTGCCTGGCAACTGGAAAGGAAACGGAAAAATTGTTAGACAGTGGTTGACTTATCAACATATATGTATTTAAATCAATTAGCATTTTGTTTCTTGAGTTGTTCTATAAATATGTTAAAATTATTCATACTTGATAAATAATATTACATAAAACAGGTTACCGATAATAAAGACAAGAATATGAGCACCATCTCCTTTCTATTGTATGACCGCAGTACCACGTATACATTTAGGCAGAGGAACACCCATCCTTGAGTTACATCTAATTTTACTTGACAGAGCCCGTTATTTAATCCGGAACGTATCCCTAACTCCACGCCCCAGGTATATACGGTACATGGTCGACACGTTCACTTGGCTAATATCTAAATGACATCTTGTCTGATAAAGCACGTCTGTACGTGTTTCTTGTAAACTTAAACGGAATCTACCCCGGACCAGTGACTTATACAGGGCCGGGCACACGAGATAGGGGTATATGTAATTATTATCATATTAGTAAGTATCCGACCCCTGTGTCTACGACTCCCAATTTACTATTAAAATCTGTACCTAAAACTAACCTATTAATTAAATTATATAACAACATTAAACATTTAACACATTTGTGGAAGAAATAAAGAGAATAATAATGTATCAATGAATGTAAGTGTTGCTAAATGTATCGAGCAATTAGTCTAAATGACAAATTAAAAAACAACTTTCTGTTCGATGATCAATTCGTTAGCATATAATTATGTGCTTTATTATAAAGAAAAAATGAAGATAACGGCCACTTGAGAAAAAGTGTGTGTAAGTATTTGTTTATAAATAAGTATTACATGTGTCCAGACCCTGTGTCCATGACTCAATATAAAGCTATCAAAATATGTACCTAAAAACTAGCCAATCAGTTAAATTGTATTACAACAACAAAACATATGTAACAACGAGTCTTAGCATGGAAAATTGTATTTGGCAATTAGTTGAAATAAAAAAAATTATTTAAGTTATGTTAAAAAAAATAATGTTGTTTAAGGAATATTTACAGTCTACACTGATATTCACTCGATAACCATTGTACTGCAAATAAGAGTTATTTTCCAGTAACTATACTTGAGAACGTGCAAAATTTCTATGACGTCGACAACAATACATGTGGGCGGAGCTATGCAAATTATCCCGTTCGAATCACAATTGTATGACGTCATTAACAATTGACATGGGCGGGGCTAGCTACGGCTTATGCAAACGTCATGCTGTTACATTTATTGAACTGTTTTCACGTTTGTAAGTTTTGAAATGAAATATATGTCTGCAGATGAGGCTAAATTGAACAGAAAACGTATGAACCATTTACAGGAAACTACTGTAAATATAAGGATTAACCTTTGATTTTGTTTATTTTATGAGATCATAAATCCAATGGAGCACGAGGTAAATTGCGTAAACGCGAAGCGTTTACGTTAAAATTACCGACTGCTCCATTGGATTTATGATCTCATAATAAACTAAACAAAATCAAAGGTTAATCCTTATATTTACAGTATTTTTCTGTAAATGGGTCATAACTTTTCTGTTCAATTTAGCCTCATCTGCAGACAAATATTTCATTTCAAAACTTACAAACGTGAAAACAGTTCAAGAAATGTAACAGCATGACGTTTGCAAAACTTACAAACGTGAAAACAGTTCAATAAATGTAATAGCATGAAGTTTGCATAAGCCGTAACTAGCCCCGCCCATGTCAATTGTTAATTTTTATTAAGTTTTTCGCTAGTTACCGCTCAGGTTTACTTCGTTTTAGACTTTTTTTTTCATGGATATCAACTGGATTTTTTTTTCTTCATAATTTTTCAGAATCCCGAAAAAAATCCTGAAGTTACGTATATTGGGCCTTTAAAGGAAATGTAGCTTAATCATTAAAAGGAATATCTGAGGCAGTAAACAGAATGAATGGTTCATATGAAGATTTTAACATACCTTACCCAGAAACATATAAAGTGTGATAAACTATAGTAATACGTCTCTATGTGTAGCTAATACAATCAATTGTAGACCACACTGAATAATACGTTGTGACTTGTTTCAGGAGTGCAGAGTTCATGTCAATTTTATTTTATAAAATTATCTCGTAATTTAACAAAAAAATCTGTATACGTCGATACGTGTGAAAAATGAAGTAGAAGTTAAAGGAAACAAGAGTTATATCCCTTTGTTATACAATATATGGTTCCAACAGTTACCAATTAAAGGTCCTCGTGTAACTTTGCAGTCGCTGTCTATGTGTTATATTTGAATTTTTACCAAATAATAAATAAACAAATATTGTTAATTTGGTTGAAAGGTTAAAATTGTTTGATTTACAGTCAAGAACGTCTTCGGATGAATAGATTACCATATATAAAGACACTGTCACAGTGGTAATAAATGAGTATTAAATGAAAAAAAAATAACGGAAATAATTTACACTAGTTTACGAACTACTTTAAAGGGGCATCCCGCGAAAGCCTAAATGTCTGTTCTTGAATATGCATGGCGTCTGCACTACTAATTATACTTTTCTGTTATTCCCATATTCAAAGTGGACTCTAAATGTCTATTATGACCACTTGCAAAATCGCATTCCTCGGGAAAGCCCAGATAAAAATAGCGGGAATGACGCAACGTGACAGGTGTGCCGCAAGTTCCCTAATCGGTTTGACGGAAGGGGCCACACGGGAGGGGACGCGTAATGTATACGGCTGATGAAACAGAGACAAAGTCCGTGTATAAACTTATTGAATCACATTCACTTTAAAAAAAAAGAAATCAATTGCACACATACCGATATTCAAATGAAGAATAATTGTCGGCATATCGGCACCATATATCGACACCAGGAATTATTTATATATTATATTTACCTGACCGAGGCCGGTACACATGGGTACGGAATACGGCCATGGTACAAACCTTAATTTTTGTAAAAGGTAATATTCACGAACCCAACTTTTCAGATGATTTCATAAAATGTATGTAGCATGCATTGAAAAGTACAAAAATAAAATGACATGAAATGTTTGCGATTTTTTTTACAACTCAATGTCTTGAGGATTTTTTTTCAAACTTTCTTTATATATACAAGATACATTCATATTCATTTAAAATCTAGCCAACTTTCAGCGTCTTCACACGTTAACACGTATCACGGAGTGCGAACATTTAAGTCCATACACTCACATAACGCACCACACACTAAGCATGACTACATGCATATCAGATTTGGAACTGTTAAAACACTTGAAACTAACCGTTATGAACATGTTATGATAATTCCGCTTTCTTTTTACATATTTTTTGTCGTCTTGTAAAGGGACGGTGATCTTTTAAAAAAAAGCCTGCAGGAATGGAATATAGGTATATGTTGTATAACTTTGGGGTTTTTTTTTATTTTTTTTCCCCGTTATGTATATATTTTCGTATCAAATTCAATACCGGGGTCGCAACCCAATGATATTTGTACCTTCACTAATTTAAAGATTAAGTATGAATATCATCTTTTTTACGCGTAAAACATATTTTTTTTATTCTTTTTGTCCAAATTGAAGCCGTATGTACCTCGGTCGCACGTCCCGTTTTACAACGTAATCAAACGACTTTTTCTGTTATGGTATATATTGTATTTGAAAATGTCTTTCTATCCAGCAATATAATTAGATCATACTGTTTTCCTGGAACATAAGATTTTATAAAGGGAATATTATAAACACACTTTTAAGTTTCATATTACACACGCATTTTATGCAACAGAAGACTGAAACAGTTTCCCCTTGGGTAGCCTCAAAACCAAATCAAAGCTTTATTTGTGCATGTTACCGTTACCCAGAAGAAATATGTAACATACAAACAATAGAGCAGGTAGTTTCTCCTTTGAACACTTCCCATCTCTCAATATGATTCCGTAACGCAGTCTTGTGTCATATTTTGACCATTCGGCAACTTTTCGCTTAGTAGTTAGGCCTTATCGTGGTGTAACGGTAATAGCAGATAGAGTGTTTACAATCGAAGTGGCGCTCGCTGCGCATGCGTTGGTAGGTGGAAATCCCAAACCAAAAAGTCTAGCCAGACGTTCTGGAATTCCACTAGTTATTTTGAAATTATTTATTTTATGAATATATATATGCAAAATCCGATCGTCGCAGTCCATAAGAATACCCACTCGATATGTGTATGTAATATTTTGAAAAAAATTATGAAAAAAAGCTTACTTTCGCGGGATGCCCCTTTAAAGAATTTATTTTCGAAGCAAGTCATTCAATCTTCATTGTCTTCTTTAATTAAATTATATCATTAACTGAATTAATAATCATTTGATCTATTGAATGATTTATTTTCCAAATACCAAATACATTCATAAAATATTTAATTATTGAGTGTGTAATTCTTTTGTAAAGCAGATACATGTCATGTCACAGAAATAACGCCTACAGCTGAAAGTTTTGCATGTTGGATCTTGCGCATCCTCGATATACAGAAGTTACGCTCACCTACGCTCTCTGCGAGCGAGTGCTGGTGAACGTAACCCCTTGATATCGAGGACCTTACGAAACGTTAAATAATTTGTATGTTTAATCGATTTAATGTTTTGTGAATTTAATCTTATGGATTTTTTCAATTTACTGGCATACAGTGACCGTAAAAACTGTTTGTACGTTCATTTTCGTAATAAGAAATTCCCAATAGAAATGTTCATATACAGATTACTCCATAAACGAAGCTCACGTCGTTTTCTAACCCGTAATATAAAAGCATTTCTCAACTTTTGTTATTTTCGTTGCGTAGAATAGTAATTTGAGTGTACTCACCCCTGTGGGGAACGGCGGCGACCAAACCGAGACAGAGAACGAAAGCGGCGGCGGGGATCATTTTGGAGTATTCAGCGGTCGGAAGGGCAGGCGGAGAAGACGAGGACAGAGTGGGATCAGGTCCTTAAATAGGGACCAGGGAGTCCCGATGTCCTTATCTTGTAGATAAGTTGGTTATTCGGGAGCTGTTGGGTCAACCAGATGTATGTCAGGAATGGTCCAGGTCGTTATCGGGTACGTAAGTACAAATTGACGTAGTGGCGAGTCAGCGTTGCTAGACCCCGGCACCTTACTCCGGACAAAACCACAGGGAAATTTCCCTACAGCTTTAAAAAAAACTTTAAATTTCTATCCTATAGATTTCAGATAAATTTATATGAATAACGAGTTTAATCGTTGCGTTATTTCTGATTTTTATACTAATTTTGGCGTTTATTAGAATTCTGCTTACGTATCTTATTGTGTTTGTTCGTAATGTCCCCAATTCTTGCCCCCATTGAGGTTAAATTAATATAATGATATTGGGTGGTAATACCGATCACTTTAACGGGATCTACCCTTGTTTGTCAACACTAGAGTTCCGCTGTCGGACTGTCGTGACCTGGGAGGTCGACTTTTCGTCAACTCCCATCCGTAAGTAAAGCTCAAAAGGAAATTATCTTTAAGATTACAACAATGACAAATACTAACCACGCCACGAGGTTTGTCCGGGCCTGAATGTGTGTATCGAGATAAGTGGCAGAGTGTAATCATATAACCATGACGCCATTAACTCTATCTTTCAGGAGAGCATTCAATGTAAATAAAATAAATCTATCAATTAAGTTGTTATGAAATACACGAAAATTTAAACACAAGGCAAAGCATTGGCCGATATTGCTGATTTCAGCAATACCTATGATGTCGTTTTTGCATTATTTTACAACCAGTTCAGTTCAATTTAATGCATTTTACATCCCAATAACACTGTGTGGAACGAACTGCAAATAATATTACCAAACATACATATAAAATACAAGTGCATAAATATATAGTATTGAACAAACTTAAGCACCTTGAAAGCCTGTCTTCCTCAGTTCAAAAGACTTTGTTAATGAAGAGGCCAATATCGCGCAAACTTTGCAGTTCATTATTAGTATTTGTATATATCGGGAAAAAAACTAGCATCTTTTTTATATTTTTCGAACAAAAAACTGTTTTCTTAGGTAAGCGTTGAATGTACGACGAGAAATAAAATGAATCTAGTCTTCTAGAATGTTGCAACTTTTACAGAGACGAAGTTGCCTGGAATCGTTTTAGTCCTACCAGTCTCAACCCCTAAAATATGGTTACTTATTCTCATTCTCAGTTATCCGTGCTCAAATTTTAGCAATATAAACAAGATTCTTCGTCATATTTTTCAGGGTCGAACATCAAAGGTCAAGATCACTGTTGCTATAAATAGAAATTATGTTTCCGTGCGATAACTTGAGTTTCCTTGGGCCAGTCAAACTCAAACTTCATACAGTGCTTCCTTACCAAAAGTGCTCGCTGGGGATTGGTTTTCACGGGCAAAGGTCAAAGGTCAAGGTCACTGTTGCTTAAATAGAAAATCGGTTTCCGTGCGATAACTTGAGTTTCCTTGGGCCAATCAAACTCAAACTTCATAGAGTGCTTCCTTACCAAAAGTGCTCGCTTGGGATTACTTTTCAGGGTCGAAAGTCAAAGGTTAAGGTCACTGTTGCTATAAATAGAAAATCACTTTTCCTGGGCCAATCAAACTCAAACTTCATACAGTGCTTCCTTACCAAAAGTGCTTGCTTGCGATTGGTTTTCAAGGGCAAAAGTCATAGGTCAAGGTCACTATTTCTATAAATAGAAAATATGTTTCCCTTCTATAACTTAAGTTTTCTTTTGCCAGTTAAACTCAAACTTGTTACAATGCTTCATTACCAAAAGTGCTTTCTTGGGATTGCTTTTCAGGGTCAAAGGTCAAAGGTCAAAGCCAGTGTCATTACACACATGTAATATAATCAACAAAATAATTCATTGTATAGGAATTCATTTGGATAACCATAAAAATTCCACTTGGAACTGATACAATGCATATCCATAGCTAGCTCCTAAAAACTTATCTCCCAACTTGCTGCGCAGGCGACACATCCACTTTCGTGGAATTCTTGTTATGCTTTTGTATATTTACTTTTAGCGCTTGTTTTATGAGACAATTAAAATCATTTTGTGATATTCTATAAAAAAAATAGCACAAGCCAAGTTTACCGACTACAATAGGTTCCTGGACCCAGTCCTGCGTTATCAAGCTACATGTAGACTGAATTGTGGATTTAAGAATACAGATGTTACCTATCGATGTTTTTTTATACATTAGGTTAACGAATAACTATTCTCTTAGTCGTGATCGGGGGGGGGGGGGGGGGGGGGGGGCCTTGTTCCAACTGTAACGGGAGTGTCACCAGGAGGTTTATAAACACGAACACCCCCCCCCCCCCCCACCCCACCCCACCCCACCCCACACACACACACAAGTCTCTATTATTATTGCTGGGATTGGTCTTCATTTTTCTAGCAGCAATTCAAACAATACACCAAACGACTCTATTTCCCTGTCTAATTTGGTCTCTAATTGGTCCACATAAAGCCTACCACCCAATTCGTTCTGAGTTCAAATGTTTAGGAGGGCTTATGAAATGCCCAGTTTTGTAATAGATGAACAGATTCATTTAAATCTCACTGTTTAAGTTGAATATGAAAACCATCGAAGTCCCTCTTCTTCTAGCTGTAGTCATAGAGGTTCAACAAAAGTCCATCTTGCTCTATAACTGCCAAATACAGAGTTGACTGAAGTTTCTAGCTGTAATTATATAGATGTCGACAAAACGTCCCTCTTGCTATAACTGTAACTATAGAGCTCCACTATCAGCTTAAGTTCCTCTTGGTTTGGTTGTTATTATAGAGCTCCACTATAAGTCCCTCTTACCCTAGTTGTAATTATAGAGCTCCACTATAAGTCCCTCTTACTCTGAATGTAATTATAGAGCTCCACTATAAGTCCCTTTTACTCTAGTTGTAATTATAGAGCTCCACTATAAGTCCATCTTACATTAGTTGTAATTATAGAGCTCCACTATAAGTCCCTCTTACCCTAGTTGTAATTATAGAACTTCACTATAAGTCCCTCTTGCTCTAGTTGTAATTATAGAGCTCCACTATAAGTACCCCTTGCTCTCGTTGTAATTATAGAGCTTCACTATAAGTCACTCTTGCTCTAGTTGTAATTATAAAGCTCCACTTTAAATCCCTCTTACTTTAGTTTTAATTATAAAGCTCCACCATAAGTCCATCTTACTCTAGTGTAATTATAGAGCTCCGTTATAAGTCCCTCTTGCTTAAGTTGTAATCATAGAGGGTTACTAAAGATCTCTTGAATTCTTACTTCAACAACATGCAAGAAACCATATACAGCTTGTCGGGAGCCTTCCATTTTGTTGATATGTCAAAAGCAGAATCACTGAATGTCTCTATGTTTTCTTTGTTCTCCTGAATGCTCCACCTATAATACTGATTACTCATAATTACGTATGTGGGCCTCGGTGGCCAAGTGGTTTCAGTGTCCGACATTCTGCTACCACTAGCCCTCCACCACTTGGTCACAGTGCCCAAGTGGTTAGGGTATCTCACATTCTGCTACCACTAGCCCTCCACCACTGGGTAACAGTGCCCAAGTGTTTACGGTATCTCACATTCTACTACCACTAGCCCTCTACCAATGGGTTACAGTGCCTAAGTGGCTAAGATATCTCACATTCTGCTACCACTAGCCCCCCCACCACTGGGTAACATTGCCCAAGTGGTTAAGGTATCTCACATTCTGCTACCACTAGCCCTCCACCGCTAGGTAACATTGCCCAAGTGGTTAAGGTATCTCACATTCTGCTACCACTAGCCCTCCACCACTTGGTCACAGTGCCCAAGTGGTTAAGGTGTCTCACATTCTGCTACCACTAACCCTCCACACGGTTACAGTGCCCAAGTGGTTAAGGTGTCTCACATTCTGCTACCACTAACCCTCCACACGGTTACAGTGCCCAAGTGGTTAAGGTGTCTCACATTCTGCTACCACTAACCCTCCACCACTTGGTCACAGTGCCCAAGTGGTTAAGATATCTCACACTGCTATCACTAGCCCTCCACACGGTTACAGTGCCCAAGTTGTTAAGGTATCTCACATTCTGCTACCACTAGCCCTCCACCACTTGGTCACAGTGCCTAAATTGTTAAGGTATCTCATATTCTGCTATCACTAGCCCTCCACACGGTCACAGTGCCCAAGTGGTTAAGGTATCTCACATTCTGCTACCACTAGCCCTCCACCACTGGGTTACAGTGTCCAGGTGGTTAAGGTATCTCACATTCTGCTACCACTAGCCCTCCACCGCTAGGTAACAGTGCCCAAGTTGTTAAGGTATCTCACATTCTGCTACCACTAGCCCTCCACCACTGGGTAACAATGCCCAAGTGGTTAAAGTATCTCACATTCTGCTACCACTAGCCCTCCACAAATAGGTAACAGTGCCGGGGTGGTTAGGGTATCTCACATTCTGCTACCACTAGCCCTCCACCACTTGGTCACAGTGCCCAAGTGGTTAGGGTATCTCACATTCTGCTACCACTAGCCCCCCACCACTGGGTTACAGTGCTTAAGTGGCTAAGGTATCTCACATTCTGCTAACACTAGCCCTCCACCACTTGGTCACAGTGCCCAAGTTGTTAAGGTATCTCACATTCTGCTACCACTTGCCCTCCACCACTGGGTAACAATGCCCAAGTGGTTAAAGTATCTCACATTCTGCTACCACTAGCCCTCCACAAATAGGTAACAGTGCCCAAGTGGTTAAGGTGTCTCACATTCTGCTACCACTAGCCCTCCACAAATAGGTAACAGTGCCCAAGTGGTTAGGGTATCTCACATTCTGCTACCACTAGCCCTCCGCCACTTGGTCACAGTGCCCAAGTGGTTAGGGTATCTCACATTCTGCTACCACTAGCCCTCCACCACTGGGTCACAGTGCCCAAGTGGTTAGGGTATCTCACATTCTGCTAACACTAGCCCTCTACCAATGGGTTACAGTGCCTAAGTGGCTAAGATATCTCACATTCTGCTACCACTAGCCTTCCACTGCTAGGTAACAGTGCCCAAGTGGTTAAGGTATCTCACATTCTGCTACCACTAGCCCTCCACCACTGGGTTACAGTGCCCAAGTGGTTAAGGTATCTCACATTCTGCTACCACTAGCCCTCTACCACTGGGTTACAGTGCCCAAGTGGTTAAGGTATCTCACATTCTGCTACCACTAGCCCTCTACCACTGGGTTACAGTGCCCAAGTTGTTAAGGTATCTCACATTCTGCTACCACTAGCCCTCCACCACTGGGTTACAGGTTTGTGGCCTATATGGAGCAGTTGCGAAGTAATAGTACTGGCCGTAGGTCCAAGTTTCCGTGGTTGCTTTCTGTTTTTTCTTCTTCAAACTACCATAGATAAGGCTTCCCTCAATCAACAAATCCATGTAATTGCATGTTCTTGAAATACCACAGCTGTTAATAGGAAACCATACAAACCATACTATAATACTCTTATGACCTTTGAATGTTGAATGTGAAATTCCTATTTCACATTTCGGGATCTAAGTAGCATTACGACTGTTTAATCATATTCTATAAATCATCCATTCGTTATTATCATTAAAAGTGTTATTAATATTGATAATCAGTGTACAGTGAATATAAAGTTGATTCAGTGAAGAATATTGTAGCATAGTTGATAAGAAAGATAAAACCAACCAAACACACTTTTCCATAATTTATTACATCCAAAACGCATACATAATTTACCAATATAGCCTGCCAGTTGTCTCTTACTTCTACTAGTAACATACACTACCAAGGGTTTACACTCAAGCTCTTATTTTGACGATCCCTCAAGGTTTCAGTCATGATTTTGTTTGAAGAGAGTTGAGGTTGGAGCTTGTATTTTTAAAAAGTTGGCCATGGCCCTTGGTTTGTTTATTTTTCTCCCATGATATCCGGTTTTCTTTTGTTTAAGTCCACTACTCGGCCGGATACCCTTCCAGCGATTCCGTCCAGCCTTTCCAATTATAACATCCTGGTGGCCGACATTAGAAACCTTGCCAATCGATGCCATTGAATATTGGTCAACACGCATCTCTCGCTTAGAAGGCATGCTGATAACGACACTATTATCATCCAGTTTTCTGGTTATCATGCCTGACGATCCCGCCGCTCGAGCCACTCGGCCACCTTTCCCTGGCCATCGTTCTATATTATGGACAATGGTCCCGATAGGCAGGGATCCCACAGGGTACTGGTTGCCGAGCTCTGGGGTCACTACAACAGGAAGTACTGGTCATTTGGAGGAACAGACATGTCTAAATACTGTAAACGTACATATTCTCGTGGTTATTTTATTATAGTGCTTTTCGAGCTTAACATATTGCGCTAAAATATGATTGCGCTAATTTTTGTTTTTATACTCTGCTTATATAGTGATTATCACAAATGTGCGAATTTATTATGACGCTAATATGCCAAAAACTGACAATGCATTTAAGTTTGATTGCGCCAAATTATGTATACAGTACAGATGAAGACAACACTGCACAGTAGATAAAAGTTTGTTTCCTGAAGTTGACATGTTTTAACTTGATCAGTGTGAACTTACCGGGAAGTTCTGGGATGTTGGCATGGGTCTTGACTATGTCGCCATCCTGCATACCGTCAGATGCCAGGATGTAGCGTTTCCTTTTGCCGGATGCAGCGATGGCAATATGTGCGGTACGGCAGGGATCTTTGCGGACTTGGATTATTTTTTCGTAACCGATATCAGTCTTTTGTTCTGGCAAGTTGTAGTCGTAACTAATCAGACGTAATGATTGTTTATGTCCGCCTCCAACCCTCTTGAACTCTACACGTCCTGGTAATGTAAAACGTAAAACATAAAATTAAATGACCCTCACTGGTAATATACAAAGTAAAATATAAACTTGACTCTATCTAGTTATATACAAAGTAAGCCACGACCTTTAATAACTCTCAAAAGGTGTAGGTCATTCTTCAACTGTCCTGCAATTTGTTGAAAGGATAAGGTGAGCGAAAACATTAACTCAAGAGTTTTTTTGTTGCCCAGGAGTTAAAGCATCTTAATTCACCTCCCCATGATTTTACAAAAAAAAGATTTTCAAGTTGGAAAAGGCTCCGAAAAAATTGTACCAATATGTGCCTTTACACAAACCCTTATCATATCAAAAAATTTCTTTTTTCATCTTTGGATAAAGAAAAAAAAACAAAGCTTCATTGGAAACAAACTTGTTGAAAGTGTTATTGTCACCGGTACCTGTTCCTTATCTCTGAGGGATACTCCGTCTCGACTCTCAAACTTAAATGTTAAACTATTTGTATCCTTTATTGTAATTTAAAATTCAATAACTACATCGAGCAAGCATTCATATCATTGTCCATATATATTTATACCATTGTCCATATATATTCATACCATTGTCCATATATATTCATATCATTGTCCATATATATTTATACCATTGTCCATATATATTTATACCATTGTTATTGTCACATGATTTAGGAACAATTTGTATTACGTCAAGGCTGAACCGAAATTTTTACCCTAGCTATGTAAAATTGTATACTGTTGTTCTGATGACGGCTTTCCTAGCAAGCCGAAACATGTAAACCGGCAATAAAACTACGGAATCCAGATGTTGATGCTCCATCCTCTTTATTTATTATACCTTGATGGAGGTCTAGAAAATACCATTTGATATCCATCGAAGATTCCTACAAAGTACTACTACCGTCTTACCACAACCATGACGTTGGTTCACTCGCCCTATACCAAGGAATTTTATTATTACTTAATAAGTTAATATTATATTTGAAACAGTTTATTTCATCTCGTATAAGCAAAACACTGTTGAACTGGACTGATTACCTGGAGAAAACCATAATGGTTCGGAAGATGACCCAATAATTTTTCACATCCTATCAGGAAATCAAATATCTGTTACAATTGTATATTGGTGAAGGCAAGTATACTACACAGTACCAATCAACATACCACCCACTGTTGATTGTTTATCTTGGGTATTTAATATATGAGCTGACATATTCTCCAAGATAACATTGATATTGGTTTCCTTTGTACATTGATAATGAACTTGTTTCTTTACATTGGTGGTTTGAGAATCCCATTCAAGTTGCCTCCCTTTAACTATCTATTTCATATAACAGGAGGTTTACTGGACACCGTTGGGTTTTCAATGTTATACATTTGAAAATATCCCGACTTCCTAACTTCACCTTTTTACAGCACACATATCCTCCTAGCTTGTCTTTCCTAACTGACATATTAGTTGACAGGGGACTGGGGCTTCAAAAATCAACTATTTTAACCTTTAACTCGGCCTTAAATGAGTTAGCAAAGGTGTGAGAGGACAAGGAAAAACACATTTCTGTTGAGTGTTCCGAGACAAGGAATCAAACTGGGTCTCCGGCATGATAATCTATGGCTCCACCAATCGAGCCAAAGAAGCAATGAGATTGTTTTGGGATAGTTATAACTACCTACTCTATTGTTCTGTGCCTACCGTTGTTTGGATGTTTTAAGGAACCATTACTAAAGCTAAGATCTCTCCATTTAATCATCATCTACCTACCGTATTAAATATACAAACAAATGTTTTGTGTTTGGCCTTAAGAATCTACATACGAGACTGATTCTGGGTGTCTCATTAAACATAACATACTGATTATGACCAGTTACAACCCAATCAGGGCTGGTGTTGACTACCCGGTATATGTAGTTTACCTGTTTCAGGATTGCGGCCGCCACTTTTGTACAATCTCTGGGGTTTAAGGGTATTTTTCTGCAGATCTATGTTTTTGTCTGTATATCTGTGCTTACTCTCTAGGACAGCTGCGGTGTGGATCCCATACCTGTAATACAAGTGTACATTTAAATACATCTGAATTTCATTCAAAAATTCTAATTTTTTGCAACCTTAAAGGTTTTATGCACATTTTTTACATTAAATTCTATCAAGCCTTAACTTGTATGATATAAATCTTGCCTTTTTTTTTTTTTAATATTTACAGTCTTCACTCAATAACTATAAGCATTGTTCCACAGACTATCATTATCACCTCATAACTGTACTCAAACACGTGCCAAATTTCTATGACTTCGACAGCAATACATGTGGATGGAGCAATGCAAATCCTCCAGTTTGAAACACAATTGTGTGACGTCATCAACAATAAACATGGGCGGAGCTAACATAGATTTGTGCAAATTTCATGCTGTTACATTTATTGAACCATTCTCACGTTTATTAGTTTTGAAATGAAATCTGTGTCCGAAGATGGGACTATAATGAACAAAATATTTTTGACCATTTCACTGAAAGATAAATATAAGGATAAACTTTCTATTTTGCTAAGTTTAATTATCAGGGGGATAACTACAATGGAAAACGGGTAAATTATACATAACCGGCTATTGAATTTACCCGTGTTCCATTGTTGTTATTCCCTGATAACCTAAACAAAATAGAAAGTTAATCCTTTAATAACTACTATAAAACATGTTTTTGCACCTTCTTTTTCTTAGCTTGTTGGTCTGGATAGATGCAAGTCTTTTTTTTCCACTGTCCCTGACAGATAGTAACCCAGGTTACCCCTGTCCCTGACACCAGACTTCCACATTTTGACAGACAGTAGCCCGAGTTTCCTGTCCCTGACACCAGACTTAGACATATTGACAGATAGTAGCCCGAGTTTCCTTTGGATCTACCCCCCCCACTGTCTTAGTAAAAGCTGTGTGCTATTCAGGAAACCAAAGGGCCAAGAGAAAACCAACTATAAGGTACCAGTATTATACTTGTCCACAGTTGATCCGAAGCTGTCTTAGTGAAAAGCTGTGTGCTATTCACTGTGCCATCCAACCTCCTTACGTATGGTGTCATACTCCAATGAGTACAGTATGATGTGATTGCTTAATTCCAATTTTAACTTGTTAAAGTGGGATGCAAGAAAAAGAATGCATCACCTTGAGTGTGAGTCAGACTAAAGAAATCAAATCAGGTTTGAAATAAGATATTATTGGTTTATTTATAATATGGAATTAAATGAAATGCATGCAACTGGTTTAGGAGATATGGCATTACATAGACAGAAATGTGCATTTCATAATAAATTGTGTCAATATCGTCTGTTGCGCCTACTTTACTGGGTATGTTTATTTTGTATATTAAAATGATAACACAAGTCAAGTATAACATAATTCAAACAGTTTACTATTAGAAGTTACTGCAACCAACACATATTCTGGTGCAGGTCTTGTTTATCATTCATAGGACAAAATGCGCATTTATGTTTCGAATTTAGCCCAAACATTTCCATCAATTTGAATTATAATCATTTAAAACATTTTCAATGAATGTCATTAAGGTAAAAATCTGAATATTTTTTTTATTTCAAATGGAGCAAAATAGTGCAAATGACTACAGATGCTATTGTATAATTTAATGTGATATGAACATGACAGCACTTAGCTGACATCAAATCTAACTAAATTACAATGTACTTCTTAGTGGTATGTATATACTGTACAGGCAACTGAAAAATGTACAGACATGCAGCAGACATTATATATAAGACACAATAAAACCATCAGACCTTTGTGTAAATCTAACTACATTCCAGTGAAGCAGCATTATCACTTATTTGTATTACACATGTATATAGGGCCACCTGGTATCATCAAAACTTGTAAATATTCACTGAAGAACCATATTCATGGTTATAACTATTGTGTATTTATACACAATTAAAACAAGACAAGAAACAGTATTGGTTATCCCTAGGTAAGGAGGGGCCTACAGGCTGATAGACCATGTCTGTTTTACAGACCGCCGAGCCAAAGGCGAGAGGTTAATAAAGAACAATAAGTCTGTGAGCCCATAGACCCCCTCCTAATCAAAACATAACGAATTTATCATCCTGAAAATATTTCAATACTATTTCTTTTCTACATATTTTTAAGATACTTTGTGAGTTTGATCAAAACCAAAATTGGATCACTTGCATGTATTGCAAAAACACAAAAACAATCATTTCTAACATGCTGCCTCTGTGAACTTAAAGCGCTTTAATTTTTTGGAAAGCCATAATTCTTTATGTTTAAAAGGTTTTAGATATTAAGAAGTGTCAAGATGTCATTGTATTTACAAGAATTGAATCTTAGATGTTCACTTTTTTAAGTTCAAATAGCACAAGAAATAAACATAAAATGACACTAGTTTCAGTTATCTCCCTTAGCACATGCCCCTTTAAAGACCCTGGCAGAGCCACATGGACCTGAGAATTTTTACAGCTAACTATAGTTTTGGACCTAAACTAACATGTTTAAGAGTAGTCTTACACTTTTGGGGAGTTTTTGCTAAATATACTGAAATGAAATACATTTGTCGGCCTATTGCTGCTTTTCTTCTGAACTTTTATATCATTCAATTGAAACATCATAACAGAGTTTAACACAAAAAAATATATGCTACATTAAATTTCAATAATTTATATTTACAATTGATCCTCCAAAGAAAAGACAGTCACATTTTGGACATGTACAATATTCTTCAAAAAAATATTACATGTATACATAAATAAACTAATATTTCTAGGATGGAATATTCAATATATCATCTTTATTCATCATCACTGTTTTTCTGGATTTTGTTTCTTAGCCTTCACAAAAGGTTCCTGGAATACGTCATACAAACGTTTTGCCTTCTGAGGTCCAAACCCTGGACAAAGAGACAGATCTTCTTTGGAAGCTTCCATAACACCTTCCAGAGTTTTGAATGTCGACATCAATGTCACTGCATCTGTTTTGTTGATGGACTTCACACTTGTCAAACAATCTGTGAACTTGGACACAAAGTCATGATCAGTTTTTTCCATGATGGCATCAGGTGGTTTAAATTCATAAACTTTATAGGTCTCGAGATAACGACCGGCTTCTTCAGTTGTGAAAGCCAACATCAGCGTACAGTCTGCTAGGATGCAGATCTTGGCGAGTTCCTTTAGGTAATGGTGAGGTTCCTTGATATCTACTTGCACTAGCATGATGCGCAGATCGTAGGCTCGACCCAACTGCTTCAGTCTGTCGTGGATGTAATTTGGATTAAGTTGGTGGTATCTTAAACTCAGATACAGAGCGCAGGTACTTAACCCCATCACGTAGTCTGGCACAATATCTCCAAATTCCCAGGCTACATTGCGTACCGACTTGAGAATGGGATTACCCCTCTGCCGGGGATTAACAATGAGGGCATTACTTGTGCTCCCTTTACCGACTGTAACAGGAGCCATCATTGGATTAGTTGGTTTTGTGGTAATTTCTACTTTATTTGCCATTGTAGATACCGCTGCTGATGATGATGGCACACCCTTTTTTTCAGCAACTGCAGAATCTTGCTGATTTGGTTTACTGGTTGAAGCACTAGATTTTGATGTTGAAGGTTTAGATGAAGTGAGAAAGTTACCAATTTTAATTTGATTGGGATCTTCAAATTGTGCTGTTTTCTTCTTTTCTGTACTTTTGCGGGAGTCATCTTCAACTTTTTGTCTCTTGAAAGCAGCAAGAGTATCTTGTGGCTTCATCACAGTTGTTGATGATTGTTCCATTTCTGATGCAGTGGGAATTTTGAATTTCTTTTTTTCGGCAGCCATCTTCTATCAAGCTTTCAGCTACACTGTTCACACACTACAAAAAAATAGTGTTCACATAAGTCTGTTTGGATAAGTTGTTTTTTTTCAATCAACACTGATGAATCGATCAATCCATTTTTCTCACAAAGTTATTTTGCCTCTGGATCCCCTCGAATAGTTCTTGTGAACTTGACTGATCATGATAATTGATGACACAACTTCACACAGTTATAACATCCATTTCCAATAAGTTATATACAAGTGACAAAGGTATGAGTACAAACTGTATTGCTACAATGTATATGTACAGTTGTGATCAAATTGACCTCTGCTGTAAAACAGACATGCATGTAAAATTTGACATTGCTTATTATAAGAATTATGGAGTGCAAGACATGATTATATGACTGCTAGTTCTGGCTATATGTCAAAAATGCATCTATAGGCATTACTGAAGTGCAAGGCAATGTTCAACTAGGGCTTTATGGATTAATAGATAAATGTGACATGGACAGAAAAAATGAAAAAGACTAATTTTAAGTGATTTTGGCTATTTACTATTCAGTAATAAATCAATACCCCAAATGGCATTTAAAAAGCCGATAAAAGCAAGTTTGTGGTTTTCCCCAACCTGATTATGCCACTATTTTTAATACAATACATTTAAAATGAACTGTAGTAAATTCCTAACATAAATGCTGAAAAAAATTATACTTGATTGGATTTGGGACATGGCATTATGTTCAATCTAGGACAGATACCATCATACGTGAAAGGAGATAACTCTTGGTGACATTGATATTGTTGTCATCTTTATATGTAACACAAATAACGATTCTAACCAACAATGCCACTTTATTTCTTCTAATAAGCATTTTAAAATAAGCGCATAGGGCCAAAATCAATAATGAAAAAAAATTAAATCTTAACCAAATGATCTCTGATATTTAATGATATGGTGGTGAAGATCGTATTTGTCAAGAGACGTCGAACTTGAAGACCTGAGACAGGATACAAGGTCAATTTACTTTTTTTTTTATTTATCACGTAAATACTTACCTTTGGTTAAATGATTGTTGGGTAAGGCCACTTTCAGAAAAAACTTTGCAAACTGTTGACAATAATCGTTTGCACAAAAGAGAGGCCATATCTTGAGAATTGCGATAATTTTTGCAATCAGCTTCCACCCGGCATGAATTCAATGGGGGCCGCCATTAAATACTGATTACGCATGCTTGAAAGGGATCATACATTTACAATATAATATCTATCGCCATTATTTAGATATTTTGACTAAAATCTCATTTTGTTATTAATGAAAATTTTATAAATTCTTTTTAAATAAATTTACTGATTAGTGAAGTGTAATTCAATTGCTTCATGCTTTGACCAGATATACATACATATTTCCTAAAAAATGACCCGTCCCCAAGCGACCAGAGATGGCTTCCGCACTGGAGTCGTATGTAAATCGTATCCTTTGAAAACTGCAGATATTTTATAATCATACGCCTATAATATGATGCTCCGTACCTCTTGTTCACCTCTCTTAATGAATTTTCAAAAATATAAGCCAGAATGTAATCACACAATGGCATGTTAGTTACTGAAACAAGCAACCTAAAATTTAGGCATGAGTGACTGATAACTTGCATTGCCTTATAAAAACTAACAATATAATGCTTGGTTTCTGTATTGGTACATTGTAGATCCCGGTACCGGGTTTTTTGAAAGTGCATATAAATATAAGCCTATATAATATTGCAACCCATGTACAGTATTCTTATAAAAAAACCCACTGAATTTTATAAGGCTACTGTGCATGGGTTGCCCTTTTGAATTCAATTTAGCATGCATTCTGTTGTTGAGATATTGGTTTTTCTATAAGCTACGTACGTATACATGTACATTGTAACTTAAAATACACAATTTTTAATGGAAAATACCACATTCATGTCCACAAGCACCAGTTCTATTATTGGTGCACTCCCTCTTCCTTAGCACAGCCGGCGCCGAGATAGCTATGGCCCTTTATGGATGTAAATTGAGATATGGCATTTACATGTATATTGCCAGCATAATTTGTACATTCTATAATTGTGTAACATATATAAGGTTTTATCAATCCTTAACTCTAATGATAGATACTGTGTCTATAGTGACAGCCGATGGTCGAATCATAGTGGTATGTATAAAACTTTTTAATGTATTATAAAAAACCCTCCACCAATTTATTTTCATCAAATTAAAAATAAAAGCAATCCTGTTTCATGTTTGTATTGACTAAAACATATTACAATGTCAAAATATCTACATGGAAATATAGTTCCAAAAAAGGGAAATAATTTCAAGGATTTACCATACTATTGTATAAAGGAGTTACAATGTGCTATATATATGTGTCCATGAAGGCATTAAAACAAGTTGGCAAAAATGGTTGGTTTTAATATTTGGCTATAAATATGCAACTTGAATTGTAGTAAATAATAATTACATTTATTAAATTAAACATTAAACTTTGACTTGCAGTTAACTTTTGGTAAATTTCTTGTTGAATAAAAATCAAATTTAAGAAATTGTATCTATAGGTTTAATGTTATGATCGAAAGACTAAATCTTGTACTTTGCCCATTTGATTTTATATAAAGTAGATAGATAGGGTTCTTATATTGCTTTGAAATAAATAAAAAAAAATTTTAAGACATTTTAAACCTGGTCAGCATGATTGATATAGCATATGGTTGCTTAAAAAAGGCCATGGTTTGTTTTCAAATATAAACAAAAATTATTAATCATTGTTGAAATTAAATTTTCAGGGCACATTGAAGGGTTTTGACCAGACCATTAACTTGATTCTGGATGAAAGTCATGAGCGTGTGTATAGCTCATCACAGGGCGTGGAACAGGTCATACTGGGACTGTATATCATCAGGGGAGACAATGTGTAAGTACTTGAATTATATGTTAATCAGGGGAGATAATGTGTAATTATTTAATTGTTAATCAGGGGAGATAAGTATTGTAACTTTATATCAATCAAGGGAGATAATGTGTAAGTATTTTGATTTAATGTAAAGCAGGGGAGATAATGTGCAAGAATTTTAATCATATGTTAAATCAGTGGAGATAAAGTGTACGTATTTTGATTATATGTTAATCTGCAGAGATAATGTGTAGGTACTTTATAATTATATGTTAATCTGCAGAGACAATAAGTAAATATTTTACTTAATATCAACCAAGGAAAGAAAAAATATACGTTTTATACTCCAAATGATGAGGGAAATGATCTTTTTCTTATTTTTTTCCATCGCATAAAAAAGGGAGATATTTTGTAGATCTGCTTGCACATTTTCTGATAGATGGGCATAGGTGTTAACACTTGAAACCTCCAATGAGGGAAGTCTTCCTCATTCCATATTTCCAATAAAGGAGAGAAAGTGCGTGAAATGGGACTGAAACTGCATTGCTCAATTTGTCTTTCCCATTTTATGTATCAAAATAACTTCAAAAAGTATTCATTTGATCCAGATACACCTATTATGGTCATTACACATATATCCTACAGTAACTAGGAGATCATTTGACCACAGGATGTGGATTTTGAGTTGGTGTGAGTTTGGACTTGGATGAGGGAGGTTTCGAGGGAGATTGATAAATTTTGGTAAAAATGAGGGAGGGTAATGGGTATGGGTGGGTGTAGCTTTAATAAACTTGTATCGTTTGGATTTATCATTTAACATTGACAATACATAGTATTTTGTAAAGTAAAATATCAAAAAGTTTTGAAGTAAAGACAGAGAGAAAACAATCAGACAATTTAGCATTAGCTTGTTGGGTGTACTTTTTTAATTCTGGATACAGTGCTGTAATTGGAGAGATAGATGACGCTAGGCTTGTTACCTGTATGATTTCTCGTTACAGAGCTGTAATTTGAGAGGTAGACGACAATTAGATTGTTACCTGTATAATTTCTCGTTACAGTGCTGTATTTGGGAGGTAGATGATGATAAGCTTGTTACCTGTATGATTTCTTGTTACAGTGCTGTAATTTGAGAGGTAGATGATGATAAGGTTGTTACCTGTTTGATTTCTCATTACAGTGCTGTAATTCGAGAGGTAGATGATGATAAGGTTAACGTTGTTACCTGTAAATTTATCGTTACAGTGCTGTTACTGGAGAAATAGATAATGATGAACTTGTTACCTGTATGATTTCTCGTTGCAGTGCTGTAATTGGAGAGATAGATGATGACACAGATGGAGGCTTGGACTTCAACAACATCAAAGCTGAACCTCTCAACTCTGTCATGCACTGACCCGTGTCATTATTGTCATCCATCATCATCGTCATTGCATCATTCATCTTATATCCACGAGGACTTTGCTGAACCTTTATTAAGTCTGTATTCATTGAGGGAACATACTAATGAATTACACTGCAGGCCGGTCATCAACTTCAAAACTTTTAGATGTGTTTCAGAAGTGTGAAAGGAAAAAGTTCCTCCAACAAAAGTTTATTTACATGTCATAAGAAACTGCCCGAGGTCATTACTGGTTTTTTTTTACAGCATATTTTAAGGACTGCTACCTCAAAGTCTCTACATCTGAAGTTATTAAATATCAAATGTTGTTTTTTCAACATTTGCAAAAAAAGAGAAAATTTTGATATTTCAAAGTTGTCCAAATGTTTGAAATTTAAACTTGTACTAAAAATAGATTTTACATCCATATGAACATCATCATTTCATATGAACATCGTCATCATATCTACTGAGAATCTTCAGGGAAGTGCTTGTAAGTGTGAGAGGTTCTGAACCCTATACAGCTACAAAAACAAATCTGAATATCTAGAATTGTAGTTTCACCTGACCAAGAAGTACATTTGGCATTGTGTAAGAAAGTTTGTATGGATGTAAAGCAAGTGTGTTTGAAATCTGCCTATGCTAGAAAAAACATGAGACAGGATGATTGAAGAGATATTGAGAATGAGTTAATGATTATAAATTGTCTAAAATTAACAGTCAACATTTAGAATTCTGGGGAAAGGATTGAAATCAGTAAGCAAGCACTGTTAGAATTTTATTGTTGTAAATAAATAAAATGTTTTAATAACAATGTGTGTTGATTTTGCAATAGAGGATAACAGCATTTTTTTTACTAATTAACCTCTAAAGTTACCATTAACCTAACAAAAACGAAGACTGGGTAAGCCCAGTTTAAAGATTTTAATAGAAGTTGTCTCCCCTAGATCACAAACTTTGATAAAACCTGGCCACACTAGCAGGTGCCGTCCTTTAATGACCCTGGCTGTTAAAAGGACGTGAAAACAATCAACCTACCAACTAATCTGTAGGTGCCTAAAGAGAAATGAAAAGGAATGTGTTGGAAGGAATGTTTCTTTTATACATATGAACTTGTTCAATCACGGCGGCGAAGAAGGAGAATGGTTTTAGAACCGTAAAAAAGAGGACCTGTATCGCTCGCCTTGATATATATAAGTATCTAGGAACCATAGTAAACTATTTTCCAAACATATCCCATGGACAGTGACAGGTCCAAAGACTTATCGATGAAAATAAATAAGAGAATACCGAAGCGATAACAAAATCAGTGGCAAAATATGAACAAAGGAAAGAAACATGGAGACCCTTGCAAAAGTACAAGAGAATAAGACCAGTTATACCAGGAGAGTAAGTGTCTGCTAATTCGTGACTCAAAGTGAGAACAGATGCATCATATTTAAGCACATCAAGCAGTCAGCATACTAAAGAGAATATTCAAAAACGTCTTCTTTCATATCATACAAGGATGCAGAATATTTTTCAATAATATCAAGATGGCGACCATAAAAGTACAAGAGAATAAGACTAGGTGTTCCGGGAGAGTAATTGTCTTCTGCTTCATCGACGACACCCGCCATGTAAATCTTTGTCACATCCAAGTAAACATCAAGTTCTCAAAAGAAGAACTGAGTATCATTGTCTATCACAACAAGTAAACACACTAATGAGCATACTCAAAAACGTCCATCTTCATATCACTCAAAGATACAGAATATTTCTCAATGAGACAAAGATGGCGACCATAAAACTTTCCCATAGTCTGATCAACCTGCATCTCTCGAATCCTGGTGTTGTTAATTTGATTGTCAGCAGTCGACATCGATCACGAAAATCCGGATATTTAAAGCAAGCCCTGGAATACCGAATCAACTGCGACATGTAACAATAGGTTGGAGAAGCAGGGATGTTACTATCAAGAAATGGAAAGTTAACGATCGGAAAATTGAAATCATCACGTGTTTATCGTATAGCTTAGTAGTAAGCTGTCCATGTTGGTCGTAGTTTAAGTAGAGATCGAGGTAAGCAGCTGATGTAGAAGAGTCTGTTGTGTCTTTTATTTCAAGTTCAGAAGGGTATATACGATCGACGTGGTCAGCAAACTTCTTGTTGTTTATAGACAACACATCGTCGAAATATCTGATGGTGAAATTAAAAGATTTGGCACGATGTTTGTTACCTGTTCTAGATCTGATTAGCTCCTCCACAAATTCAGCCTCGTATGAAAACAAAAACAAGTCAGCTAAGAGTGGGGCACAGTTTGTTCTTATAGGAATGCCAACAGTCTGCTGGAAAATCTTTCCTCCGAACTCAACAAAAATGTTGTCGACCAGCAATTCAATCATCCTTACTATATCTTCTTCAGCATATTTCCTCTTTGCTTTTGTCGTGTTTTTGACAAAGTATGCTCCAAGATAGCTAACTACCATATATTTGTATCGTCGTCCGCCTTTCTTGGAAAAGAAAGCTCTCATAACAAGAGATCGGAGACGTTCCTTCAATTTTGTATGAGGTATATAGTGTACAGGGTGGAAAAATCAAATGTTTTGATCGAAAAGACATTTGTTAGGAGGGGGTGTTCAAGATTGATCAAAAGATGTTTCGAGTTTTTCAAAATCCACATCCCATTAGTTCCACTTTTGGAGTATACAGTGTCACAATACGACTGAAGGCCTAATTTTATGGCACTAAGAATATTAGTAACAATTAAGAGTTTCGGGCCTATTTGGCCCGGCCCCTGGGGGGTCAGACTCATCATTTATACAAAATCTGTTCCCCTCCCCGAAAAGACGTTTCTGACCAAATTTGGTTCAAAACCATTCAGTACTCAATGACAAGTAGGGATTTAAAAGACTTTTCCTCTATTTCCCCCAGTGGGGTCAGAGTCGCCATTTATACAAAATCGGTTCTCCTCACAAGAGGATGTTTCTTACCAAATTTGGTTAAAATCCATTCAGTACTTTATTAAAGTAGGGATTTTCCTCAATTTCCCCTTTTGGGCCCCGCCTCTCAGGCCCCAGGGGGTCAGACCAACCGTTTATACAAAATTGAATCCCCTTTACTCAAGGTTACTGCAGACAATATCCTGTCATTCCTACAGAAGAAGAAGAATTTTATATATTTTCCCTATTGGGCTCAGGCCCCAGGGGTGGTCAGACCAACCATTTATACAAAATTGAATCCTCTTCACCCAATGATGTTTCTGGCCAAATTTGGTCAAATTCTGTTGTCCGGTTCAGGACTAGTAGGGATTTATAGGAAAAGTTGACAGACGGACGTCTGACGCCTCACCATGGTATAAGCTCACCGGCCCTTCGGGCCAGGTGAGCTAAAAACTTTGCTGAAATGGATTAGAACTGTTCCCAAGTCCGGGGTAATAAATGATAAGAAAGATTGACACGTAAATGATACACAAGACATTTAATTATCCGCGAAAAAAACCCTGCAGAAAAGATCTACCTATGATTAATATAGGAACCAAGATTTCAACGAATGCACATCAAATCGTGAACAGGATAGATGTCATTTTCTCACAAAAACGATGACGTCAGTTCAGCAAGTTCCAATCCTCAATAGACCTCATTGGTATTCTTCTCAACTTTTGGCACTATTAACCTGCAATAATAACATGTAGATAGAACGTTCTCCATTATGACTTTAAGCTCATCCACCATGCATATCTAAACTTGATTTGGCTTGATTCATATGCTACTTCAGGTTTGAATGGATATGAATATCAGATGACATTTTCTTTTAATATTGATGATCATAACACATGAAACAACTACCTACCTAGCAATGCGAGTAAGGAGTACCAGTAGTTGATCTGACGCTGGATACAGAGTGGGAACAGCACCATGTGTTTCTCCTTTAAGGCCCAATATACGTAACTTCAGAGCATATGTAAACGCAAAAATAAGCCTAAAACGAAGTAAACCTGAGCGGTAACTAACAAGAAACTCTTGACAAAAAATCCCAACGAAATGAAAATAATGCAGGTGGGTCCCACTTCAACAACAAGCCGAAGGTAGAATACACTTCGAAATGGTGTTTACAAATACCGAGTTTCAACTGCTGCTGGACCGGTAACCGCGTAGGGATTCATCTTTAATATTGCTGATATCAGTTAATCTTATCTAAATCTATAAATATAATAAGTTATTAGGCTTGATTTTCGCTTCAAGTTTTGCCGAAAGTTACGTATATTGGGCCTTTAAAATACTGGCAGGATTTCCTCTCCCAGTATAGTTCATCCCGAGGCAGCTCTTTGGTCAGTTCCACTGTCAAGGCTAGTCTATAACTGAACACCATCATGGCTTTTGACCGTTTAGCGAAGTTGGCTTTGTCACTCTTTTGATATTCCAAAGAAATCTCTGAAGTACTTTTCACTTGACATGGAGCAGTACCGCAGTGACGGCAGAGGGAAGGACCTGTATGTGAATACAAATTTATTCTGATAATATATGGGGAACTGTTTAAGCATTAATAAAGTCCATGTTTTAACACTAGATCACGAATATTCGATGCACTGTTGGTACATGGTGTGGTTCGTGTTGCATTTACTAGGCGACATTGTGATGAAAACCATCTCTAAGGGCCCCGCCATTATATTATAAAGTCAACAGGAATCTATTGGAATACCGAATTATCATTGAGACTCCGCGCGGGCATACTTACGATTTATTTACATAATAATACACTCAAATTCAACAGAGTAACAGTAGTACCTGAAGCCATATACATGTATATGTTTAGTCAATTATCATTACTTGTAATAAGACACAATGGCATCACCTTGACGTTACTTGTAATAAGGCACAATGGGGGGTCAATGGCATCACCCTGACGTTACTTGTGATAAGACACAATGGCATCACCTTGACGTTACTTGTAATAAGACACAATGGCATCACCCTGACGTTACTTGTAATAAGACACAACGGCATCACTTGACGTTACTTGTAATAAGGCACAATGGGGGATCAATGGCATCACCCTGACGTTACTTGTAATAAGACAAAATGGCATCACCTTGACGTTACTTGTAATAAGACACAATGGCATCACCCTGACGTTACTTTTAATAAGACACAACGGCATCACTTGACGTTACTTGTAATAAGACACAATGACATCACATTGACGTTACTTGTAATAAGACACAACATCATCACCTTGACGTTACTTGTAATAAGACACTATGGCATCACCTTGACGTTACTTGTAATAAGACTCAATGGCATCACCCTGACGTTACTTGTAATAAGACACAACGGCATCACTTGACGTTACTTGTAATAAGACACAATGACATCACATTGACGTTACTTGTAATAAGACACAACATCATCACATTGACGTTACTTGTAATAAGACACAATGACATCACATTGACGTTACTTGTAATAAGACACAACATCATCACCTTGACGTTACTTGTAATAAGACACTATGGCATCACCTTGACGTTACTTGTAATAAGACTCAATGGCATCACCCTGACGTTACTTGTAATAAGACACAATGGCATCACTTGACGTTACTTGTAATAAGACACAATGACATCACATTGACGTTACTTGTAATAAGACACAACATCATCACATTGACGTTACTTGTAATAAGACACAATGGCATCACCCTGACGTTACTTGTAATAAGACACAATGGCATCACCTTGACGTTACTTGTAATAAGACACAACATCATCACATTGACGTTACTTGTAATAAGACACAATGGCATCACCCTGACGTTATTTGTAATAAGACACAATGGGGGATCCTTGAAGTACACCGTTGGATAGTTGACGCAATCAGACATTTTGACCTTTGCTCTTTTGGGTCAAGGTAACAATGACCTATTGAGAGTGAAATGCACATCATCTATACATCTTAGTGAATCTGTATGGCTCCTTAAGAGGGTCAATTATTGTCTATATATAGCAATTGTAGTTCTACAGGTCAAAAAATGGAGCGGAAACGAAATGTGTTTCCTAATAAAGGATTCTCCAGAAAATCCCTTAGTTTTATACATTGACTTTGGGAGGAAAGAAATGAATGAAGTATACGACACACCTTCTAATAGACAAATTTCCATCCCTCTATTCTGTCAGGTTACAAAGTTATGGAGCGTAAACGAATTAGTTTCGGACGCACAGACGCACGGACAGGGCGATTACAATACAGCATCTGTCACTATGTGGCGTGGCCTAATAAATGGAAGAGTTTTTAGCTTAAAGGCCCATATACGTCATAAAATCCAAAGAATTGAAAATAATTCAGGTCGGGCCCACTTCAACAACAAACCGAAGTTAGAAGACAGTTTAAAATGGACGCGTGTTTACAAATACCGAGTTTCAACTGCTGCTCTACTGGTAACCGGGTAAGAGATCATCTTGGATATTGCTGATATCAGTTAATCTTAATTAAATCTATAAATACAAAAAAGTTATTAGGCTTGATTTTCGCTTCAAGTTTTGCCGAAAGTTTACGTATATTTGGCCTTTAAGCGAAGAACGCAACACCGGATAATTTAACTTCCATCACTGATACTTACGATTCTTCGATTCATGGACATTCGTGCTCATGGTTGGCCGTCTGTCTTTGGCGCTCTTTGTAATCGACGGCACAAAACCCAACATAAGGGTTAGAAGCACACAGAGAAGGGTGCAAAACACCTCATTTCCAATTCGCTTAAACAAATAAAAAGTAATTATTATTATTTCCAGGGCATTGTGCTTCGTTTTTGATGTTTTGACGCACCAATTCATTTGCACTAAGCTGAAATAAGTCAAGTGACGCAATCGTGTGGGTTTGTCCGTCCGTCACAATTCGTTTCCGTGCAATAACGGCAACAAATAGGCATATTATCCGATTTTCTTGAAACTTGGTCACAGGGTAAAATACCTAAAGGGCTCGGCCAAGTTCGATCGCCACTTTTGGTAGACTTTATTTGGCGGAGTTATGACCCATTGTCATTTTCTGCCATTTCCGTGCAATAACAGTAACAAGTATTATCCGTTTTTCTTGAGACTTGCATTGGTAACAAGGTTAATTTTTAAAGGGCTTGGCGAAGTTCGATCGCCACTTTTGGCTGATGTTATTTTGCGGATTTATAGTCCCTTGTTTAACGTTTCCGTGCAATCATGACAACAAATACTATCTAACTTCTGTGTACCAAGCAAAATACGTCTTGTGTCAACAACATGGCTATTTTTACCTACAATATGATTACTAAGTACCCCCTTACGAAAAGGGGAAAAGCGGGGGATACCGAATTATCAGGCCCCTGTGTTGGGTACACATATAAACGGGTCATAAATTGCTCGCTACACCGGTCTGTTGCTCATGAGGGACTTGAGAATTTTGGACCTAAACTAAGTTTTTAATCGCATTTTTATACTTGGGTGACAAAGTGTGCGATACGTATACATTTTCGATAAAATGTTTAATTCAGTGGTACTCGTATGATTGATTTAAACCCACCAAAAGTATAAAATTGTGGTAAAAGCTGAATAGGTTTACGACCAAAACCAGCTGTAACAATTTCTCAGGTCCCTGTGTCGCTTGTTGTACAGGTAACTTAGATGTGATGTTGCCATGGTACCATTGACCACCCGCTGAGAGCTAGAGGGGCTGTCATATGTGGTCATGGATTTCCGACGAGGACGCAGGATGTGTGTCGATAGGTAGATGTTTCTGACTTTTTCCATGCTGAAAAATACCCATCAGAATTGCGGACAATGCCATCAAAATGTCCGAGCTTGATGCTAGGACTCTACCAAACATCTTCACGGCAAGTCTCAGATGAAAGTCGGACTGGACTACACCAGAGTTATTAAAAGGTATAACGGGCCTGGACTTATCTAGACACTGAGTGCGTTAACCATGATCATGATCAAATGATGAAGGCCTACTGTTGCACACCTTACTTCAAATTGAACACTCAGCAAAGACAGGGATTTCAAATTTTTTATGTACCGTTTCTATCATGTCGAGGAAGTATATACCTATACGAGTGTAACTTTTAATCTAATTTAGTAAAAACTCGGTTCATCCCAAACCAGGGATACATGTATGCATGTACATGTGCATCTCTTATAGAGTTATATACATCCCTTTCCCAAATGCAGTTCTTTGATCCTCTAGGCATGTGTAAGGTTGGGATGGCCTTAGCACCTGGAGGCAACACCACATCAAAAAGAATTCTATATTGAGATTGTAAATTAAAAAAATTAATTCCTCTGTATTCACACAAGACATGTATGTATTGAGGGTCTTTTTCAGGAGACAAAAAATACTAAATATATGTGCCTGAATTCAATGTAGCGGAGACTGCTGTTCTGTACATACAATATGTATATATGTAAACTTACTGTAACTAGGAGGTCCAGAGAAAAGTTTTGCTAACAAGACTTTCCCAAAAGTGGATGTGTCAAATGTACATGTGTAGCCAACACAATAATGAATACTTCAAGACAATAATGTGAAAATGTCGACAGGAGTAAGACAATTAAAGCTTATCATTTAAGGTCAAACCATTTTTTGTGAAACTTAATTAAAATACTTGAAGTAAATGTGGTCATAACTCTGGACAAAATTTGTGAACCTTCAGTTTTAAAGTCTGAACTGGACATGTATCTTGTCATTATACTATGTCCTACCGAATCACACTTCAATATCACTTTCCATAAAAGAATAAATGAGCAGGAGACAAAATCATTACTGAATGATGAAGCTACAGAATGACGGCCAAGGGCACCATAGCGTGGCCTGACCATAACATGAATCGTAAGGGACTCCATTTATTGCAAAGAAACCTGTGTTCTAATGTGGGTACTATTTATAGTAAGTGACCTTGATATTTCAACCTTAAAACTTGGAAGAGCGATTCCCAAGCAAAAACTTTCAGTAAGGAAGCATTGTTTATAGACCCAAGGGATCTCAAGTTTTTGAGCAGAAAGCTTTGTTCAGATGTGGGTTCTATTTATAATAACAGTGACCTTTATCTTCGACCTTCAGATCTGAGGAGCAATCCTAGATAACTGAAGCTAGGGTTTTCAGTAAGGAAGCGTTGTAAGAAGTTTGAGTTTGATAACTTGTAAATTTTGGTAAACACAATATTGGACAAGTTGGAAGTTATCCTTATTGAAGATTTAACCAGATCTAGAACTGGGACTCGCTCTTTTTGTTTTGATTGTGGCTGTGAATAGGTGTTGATTAAATATAACAGCTGTTCTGATTGGTTGTGTATGTTTGGTGTGATCAGATGTCTATTACAGGTATTCTGATTGGTTGTGTATGTTTGGTGTGATCAGATGTCTATTACTGGTGTTCTGATTCGTTGTGTATAATTAGTGTGATCAGATGTCTATTACAGGTGTTCTGATTGGTTGTGTATGTTTGGTGTGATCAGATGTCTATTACAGGTGTTCTAATTGGTTGTGTATGTTTGGTGTGATCAGATGTCTATTACAGGTGTTGTGATTGGCTGTGTATGTTTGGTACGTGTGATCAGATGTCTATTACAGGTGTTCTGATTGGTTGTGTATGTTTGGTGTGATCAGATGTCTATTACAGCTGTTCTGATTGGTTGCATGTTTGGTGTGATCAGATGTCTTATAGGTGTTGTGATTGGTTGTGTATGTTTGGTGTGATCAGATGTCTGTTACAGCAGTTCTGATTGGTTGTGTGTGTTTGGTGTGATCAGATGTTTATTACAAGTGTTCTGATTGGTTTTGATTACAGGTGTTCTGATTGGTTGTGTATGTTTGGTGTGATTAGATGTCTGTTACAGCCGTTCTGATTGGTTGTGTATGTTGGGTGTGATCAGATGTCTATTACAGCTGTTCTGATTGGTTGTGTATGTTTGGTATGATAAGATGTCTGTTACAGGTGTTCTGATTGGTTGTGTGTGTTTGGTGTCTATTACAGCTGTTCTGATTGGTTGTATATATTTAGTCCTTGGATACATTTGCTGTTTATACAAACACACCAGGCTGTGGGAATCCAATAACGTGTGATGGCATTACTTTTGCTGAATAAACTCTACAATTTCCTGTAGAAAATTACCCAATCTTCAATCACTGCTGTAATATCCTGAAATTATCTCTTAAAAATTGCTTAAGCAGTAACACAGATGTAATCTAGTGAGTTGATATGGCTCGGTTTCGGCTGCTGCGATCTTAGCTTTGTTCAGCTGCAAAGTTTACGCTTCTTCTCTTTTATTAGAAAATAAACCATTTTGTTATTCTATATTGTAACTTTGTAATCGATTGGCTTTGGCGGCCTCTGCGGACATTAGGCCTCATCAGATTTCATAATGCTCGTTTATTCCAAATTGATAATTTGTGGAAGATATCGGCCCTAAGGCCACCCCAATAACAAAGTATAATTTTCAATTTGTCTGAAGTAATTTGTAATGTTTTTTTTTTCAGATATTGCTGTGACAGTCCGGGGCATCATGGTGAGTATTTTACACTGTAAATTGCCAGACAGTACAAGACAGACAGACAGCAGAAGTATAAACATCCAATTCACAATCGGCTAATATAAGGAACCAAAATGCTAAAGATTCCAGGCATCGTAAATGTTTTTTACCAGTTTTGTCTAGGGAGCTTGTTAAATTATATAAAAAAAAAACACTAGTGAGCACTGTTACTGATGCTGTCAGTAAGAACTTTACACTTTGAATTCCCTTTAGGGGAAATTTGGCACCATTTGCAAGCAGGCTGAAAATTCACTGCTAGGGTATAAAGGTAAGTGTCCTTTTAATTGAGAAGGGTTGGCAAAAGGGGCTGGTGGTTCTGGCAGGAACTGTAGAAGGGATTGTCTTTTGGTGTCGCATGATACAGTACAGTTTTTGAGTCCATATTTTGACATCAGTCCTTTTTCCAGAAGAATTCAACTGGCAGGAATGTGAAAACATGTTAATTGGACTAGTTAATTATTCAGTACAACGTTTGGAATGTTTATATAACAATACATACATCAATAAAACAATTTTAATTCTTAATATTATCATGAAATGCTGGTATATACCCCCCGTATTTTACCGGGAATAAGCCCCCTCTCACGAATAAGCCCCCTCCCCACTTTGGCAAAGGTTTTTGGAACAGGGTGGGAGCCTGGGAATAAGCCCCCCCCCCCTAAATTTTGTCTTTCTCTCAATAAAATGCATGTTCATTTCTTTTTAATTTTGTGTCAGAAAATTTATACAAGATGATGCTTGAATTATCTAGACCAATTAATATTGCTAATAGAAATGTTAAGAGAAACAACAGCACCATCAATGGCATCAACTTGAAGTGACTGTTTTTAAACATTCTGAAAGAAAATTGTTATTTTAATAAAAAACAAACAACTAGAATTGCATTACTGTTATAGTGTGGACTGAGTTCCTAGATCAAAACAGTAGAACATCCAAGATGTCGGACTTTTGTGAACAGGAGTGTATTCGTGAATAAGACCCCTCCCTACTTTTGATCAATTATTTTTCTCAGGGGGCGGGGGCTTATTCCCGGTCAAATACGGTAATAATTAAGGGGAGGTCACTAACAATTATTTTGCAAATGTGTAGAGTAGCATATACCCTTAATTAAAACAACATCATGGTTATTGCATGTTACTAATAAAGTGCTTTTGAAATTATTGAGATTCAACATGTAACATACACCCTGAATTAAGACAACAATACTGTTCGTGTTAGTTGATGGCTTATGAAGGTGTTTTTTGATAATGTTGAGATGAAACACATCCACGTAGATAGGAAACTCAGCAGTAATTATTTGTACACTTCTCACTGTTTTGTCATGATAAAATTTCAATTTATATTTTTCTGTCTGGGATAGGGGTAGGAGTAGAGAAAGCCTGCGTGTGACATGTGACGGTGAAACACCATTTAGGTATGGTTGGAGCACTCTCCCGTAAAATGCACATTATGGGGCCTAGATTATATGCCAAACTGCATTTTACGGCCCAAATTTACGGGAATTGGTGTCTTCTATTTGATCTACAGTATTACATTATGAAATAGATTGTCATGTGCTCATTCCGTAATCAAATTTTCCGCTGCCACCAATATTGAAATTATGTACAAGAGTGGCTTGTAATTGTGTCTTCCCATGCTGAAAGAAGGCGACTGCTTTGGTGTGCTTTTAGAGATAAAAACTCTTTTAGTGAGTTTACGTTACGTCTTCCACTTGGTTCATAATTGTCCATAAATATGTTGATCTTTTTGACTGATGGTGAATTACCATAATCACAAACAAGATTTAGTTGCGGGTCTAATGGTTAATATGGAGAGCGAATATACAGGATGGTGACTGTGATACGGCTCCTGTGTTTTCATGTTTAGTTAGATCCACATCATGATGGCTGCGAGGGTGCCCATTCTCTATTCCCTCTCCTCCCGTCCGTGTACTTAAAACTTCCCTGCCGGTCTAACTACTCAGGCTAAAATTTCTGTTCCAGTAGTTCATGTTATGATAATTGTTCTCAAACGAAACTGTACTCTAATTTGTGTTGAAAACAGTTAAGCTGGAACAATTATTGGCCTGAACTGTGCAGTTTCTGATTTCAAATTTTTGAAATTTTATTACTAAATTTGTGGCCTACAATTAATGTAGGAGTTACAAGTGAATCACTAATATGGGTGAGTCATCCTGACCAAATTGTCTTGTTTTTTTTTTCTGGAACTAAAAACTAGCCAGTTTGTTAGGAAATAAATTTATGTAAAATTGGCAATTTATTGGAATGTGTTGAAATAAGATCAATCAGTTATTTCCTGGAGAAGGAATAGCCAAGAAGATTTGTGTCTCCGGGAAGCTTGACTGCCAATGTCTGGGTCATGTAGAAGTTTGACACATGGTGGCAGGGTCAGGTCTGACATGCACATTTGACAGGCGAATTAGCATCGTCTCATCACGTAAGGGGATTATTTCCAACTTTTAATCCTCTAATTCCGTCCTCAGACAGAACTTGAGAAAAAATTTGAAGCAAATTGATAGCATTATGCATGCTTTGAATCGTTGAATAAACTTCCAGTAATAGTTAGATTTATTCCCTGATATTTAGTCTAAGCCCAAGTCAAATTTTAATTACCCTTATATTCTGCCAGTGTGTAACTGAAAAAAACGTCTTCATGGGTCAGGTCAAAAATGTGGGACAGCACATCGACATCGCCCCCTAAAATTATCTTGTTATAGAATGTTACAAAACCAAACAATCTGGAAGACGGGCAAGCGTTAATGATTTGAATATAATTCATTCTGCCCACAGAGACTTTAGGGATGTTGTAGCTTCAAAAAATATTCTTGTTACTGATTTTGTAAACAATTTTAAAGACGAGATGGATCTTATACTTCTGTTTTAAAGTTGCAATATATATATATGTAGATGTCCACCCTTTGAAACAGTTATTTCTGACGAACTTTTTCCTGATTTACACTGAATAGATGTTGGTTCTTTTATTTATTGAATGGGAAATTGTGAATGTAATGAACATAACACTGTTGTGTAACAATATTGAAGTTGCCCTTACATAAGTAGGGTTATAACGAACAGACATAATTATTTCTTGATCATGCAATTTCCTACATTCATTTTCCAATTTTGACTGACTTATTCTGAAATAACCATGTAGATTGTTTTAGTGTTGAACTTTCTTGTAAAGCATAAACAGCTAGGGTCCTTTGATTTAGCCTTCCCTAATTTCTAACCAATTCCTTGATCAAAGCATTTGGACATTGTTTACAGGCATTTTATCTTTGATGTACATAATAAACAGAATCTATTCCCCTGAAATACTGTGTTTTATAAATGCAATATTTGATGAGTGTATTTAGAACTTATAGCTAGCTTTGTGACTCTCCTTAATTTCCCCATGAATTTCAATTCCTGAATCCACACCTCAACATATGTATAAAAAGACAGAATAACCAATCGGCATATATCTTCAGAGACAAACATCTTGACAAGCCGGTTACATACTTAACTATGTTACATGTATACTTACCTATGGTTTACTGTTTTGTAGTATGATTGAATGAGAGGAAAACTCTTAAACTATGTTTATTAAATCATTGTCAATGATTTACGCAAGTGCAGACAAATTTGAGTAGCCAATGAAGAGGCATATTGCCATGTTCTATCGTAAAACACAATCGTATATCTCATAAATAAAGCATGCTGATTTTTATCATCAGCCCATCCGTTTGAGGACGATTACATTTGAGACCATTTGTGCCCGTAATTTGTAAGAGCTTGGCTTGTGAAATTCTATTACCTAACGCATTCTCATTTATGGAACATTTGTTTCATCACTGATATAGATAAATGCTGTATATTGTACTGTAACCATGGCAACAGTAACACCTCTGCACCACCTAAAGTGCTTTTGTTGTGTTAGAGGCAGTCATGATTATTTAATGGAGCATGCAGTCTTTGAATGTGAGAGCTGTAGTTGAAATTAATTGGTTGATTTGCTGGAAATCAATGAATTATAACATGCATGTTTTCAGCAATACATAGGAATCTGAAACTATAACGGGTGATGGTGAGTGACCTTGACAAAGAAAAGGAAGGACCCAATTTCCATTTTTATTAGAATTTTATGTTATTTCCCCCCTGGAGTCAATAGAAAACGGCTCAAACTAATATTTGCGTATTGACAAATTTTGTGATGAATTTGCTGAATCTTTGAAAGTGTATTTTTTAGCATTTTTCTGTGCTGATATATCTCTCATGTAATTACATTGCTGAATCTCTGATGAGTTGATAACAGAATTTGAAATACGAGTTGATAATTGACCGATTTCTATGTTCTTGTCGGAAATAAATAACCTGTGAGATGAAAGTGTATGAGGATAATTCACAAATGAAATATCGCAGGTAATAAGAGTAATGTTGATTATTGCAAACAAACAAAAATCTTTAAATGTTCCCTGTTTATGCTGTTCATGGAGATTGGATAACAATTGCTTAAACAATCTTGGTCATATGTACTCTTGTCAATATCGGCAACATTAGTCTTGGTTATCTAAGCGTTTTGAGACAGCTAAAAATTCAGATTCAAAGAGGACTTTCAAGTTTGTTATGAAATAGCGATGGGCATAACTTCAAGAGAGTTAATTGTATACTGGTGTGTAGTAAATATATTTGAATTGAAGGACACTAAATGTCTGTAAAATACAAGAAAGTTAAGACCTGACATGCCCTCGTTCTTATGGATGTGACTTGTTAGCCACCAACAAAACCATGGATATCTCATTAGCGCAACGGTGCCTTAAATATCCAACCATTTGATGATGTTTTATAAATGATTGTGATCATTTCAAATTCCGAAGTTTAAATATTGAAATTTCAAATTCAAATTTAACCTGGATTCGTAAATAAGACATTCAAGTTTGATAGAGCTCCGAGTGCTGGGGACGACTCTGGTAATTGCAACCTGAATACCAGTAATTTGGTGTTAAAAATTGGTGGGAAGTGCCGAGTGAAGATGAAATAAAGGCTGTGGTCTCCGGGATTGTAGTGAAGGCTTGTTGAAACTGGTGTTTCGTACTCAAAATGGCTGTTAGTTACGGGGTAAACACGTTTGGTGACGGGTGCACAAGGCTTATATATTAGGCGTTAGTTGCAGAGTCTGTTTATCAGCTGAGAAACGCGCTGTATCACCCAATGTAACAAAGGGGAAGCACTCTAGAATGGCGATAAACATTCTGATATGTGACACACTCCTCACCATATTGACGGGGACCTTAAATCGTGTTTACAAAACCTCAGTGCATGTAGTGATTTACTCGGCCTCACAACAGATATTTATTGGTGATTTATCACTTCTCACATTTGCTGTCCTTTCCCGGAGCTACAGATTGAATTTGAATGAGTACTTTTATCATTGATGTACGTTTGTACACAAAGTAGAAAGTTCAAATAACCTCTGTTACATATATTCTGTTTTGGAAATCGGATACAGAGGAAAACTTGTTTGAAAACGGATAAAGAGGAAAAGATAAGTTCAAAAAGTGGGAAATTTTAGAAAAACAGTATTCCATCCTATTTCATGATGTTGCCATATATTTACTTTAGTAAAATGCAATGTCTTTATAGTACTTCACCAATCAGGCCCTTGAGTTGATCTTCAAACAATCTTAGAATGAAGGTTTTGCTCATCCAATCACGTATAACATCACTTTTTGTGACGTTATTTGTGATTGGTCAAGTCAAAACTTGGGACAAATGTGGATGTTTTATGAATTCTTGGGCAAGGTTTGGATTATTTACCCATATTCCCCATTATTTTGGTTGTAAACTATAGATTAGTAATTACAGATGTTGACTTTTTAGATCTTAATCATGCTTGTGTATTCTCGAGCCTTTTAATTGATATTGCCCACCAAACAAGTTTTACGATATGAAACAATATCGATACAATACATCTGATTTAATAATCTGTTTCAGATACATAGGACAAGTGCTTGTCCATAAAGCAACAACTGTTAAAAGTAAGTTGCACTTTAAAACTTCTGACTGAAATAAATCGTACAGGAGAAAATAAAGTGTTATTGAGTTTATATGTTTGTAGATTCAATGATAATATCATATTGCGTGTTTCGGAATGATCAGCAGTGATGTGTACTTGCTATTAGGACGGTGAGTTTTAAATTGTCTTTTCATTATCTCGTTATTCTCGGTGGCCATTTTGTTTTTTTTTAGTCGATGCAATAAAGCTTTGAGCCTTAGGCTATTGAAATTGATACAAGTATAATGGATCATTTAATTAGAGAACATTATCGTGAAGATGTGTATTGAATTAAACCAGAATTGAAACTATCCATCACTGGGCCATTGGTTTATAAGCAATCTATTCTATTGCTATTGTAGCTATCTGGGAGGATTGATCTTCGCTGTGTGTGCTATCTCCTCGACGTATAAGAATGAGGCAGGAATATAAACACATGAATAATGTTGGGTATTCAGACTTTTGTTGACATCCTGAATTGATCGAATATTGTAACTTATCAAAAGAAAACGGAGAAGGTCAGTACGGGACTTGGATCCGTATTTATCGGCCCAAGAGGGTTTTAGAGATGGCTGGTCCTAATAGAGATATGATTCATGGCGGTTTGGTCGTGATATGATTTGATCAGAAATTGAGGTCACTTCTGTGCCTCCGTTGGGAGATTATTTTGTCAAAATCGGAATTTTGTAGAATAAACATGGCCATATCAACACTCGTTCCATCTGGCTGTGTGTAAGGTTTTTAACACTTTGCAACACCATGACAAATTTTCTGGTGTGTCGGCTTACAAATGGGACACATTGGAAACTTGCAGCCCATTAGGGGACCGCACCAAAGGGGCTGGAAAATGTAAAAAGGATTTAGGACATTACCAGGGTGTGACGCAAATCATCCCTTTATTTAATTTATAGGCCAAATTGAAATATCAAATATGACTTGCTTTTATGGCATATTAACTCGTGAAACCTTAATTGTAATAGGAGGCCCTTATTGAATTATTCCCCTTTAACTTGTGTTTTCCCAGAAGAATTGAGAAAGAAAATTGAAACTTAAAGCGATAGTTGTTTGAAACATGTCCCCTTGTAGAGTGATGTTTTTCCCTAAACAATTGAATGATGTAAAAGTACATGATAGGTCCACTGACTGAGTGTCGGGGGGGGGGGGGGGGGGGGGGGCGCCGTATTAAATGACTTTGATCTGACTCAGGAGTGACGTCACATTGAACAGGTGTTAAACTGACAGGTTTTTGAAGCAGCAGCATTGTTAGTACTAATGGGATGAGGGAGGGTTAACAGCATATTAGAAATGAAGTTAACTGATTGTGAAGGGGTAGTGTAACAATTTTGTTTGTCTTCTATAAACTACACCTCACGAATGACTGTGTACTAAAGGAACAGCACAATTGTATGTGTTCTGTGGGAACAACACACCACAGTTGTTTGTGTTCTTTGGGAACAACACAGTACAGTTGTATGTGATCTAAGGGAATAACACAGCACAGTTGTTTATTCTAAGGGAACAACACAACATAGTTGTTTGAGCTCTAAGGAAATAACACAACACAGTTGTTTGTTCTAAGAGCACAACACAACATAGTTGTTTGTGTTTTAAGGGAATAACACAACACAGTTGTTTGTTCTAAGGGAACAACACAACACAGTTTTTTGTGTTCTAAGAGAACAACACAGCACAGTTGTTTGTGTTCTAAGGAACAACATAGCACAGTTGTTTGTTCTAAGTGAACAACACAGCATAGTTGTTTGTGTTCTAAGAGAACAACACAACACAGTTGTTTGTGTTCTAAGAGAACAACACAACACAGTCTTTTGTTCTAAGGGAACAACACACCACAGTTGTTTGTTCGAAGGAAACAACACAGTACATTTGTTTGTTCTAAGGGAACAACACAGTACATTTGTTTGTTCTAAGGAAACAACACAGTACATTTGTTTGTTCTAAGGAAACAACACAGTACATTTGTTTGTTCTAAGGAAACAACACAGTACATTTGTTTGTTCTAAGGGAATAACACAACACAGTTGTTTGTGTTCTAAGAGAACAACACAGCACAGTTGTTTGTGTTCTAAGAGAACAACACAGTACATTTGTTTGTTCTAAGGAAACAACACAGTACATTTGTTTGTTCTAAGGAAACAACACAGTACATTTGTTTGTTCTAAGGGAATAACACAGTACATTTGTTTGTTCTAAGGAAACAACACAGTACATTTGTTTGTTCTAAGGGAATAACACAACACAGTTGTTTGTGTTCTAAGGGAACAACACAGTTGTTTTGTGTTCTAAGGGAACAACACAGCACAGTTGTTTGTGTTCTGAGGGAACAACACAGCACAGTTGTTTGTTTTGAGGGAACAGCACACCACAGTTGTTTGTGTTCTAAATGAACAACACAGCAAAGTGGTTGTCATTGCTTTGAGGTGACTTTAGAGGCCTCATTTGGGTGCAATCTTTGAAAAAGGAAGTTGTTTACAGAGAAATTTCTTGCATAAGTAACAGTAAATTTTAAAACTAAGCTCAGGTTCTGTTATTCTTGACCAATATAATCAGAAGGATCAAGTCTTGATATTGATGTTCCTGATCTAAACAAACAGATCCCTGAGAATATAGCCACACTAGCATGGTGACTGTGTTGTTCCTACCTTTTTATTCTGTCTGTTTAGTCTTCAAATTATTTATGTGAAGTGGGATATTAAAATATAATGACTAGAATATTCTATTTTAATATAAGACTTTGTAGTTGTTCAATGCCAGTGTTTGCTAGTATTCTGTTGAAAAAAAGGAAGAACTTGAACATAGTACATGAAATCACTATAAAAGTTAAGTGTTAATCGCCAGTAGTACAGATGTACTCATCCCTACTGCAGTCTGTCCCTCAAGTCTGCTAACAGTCGACACTTATTGTCATCTCGGTGGGCCATTTTGACAGGCAAATTGTTAAATAAAAGTGCAGAGTGCACAAATGATGACAATACATGTTATAAAACTGTAGTGATCACCCACATCATATGTCAGCCTGTGTAACCATGGCGAATATCTGCTTCAGCCAAACACTTTACAGTTTCAGGGGTTTTATACCATTCAACACTTGTAGTCCGATCATAGAACCTGTAGTGTCAAGACAGAGAGAGATAGACCTCATTGAAAGGGTATACGTATAGCAACAGGACAAAAGAATTTTTTTTGCATTATAACTGCATCAAACATTTTTAGGTCATCTGACCCAAAGGGTCAAGATGACCTATAGTTACCGTGCTTCGTCCGTCGTCGTCCGCCGTGCGCCGTGCGCCGTCCGTAAACTTTTCACATTTCAAACTTCTTCTCAAGTTCTACCAATGGGAATAAGCTGAAACTTAGCTGAAATGATCCTGAGATGGTCCTGACCAAGTGTTGTTATTTTTCGGGTCGGTCCGAAATCCAAGATGGCTGCCATAGCCGACATCTTGAAAAACACATATTAAACTTCTTCTACAGTTCCACTGGTACCTGTGAGCTGAAAATTGGTAGGGATGTTCAGGAAGGGCAGCCCATAAAATGTTGTTATTTTTCGGGTCCGAAAAACTCTCGACATTTGTGCCATGGCAGCCATTTTGTGACATGATTGCGCAATCACTGTTTTCCTGAACAACACCTATTTTAAACTTCTTCTTAAGTTCTACCACTGGGATTAAGCTGAAACTTGGCTGAAATGATCCTGAGATTGTCCTGACGAAGTGTTGTTATTTTTCGGGTCAGTCCGAAATCCAAGATGGCCGCCAGAGCCGCCATCTTGAAAAACACATTTTCAACTTCTTCTCAAGTTCTACCAGTGGGATTAAGATGAAACTTGGCTGAAATGATCCTGAGATGGTCCTGACCAAGTGTTGTTATTTTTTGGGTTGGTCCAAAATCCAAGATGGCTGCCAGAGCCGCCATCTTGAAAAACACGTTTCCAAATTTCTCTCAAGTTTCACCTGTGGGATTAAGCTGAAACTTGGCTGAAATTATCCTGAGATGGTCCTGACCATGAGTTGTTACTTTTCGGTCGGTTTGAAATCCAAGATGGCCGCCATGGCCGCCATCTTACAAAACACATTTCCAACTTCTTCTCAAGTTCTACCTGTGGGATTAAGCTAAAACTTGGCTGAAGTGATTCTGAGATTGTCCTGACCAAGTGTTGTTATTTTTCAGGTTGGTCGGAAATCCAAGATGGCCTTCAGAGCCGCCATCTTGAAAAACACATTTCAAACTTCTTCTCAAGTTCTACCTGTGTGATTAAGCTGAAACTTGGCTGACATGATCCTGAGATGGTCCTGATCAAGTATTGCTACTTTTTGGGTCGGTCCGAAATCCAAGATGGCTGCCAGAGCCGCAATCTTGAAAAACACGTTTCCAACTTCTTATCAAGTTCTACCACTGGGATTAAGCTGAAAATTGGCTGAAATGATCCTGAGATGGTCCTGACCAAGTGTTGTTACATTTCGGGTTGGTCCAAAATCCAAGATGGCCGCCAGATTCGCCATCTTGAAAAACAAAATTGCCGTCCGTAAACTTTTCACATTTTAAACTTCTTCTCAAGTTCAACTCCTTCTTTCTGTACACATGCGCAGTACATTTTAACTAAAGTTTGTTCGGTTGAACTCTAGTAGACTACAGTAACTATAGTTGGCAATCGAACTCGCCCATTGTCACAAATCTAAGATGGCCGCCACATATGTCATTTTGAACTTCCGAAGTTCTACCAGTGACATTGAGCTGAACCTTGCAAAAATTATCCTCAGATAGTCCCAACCAAATGTTATTTATCGGGTCCGTCAGACATCCAAGATGGCTGCCACAGCCCCCATTTTGAATACACATTTAAAACTTTTCATAGAAAAATGATCCCCAGATAGTCCCAACCAAATGTTGTTATTATACCCCCCCGCAACGAAGTTAGGGGGGGTATACTGGAATCAGCTTGTCTGTCCGTCTGTCTGTCCGTCTGTCCGTCTGTCTGTCCGTCTGTCCGTCTGTCCGTAGAAAAATGTTGTCCGGACAACTCCTCCTAAACTACTGGATCGATTTCAATAAAACTTGGCAGTATTGTTGGGGACCATGTGTAGATGTGCATGCAGAGTTTCGTTTGTCAAAATTTTGGTTGCCATGGTAACCAGGTCACTATACACAGGTTTCCGTAATAACGAGTTGTCCGGACAACTTCCTATAAACCACTGGATCGAGTTTAATGAAACTTGGCAGTATTGTTGGGGACCATGTGTAGATGTGCATGCAGAGTTTTGTTTGTCAAAATTTTGGTTGCCATGGTAACCAGGTCACTATACAAAGGTTTCCATTATAATGTGTTGTCTGGACAACTCCTCCTAAACTACTGGATCAATTTCAGTGAAACTTGGCAGTATTGTTGGGGACCATGTATAGATTTGCATACAGGGTTTCGTTTGTCAAAATTTTGGTTGCCATGGTAATGAGGTCACTATACACAGGTTTCCATAATAAAATGTTGTCCGGACAACTCCTCCTAAACTACTGGATCGATTTCAATAAAACTTGGCAGTATTGTTTGGGACCATGTGTAGATGTGCATGCAGAGTTTCGTTTGTCAAAATTTTGGTTGCCATGGTAACCAGGTCACTATACACAGGTTTCCGTAATAACGTGTTGTCCGGACAACTTCCTATAAACCACTGGATCGAGTTTAATGAAACTTGGCAGTATTGTTGGGGACCATGTGTAGATGTGCATGCAGAGTTTTGTTTGTCAAAATTTTGATTGCCATGGTAACCAGGTCACTATACACAGGTTTCCATTATAATGTGTTGTCCGGACAACTCCTCCTAAACTACTGGATCAATTTCAGTGAAACTTGGCAGTATTGTTGGGGACCATGTATAGATTTGCATACAGGGTTTCGTTTGTCAAAATTTTGGTTGCCATGGTAATGAGGTGACTATACACAGGTTTCCGTAATAACATGATGTCTGGACAACTTCTTCTAAACTACTGGGTCATTTTCAATGAAACTTCGCAGTAAGTAATGTTGAGGATTACTATACACAGGTTAAAATACTTTCTTTATTCATTCAGTGAGTTTCACAAGTTGAAACATACATATGCATCCACATTGTTGATATGAAATCTACACTGTAATGTATGTAAGACCAAAGGTGCCTTCTTGATACATAGTAATATAAAATAATACATTATATAATGCATGTTATATACAACTTGTACTACATCATGTTTTTTTCAAAAACATGTCAGACACCTCTAATAAGAGGTAGCGGGGGGGTATTAGTCAGCCATCGGCTTACAGTTCTAGTTTCTCCAGTCCGTCAGAGATCCAAGATGGCTGCAACAGCCCCCATTTTGCATCCACATCTAACACTTTCCATGATCTGAAACTTGCCTAAAATGATTCTGACCAAATGTTATTTTTCGCACTGTTCCGAAGAAATCCATGATCATCACCATCTTGAAAACCACATTTGTGTGGCATATTGTTACATGATTGTATTACTAATTCCTAGAGGAAAGGAATTTATATAAGCTATTAGCTTGTTTTCCAATCCTCACTATTTGTATAATTTCTATATATGTAATATACATGTACACTGATGGAAATAAAATATTGTTTAAATTAATTCCATAATGGTATCACAATTGGTAGTCAGATGACCGTTAAGGCCCTTGGGCCTCTTGTTGAGGGAACACATTTTTAGCTCACCTGGTCCGAAGGACCGAGGTGAGCTTATGCCATACTGTGGCGTCCGTTGTCCGTCCGTCGTTCGTCCGTCGTTCGTCCGTCGTCCGTCAACAATTTCTTTAAACGACTTCTTCTCCTTAACCACTGATAGGAAATCAACGTAATTTGGCAGGAAGCATGCTTAGGTGATCAGGATTCAAAATTGTACTCATAGTTGAACTGACCCCCTAGGGGGCTGAGGGGCGGGCCAAAAAGGGTTATTTAGATATATTGGTTTAAGCGACTTCTTCTCCATAACCACTGATTAGAAATGAGCCTTATTTGGCAGAAAGTATCCCTAGGTGCTCAGGATTCAAAATTGTACTCATGGTGGGACTGACCCCCTAGGGGGCTGAGGGGTGGAGCAAAAAAAAATATTTACCTATATTGATATTAGAGACTTCTTTTTCATAACCACTGATAGGAAATCAACCTTATTTGACAGGAAGCATGCTTAGATGCCCAGGATTCAAAATTGTACTTATGGTGGGACTGATCCCCTAGGGGGCTGAGGGGCGGGGCCAAAAAGGATTATTTAGCTATATTGGTTTAGTCGACTTCTTCTCCATAACCATTGATTGGAAATGAGCCTTATTTGATAGGAAGCATCCCTAGGTGATCAGGATTCAAAATTGTACTCTTGGTGGGACTGACCCCCTAGGGGGCTGAGGGGCAGGGCCAAAAAGGGTTATTTAGCTATATTGGTTTAATTGACTTCTTCTCCATAACAATTGATTGGAAATCAGCCTTATTTGGCAGGAAGCATCCCTAGCTGCTCAGGATTCAAAACGGTACTAATGGTGGGACTGACCCCCTAGGGAGCTGAGGGGCGGGGCCAAAAAGAATTATTTAGCTATATTGGTATTAGCGATTCTTCTCCATAACCACTGATTGGAAATCAGCCTTATTTGGCAGAAAGTATCCCTAGGTGCTCAGGATTTAAAATTGTACTCATGGTGGGACTGACCCCCTAGGGGCTTAGAGGTGGGGGCCATAAAAAAATTATTAAGCTTTATTGATATAAACGACTTCTTCTTCATAACCACTGATTGGTAATCAACCTTATTTGGCAGGAAGCATGCTTAGGTGCCCAGGATTCAAAATTGTCATTATGGTGGGACTGATCCCCTAGGGGGCTGAGGGGCGGGGCAAAAGGGGTTGTTAGCTAAATTAGTTTAGACGACTTCTTCTCCATAACCATTGATTGGAAATCAGCCTTAGGAAGCAACCCTAGGTGCTCAAGATTCAAAATTGTACTAATGGTGGGACTGACCCCCTAGGGGGCTGAGGGGCGAGCCAAAAAGAAAATATTTTATCATGACGACCTAGATACCAATGTATCCAGGTGAGCGATACAGGCCCTCTGGGCCTCTTGTTACAATTTCACATCCGGAGAATTTGTTGGGTTTGAAGATTATGCATAACTGTTCCGTGTCAGTAATCAACAGTCGTTCAGTAAATCCTAATCAACTCATTCACCCATAAAGACACGTTTGCAATCTTCCAGTTCAAAGGTTGGAATAGTTTTTATGGAATTTGAGAGATGAGTGAGTTAAACTATGCAATTCCTAGTGTCAATACTATGATTTTGTTTTTGTCTTTTTAAAAGAGGTATACTACATAAAAAACACATGCTGCCTCGCATTTAACAGAATTGAAGTAGTGTTTGGAAGGGAACAAGAAATAGGAAAACTTACATATATAATGGGATCCTTAATATTGCAATGCCTAAACTTTTCCATTGTTGCATAGACAGGTATTACAACAGTACACATCAAAAGGAATGAGAAGAGAACTGATATAGGCTACGCCTGTTGCTCAATCCGTTTGTTAATCAATAAAATAATATCTGAAACTGAAAAGGAATATCCAATTTAAGGGAGATAAATCATGAGAAAATGTTTGTCAAGGGAAGTAACTCTAGCATGTTTCATCTTCTATAGCAGATCGAAGAATACTCAAATTAAAAATATACCACTTGTGACTCATTGGTGAATACAATGTCTGTCCCCATTCCTGAGCATGATGACGGTAATATGGTAAGTGAAGAAATGTTAAACATTAATTTTCATTATGTCAATCTGCAGGAAGTGATTCAAGATGTGAATTGTTTCGAAATTAGGCTTTTTCCATGTATGCATTCAAAGAATAGAAAAATGCTATTTACTTGCATAGACAAGTAAACTACATTTAATGACATGAAGCTCTGCTCCTGTTACTAATCTCTCTGAGTTTTTTAAGTTAATCATTAATTCCAAAAGCATATCAGAACAACCAAATATTTCATGGGTTATTTTATCAAATGTCAGGGTTGAAATCCCCACGATGTCCTTGAAACAAAAGAAATTCATGCCACAAGAATTTTTTGGGGGAATTCGCATATGCACAGGTTTGTAATTATATTTTAGTTCACTTACATATGGCATACAGCTTACTGTTACATTTAAAAGCTACCAGTGCATAAAAACATAAGATAAATTGCACAAAATTTATATGGTAAAAATATGCTTTTCTGCAAGTTAAAAGGTTAATGTCTTGGAATTTTAAAATCGGCAACAGTGTGCGTCGGTTTTAATTAGTTTGAGGATGAGAAATGAAGACCGATATGTGTATAATGAGGGCTAACTCACAAGTCAATTACAATTTTTCCTCCGTAATGTTTTGTCCAGTTGTCGGCCTGGATTTTGTCTCGTCGACAGGCCGAGCCAGTCACGAGCAGCACTGGTGGCTATCACAGAGTGACACGACTTTACTGACACCTGGCCTGTAGAGAGACATGCCTGACAAATACAATCACTGTTGAGAGAGGGTGATGCTTTTTATTTCCCCACTGAGAGGACAACATTGTGCCGTTGGCCTTTTTTGTCCATCATGGCTGGCGGTAGAGCAGCCCTGCAGTGACTCAACAGGACCCGGGCAGAATTCCAGTTCTCCTCATGGTGTGGATGTCTTCTTAAGTGCAGGGGAAATCCCCATGGATTTACCATTAATGAATTTTCAAAATGAAATTTTCTGGATTTCCTTTTTTCTGATTGAATCTTTTTTTCATCGGCTTGTGTGTTCATTATTGAAAGTTTTTTTTTGTTGTTTTTATGCAGTATTGGAGGAATGTCTTTTAGGAAGCACGAAATTGAATAGCCAAATCTTCATCTGGACTTTCGACCCTATTATGAATAAACATTAGTTATTAGTTTTGCATATAATAAATTAAGAGAGTATGATATGACCTTTTTCATATCGTACTCCGTATCAGTCTGAGACCCCCAGTATCTGCCTGAGGGCCGCCGGCAGGGTGATACGCATATCAAAATTGTTTCATTGTTGCATATAAAAATTTAAAATGTTTTCACTAGGGTATGTGATATGATCTTTTATCGTAAACTTGTCTGTGGTATTGGTTGGTTTGCATGAAGAAAACAGTGGCTACCAATGCACCGCCAGTATTCCCGACTGACCAATTTCCTCCCGACACGTGCCACGTCTGTCCGGCACGCAACATGTTCGTTTTACATTCAGTTCAATGCAATTAAAATCCATGTCTCTGTTGCATTCCAGTTTTAGCCCACAATCATCAAATGGTCGTGGGTACAGAAGTCATCTCTCGTCCGTAGTTCCTTGTCCAGCCATGTGTCAATCAGTTTGTCAGTCCTAAACATACAATTCTTTTTAGCACTATCTCTCAGAAAATACTATAGGGAGCTTTCTATCTTTTTATGCCCCAACCATATTCCTCATAACCCCAAGTAATGTATATTGGTAATTTGAACTGATTGGAAAGCCAAGATGGCCACAACACCTTCATACAAAAGTCTTCTGTGACCGTTTTCATGTTTTACTCAGCATCAGTTTTCCACCCCTATCAGCCCGACAGGCCCTACACATACAGTCCCTTGGTCTGGTATGGTAGTGTAGTGGTTGATGTGGGGAAGGACAGTTCCCATATCAGCCCTATAGGCCCTATACATACAGTCCCTTGGTCTGGTATGGTAGTGTAGTGGTTGATGTGGGGAAGGACAGTTCCCATATCAGACCTATAGGCCCTCTGCATACAGTCCCTTGGTCTGGTATGGTAGTGTAGTGGTTGATGTGGGGAAGGACAGTTCCCATATCAGCCCTATAGGCCCTATACATACAGTCCCTTGGTCTGGTATGGTAGTGTAGTGGTTGATGTGGGGAAGGACAGTTCCCATATCAGACCTATAGGCCCTCTGCATACAGTCCCTTGGTCTGGTATGGTAGTGTAGTGGTTGATGTGGGGAAGGACAGTTCCCATATCAGACCTATAGGCCCTATACATACAGTCCCTTGGTCTGGTATGGTAGTGTAGTGGTTGATGTGGGGAAGGACAGTTCCCATATCAGCCCTACAGGCCCTATACATACAGTCCCTTGGTCTGGTATGGTAGTGTAGTGGTTGATGTGGGAAAGGACAGTTCCCATATCAGCCCGACAGGCCCTATACATATAGTCCCTTGGTCTGGTATGGTAGTGTAGTGGTTGATGTGGGGAAGGACAGTTCCCATATCAGACCTATAGGCCCTCTGCATACAGTCCCTTGGTCTGGTATGGTAGTGTAGTGGTTGATGTGGGGAAGGACAGTTCCCATATCAGACCTATAGGCCCTATACATACAGTCCCTTGGTCTGGTATGGTAGTGTAGTGGTTGTTGTGGGGAAGGACAGTTCCCATATCAGACCTATAGGCACTATACATACAGTCCCTTGGTCTGGTATGGTAGTGTAGTGGTTGATGTGGGGAAGGACAGTTCCCATATCAGACCTATAGGCCCTCTGCATACAGTCCCTTGGTCTGGTATGGTAGTGTAGTGGTTGTTGTGGGGAAGGACAGTTCCCATATCAGACCTATAGGCACTATACATACAGTCCCTTGGTCTGGTATGGTAGTGTAGTGGTTGATGTGGGGAAGGACAGTTCCCATATCAGCCCGACAGGCCCTATACATATAGTCCCTTTGTCTGGTATGGTAGTGTAGTGGTTGATGTAAGGGCAGTGGAAATGGACGGCTGATCATATCTTTACTTGATAATTACTGAATTATATATCTATTGGACTGAATAGTCTAAAACGAAAAAAAAGTTGGATACACTTTTTGTGCACTTAAATCTTAGCGCATTATCTGAATTGAAACAGATACACTTTTTGTGCAATTAAATCTTAGCGCATTATCTGAATTGAAACAGATACACTTTTTGTGCAATTAAATCTTAGCGCATTATCTGAATTGAAACAGATACACACATTGATGAATTGCTGCACTCACAATACTTGCAGTAGAAAGCAATAGGCAGTGAATGTAATTAACACAATCATAATTGAAAGGAATACTTTCAGCAAGAAAATCGCTTAAATAAGATTAAAGCAAAAATATGTGTTTACATATATGTTGGTGGTTTGACATAGACAAAATCACATTTCGATTTAAATGCTTAACAACAACAATTTCTGCTGCCATAGTTACAATTAAATGTACTTTCTAGGTAAAATTTTACACTTTGAGACAAAATTCAGATTGGGGCCATCACTATGTAAGGATTAACATTTAATCAAGATTTAAAAATTTGTGTTTTCTTTACAAAAAGTTAAAGGGTCATAAAAACACCCATGGTGATCATTGAAGTACCCCTGGGTCTATTTTTGAAGATTGTATTGAAGTTCAACTATTATCAAATCGCATGGTTATTAGCTAGTTAAATGAACACTTATTAGAAAAACAGATTTAATGCATACACTGTATTAGAGTGTCTCTCCGAGGAGTTTAAATGGTAGGAAACAGCTATGGATGTGAGATAGAAATGGTCAACTGAGTCCCTTAGAGGTTACTATTGACTTAACATCGGAGTCAAAATGGTGACCTACTTTTTAAAAATGTTACATGTTAGCAACTCGTTCATAAAAAAATGTAAATTGTCTTCATTTCTTCGTTAAAAGACGGTACTAGCATGATGAAGAACAGAAATTTGTTGTAATGAGGGTGTTTTTTCCTTGCATAATAAAATCTTGTACGCATCAGTGTGAAAAAGTCACCGAAATGTTTGTACTGGCTCAGAATATTGGAGAGATGTACCATCTTAGAGAACTTGTATCGAATAAATCACTATCAGAAATTCATATAGGACTTGATGAATCATTTTTGTACATCGGTGCATTCCATCAAATGTTCATGGTACAGTGTGTATGTGTTATAAGATCAATATCTGAATTTACATCAATTTCATACATGCATGACTGTTTACAGTATTTGATTAATGCATATATGCGTAAATTTGATGCATCATGCATGAAGATGTTATTGGCCATGCAAAATGAGATTTGGGACATATACAGAGCGCTTCTGATGCGAAGACAGAACGTGTAAATTTATACGTTAAAATATACACACTGCATCATCAACTCTCTTATACGCTGAAATTATGGGACGTAAAACATTTCTGTAATGTAAATAGTTCGCTGATTAATCTGAGATATAGACATAAAGATATCTAACTGGAGAATGATTGATCACGATTTACATCCGTTAGAGAGGGATTCTGGTATAATTTACGAGTTTCATCAAGGTCGGAAGAGATTTAACAGGATGGAATCAATATTCGGATTATAACGGGTCGAAATTGACATCAAACATTACAAGCATTATCTTCATTGTGTTCTACTTTTTTACTGACGTGAAATTTAGAAATCATGACTTTTTCCTCCAAGTTTGAAAATTTCATGGTTATTTGCGACATAAAACTTTATATTATGATCTCATTTACAGTGATATTCCGACCTTCAAATTTTCAGGTTGCTTATGAGTTTAGCTCTGAATAGCAATCATCAAGGATGCCAGAGGCTTGTTAAAATAATATTTTCAAAACCCTGTATGAAATTAAATTAGGAAGCTATGAAAGGTGGAATGTTTTTAAAATTTCGCTAATAAGGATGGATACAGATCTAGAGGAAACTTGATGGGGGTTCACTGTGGTGTTGTATAGTGGCAATATAAGGCTGTAGGCAATATGTGTGTGTAATAATCAGAATGGCCCTGGGTTTCCTGTGCATGGTATTGATTGATTTAAATAGAACATCCGTATCAACTGTTATGTATTCCAACAGTGACTGTGTGGTAATACCTCCTTGCCTGTGTTTCTGACTTAAACCATAAATAAACCGTTACATAGAAGTAGAAAATGACAATGCTTGTTGTCAACAATAAACAATTATTGGGTCACCCACAATCCAGGTTGGTACATGTATTGTCCAAGTTTCCTAAACCCCCCTCAAGCACACTTTCATTTAGGTGTTTATTATATATTGAAGGAATATGTATTTCATATTGTTGTGTAATAGTATATATAGAGTAGTGCATGATTTAAGTTGAAGCCTCATCTCTTGATTTACCCTTGACAAATTGAGCCACCCGATTGCCAATAACCCAGCCTGTTCTGTTCAGCTACATCTCCCTCCTATTTCTAAATTTTTGCGCCCTAAAAACTTGTTTACAACCCAGAGTTGGGTATCCGTTGTCAAGCATTTTTCCAGTTTTTGAAACAACCTTGCCAATTAGATAACAAGGGAAATACAAAGCCAGACCCTTACATGAATGATAGATGGGCACTCCACCAATTAAACTGCATGGTTGCGGACAATTGGCCCACTGATATAATTCGGTGTCTGTAGGGGAGTTAAACCCGTAACTAACAATTGGCCCAATCTAGTTCCATTACAGTTGAAAAAAAACATTGTTTACATAATTCATGTTATTTATATCAAAAGTATTAAAGGTCCTTTTCACTACAATTTTTGCCTACCGTTATGTAAGAGACTTGTTTCATGCTTTCAAGTCGAAGCAATATACTGGTAAGCATGGTGTTGAAAAAAATATAAGGAAACTTGCATTGGTTTTGTTAACTTAGAAATACAGTATTCTGGGTTATTTACATACACGTATCATAACTCAGATGATGATGGGCCTGCACACATTAGTTCTAATGAATATCGCCAATATTTAGGAAATTCAATCAGATATTATAGCTAAACAGAACGTAAAAAATTGTGTTTTATGTTTCATTATTCGCAAGTGTCTTCCCGATCAGATTTGATTATCTGGCTGACGGATCGGCGGTCATCCTTATGTTAATTAGGTGTTTTGGACGTGCGATTCCGGTCAAGTGTGTTTTAGATGGAGATACAAAAATTAGCTGTAAAGGATTGGCGCAAATCAACGACCCTTTCTGAAAAATAGGTATCTTGGGAGTGATTTTCCTTGAATGTCCCAAGCCATTTTGTGTCAGGATGTGTTTAGAATTAATTTGTTAAAAAATATAACAATGGCCATTATTTCCTAGTATGGATATTTAGAAGTAATCGGGCAGCAGTATGTTTTGGAAAGACATTGATTGTAGTAAATAATTATTAAAGTTCATGTGCATGAATTACCCCTCGGGCCAATTACACTGCATGAATTAAACTAAAGGATGAAAATGAAATTGAAAGTTAGGCAGATCATTCAAGAAATTTAGCCTTTATTGAAATAAAAATGATTTGCTTTTGACATTTGGTCACATATTAGCTTGCCCGAACATTTTTGATAAAAAGAAATAAATACTTGTTTTGAATGATTTATCATTAATAATGGACATCTTGCTTTTTTAGATTATCCATTTTTGGCTGAATTCACTGCACAAAGGGCATGGTTGTCCAATGGCACGTTGCTCATCTGCCGTACGTCCTTCTTCTTGCATTAACATTTTCCTTTAAAAACTTCTTCTCAATAACCAAAAGCCATACAGTCAGGATATTAAGCTTGAGCGGGGCCGCGGTGGCCAAGCGGTTACAGTGTCCCGACATTCTACCACTAGCCTTCCATCTCTGGGTTGCGAGTTCGAATCCTACGTGGGGCAGTTGCCAGGTACTGACCTTAGGTCAGTGTTTTTTCTCCGGGTACTCTGGCTTTCCACCACCTCCAAAACATGGCACGTCTTTAGATGACCCTGGCTGTTAAAAGGACTTAAAACAAAATAACCCAGACCCTATTAAGCTTGAAGGTTTCTTGGCTGAAGACCAACTAAAGAAATGACCTTGACCCTTATTAAAGGTCACACGGATCAAATATGTCAAAACTTGAAAAGGACTGACTTGGGAATACCTAAAGGTCTAGAGATGATATTTGACTAAAAGGAGCCAAACAAGGTTAAGAGTAAAAATGAACTTGAGCAATACTCAAAGTCATAGGGGTCAAATCTGTCAAACCTTCAAACAACTTCTTATATACAAAAATGCCCACAGATATGATATTTGACTGAAAGGTTTCCTGGAAAGGAGCCAACGAAAGTTTGGTCAAATTTGTCAATACCTTCAAGCAACTTCTTCTGAAACACCGAAAGGCCTACAGACAGAATATTTGGCTGGGAGTTTCCTTTGAAAAAGCCCACTAAGTTTTGCAAATAAAATAACCTTGACATACTCTCATGGTCAAAGGAGTCATATATATCAAAACCTTAAAAAGAACTTCTTCTAAAGTACTGAAAGGCATAGAGACATGATATGTGGCTGATAACTTCATTTGAAGGAACCAAACAAAGTTTTTAAAATAAAAATGACTTTGACATACTTTCCAGGTCAAAGGGGTCAAATATGTCAAGACCTTTTTACTGTTAGTCATTGATATATATTTGGCTGGTAGCTTCGCTGAAATGGAAAGGGGTGAACAAAGTTTCCAATAAAAATGACTTTGAAATACTTTAAATATTAAAGGGATTATATTTATTGGAACTTTCAAACAAACATCTTAAAATTGAAAGACCTTGAGACATGATATTTGGCTGGTAGCTATTCCTTGGAAAGACCTGAACAAAGTCCTTGTCATACTTTCAAGGTCACTGGGGTCAAATATGTTTAAAACTTTGGACATATGCAGTTATACATTTAGTCTACTTTAAGTTATTAACAAATGAGTGATGCAGGCCAATTAGACCTCTTGTCTTCTTGGTTATTGTATTTCATCAGTTAGATGATCTCAGTGAAAATAATCAACAGTGACTCTAGAAACGAGAAACAATAAATAACACAAATGTTGTCAATTTAATTGGTTTTGTTAAGTGTATACTTATAAATTATGTAGAATGAAGAAAAGTAATTTGCATAATTTACATTGTAGTGTAAAAAAACTGGTTTAGGCTGTCACTGTTATTTGAGAAATGGAGAAATTACCCATAGTGTAGGCCTCTTGTTTTATGGATATGTTTGTAAATGAATGTACTCCTGAGATGTATGTCTATTGGTGTTAAATAAATTGTTTATCTTTCTTACCTAATCTAATGCTGACTAATGTATGCTGCTTCACCTGATAAAGTTCACAGTAATCAGATCCAACAGTGCAGTGGAGTCTGGTACTGTCACAATCACATTATCTGGAAATAGTTCATACAAGTTGTCTCCCTTCTCACTTACAAGCTGAGAAGTTTCTGCATCAGAAGTACTATGCTGTATTTTTTTTTTATCATTTATCATACATGCTAAAAAACATAATCAGTTTGATGAATTATCTGAAGTTATCATTATTTTATCCTATTTGAAATAGATCAAAGGTATTGGATTAAGTCATTTTAGTAGTACTAGTAATAATAGTAGCACTCCTGAGTACCTGGCCCTGGTATCATCAACATTCTTTCATTTAAGGAAACTCCTTAACTTAAAAATCCCCAGGGGAAAGCATTACAGAAGTTAAGGAAAAACCCTTAGTTAAGGAACTTTCCTTAAATTCTGTAATGCTTTCCTATGGAGAGTTTTAAGTTAAGGAATTTCTATAAGTTAAGGAACGTTGATGAAACCGGGGCCAGTTGGAAGGAGTCCAAGATTGCCAGCATGGTCTCATATTGACGTAAGATGTGCAATGGAAATCATGCATGCTCAACTGGTCCTTTTTTTTTTAAATAAAAAAAAATACCAAAAAAAAAGAATAAAATCAAAAAAGTTCTTCAATGAACTTCTTGTAATCTGTCTATGTTAATTTTATTTTTTATTTTACATAGAATATAAATGCAAGTTGATGATTTGATTAGGCAAAATTTTGAATTATGATTTGATTAGACAACATTTTGAGTCATTTACATGTACAGGATAGCCTGTCAAAACAGCCCCCTGTATAACCTGAAACCAAGTCTATTTTGGCCTTATACTGTTTGGTTCTGACATATATTTCCCCTTTAACTTGTGTAAACCGACCGAAAACAACCAAGGTCTTTGGGTTTAGACAGGTTATACTGTACGTACTATAGAATACATTAAACAAAGATCAATGTTATTTTGTCCCGGGTCACAGGTGACACCCTAGTGTGTATTACCTGGCCAGACATATAGGAACCATGTATTACAGGTAACATGATGTTATGATACTAAAATTTTGTATTTAAGTAAAATGATTTTGTTAAATTTAGGGGGGGATGAATATTTTATGGGGGGGATGAGTATTTCATGCATAAAATAGTCATCCGGATGAGTATTTTATGCATGAAATATTCATCCGGATGAACATTTCATGGGGATGAAAATTTTATAGGACACCGGCCTTCAGCCCTTCGCTGTGAGGTACACTCTACTAATGGAAATTGATATGAATTTTTTTACTGACAGGGTGGGTAACTTCCTTGGCCATTAAATACAATATGTATCAATTATGTATTACATCGCTTTTGTCCTTTATGGAATTCTCATTCATTTTTTCTTTCCTTTTCTTTTTTCACGGAAGACGTGATTGATTGCTCGGTATTGCAGAACCACATGTTTTCACTTTGTGCTATTATACAGAGGGATGACACTGTCAATGTTTCTGTCAAGAGAGGGCGCTGCGAGTGGTTCCGTCATTTGAAATGCACTCTTGGCCTATCATAACAGCCAAAGAAACATTTATCTGTGCGTGATCAAAATACAAACATGGCAAAAAGACAGAAGTGTGGTAGGGATTGATTGTGAGGGAGTCTAGGGTAGCTGTAGATAGGCTTGCTTCTCCATTCTAAGCCTTTTATCTCCAATGGAGACTCAGCATCCCAGACTCCATGGATCAAATCTCTTGTCATGGAGCCTTGTCGTTTTGAAACTCTTGACTGATAACAACAAAATGTATTCATTTTGATAGCAGTAAGGGTTTTGTTTTTTATCTGTGAGCCTTTTTTCCGCTGGTGTAAGAGATCAAGGACTAATCTGAATGCAGTAATGGACATTTGATTGGTTGACAAGTGATTACTCCCCTTGTTTTGTAATTTATTACATTAAATTAGAAAGGAGGGCATTTAAGGATGTCATGTGATTGACAGAACATGTATCGGGAGAGAGTGGTGTCCGACGCGAGGAATTAACAAATCCACAAAGCTTTGGAGATCTCCATTACAAATTGAATGTAATTAAAACAAAAGGTTTCTTCTTTTCATCAAACAAAATTATCTCAATTACTATTTGAGCCCTTTTGAATTCACGGTGATCAAGTCGGTTGATTTCTGTCAAACACTGTCATGGTGATTCATGCGAAGAGAATTTTGGTAAAATAGATAGTCCTGTTTGGGTGTTTAGATAGAATCAAGGCAATGTGATTGGCTCTCACAATTGTAGTTTTTAACATTTCTAAAAGCAGTAGATGTTTAGATGAACTGTTGATGAATGGTAGACAGGATAACAGGTTTATAGGCGTTTTATTTAGGATCTTTGTAGATATTGTCAAGTTTTAAGGATTCTTGTCATACCAACATTGCCAGTTAAATCTTAAAGATGCTCAGCTTGTTTATGTTCAGTGATATTAAAATTAGAATTTTGGTGTCGTACACAAAGCATGAATTGATCCCAAGACCAAATCTTAGAGTTTGTCTGGATGTCATGTAGTGTGGTTTAGTGGCGAGGGTTGAGGGTTTGTCTGGATGTCAGGTAGGGTTTTTTTGGAGGGGGGGGGGGGGGTGTCTGGATGTCAGGTAGGGGTGGTTTAGGGGAGGGAGGTTGTCTGGATGTCAGGTAGGGATGGTTTAGGGGGGGGGGTTAGGGGGGGTGTCTGGATGTCAGGTAGGGGTGGTTTGGGGGGGGGTGTCTGGATGTCAGGTAGGGGTGGTCTAGGGGAGGGGGTTGTCTGGATGTCAGGTAGGGATGGTTTAGGGGGGGGGGTTGTCTGGATGTCAGGTAGGGGGGTTTAGGGGAGGGGGTTGTCTGGATGTCAGGTAGGGGTGGTTTAGGGGGGGGTTGTCTGGATGTCAGGTAGGGGTGGTTTGGGGGGGTCTGGATGTCAGGTAGGGGTGGTTTAGGGGAGGGGGGTTGTCTGGATGTCAGGTAGGGATGGTTTAGGGGGGAGGGGATGTCTGGATGTCAGGTAGGGGGGGGGGGTAGGGGGGTCTGGATGCCAGGTAGGGGTGGTTTAGGGGGGGAGGCTTGAGGAATCAAGGGGACTGTGTTGTTCCAATTGATAAAAATAGAGAAAGTATTTTAAAAGAAAATTCTCATGCATGTTGGAGGTTCCTTCAAGCCGGTCAGTTGCTCCTAATCAGTAATGGTAATGATCTACTACTTCAAGGTCATCAGGGTCAAAGGTGAACATCATTTTGGTTTGTTTTGTTTTATATGTCCTACTAACAGCCAGAGTCAGTTAAGGACCTGCCATGATTTTGAGGTGGAGGAAAGCCAGAGAACCCGGAGATAAACCACTTACCTACGGTCAGTACCTGGCAACTGCCCCACATGGGATTAGAACCCCCCACCCAGAGGTGGAGGGCTAGTGTTAGAATGTCGGAACACCTTAACCACTCAGCCACCGTGGCCCCCAAACTATATTCATAAGTATGTAGATATAGGTAAGTCACATATAGTATTTCTGTTTCGGATATCACACCATATCAATTTTCTGTCTGTCTCATTTAATGAATATATGCATATATAGCAAACACTCCATTTTATCTATATGTCATATTCATGATGTTCATGACATAGATAGCAGAATGCAAATGGCATATACATCATTGGTATTCCCTGGGATAACGAACCGACCGCCCAGAGCTCTTAGAATGAACATAGATCATGATCATAAGTGTTATCACCTCCAAATTTGTTTTTGTGTATATGGATTCGATGCTTTTAGTGTCACTTCTGGACTAACTAGGTCACAATGTACTCATTATTAACTCTAGCTACAGACCACTTCCACAGTTTTGTTGAACCTGCCTCTGAAGCTATTAAGTATATATATAAGGGTTGTGATAAAAAGATGGTATATATATATATCCATTTAATAAAAAATACTGCACTTAATTCTGAAACTGGAATATAGCACGCCGGAAACTATTGGAAAGCTTGCATGTTTTATCGTGGAGAGTTTTACAGACCAGGTAGGGCTGTTATTTGAATCTGTGAAATGTTTCTCCATCGCAAGGCTCGCTGATGACATCATTGACTTTGATGGATGTGTGTTCGTTTGTGTTGAGGTTATCATTGGCGTTATCTAACATGGAGCTTCAAGGATTTGTAAGATTTGGTTCATTAGTGGTTTTAGATGGCTGTAGCCTTGATTGTCATTTCGAGTGAAGGGCTGTATGTGTTTGTCTGTACTGCTGTAAATATGCTGTCCTACTTAATTGGCTCCACTGATTGTTTATTTTGCCAAGAATTTCCAAGTTTTTATCAAATTGAACAGCTTCAATTTCACACCGCGTTGACATTTACATCACAAATTGAAAAATTTCTCATAATTTCCGCCCCTTTTGGTACTTTTTATTTCCTCATGAACAAATTCCCTGCGAAGCATGTGCTAACTTATTGTTTTAGAGTCAGGACGGAGCCTGTAGCCGAAGCTAAACATCAAACATCTTTTACAAATTCAAGAATCTTCATGGAGATTTGTATACAACTTTACGACATTTGTTTTGTAAAATATTTGAGTTTTCAAAGAAAAAACTGCCCTAAATTCCCGAGAAGTTTTCCGCTGACTGACCACATCAGTTATTGAGGTTCTCGTTTTCCGGAAGGTCAAAATTTATGGAGGGTTTAGGAATCACGAGGCAGAAAACTTTGTGATTACAACATCTTTGTTGGCAGTTTTCTGTGAGCTGTTTAGGAGCCAAGTTTATTTAAATCACAGCCAATAATGCAGTGATTTAAAACTATCGTAGTCAAGCGGCATATCATGGTAATTTTAGAACCAACACGCTGTTTTCCTAATTGAATGTTAACACGAAATATTTAGCCAAGCTCTGACGCTATAGAGAGATGAAACGGTGGTAGCAGAACAGCTTGATTATCCATCTTAATTGAATGTGCCTGTATTTAATTCGTAAACCCTTATTCTACTGTACCTGTTAAGTCACAATAAATGTTGATGCATTCGAACACAACGATACTTGCCACGTTTCTTCTTGTGACTTGACACTCATACCGTTGTTGAAATGGCGGAAAAAATTCAGTTCAATGCTTAACCAATTTTGCCGAGTAAATGGGTCTTTGATTGATAATGGCTGTGGAGGCATTGACTTAACACAGGGTGAATATGAGATGAAAAAGACTGCATTATCAAATTAGTCTGTGGCTAATATTGGGCCTGAGGATAGAAGCCGGGGCGATTTCTCACCTACCCTGTACCACAGGTGGCTCGTTTCTCAAGGATACCTACTGGTGTCTGACTCCTTACCAGGTTAGTTACGGAGCAAGCCTATTGATGTAACTAAAGTGATCGCGAAGTTGGCGGCAAATATCTTAAGCTATTTCTCTCAATATTTAGTACAAGTTTGCATTGCACATGTACTTACTTTTTTTCATGGAAACGAAAAGAAAAAGACAAAAAGTGGAAATGTTGACCAAAGAAAACGATGGCTTAATTGTCTGAATACAAATTAATGAAAATAGCACCCAGTCAACCTGATGTACTGTAGCCTCAGTTGAAAGTACCCTCATTTGAAAAAAAGCATTCCATGAGATCCAACATTAAAATTCCACCCCAATGAACCTCCTGCTTCAAGCATATACTCAATAGTTTTGCTGTTTATTTCCATTTATTAACAAAATGCCGAGGTCATGTGGAGACTACTAAAGCTTAGGTGTACTGATGCAGTGGAGCAGAAACAGTTGATTGGTGTTTTGACAATGTCATTCATGTTCCACGCTGTCTTATATAGTTTCATAGATAACACATATTAATTTAGGCTCCATAATTAAATGTCAGGACGGGTTCAAAAGGAACTGAATTTCCGCATGAAATGTGTCCGAAAGTAGCCGCCGTCCGGCGCCAGACCCTATTCCTGACCTGTCGATAACCTGCCTTTTTTTCCGTCCGAGTTTGTTTGGATAAATCGGATGTGAATTCTGACCATGAGTGCAGCAGAAACGTTTGGTCCATTCTGATCAGAAGGTCAAGCCGTAGCGAGTAAATGAATTATACGGACGATTCCTCACACCCTTTGCTCACACCCTTTGATGAATTGAATCATGAGGTAGTGTGGACGCCTTGTGCGTGGACATTATTGAATCGTCAGTCCCGTCCTTGTGGGATCTATCTCATTGTCTCCGCTTCAAGTTGCATCAAAATGGACAATTTCCCCATTGGCCCTTTTGGTGTGCTTTCCAAGATCGGAATTCTTCACATTTAATAGAAAATAATCATGTTGCTTCTACCGTTGGATCGAGTCAGCAGGGAAAAGGACAATGGTCAAGGTTTATAATTTCATACACTTGACCGAGTACTGGTCAAGCTTTATAATTTCATACTCTCGGCCGAGCACAGCGGTCAAGTTGAACACAAGGGAAAAACGGTTTATTTGATGAAGCTGATTTGTATGAATTGTTGAAATTTGATAATGAATATTGTCTGATTATAATCTTTTTGAAAGTCAAATAGAGCTGGTAAGAAGGGGTGGAGGGCTACTAAATGAATAAATTATAGCCCTTTAAGACCTAAAGACACGTAAAACTAGCTGATAGCTACTTTTATATCCTATACCAATTCAATTACAAGTGCAATATCATTATGTTAAATTCATTCTCAAATTGATTCACAAGGAATGTGATTTCTCACATCACTTCAAAAGAAAAATTCATCTTTTATAAAAAGATACTGATATTTTACCTGCAACTTGATGAAGTAAATTGCTATTAGTTGTATCCTGAAACTTCAAGGTCTAAGGGGAGAATGCATTTAAAACGTCAAGCAACACTTCTTCCTATAAAAGAACCACCCAGAATGTTCAGTTCCTGTTTGTTAGCCTGTATAGCTACATGTAGGATTGTCTCAGACCTGGATTGACATAGATTCTTAATAATACAGGCCAATTGCACCTCTTTGATATATCTGTGATATTTTGATTTCATAATAAGTGTTCAAAACATGCAAGAAATCATAACAACAGTAAATGAAATAAAATCTAAATTCAGTTTATTTCAAATTGTCAAAAATAAAATGTGTCAATAAATTAAATGTTACAGATGGACACAGGCATAGTTGAAAATCTTTCAACAGGTATAATTCTCTAATAATGAACAAATAGCTATGTCATAGGACTTGTATGCTGCTAGTGAGGGATGTGTCTAATTTGTACTGCCCAACGTAGAAAATCTCTTGTTTTTAGCCCTGTCTATCTTTATACCACTAATCAGTGAAGTGTCATCAGAGCTTCAACTTACAATCTGCAGGGATAAGATATGTATAATAGGTAGGTGGGGCCTCTAAAGTGGCAACGCTACTAATTGGGGGGTAGACTTTGACCTTTAATCTGACCCTAAAGGGTCAGAGGTCACAAAAGGTGAAGTCTTATCTAAACTCTGTGGGGAAAGATACATTCCAGTGTAAATTGAGGTTATAGATTACCAAACAACAGATGTTGGTAGAGTTTTTTAACAAGGTATATCTGTCAACAGCCAATAAACTTACGACCCTGGACGGCACAGACATGCTGATAAACACCAGGAAATCTATTATTGGGGCTAATTGTGTTAACAGGACAACTCAACTCTTACATACTTCATGTTAGAAAAAACTAGTGTTAATTATCAGGAAATGCTCTGTAGAATCCATTTTAGTGTATATGTTTCCCAGGTGTGTATTGGATCAGTATGATGTATGTACCATGTATTGGCTAGAACAAACAGTTGTAAGATATGGTAAACCCTATTCAAGGTCAATTGTTGGTCTACAACTGTTTCCTTCACATTCATGAATGAAACTTTTCCTTCACTGGTAAAATTTGTCACCAAGATGTATATCAATACTATGTACTTTATTGGTAGGATTCACTTGCTTTAATTTCATGTTATTAAAATGTCTGTGAAATCTTTCACCAAAGATATGATCATGAAAACTGGAGATTTTCAGAGGATAAAATGAAAACTGTATAGGGGTGTATAAAATTATGAAATGGTCGTAGAGTCAATTGAAGGAAAATTTTGTACACATTTATGCTGATTAATGAAAGGAATTTCAATACAAGTGTAGGACAAGTTTTCAAGAATGATGTAACAGAATGAAGATTTGCAAAGGTAAAAATGAAAAATATCAAATGTCAAGGTCACAACGTCAAAGAATTGTTCACTTGATACTTATTTGCTGATAAAGGTATTGATTATCAGAAAATAATTAGCACAATTGTTCAATCTATCAATAACAATACTGTGAACCATTTTAAAAAGCTAGGAATGAAAACTAGGAAATGAATGTTAAATATCTAGGTCACAAGGTCAAATGAAAGGCATATTGTGGTTGGATATAAAGTGAACGGATTTAATGTTGTTAAACGATATAGGTATACGACTAAATCCAGGAAGAGGCGTGTCTTCCTTGTGTTGTCATTAGGGTAACCGCACTGGTATCCAAGACTTCCGTGTTGTATAGCAACAACCGAGCAGAGCTCTGATTACAGGGCTTAGACAGCAAACGGCCAAATAACCATCACGTTGAATTCCATGGAAAACGAAAGCACATTCTGACTTGATTCAATGTCTCTGTTCATTGATCTAAAAAAACTGTTTCAAAACATTTGAGTACATTTGAAACAGTTTATATAATTCAGCAACGATACAAAGAAGGATAAAAATTTGCTGCACAATTGGTTGCCATGGTAAATCAGTAGACAGGTTGGCTTACATAACGGGACATAAATAAAAAAGTGAGTCAGACTACAATAATTGTTGGCATTGAATGGGTAAACCCTACTGATAAAAGCCTGGCTTTTATGTCTCTATGTCACAAGTCACTCCTTCAAGGTGAATGGCAGTTCCATCCATACAGGTTTCTGTGGAGATCCGCAGTACATTGAATGGGTAAACCCTACTGATAAAAACCTGGCTTTTATGTCTTTATGTCACAAGTCACTCCTTCAAGGTGGATGGCAGTTCCATCCATACAGGTTTCTGTGAAGATCCGCAGTACATTGAAAAGGCTACCGAACAAACGAAAACGTAATCTCATTTGGAGTCGGACCGAGATAGTTACCAGCTTGACGGCTTTGTTTCTGTTTCGAGACCTGCTGAGTACCAAGAGTGCAGAAAACAATTCTGGAGGAAGCTTGTCACAGAAATTATAGAAATCATATTTTACACTTAATGTTACAGGTTACCTTGTCAAATGTTTCAAACGGTACATTAACTTGCTGGTGGGAGATTGTTTGAGACGGGAGGTTGTTGATGATGATAAAATGTGGGAATGTTAATATCATAATCCTTTTCCTTGTCAGATCACCTGACACAACCTCTACCTACTGGGATATATTATATCTGTCAGCTGTTGAGCAGGCAGGAACCAAACCATGACCTAATCACCCCCGAAATATCATAACAAAACTTTCTAACCTTTGAATCAGGATAATAATTACTTCAAATCTGTCTTTAAGAGTGAATTTGTTTAAAGAATAATTTTAAAATATTTGATTACACATAATTCAAGATATAATCCTGGCTACAATTTATAAAATTTGCATTTAAAAATGTATATCATAGTGATGTAGTTGCTGTAATATCACTGCATTAAGCGTTTAATGTCTTCTTAGTTGATTGATGAGTAAAAATCAAATAAACAACTACTGTGTATAGTGGCTTGCAGGTATGAGCAATTTTGTTCAGAAGCTTTGCTCGACACAGTGTTCCTTTTTGTGTTCCTGACAGAAAATAGGGTGAGAGTGTATTGTGTTCCTTATGTCAGTCCTGTTGCCTCCTGTTGAGTCCTGTCCCATTCCCGTCCCGTCTGTCCCATCCCGTCCCCATCCCATTCCTGTCTCATCCCCGTTCCGGCCCGTGTCCCGTCCTGTGTCATTTTCCGCCCTTCCTGATTCAGTGTTTAACAGTTGAAAACTTCATTCTTTCAGGTTTTCAAAATAATGTTTTACAAAGGTACAAAATGAGTGTAGCAATGGAAATTGCTTTGTTTCTGGGTTCCATGGTCAAGGCCAAGATCACTTTTACTATATATAGAATATCATTTCTGCCGATTCAATGTTAATACTTAAGGACTTCATTATTTCACAGATTTCTATCAAATTTTATATGCAGATCAAGTATGAGTGTACACCACAGACATGGTTGTGTTTTAGGGTTCCCAGGCCAAGGTTACTATAACTATAGTAAAACCCCACTTACTCGAACCCAGTTAATTTGAGTACCCCTCATGCGTCGAACAGTTTGTTTGCTCGGATTACTGAAATACCATGTCTCCTCGAACTATTGATCAGGTCCCCACAAGTTCGAGTAAGTGGGGTTTTAACGGTAGAACTATTGATCAGGTCCCCACAAGTTCGAGTAAGTGGGGTTTTACTGTAGAACTATTGATCAGGTCCCCACAAGTTCGGGTAAGTGGGGTTTTACTGTAGAACTATTGATCAGGTCCCCATGAGTTTGAGTAAGTGGGGTTTTTAAGTAGAGCTTTTGATCAGGTCCCCACAAGTTCGAGTAAGTGGGGTTTTACTGTAGAACTATTGATCAGGTCCCCACGAGTTCGAATTAGGGGTTTTACTGTAGAACTCTTGATCAGGTCCCCACGAGTTCGAGTAAGTGGGGTTTTACCGTAGAACTATTGATCAGGTCCCAACAAGTTCGAGTAAGTGGGGTTTTACTGTAGAAATATTGATCAGGTCCCCACAAGTTCGAGTAAGTTGGGTTTTACTGTAGAACTCTTGATCAGGTCCCCACAAGTTCGAGTAAGTTGGGTTTTACTGTAGAACTGTTGATCAGGTTCCCACAAGTTCGAGTAAGTGGGGTTTTACTGTAGAACTCTTGATCAGGTCTCCACAAGTTCGAGTAAGTTGGGTTTTACTGTAGAACTCTTGATCAGGTCCCCACAAGTTCGAGTAAGTTGGGTTTTACTGTAGAACTGTTGATCAGGTTCCCACAAGTTCGAGTAAGTGGGGTTTTACTGTAGAACTCTTGATCAGGTTCCCACAAGTTCGAGTAAGTTGGGTTTTACTGTAGAACTCTTGATCAGGTCCCCACAAGTTCGAGTAAGTGGGGTTTTACAGTAGAACTATTGATCAGGTCCCTACAAGTTCGAGTAAGTGGGGTTTTACTGTAGAACTATTGATCAGGTCCCCAGAAGTTTGAGTAAGTGGGGTTTTACTGTAGAACTATTATCAGGTCCCCACAAGTTCGAGGAAGTGGGGTTTTACTGTAGAACTATTGATCAGGTCTCCACAAGTTCAAGGAAGTGGGGTTTTACTGTAGAACTATTGATCAGGTCCCCACAAGTTCGAGGAAGTGGGGTTTTACTGTAGAACTATTGATCAGGTCCCCACAAGTTCGAGGAAGTGGGGTTTTACTGTAGAACTATTGATCAGGTCTCCACAAGTTCGAGTAAGTGGGGTTTTACTGTAAATTATCATCAACCAGTTCAATGAAGACACATTGAGTTCATTCTTTCACAAATTTTTGTCAAATTTATTCACAGATCAATTAAGTATTGTTATACCTTGGACAATTTTTGTGTTTCAAGAATCCAAGATGGTGAAGGCTTGATATGGAAAATTATCAAGTGATTCAAAAACAGGCTTTGGTGAGAGTGTACAACAGATTACCTGCAATTAGTTTATGCATGTTTCAAGGTCATTTACAAGGTCAAAATATTTGTAACTTTTTATTGAACATTAAACACTGAAACGAATTTTACATGGTGATGGGGACATTTTCAGATAATGAATATGAAATGCATTTAATGTTGCGTTTTGTCTGGTGCCCGCTCCAAATCAATCAGATTAATATGCAACACAGTAATTAAGACATCACTAAATCTAAAATGTTTATATATCTTTAGTACATTGCAGCTTCAATAGCTTTCCAAAAAAAAAAAAAAAATTGACTAGAAAAATGGTTTTCATAATTATCTTTTGTTAAATATCAGCCATCAAATTAGCTCTTTTCTTGTGGACATATGGTAGTAAATTACAAAGATATTCCGTTAATTATTGTTTAGATGAAAATAATTGTTGTTTAGATGAAAATGCTGGTAATTTTCTATATCTACAAAAGTTTGATTGCAGATTTCTTTCATGGCTCGAGTTTTAATTAGTTTCTGTTGGTATATCTTTGCCGAATATCTTGTATCTGGTACAATTTATCGGGATCTGATTGGTTTGTTTTCTTCCTCTAAAAAATAAAAGTATTCTGTTTAATTTAATCCGAGTGTGAAATGTGCGAAGTTAGGATCTTAAACTCAACGGGAACATGCACGATAGGGCTGTCTGATGCACACTGTACATGCTGCAATCGTAATGATACAGATCAGGTGATCCAAGTGGCTACGGCATATATATTTCATTTACGTATCGCAAAATGTGACTCATGCACATAGCGAAGTGCACGATATCCAATATCTGTACTTGGGTACCGATATATGTAAAAGGAGGTTTTCCTTTTGTTTTTATTATCAATGGAATTAATTTCTTTTGTTAAAATAATTTCATGCTTAAATGTCTTTTGGATACCTTTGGTCCACATGAGAACCCTTGAGGGTTCCTTTTTCATTACTAGTTCTATATAATTATACATTTGTAGCAGTTTCACAATAGACTTTATACCTCCAGGAAAAGTTTTTTTTGGCGATGTTGGGTATGACTAATAAGATCGACCGTCCATGCTGTTTTAGCAATCCCCTTGGTTGTTGTTTAGAAAAACGTTACACTTTATTTTGACAACTGCATGAAAAAAAAAGAATTTAAGCTTCTAGTGATGGATCAGGAATCGGCTATTAAGAGTAGGGGATGCAATCAAGCATAATGCATAATGATGGCATTGGAAATATTCAATTTGGTAGCCAGTAATTAATATCCTCTTGTCCATCTGTCTGAACGGAAACCTATCTGTAAGACGTTTTTAAAGTCTCGTAGAATGGGTGGATTGTATGTATTATCAGGCAGTCTTTGTCGGAGTGAGACATCTGTCGTACGGCCAGGATTAATGGAAAGTAAATGCTGTAGAATGCTAGTCGTCTGACAGGAAGTTACAACATGGACTGCTCAAACATGGACTGCCAATATATGAACAACTATTGCTTTTCTGTCCGTCCGTCCGTCTGTCCCTCTCGCTATCTTTTGCCATCTTTTATTTGTTCAAATACCTTTTTATGCCCCCGCCATGAAATGGGGGGGCATATAGTGTTACCCATGTCCGTCCCGTCCCATTGCGTCCCATGGTAATATAACCAGCTTATTTAAATAACTGCTGATCCGATTGTCATAAAACTTTGCATATGTAATAAGCATGAAGATCTAATTTCATATGGGGGAAGGGGGCATTTATGTCTCAAAGACATTTCTAGTTTTTTCAAAACTGGAAAATCGTGCACCGTTGCTACAGTTACATGTGTTTATGATCGCTACCAATCTTCTAACACCCATTGTTTTTCTGTCTGTCCCTCACACCAACTTTTATTAAAATACATTTTTTTCAAAACTGAAAAATTGTTCGACTTCGCTACAGTTACATGTGTTCATGGTCACTTAAACTTGAACTAGGATTACAAAAGGTTGCAAAAACTAAAGGTCAAAGGTTACTTAAGCTATAAAGGTCAGAGGTTGGTGACGTACTACAAAGGCTTAAGGTTACTCTACAGTCAGTTTCTCACACTGTTGTTTAAGGAACACCATGATGAGGTAGCTGGAGTTGTTTCCCTTTACATAAAAATACATCTGGAAAACAAGCTTTCACATTTTGATGACCTTTGACTTGTGACCTAGATATTTCTCGAGTGTATTTCATAAAAAGGCATGTAGAAGTGGCTCTATTTTTATATGATCGTGTATGATTTTTTTTCCTATTTCTATGATGTGGTCTTGGCATAGCATAGCCATCAATCCCCCTAAGACGCTGCCAAATATTCTTGTATTACACTCGGAGTATGAAACACCTGCAGAAAATGTTGCAAAATTCATATAAAATACAAAATTGGGTGCAAAACTGTGACTCAATGTATATTGGAGGGCTGGAAAGGCGTTTTGAGATCCACCTTGATGAACACCAGAGAGACACAGAAACCTAAGAAAGGAAGAAATTCACCAAATTGGAAAGAAACCAGTCGAGAGTCCCTGATATCACAGATCATGCTATATAGAAAAATCATGTGATTGCCTGAGAAACCTCAAAATTACTGGACAGATATAGCAGCAATTTAGGAGTGATCGATGCTGGCGACCATTTCTGAATCGAGATGAGGGGGCTTATCGATTCCGCATTTATGACTAAGTATGAAACAAAGTGTACCCGAATCAAGTCATTTTGGTACAACTAATTGTACATACATTTAACAAAGTAGCCAAAAATTACACATTTAAAAAACAAAAATTTCTACATACTGGTAATTTTTCGAACACATGTGACAGTACATTTATTGGTTGTGTAACATGAATCTTTAAATAAATTGATCATGTACGAGTTGTTTGTTTTGGTTTCTCAGAAATCACAATAATACTTACAGGCACTTCTTTAATGTAAAGACAGTATTATATGAGTGCAGTGATTTTGTTTGCCCAGTTTTACAGCTGATATATTTTACAGCCGATATAAGGCTGTTTCTCTCAGTCAAAATTTGTGTTATATTCCCACAATGAAGTAAAATTCAAGAATATTTTCCCAGGTTATCTGAAAATCCTACTAAATTTTCTCAATTAAATAAGGCACAGGTTGCTGTAAAATCAAGGTAGCAAAAACACTGGAGTGAGATATCAGTGCTGTTCTCCACTCGCATACATTGCGTTATGAATGGCTGTTTTAAATAGTTTATATCGAACAGTTTCTGGAGATCCCTGGTTTTCGTGATCAGCTGAAAGATTACGTGATGTCATCAGTCATTTCTACTGCTCAAGGGAAAGCTTTATATAATATCTGTACCATGAAAAACGTAACTGACAGATTGACGATGTTGACGTCGCAACAAATGTTCGGAAGTTAAAGTCCGTAGGGCATCAACAATATGTGTCCTATCGTAACTTTAATTTTATAGCTGTCACACTATAAAAATCCCATAAATTATATTTCTCGTCAAATTTTTGCTGCCTTTTCATTTTATGAAAAGAATATTCTATATATGGCAAAAGTGGTCGAATTTTAACTTGGCCATTTACTTCACAAAAGTGCAGATCAGCAAGATTTGAACCCAGTCTTTTGGAATTCATTATCAAGATTGTATGAAACCAATTTGGTTTCTAAGATTCTGTATAGCTATAAAAACACTCATTAAAGATTTGAAATTTAATGTTCTTCTCGGTTTGGCTTCAATAAATAGAGATTTCTGTGAAACGGTGGTGACAGTTAAGTTTGTAACACAGGAAAATTTGCTTGAATTAAGGGGGATGTAACCGCTGGTGTTGTCAATGTGTTTAATAGCCTCAAAGCCAATTTCATGCTGTTTTACGCAGAGTTATATCACTCAACTGTGGCCATATCCATGGCAACAAATCCTGGTTTGTAAAACTGAACAGTTTTGATTAAACCACAGAAAATACTCTTAATTGTGTAAACACAGGCCTCTCTATCCCGTTAATGTACACAAACAATTTTGCACCTAATCGTGAACTGTTAATTTTGAGTGGCTCTGAATTTTTATTAGCTGAAGGATGAAACAAAATGAGAGACCAACATCACCTCTGGAATCTTGGTAATAAGGTGTAAAAGGATCTGTATGCTGACAAATACTTGGAAACCGATTTAATAACCTGTATTTTTTCCACAGCGTTTGTTGACGTCACTTTTCTACCTTGGCTTTTCGTGTAGTCGAGATGTCTTTGGCAAAGAAATTGAACTGATGATAAAGTACTTTAGGAATTCAATTTTCTGTCAAAGAATTCCTATTTCATATATTGGAGCCATAGATGACATTTGTATTTTTGATGTAAAGATCAGTCACTGTCATAAAGAAGAAATGATTATACTGGGGGAGGATATCAATTCTGAATGTTGACCAATTATAACGGTCACTGCACAGTCTGTAAAATTGGTGACTTTTCCTGCCTGTTGAGATTTGATTAGAGCTAGTGAGAACATTGAATGAAGGATCATTATATATTTAACAGTGCATCTTTACAATTGGCATCCATCATCAATTTTACAAGTAGTGTCTTCAGCAGATATATCAGTGTAGACTCTAAACATTGAAAAAAACATCTAATTGTTATCAGCACTGATTTTTTTCAGAAATGTCAGATAAGTGCTCTGTTGGGAGAACTCCTCGCTCTCTACAAGCGCCTTTCCTCCTCCCTACAAGTGCCTTTCCTTCTCCCCATAAGGGCCTTCCCCCCTCCCTGCAAACACCTTAGCCCTTCTCCAATAAATTGTCAGTGAAACAGATTTTTATGCAGTCAAAAAAAAGTGACAGGCAGAAATTTTATGTTCTTTGGGTATGGTGATAAAAGATATTGACATTGTTTTGTTGTTGAGAAAGTTTGATGTTTTTACTATTTCTAAACCTGTGATGAATCAATCATGGCTTCATTATAAATGTCGCAGACAAGCATGCGACTGTTCAGGACAACCTTTTAACTGTCTATGAAAATGGTTTCAATTCTATAGTCACGTTATTGTTTCCAGACAACGACTTTTTTCTAACATTATTTCCTTAAAACATACATTCCTGAAACTGAAGTTTATTCTTGTTCCAAACTAATAATTAAAGTACTTATATTCCCAAGTAATTTGAATTTGAAAAATCACTTGCTAAGCATGATGTATTTGACATGTTGGCAGCTGCCTCAAAAGTACACTGTTTCAATTCATTCAGAATGAATGCCAATAATAACTTAACTTTTGAAAATTCTTTTAAAGAAAATATTGATTTAAATTTCTTTTCATATTTTTCAAAAGATTTGAATAGAGAATTATATTAACTTTACATTAAGAACAGGTAATTGAATCAGTGTTTGATCCGTATTGATGCAGCAGATTTTAGCCGAGGAATGTTGAAGTATTGGTCCAGTTTTGGTGAGTGATTCCCGCTGGTGGCTGAGGAAGCTGCGAGGGCGAGGGACGAGGATACAGGGTGATCTATCGCTAACGGTAACACATGTACAAACTTTTCTTTGTGTCTCCATTCATCATATCCCTCATCAAACTATACACTGTCTCCATTCTCTTGACCTCTCAACTCATTTTCTTTATGAAGACTAACAGATACAATGGGAAATGCTTCTAAGGACGGTGCCGTTATCACTTTGATGTGGCTGAAAGGAAAATTGATTTTTTTTTTCAACCTAAAATACTACAAGATGAATAGGGCTCCCATTTAGAAATGAAATCATTCTTTGTGTGCTGGTATTTCCACACGGCTATAAATACGGTGATTAGTTACGAACTCTTTTGGAGTTCTGCGGACCCTTGGTCCAAACACTGGGGCTTGAATCATCTATTCTGATTATGTGATCCGAGAGAAATGGTCATGTCTTCATTGATGTATTGGTTTCTCCTCTTTAATCAAGAACTCTTTGGTCTGCCACAGACTACCAGCCATTTGTAATATTAATCAGTGCTAACCTACCGTTCTGGCACCATGGTTCCAGGAGGGGGGGCAAGCTGTTGACACAGTGTCGATCCGACAAGATTTATGTTACGCAGTATCTTTATTCCAAATATTGACTCCCAGATCCGGTTGTACAATAAGATGCCGCGGGTTGAGGTCATACTATAGCTTGGATTTCTGGATGGGTTTGTATTTCCACATAATCTATTGCCTTTGCAATATCCATAACTTAAAGTAAGCTATTCAATGTACATAATTATGAAGATGTTTCAATCTATAGGTAACATTATTTCATTAAAAAATCTTTTTTTTTTGGTTATTCTGTATTTTCTATGCAACATTTTGTACAAGTTGTATCTGAAAGCAATAAATGACATGACCTGGTATTTTTGGGATATTTTATGTGATTTCGAAAAAAAACCCATACATAATAATGAAAGGAATTCACCTCAAAATACATAAAAATAAAAATACATACTATCTTTAGATTTTATCACATAACTGACCCGTTCAGTCATGTCATATGGCCATGTCGTAAAAAAGGTATTACATGTGTAATAACACTATTGTGATGTCATAAACAAATGACGTCTTTATGACATCATATGATTGTCTCGAAAATCGTACTGTCACAACAGAAATTTGTCTTTCTTATAGAGCATTAATTTGAGAGTTTTTCTGTATTTTCTCATAAATATAAGTTAAGTGATAAATAGAATCTTACACTCGTGTCAATGTAATAATTTTAATTCGTTTAATAAATTCCATATACCATTGATATTAGTGTAAGATCCTCTATATATAGAGGGAAAATGGTGTTTGGGAAAAACATGATATAAAGAGGAATGTGATATAAACTGTAGTGATATCACGTGGAATCCATGGAATGTGCAAGGTAGTGGACAGTGGAAAAACAAGTCACTACACTGACAGTGTGTCTATATAGTGGACAGACTGGTCACTACACTGACTGTGTGTCTATATAGTGGACAGACTGGTCACTACACTGAGTGTGTGTCTATATAGTGGACAGACTGGTCACTACACTAACTGTGTGTCTATATAGTGGACAGACTGGTCACTACACTGTGTGTGTGTCTATATATAGTGGACAGACTGGTCACTACACTGTGTGTGTGTCTATATAGTGGACAGACTGGTCACTACACTGAGTGTGTGTCTATATATAGTGGACAGACTGGTCACTACACTGAGTGTGTGTCTATATAGTGGACAGACTGGTCACTACACTGAGTGTGTGTCTATATAGTGGACAGACTGGTCACTACACTGAGTGTGTCTATATAGTGGACAGACTGGTCACTACACTGAGTGTGTGTCTATATAGTGGACAGACTGGTCACTACACTGAGTGTGTGTCTATATAGTGGACAGACTGGTCACTACACTGAGTGTGTGTCTATATAGTGGACAGACTGGTCACTACACAGAGTGAGTGTCTATATAGTGGACAGACTGGTCACTACACTGAGTGTGTGTCTATATAGTGGACAGACTGGTCACTACACTGAGTGTGTGTCTATATAGTGGACAGACTGGTCACTACACTGAGTGTGTGTCTATATAGTGGACAGACTGGTCACTACACTGAGTGTGTGTCTATATAGTGGACAGACTGGTCACTACACTAACTGTGTGTCTATATAGTGGACAGACTGGTCACTACACTGAGTGTGTGTCTATATAGTGGACAGACTGGTCACTACACTGAGTGTGTGTCTATATAATTGACAGACTGGTCACTACACTGAGTGTGTGTCTATAAAGTGGACAGACTGGTCACTACACTGACTGTGTGACTATATAGTAGACAGACTGGTCACTACACTGAGTGTGTGTCTATATAATTGACAGACTGGTCACTACACTGAGTGTGTGTCTATATAGTGGACAGACTGGTCACTACACTGAGTGTGTGTCTATATAGTGGACAGACTGGTCACTACACTGAGTGTGTGTCTATATAGTGGACAGACTGGTCACTACACTGAGTGTGTGTCTATATAGAGGACAGACTGGTCACTACACTGAGTGTGTGTCTATATAGTGGACAGACTGGTCACTACACTGAGTGTGTGTCTATATAGTGGACAGACTGGTCACTACACTGAGTGTGTGTCTATATAATGGACAGACTGGTCACTACACTGAGTGTGTGTCTATAAAGTGGACAGACTGGTCACTACACTGAGTGAGTGTCTATATAGTGGACAGACTGGTCACTACACTGAGTGTGTGTCTATATAATGGACAGACTGGTCACTACACTGAGTGTGTGTCTATATAGTGGACAGACTGGTCACTACACAGAGTGTGTGTCTATATAGTGGACAGACTGGTCACTACACTGAGTGTGTGTCTATATAATGGACAGACTGGTCACTACACTGAGTGTGTGTCTATATAGTGGACAGACTGGTCACTACACTGAGTGTGTGTCTATATAGTGGACAGACTGGTCACTACACTGAGTGTGTGTCTATATAGTGGACAGACTGGTCACTACACTGAGTGTGTGTCTATATAATGGACAGACTGGTCACTACACTGAGTGTGTGTCTATATAGTGGACAGACTGGTCACTACACTGAGTGTGTGTCTATATAGTGGACAGACTGGTCACTACACTGACTGTGTGTCTATATAGTGGACAGACTGGTCACTACACTGAGTGTGTGTCTATATAGTGGACAGACTGGTCACTACACTGACTGTGTGTCTATATAGTGGACAGACTTGTCACTACACTGAGTGTGTGTCTACATAATGGACAGACTGGTCACTACACTGAGTGTGTGTCTATATAGTGGACAGACTGGTCACTACACCGAGTGTGTGTCTATATAGTGGACAGACTGGTCACTACAATGAGTGTGTCTATATAGTGGACAGACTGGTCACTACACAGAGTGTGTGTCTATATAGTAGACAGACTGGTCACTACACTGAGTGTGTGTCTATATAGCGGACAGACTGGTCACTACACTGAGTGTGTGTCTGTATAGTGGACAGACTGGTCAGTATACACTTAGTGTGTGTCTATATAGTGTACAGACTGGTCACTACACTGACTGTGTGTCTATATAATGCTTGTGGACAGACTGGTCACTACACTGAGTGTGTGTCTATATAGTGGACAGACTGGTCACTACACTGAGTGTGTGTCTATATAGTGGACAGACTGGTCACTACACTGAGTGTGTGTCTATATAGTGGACAGACTGGTCACTACACTGAGTGTGTGTCTATATAGTGGACAGACTGGTCACTACACTGAGTGTGTGTCATATAGAGGACAGACTGGTCACTACACTGAGTGTTTGTCTATATAGTGGACAGACTGGTCACTACACTGAGTGTGTGTCTATATAGAGGACAGACTGGTCACTACACTGAGTGTGTGTCTATATAATGGACAGACTGGTCACTACACTGAGTGTGTGTCTATATAGTGGACAGACTGGTCACTACACTGAGTGTGTGTCTATATAGTGGACAGACTGGTCACTACACTGAGTGTGTGTCTATATAGTGGACAGACTGGTCACTACACTGAGTGTGTGTCTATATAGTGGACAGACTGGTCACTACACTGAGTGTGTGTCTATATAGTGGACAGACTGGTCACTACACTGAGTATGTGTCTATATAGTGGTTGTGGACAGACTTGTCACTACACTGAGTGTGTGTCTATATAGTGGACAGACTGGTCACTACACAGAGTGTGTCTATATAGTGGACAGACTGGTCACTACACAGAGTGTGTGTCTATATAGTGGACAGACTGGTCACTACACTGAGCGTGTGTCTATATAGTGGACAGACTGGTCACTACACTGAGTGTGTGTCTATATAGTGGACAGACTGGTCACTACACTGAGTGTGTGTCTATATAGTGGACAGACTGGTCACTACACAGAGTGTGTGTCTATATAGTGGACAGACTGGTCACTACACAGAGTGTGTGTCTATTAAGTGGACAGACTGGTCACTACACTGAGTGTGTGTCTATATAGTGGACAGACTGGTCACTACACTGAGTGTGTGTCTATATAGTGGACAGACTGGTCACTACACTGAATGTGTGTCTATATAGTGGACAGACTGGTCACTACACTGAGTGTGTGTCTATATAGTAGACAGACTGGTCACTACACTGAGTGTGTGTCTATATAGTGGACAGACTGGTCACTACACTGAGTGTGTGTCTATATAGTGGACAGACTGGTCACTACACTGAGTGTGTGTCTATATAGTGAACAGACTGGTCACTACACTGAGTGTGTGTCTATATAGTGGACAGACTGGTCACTACACTGAGTGTGTGTCTATATAGTTGACAGACTGGTCACTACACTGAGTGTGTGTCTATATAGTGGACAGACTGGTCACTACACTGAGTGTGTGCCTATATAATGGACAGACTGGTCACTACACTGAGTGTGTGTCTATATAGTGGACAGACTGGTCACTACACTGAGTGTGTGTCTATATAGTGGACAGACTGGTCACTACACTGAGTGTGTGTCTATATAGTTGACAGACTGGTCACTACACTGAGTGTGTGCCTATATAGTGGACAGACTGGTCACTACACTGATTATGTCTATATAATGGACAGACTGGTCACTACACTGAGTGTGTGTCTATAGTGGACAGTGGACAGACTGGTCACTACACTGAGTGTGTGTCTATATAGTGGACAGACTGGTCACTACACAGAGTGTGTGTCTATATAGTGGACAGACTGGTCACTACACTTATTATGTCTATATAATGGACAGACTGGTCACTACACTGAGTGTGTGTCTATAGTGGACAGTGGACAGACTGGTCACTACACTGAGTGTGTTTCTATATAGTGGACAGACTGGTCACTACACTGAGTGTGTGTCTATATAGTTGACAGACTGGTCACTACACCGAGTGTGTGTCTATATAATGGACAGACTGGTCACTACACAGAGTGTGTGTCTATATAGTGGACAGACTGGTCACTACACTGAGTGTGTGTCTATATAGTGGACAGACTGGTCACTACACTGAGTGTGTGTCTATATAGTGGACAGACTGGTCACTACACTAACTGTGTGTCTATATAGTGGACAGACTGATCACTACACTGAGTGTGTGTCTATATAGTGGACAGACTGGTCACTACACTGAGTGTGTGCCTATATAGTGGACAGACTGGTCACTACACTGATTATGTCTATATAATGGACAGACTGGTCACTACACTGAGTGTGTGTCTATAGTGGACAGTGGACAGACTGGTCACTACACTGAGTGTGTGTCTATATAGTGGACAGACTGGTCACTACACAGAGTGTGTGTCTATATAGTGGACAGACTGGTCACTACACTTATTATGTCTATATAATGGACAGACTGGTCACTACACTGAGTGTGTGTCTATAGTGGACAGTGGACAGACTGGTCACTACACTGAGTGTGTTTCTATATAGTGGACAGACTGGTCACTACACTGAGTGAGTGTCTATATAGTGGACAGACTGGTCACTACACTGAGTGTGTGTCTATATAGTGGACAGACTGGTCACTACACTGAGTGTGTGTCTATATAGTGGACAGACTGGTCACTACACTGAGTGTGTGTCTATATAGTGGACAGACTGGTCACTACACTGAGTGTGTGTCTATATAGTGGACAGACTGGTCACTACACTGAGTGTGTGTCTATATAGTGGACAGACTGGTCACTACACTGAGTGTGTGTCTATATAGTGGACAGACTGGTCACTACACTGAGTGTGTGTCTATATAGTGGACAGACTGGTCACTACACTGAGTGTGTGTCTATATAGTGGACAGACTGGTCACTACACTGAGTGTGTGTCTATATAGTGGACAGACTGGTCACTACACTGAGTGTGTGTCTATATAGTGGACAGACTGGTCACTACACTGAGTGTGTGTCTATATAGTGGACAGACTGGTCACTACACTGAGTGTGTGTCTACATAGTGGACAGACTGGTCACTACACTGAGTGTGTGTCTATAAAGTGGACAGACTGGTCACTACACTGAGTGTGTGTCTATATAGTGGACAGACTGGTCACTACACTGAGTGTGTGTTTATATAGTGGACAGACTGGTCACTACACAGAGTGTATGTCTATATAGTGGACAGACTGGTCACTACACTGAGTGTGTGTCTATATAATGGACAGACTGGTCACTACACTGAGTGTGTCTATATAGCGGACAGACTGGTCACTACACTGAGTGTGTGTCTATATAGTGGACAGACTGGTCACTACACTGAGTGTGTGTCTACATAGTGGACAGACTGGTCACTACACTGAGTGTTTGTCTACATAGTGGACAGACTGGTCACTACACTGAGTGTGTGTCTATATAGTGGACAGACTGGTCACTACACAGAGTGTATGTCTATATAGTGGACAGACTGGTCACTACACTGAGTGTGTGTCTATATAATGGACAGACTGGTCACTACACTGAGTGTGTCTATATAGCGGACAGACTGGTCACTACACTGAGTGTGTGTCTATATAGTGGACAGACTGGTCACTACACTGAGTGTGTGTCTATATAGTGGACAGACTGGTCACTACACTGAGTGTGTGTCTATATAATGGTTGTGGACAGACTGGTCACTACATTGCTGAAAGCTATTCATCATGCAGGTCTTATATAATTACACTGTCTGTCGGAGAGTTTCTCCCTCTACTCCCCACCGATAAAATGATAATAAAACATAATTTGTGAGTTAGGATTCAAGACATAAAAATAGGGAGAAAAAATAGAAATTGGGTATATAGCCCTTGAAAATGCTTTTATGGTTGGGAAGTTGTTTCCATGTTCAGAAGAGTAATGGACAAAGCTATGGCTGAACATCAAACAAACCGGACAGCCAGACTGCCGCATCCCAAACCGGGAATCTATCGACAATCCCTCACATCAAGTACCACCAGAATACGGTAATGTATTACCCGGACAAAACCTGTGTAGTTAACTGTTCAATACAGACCAGCTTCAATACCTAACCCAAATCATCATGGTCAAAGTGGAAGACAAAACTTTCTTGGGCAGAGAGATTTTTTAACTATTATGAAAAATGTATAACGGTTTTTGATGGGCAAATGGATGGATCAATAGAAAGAAAGAATATGCATTATGAAATGGTTTCAAACTAACTCGTGCTTGTGGATTCAGATTAAAACAGTGGAATTGAGATAAAAAATAGAATGCCAAATTAATTTCTCTATTGTTGCATCATGTCATCAGTAAGTAGGGATGTTCTATATGTGTCTCCATGGATTGGCTCTGGGTTCTGGCCTCGCCCCTGAGAACTTGGTCACTGCTGGGTCATAGATAGATATGGTTGAGGTCCACACCTTACAACCTGTATCCTATATTAATGGACCTTATTTATAGACTACCACAATAATGCTCCCTGAATTGACCTAGGTACTGACCTTGCCCTCAGGATTTGGACCCTGGGTTATAATGAATAGAAAATTTGAAACAAATTTATGTACACAATTACTGGCCATAAAGAGGATAGGTGGAATTTGCCCCTGATAACTTAGAAGATTGGTTATCATTTTGAAAAGAATCCGATCACAACCAGTCTACATACCATATTTGCTTTGATTGAAAAGATGGCAAAGCACTATCAAGATAGGATTCAATTCCAAGATCTGTCTTTCCAATAGATTTAATTATTTCAATAACTGTACTTCTTTTGATTTTGTATCATGGTTCTTAAAAAACCCTGGTGAGCAATACAGGCCTGCTGTGCCTCTTTGAGCCTATATAGTATATTTATGATCTTGACTTTGATAGCTATGACCAAGAAATGTACAGTACCATCTGCTCTAATTTACCTACTTTATGTGAAATTATTATTTGAAATATTATACTTAATTTTTATTTTGGATTGATTTGAACAAAAAGTTGGTAAATGACCTTCATTTTCTGAAATGATAGATGAATATTACAAAGAAAATGCCAATTGAATTGTACATATACAGAAAAAGAAATTCAACAAGATCTTGAAAGCTGACTTCAATCGTTTGTGATTGAAATATTACCAATCCACGCATTATAGCACCATGACTAAAATAGACCCAAACATAAATTTCAATTGTCTGCTGTAAGACAATGTGATGAAAAAAACATGAACTGCAACAAAAAAAATCTGTTTAAATTGACATTACATTCCAGAAGGTTAGTGTTTTAGGCTATATTTAGACCGGACAGGACACTCGTGTCCGACTCAAACATTCATCATGGTAGAATATCCGACAGTGTCCTTCGGTCCGTCTGCCGGTCCTGTCTGACGCGCGTCTTCTTTCCATGTCTGGCAGGCACTACTGGTTACCTAACACAGGCTAAACTGTATCTTACTTGACCAGCGTGACCGTCTGCTCATGTATCTGTGCCTGCATGTGTTTTGGACATTATCAGGGGGCCCTTCTCCAATAGTGAACTTATGTAATAGGAAGAGGAAAAGTGATAAAGATAGTGCCATCGCTGAGGCTCGATCCTCAAACCCTTGGCTCTCCAGCCGGAAGCTTTACTGCTGGGCTAAAGGGAAATTCGTTATACAGCTCACACTTGTAAGGCAACCTAATCATTGCATATCTTTGGCAGGACTATGTCTCTTAGGAGTTGTGAGAAGGATTAATACATTGATTTTTTTTTGTAGATGAATGTCATAATAAAATATTTCTCCATGTGATGCAGCTTTCTATTAGAGAACCGTGTGTAACATTATACAGTCAAACCTGTATATTTACACCTCTCCCTTCTTTAGCTTAGTAAACTCTGACTGCGAATATATTAGCGTATACGCAGTGAAAAAAGGCTCGGCGGATTGATATTTGTTCAAATATGGCGTCGTTCACACTTCAGAAAAATAAGTACTCGCTGTCGGCCATTGTTTGGTTCCTACAAGATTTTAAAACATGGAACATATATGGAATCAATTTCCTGTGATTATGCAATAAATAGTTTCTAGCAAACTTTTGATTCGTTATGATGCGCATTCGAAACTCTTTGACGGTAACGCAAACATGGCGGCGCCCTGCAGTTGTGATGTCTGACGTTGGACCGCGTCACAACCAGATCACTGTGTCAATGCGTGTACATAACGACCGTTATAAATAAAGAAATAAATTCGACATGCTAGAAATATTATTTAAAACCAAATTGACATATGATGTTATGAAGAAAAATAGTGTTGTTCACTGTGTATTTTCTAAATTTACCAATATATTGATGAAATCCAATGGGACTATATTATCTTAGCAACCACGGTAATCGTAGTTACCATCTTAGTAACCCTCTTCGAATGTTTTTTTCTTCGTATAGCACTTGAAAATTAATAATTGTGTAAATATGAGGATTGTACCTCATTTTGACTGCGTATATGTTAGTATGCCCGCAGTTGGCAACGGCAGTCAAAATGAGGTACAATCCTTATATTAACTCGTTCACCCCTCACATTTTTAGGTCATCTGACCCAAAGGGTCAAGATGACCTATAGTTACCGTGCTTCGTCCGTCGTCGTCCGCCGTCCGCCGTGCGCCGTCCGCCGTGCGCCGTGCGCCGTGCGCCGTCCGTAAACTTTTCACATTTCAAACTTCTTCTCAAGTTCTACCAATGGGAATAAGCTGAAACTTAGCTGAAATGATCCTGAGATGGTCCTGACCAAGTGTTGTTATTTTTCGGGTCGGTCCGAAATCCAAGATGGCCGCCATAGCCGCCATCTTGAAAAACACATTTTCAACTTCTTCTCAAGTTCTACCAGTGGGAATAAGCTGAAACTTAGCTGAAATGATCCTGAGATGGTCCTGACCAAGTGTTGTTATTTTTCGGGTCGGTCCGAAATCCAAGATGGCCGCCATAGCCGACATCTTGAAAAACACATATTAAACTTCTTCTACAGTTCCACTGGTACCTGTGAGCTGAAAATTGGTAGGGATGTTCAGGAAGGGCAGCCCACATAATGTTGTTATTTTTCGGGTCTGAAAAACTCTCGACATTTGTGCCATAGCAGCCATTTTGTGACATGATTGCGCAATCACTGTTTTCCTGAACAACACCTATTTTAAACTTCTTCTTAAGTTCTACCACTGGGATTAAGCTGAAACTTGGCTGAAATGATCCTGAGATAGTCCTGACCAAGTGTTGTTATTTTTCGGGTCGGTCCGAAATCCAAGATGGCCGCCAGAGCCGCCATCTTGAAAAACACATTTTCAACTTCTTCTCAAGTTCTACCAGTGGGAATAAGCTGAAACTTAGCTGAAATGATCCTGAGATGGTCTTGACCAAGTGTTGTTATTTTTCGGGTCGGTCCGAAATCCAAGATGGCCGCCATAGCCGACATCTTGAAAAACACATATTAAACTTCTTCTACAGTTCCACTGGTACCTGTGAGCTGAAAATTGGTAGGGATGTTCAGGAAGGGCAGCCCATAAAATGTTGTTATTTTTCGGGTCCGAAAAACTCTCGACATTTGTGCCATGGCGGCCATTTTGTGACATGATTGCGCAATCACTGTTTTCCTGAACAACACCTATTTTAAACTTCTTCTTAAGTTCTACCACTGGGATTAAGCTGAAACTTGGCTGAAATTATCCTGAGATAGTCCTGACCAAGTGTTGTTACATTTCGGGTTGGTCCAAAATCCAAGATGGCTGCCAGAGCCGCAATCTTGAAAAACACGTTTCCAACTTCTTATCAAGTTCTACCACTGGGATTAAGCTGAAAATTGGCTGAAATGATCCTGAGATGGTCCTGACCAAGTGTTGTTACATTTCGGGTTGGTCCAAAATCCAAGATGGCCGCCAGATTCGCCATCTTGAAAAACAAAATTGCCGTCCGTAAACTTTTCACATTTTAAACTTCTTCTCAAGTTCAACTCCTTTCTTTCTGTACACATGCGCAGTACATTATAACTAAAGTGTGTTCGGTTGAACTCTAGTAGACTACAGTAACTATAGTCGGCAATCGAACTCGCCCATTGTCACAAATCTATGATGGCCGCCACATATGTCATTTTGAACTTCTCAAGTTCTACCAGTGACATTGAGCTGAACCTTGCAAAAATTATCCTCAGATAGTCCCAACCAAATGTTATTTATCGGGTCCGTCAGACATCCAAGATGGCTGCCACAGCCCCCATTTTGAATACACATTTAAAACTTTTCATAGAAAAATGATCCCCAGATAGTCCCAACCAAATGTTGTTATTTCTCCAGTCCGTCAGAGATCCAAGATGGCTGCAACAGCCCCCATTTTGCATCCACATCTAACACTTTCCATGATCTGAAACTTGCCTAAAATGATTCTGACCAAATGTTATTTTTCGCACTGTTCCGAAGAAATCCATGATCATCACCATCTTGAAAACCACATTTGTGTGGCATATTGTTACATGATTGTATTACTAATTCCTAGAGAAGAGGAATTTATATAAGCTATTAGCTTGTTTTCCAATCCTCACTATTTGTATAATTTCTATATATGTAATATACATGTACACTGATGGAAATAAAATATTGTTGAAACTAATTCCATAATGGTATCACAATTGGTAGTCAGATGACCGTTAAGGCCCTTGGGCCTCTTGTTATAATAAACTATTCCAACTTTCAAATTAGAGGAGTTCAAATATGTTTTCAGGGGTGAATGAGTCTTAAAGCAGGTATCCAAACATACTGGATGTGAGTATTTAATCAAAAGGACAACTTTCACCAGGACAATCAGAATTATTTAACCAGTGACAGGAAAACATCTCTTGAACGAAAAATGGTATGAATACACAGAAGTTACAAGTTTAAAAGATATGCATTTATTTGATTGCCTTGCAAGTATGAGTTGTTTGAAATTTCCCTTTAGCTCAGTTGTTAGAGCATTGGGCTGGAGAGCCAAGGGTCACGGGTTTGAGCCCCAGCGTCGGCACTGTGTTGATCACTTTTCCTCATTCTATTACACTAGTACGAATTTTCTCTGTCTTTAAAGTCAAGTTTCTAACACAAATTAGCCTGTTTTGAAGACGTTTTATCGATTACCTCAAAAAGTGGTTTGTTTAAAGTTGTCCGCAAAGACCAATTATTACTAAAACTGTAATTAATATCGAGTAACAATTGCTTTAGGAGCATTTGATTGGAAATTAAAACCGCAGTGATTACTTTGATGTAAAGAAAGCCAGTAGAACAAGTTTGATTGCAGTGCACTTTATGATAGGAAATGTAATTTCTCTGGTAGCTTTTTCTTTGTTTTGTCAAAAAACACAACTTTGCATGAAAACAAGTCATAAATTAAATTGCTTGTCATTTTTTTTCAAACCAGTGAAGTTGTTTGTGTGGAAGGGAACATTTTTTTCCCGCACTGAATTGCCTCCCTTGCTAAATCAGTGAAACTAAGATCCTGTGAACAAATGCTTTTCAGAAAATTTACACACTGCATCATTTTGCTGTGATTTGAAGTGCTTATCAGTTGATACTCCAAGAAAAAATATTATTTCTGCAAGATCTCGCTGTTTTGCCTTCCATCATATACCCACAACAGACTTTCTCCCATACTTATCATACAGAGCAGAACATCCTAAGTCGGTGACAGATCACTCTGTAAATGAGAGTGTTTCGTTGATGGAAAACCAACAGAAGCTGTAGAAATCCGGGGTTTTCAGATGAAGTGTGAAAAAATTGAAACCATTGCTGTTGTTTAAGACTGTAGATTGTGTTAAAGATTATTTTACACTAGTTGGCAATCTGGGTTGTGTTTTGTTGAAAATGCTTTTGAGATAAAGTACAGTTTGTCAATAATGGGGCTCCCAAATCCTATTCGCCTCAATCGTGCAGATTCTAGTTTAACTTCGTTTGAGCCTCAGCTAACCTCTAGTGTTGCTCAAAGGTCTTTAACATGAAATGTTTCATCGTTCAAGCCGGTCTTTTTCTTTTTCAACAGTGATCAATGCAAGCATTGGAAACTAAAAATAGGAAAAAAGTTCTTAATTCAAAAGGCTGAGAGAACAGAATAGTTTATTTCTCTGTCAGAGTTGTCTTTTGAAACTCAAAATTTGATTGCAAATTAAGAACAAGGGAGGGTCTTGCTTTGTCATGCGTTTATGTGCTGTTCGTGACTGTTAATCAAGGAGAATATAATGTCATTACAGAATACATGGACTTTGTCAGGTCGACAGGAAATGGCTCCAGCTACAGAACTCTGGGAGCTGGGGGAGATAGCAGGAGGGGGACCAGTGTGTATTGAGGGGGGAGGATAGTGTATTGAGGGGGAGAGGATGGTTTATTGAGGGGGAGGATTGTGTATTGAGCAGAAGGATGGTGTATTGAGGGGGAGAGGACAGTGAATTGAGGGGGAGGACAGTGTATTGAGTGGGAGGATGGTGTATTGAGGGGGAGAGGACGGTGTAATGAGGGGGAGAAGATGGTGTATTGAGGGGGAGAGGATGGTGTATTGAGGGGGAGAGGATGGTGTATTGAGGGGAGAGGATGGTGTATTGAGGGGGAGAGGATGGTGTATTGAGGGGGAGAGGATGGTGTATTGAGGGGAGCGGATGGTGTATTGTGGGGAGAGGATGGTGTATTAAGGGAGAGAGGATGGTGTATTGAGGGGGAGGATGGTGTATTGAGGGGAGAGGATGGTGTATTGAGGGGAGAGGATGGTGTATTGAGGGGGAGAGGATGGTGTATGGAGGGGAAGAGGACAGTGTATTGAGGGGAGAGGATGGTGTATTGAGGGGAGAGGATGGTGTATTGTGGGGAGAGGATGGTGTATTAAGGGGGAGAGGATGGTGTATTGAGGGGGAGGATGGTGTATTGAGGGGAGAGGATGGTGTATTGAGGGGAGAGGATGGTGTATTGAGGGGAGAGGATGGTGTATTGAGGGGGAGAGGATGGTGTATGGAGGGGAAGAGGACAGTGTATTGAGGGGAGAGGATGGTGTATTGAGGGGAGAGGATGGTGTATTGAGGGGAGAGGATGGTGTATTGAGGGGGAGAGGACGTGTATTGAGGGGGAGAGGACGTGTATTGAGCGGGAGGACGGTGTATTGAGGGGGAGAGGATGGTGTATTGAGGGGGAGAGGATGGTGTATTGAGGGGGAGAGGATGGTGTATTGAGAGAGAGAAGGACAGAGAAAGGAGGACAGAGAGAGAAGGACAGAGAAAGGAGGACAGAGAGAGAAGGACAGAGAAAGGAGGACAGAGAGAGAAGGACAGAGAAAGGGGGACAGAGAGAGAAAGACGGAGAAAGGAGGACAGAGAGAGAAGAACGGAGAAAGGAGGACAGAGAGAAAGACAGAGAAAGGAGGACAGAGAGAGAAGGACAGAGAAAGGAGGACAGAGAGAGAAGGACGGAGAAAGGAGGACAGAGAGAGAAGGACGGAGAAAGGAGGACAGAGAGAGAAGGACAGAGAAAGGAGGACAGAGAGAGAAGGACAGAGAAAGGAGGACAGAGAGAGAAGGACAGAGAAAGGGGGACAGAGAGAGAAAGACGGAGAAAGGAGGACAGAGAGAGAAGAACGGAGAAAGGAGGACAGAGAGAGAAAGACAGAGAAAGGAGGACAGAGAGAGAAGGACAGAGAAAGGAGGACAGAGAGAGAAGGACGGAGAAAGGAGGACAGAGAGAGAAGGACGGAGAAAGGAGGACAGAGAGAGAAGGACGGAGAAAGGGGGACAGAGAGAGAAAGACGGAGAAAGGAGGACAGAGAGAGAAGAACGGAGAAAGGAGGACAGAGAGAAGGACGGAGAAAGGAGGACAGAGAGAGAAAGAAGGAGAAAGGAGGAGAGAGAGAGAAGGACTGAGAAAGGAGGACAGAGGGAGAAAGACGGAGAAAGGAGGACAGAGAGAGAAGGACGGAGAAAGGAGGACAGAGAGAGAAGGACGGAGAAAGGAGGACAGAGAGAGAAGGACGGAGAAAGGAGGACAGAGAGAGAAGGACGGAGAAAGGAGGACAGAGAGAGAAGGAAGGAGAAAGGAGGACAGCGAGAGAAGGACGGAGAAAAGAGGACTGAGAGAGAAGGAAGGAGAAAGGAGGACAGCGAGAGAAGGACGGAGAAAAGAGGACTGAGAGAGAAGGAAGGAGAAAGGAGGACAGCGAGAGAAGGACGGAGAAAGGACAAACAGGATGACAATAAGTCAATGACACATACAATGGCAGCAGCATTAACATAAATGTGCCAGGATTACGTCACTTTTTATTGGCGTTCCTGGTTGATTGTGGGACACGGAGAGGCCTGATAATAATACAACAGCTTTCTGTTTTTGTTTGTTCTTTTTTCTAACTAATGGGAGTAAATACTTCTGCTGTTAAAATTCTGCAGCAGAAATTTTAAGTGCCATGCATGTGTTTGATGACATTCTGTGTAATGCTTTTTCAAATGGTGTAAACAGTTGTAGAGCATGAATCCGTCACCCCTTTATTCCTTTACCAATAACCTTGGGTGAAAACGCATTTGTCTGAACAATTGAATCCCATCAGACAAGAATGCAAGCCAATAGAGAATCAATTGTAATCGTGTTGTTGCAACAGGATGGATGTTGAAATGGCTGCAGCATCTAAAGAAAAATCGGTATTCTTATAAAACGAAATAAAATGTCAAACATGATTAAATTCTCTATTGTTGAGTTTCAATTCTTTTTGAGGATGGTGAAACGCAATGGTGTAAAAATCTTACACTCCGCCAATATTTATTCATTCCCTGAAGGTTATGTAACAGTTTCCTTGCCTTTAAGTCGTCAAGTTTACAAAATGTATCATGTGATAGTTGTAACAAGTAATAAAAATGTAGTATATATAATGTTATAACCAGTATTACATTAAACATGGTACAAGTACAACAGGAAATTCCCATTTTAACCCTCAGATCAACACCATAAAGAGTATATGATAGATTGTGTTTAATAATTATATAATTAATATAGAAACACAACTGATGAAGGAAGACAATTTCCTCATGCCCTGACGGCCTATAAAAAAATCAGAGAATACCCAAGCATAAATAAAACAACAATCCAAACTCGAAATTTATTAAACTAGAGGCAAAATATGAACAAAGAAATGTTTGCATGGAGACCCTTGTAAAAGTACAAGAGAATAAGACCAGGTGTTCCGGAAGAGTAAGTGTCTACTGCTTTATCGCAACACGCGCCATGTAATTCTTCACATCAAATCAAACTTCAAGTCCTCAAAGGGAGAACCAAGTCATCATTGTGAATCACAACAAGTAAATACACTAATGAGTGTGGTATTGAGGTTCTTGTAGAATAATAAAAACCATTTGGAGCCGGATATCTTTGCAGTGGATACTTTATTTTTACCCTGTAACAATATTAAAAATACACACATAAGACATTGTACAGAAACGAACACGCCTAACAGTATAGTTACAGATGGACAATTCACATTGAAACGTACGATACATTTTAAAACTACAAGTCAATATAAAACATCAATCATAACCTGGATAACCTAACTGTAATATGAATATGGTTCATATAAAGTCGTGAAAAAGTATTATTTTAGATTCCTACACCGATGTAATGCTTCGGTGTTACATTATAAATGAAAAACCTAACTGTAATATGACTAAAGTTACGTTAATAAAGAAATAGAATATGAATTTAGGAAAGATTATAATTATAAGAATATTAAATATAACAATTACTTACTGGGCACAATATAATATAGCTTACCCTGTATGTGGTACTGGGGACGATCCACTATATTGCAGCGCAGTTCTATAGTATATAATATGTATCTGGAGCTAGTGTAAGTCAGGCGATGTTTCCTCTACGAGGAGCAGATAGGAAGTGAGTAGAAAAGACAGAATAGAGAAGCAAAGAAAGCATAAAGGCGGGAAGAAATATCGCAATGCGACAGGTGTCATAGGTCAGTTTGGTCAGTTGTCAAACAGGTATACAAAAGCTTACACAATTACGTCACACTCGCACACATTCCAGACAAAACGAAAGTAGCACACGTGACTTATACTACGACGAACTACAATAACGGAAACGGAACGCGGATTACGGATTAAAACGGACGACATGTAATTACACGAAACATTTAAACAATACTGATTAGATTCAGATATATTTTATCTAATTCTCAGGTATACATGTATAAAGATAAAATAAATAGCTAATCTAACAGGGTGCCACATGAGCATACTCAAAAAATGTCCATCTTCATATCACACAAGGATACAAAATATTTATTAATGAGACAAAGATGGCACACTTGAAAATCGAATCAACTGTGACATGTAAACACCATAAAAAAGGTTGGAGAAGCAGGGATGTTATTATCAAGAAATGGAAAGTTCATTATCAGAAAATTGAAATTGTCCTGTTTTTTGTATAGCTTAGAAGTAAGCTGTCCATGTTTGGTCATAGCTTAAGTAGAGGTTGAGGTAAGCAGCTGATGTAGAAGAGTCTGTTGTGTCCTTAATTTCAAGTTCAAAAAGTATATATGATCGACATGGTCAGCAAACTTCTTGTTATTTATAGAAAACATATCGTCGATATATCTGAAAGTAAAAATTAAAAGATTTGGCAAGGTTTTTGTTACCTGTCCTGATACACTTCCACAAATTCAGCCTGATATGAAAACAAAAACAAGTCAGCTAAGAGTGGGGCTCAGTTTTTTCCCATGGGAATGCCAACAGTCTTCCTCCAAACTCATCAAAAATATGGTATTGCCAACCAGGAGTTCAATCATTTGTACTGTATCTTCTTCAGTATATCTAATTTTAGATTTTGTTGTGTTTTTCACAAAGTATGTTCCAAGATAGCTCACAACCATATACTTTCAATAGCGTCCACCTTTTTTTTAAAAATTGAAACCTCTCATAACAAGAGATTGAAGAAATTCTTTAAGTTTTGAATGAGGTATGGTAGTGTACAGGGAAGTGTAAGAAGTTTTGATAAAGGCTTGATTGAGCAATGAGAAGAGTCAGTGATAAAACTTTGCTTATAATTATTCTTGTGTAGTTTCGGTATCCAATAAAGACTATAATATAACCAGTATATATATAATGTTATAATGAGTTTGGTTAAGTTTGGTTTATTTTGTTTTACCTCCTATAAACAGCCAGGGTCTATAGACGTGCCATGTTTTGGAGGTGGAGGAAAGCCGGAGTACCCTGAGAAAAACCACCGACTTACGGTCAATCACTACCTGGCAACTGCCCCACGTGGGTTTCGAACTCGCAACCCAGTGGTGGAGGGCTAGTGGTAGAATGTCGAACACCTTAACAACTTGGCCATCGCAGCCCTGTTATAATCAGTATACATGTAATATAACCAGTATTTGTAATGAAATAGGGAAGCCTAGATAATCCAACCATCGTTATTTCTAGGAAAAGGAGTGTGATTGTTGGATAGATGAATTACTGGGCAAGTTTGTAAAGAAGTCGTCCAGTCTCGGCCAGATAGTGGAATAACAGAATTAGTGCTGCCTGGCCTAATGAAGCCTGACTCCATACAGGTATACATTTTAACCCTGATGTCATGATATACAATAGCCCCATATTTAACCTCCCCCATGGAATGCATGAGGATCGCTTGACCTTGGCCAGTATGTAGCAAGATGTATAGCTTTTATACTCTGCTATTGGCGAATCTCATCAAAAACAATTGTATAAATGCGAAGGGATAGATCTGATAAATTTGTATGGAAATGCTACTGAAGGCAATTCCAGTGTCGGAATTGACTATCACTCCTAATGTCTGGAGAGGCTGGTCATATCAGTAGCTTCATCGAAAGCTTGTCCGATCCTTCTGCTGCCAAGGAAAGCCTCCAACCCATACAAGCAGACATGTCAAACTAGATCTGAAATTTCAATTTATCTTCATAATAACTAGTTAGCCTGGGAGTGTGTTGGTCTAATCTGTCATGTTTAGTTATGTAAGGATGCCTGTTACGATCCGTGTATAACATCCTGTTGGATAAAACGTTTGTCTGTGACTCAGTCCCACATATTAACTGTCCAAAATGTAAAAGACACAATACTTCACCTGCAGTTTACAATGCTCTGGGTATTTATTAGACCATGTTCTTAACCTCATCAGTAGTCGTTTAATGTTTGATTACCATATATGATTCATTGTTCTACAACCATGAACCATGTAATATGATATGATCATTGAATGTTTTTGTTACCATGTATACTATACGTGCTATGACTAAATATGGTTCTATATTCTATGACCATATTTCGGTATATGTTCTTTGACTATACATGGTTCTTTGTCCTTTGACCAAATATGGATCTACATTCTTTAACCATAATATATTATATGGTACTATATCCTTTGAGCATAAATAGTTTTATATTCTTTTGACTATATATGGTTTCATTTCTATGACTATATATATGTGTTTGTTTATGACTATATATGGTTCTATGGTCTGTGACCTTGACAAATTCCTGTTCCAGAACAAGATACTGTTCTGTAGCACAGTATGTTATGTAAACATTGTAAATCCTCAATTATTACTTCTAATGATAGATTAATCGAACATGTATGGAACAAGGAATAACCAAACTTACTTATATTTATTATTGCTTAGGAGTTAAAAGACATATTTCATAACAATTTACAATTTTAAAAATTCTTTTTCCATTGGATAGTAATGTCATGCACTTCAATGTAGACCAATTAATTCACCAAACGGTGCATGTCGAATTCAGTGTCGTTAAAAGCAAAAAACCTAAAAATATACAAAATTTATTAAGTTTTAGTAACCGATTACTTCATCATTAATTGAACCGGTCAGATGAACTGATTCTAACTGATGATCAGTTGAAATTTTTAACTGATTTCCCAACACGAGTTTCCGATGACAATATAAGATGCAGGTTTTTAAAGACCACTTGGCTTGTTAGGAGATTTAATGAAGATTTTGTTCTATATGTATTTACTATTGGGTAAGTTGACAGATCTTATCGCGTATCGGAGTTCCTCTTGTCTGTCGTTGTTCTCGAGCAGGGATCCGTTAGGTAGGGTTTCATCTTGGAGCAAAGAACCATGACATCCTTGTGTCTCTCCTAAATGCTCATAAAACCTCGCTCGCACGGAATTTATGTTTGATTAGGAGATAAAAAAAAGACAAAAACATGTCCTTCATCAATGTTTGTGGTATTAAAATAAAATAAAAATTTCCCATGATTCAACGTTTAAACATGTTGATATCGGTGGTTGTGGAGTATTACTGGATCCTGTCCGGCTCTCCGTCTGCGCGCGAGTCGGTCTCCTGTTTGTGTACCATATCTCATCATATATCTGTAGATTAATTCCCTTTAGTCACCAACAATGTTGAAGGTGACCTCCAGAAATCAATATCTTTGGAAATGTTAAAACAGATGATATTGTTGCGGGTATTGCAGGTTGACATCTAAACTGGAGTATACAAGGGTGACAGGTTACCATGGCTGTTTTTATCAGATCATTTTCCTGCAATACATGTCCATCACAATTTCAAACGTTTCATACTGCGTATATATAACCATTGTAAATAAATACCGACTCTGGCCATGGCCCGGTAGTTATAAAAATGAAAAAAGAATTTCTTGATAGAATTGTTTAGTCATATTTTGGGATGGTAAAGTTTGTATATGTAAAAGTCAAAAATGAAATGGACACATTCTTAAGCCTGCTTTCGCTCGTTAAGTTTATATATATACATGTACAGTGTAGCTTGTCTAATCCAGGTGTTATTGGGACCAAATTTTTTGGCTGATTTATACAGGTGTCTGGTTTGAAGAGGTTTGATATGAGTTTAGAGTGAAAAACTTGAACCGAACTGTAAGGCCAGAATAGATGGGGATTCAGGTTAGACAAGGGTCGGTTTAGACAAGTTATACTGTATTATGAAAATCACAAAAAAAAATTAACAAAATAATGCATTGGGATGAGGGAGGGATGGACGGAAGAAGTAGCGATGAAAGGGTGTGGATTGGGGGATGAGAGTGGGATGGAGGATGAAGAAGGAAGTAGAGGGTAGGGAGAGGGTGTGAGGGAGGGAGGGATAAAAGAGGGATTAGGGATGAAAGGGTGAGGAGTGGGAATGAGGGCAGGGTGGAAAATTAGGGAGGGAGTAGAGGGTAAAATATAAACTTTATTTTATTTTACAACTAATATGAAACAAGTTATCCAACTTATATTAATCACTCTTGTTGGCCCAGACGTCAGCGCGTGAGACGTCTTATTGTGGGAGGAAACTGGAGTACCCGGAGAAAAACCTATGTGGTAGGGCAGGTGAGCCCATACCTTTTCACGTCCGGTCGGGGAATCAAACCCTGGCCGCATTGGTAAAAGGCAAGTATGCTATCCACGGCACCACCTGACCACCCAGGAGTACAGGGTAGATAGAGGGTGTGAGGGTGAGAAGGACAGAAAGGGGTTGGAGATATGGGGGTGGGGTGTCTTAGGTATGTGAAAAGGAACTAGTGGGGAGTTGGGATGTAGAAAGTAGGAAAGAGTTGGAGATGAGGATGGGATTAGAGGGTAGAGAGTGGGGATGAGGCAGGGAGGGAGGATAGATTTGTGGATTTGGGTTGTTCAGTGTCAAACATACAGTTACAGATTCTGAGCTTCTTGGAGAGTTACTGCCCTTTTAATGTTTACTACTGATTATTATTTTTTAATCACATTTCCTTTAAACTTTGTTGGCTATATTATCATCAACTTAACTTGTTTACACGTGGAAGTCCTACCAGTGCTGTGGTAAAACCTTTGTACTTGGAGCCACGATGTGATATATCATGGAGTTCGGTTAAGACATCTACCTTAGCCTTGGGCCATACACTACTACCTATAACTAGTACCTATTTGTCACTGAGGATCCATCTAACACGGAAGTGCAGCTCCATTTGTCGCTGTAATGAGCTGTGTAAGACATTTTTCCTCAAATCATCATTTCTCGAATTCTCCACTGCCACTGTAAATGTACCTGTTAGCCGTCTGTCTTGTGTGAGGCGGGGTCTGCTCTGTTCCGATAGCCATTTCTCATGTTCCTCGGCAGCAGTACATGGCGCCATTAGCTCAGTAGACCAAGACCATCTTGACAGAATTCCGATAAATCTATTTTAAGTTTCAGTTTTAAAGTGCATTGAAATTCTTTAGATACCTGTAATTATCCAACTTGGTTACTGGTATATTTATATGATTCATTTTCCTTCTAGGTGGTGATTATTACATATCAGATATAATTCTGTGTGGATTTTCACTAGGTTTATTACGTTGTATATATATTGATTTATCTTTGAATATCTCCAAGAATATCTGATAGATATCTACAGATATATGATTGATATCTATAGTGAAAACTGATAAATATCTCCAAGGATATCTGATAGATATCTACAGATATATGATTGATATCTATAGTGAAAACTGATAAATATCTCCAAGAATATCTGATAGATATCTACAGATATATGATTGATATCTATAGTGAAAACTGATAAATATCTCCAAGAATATCTGATAGATATCTACAGATATCTTATTGATATCTATAGTGTATAGTGAAAACTGATAAATAACTCTCAAGGATATATGTTAAAACTTTGGATAAATTATAAGAATATAGACTGAAAATCAGATCTGATATAACATACCTACTTAAAATATCTGATATTTACCAATCATATATGACATTATTTAGAATTGATATCTGATGATATCAAACATTATCATATAGGAAACTATGTTTTAGATATATGCTGATACCTGATAATTATCTACTAATGATATTTGAAAAAAATCTAGTGATATCTGATAAATTTCCTGCTTAGGATATGTATTATCTAATACTGGCATACTGATATCTGATAAACATCTATTAAGTCACTTGTTAAATATCTGTTAATGTTATTTTAAAAATCTGCTAAATCTTTATAGTAATATCTGATATCTACTGAAGACATCTGAATAAACCTCATTTAATGTGACATTTTATATCTATAAACAATATTTCATAAGTATAAGTAATATTTTATATATACAGTGGTATCTAGGAACTACTTATATATAATTAATAACTATTATGATTTCACCATAATAGCAGAGTTATGGCCCTTTGAACATATTTCAGTATACTGTATCTGGTTTCCCCAGAAATTTTCATTTCCTCAATGCCTAATACGATGTTCACTGTTCACCCAGTTCTCCTTGCATTTGAAGTCTTGTTTTCTTATCTACAAAGCCCAAGAAGAAAATGAAATATATTTGAAATTAATTGTGAATGAGAGTATTTCTTTAACAACTACTTGCATGTCCAAAGAGTAAAAACAAACACTTTAGTTCATAACATCTGCATCAGGGATACTGTTAACATGATTACACAGAGTAAATAATAACATCATTATTCCTGCATCCATGCTACTGTAACCAAAACATTTTTACTTGGTAATGACACTGTAGATGAATTTTCCTTCTTACATTTACATGCTTTGTTTTTCAATGGCCATCTTTACTATTAATTTTAGATATCTTTACTCATACAATTCTGTCATCCATCTTTTATTGGTACCATAGAAAGTACTTGTAAGCCCCTAGAGATTACTCCTTTTGTTCACATTATGGAAAGTACCTGGAGAATCCAGCTGTGTAATTGCCTTTATAGAGATTGCTTCAGTTGAGTTTCTATAGTAACATTTCAGAGGTCAACCCCTATTATTGCTACTATGGAAACTGTTTTGTGAGACCTCCATTGCTATTGCTACTATGGAAATTGTTTTGTGAGACCTCCCCTGTTATTGCTACTATGGAAACTGTTTTGTGAGATGTCCCTTGTTATTGCTGCTATGGAAACTGTTTTGTGAGATCTCCCCTGTTATTGCTGCTATGGAAACTGTTTTGTGAGACCTCCATTGCTATTGCTACTATGGAAATTGTTTTGTGAGACCTCCCCTGTTATTGCTACTATGGAAACTGTTTTGTGAGATGTCCCTTGTTATTGCTGCTATGGAAACTGTTTTGTGAGATCTCCCCTGTTATTGCTGTTATGGAAACTGTTTTGTGAGACCTCCCCTGTTATTGCTACTGTAGAAACTGTTTTGTGAGACCTCCCCTGTTATTTCTGCTATAGAAACTGTTTTATGAGACCTCCCCTGTTATTGCAGCTATGGAAACTGTTTTATGAGACCTCCCCTGTTATTGCTACTGTAGAAACTGTTTTGTGAGACCTCCCCTGTTATTGCTACTGTAGAAACTGTTTTGTGAGACCTCCCCTGTTATTGCTGCTATGGAAACTTTTTTATGAGACCTCCCCTGTTATTGCAGCTATTGAAACTGTTTTGTGAGACCTCCCCTGTTATTGTTATTATGGAAACTGTTTTGTGATAATTCCCTTGTAATTGCTGATATGGAAACTGTTTTGTGAAAGATCACTTGCTATTGCTGCTATGGAAATTGTTTTGTGTTACCTCCCTTGCTATTGCTGCTATGGAAACTGTTTTATGAGACCTCCCCTGTTATTTCTACTGTAGAAACTGTTTTGTGAGACCTCCCCTGTTATTGCTACTGTAGAAACTGTTTTGTGAGACCTCCCCTGTTATTTCTGCTATGGAAACTGTTTTATGAGACCTCCCCTGTTATTGCAGCTATGGAAACTGTTTTATGAGACCTTCCCTGTTATTGCTACTGTAGAAACTGTTTTGTGAGACCTCCCCTGTTATTGCTACTGTAGAAACTGTTTTGTGAGACCTCCCCTGTTATTGCTGCTATGGAAACTGTTTTATGAGACCTCCCCTGTTATTGCAGCTATTGAAACTGTTTTGTGAGACCTCCCCTGTTATTGCTGCTATGGAAACTGTTTTGTGAGACCTCCCCTGTTATTGCTTCTGTAGAAACTGTTTTGTGAGACCTCCCCTGTTATTTCTGCTATGGAAACTGTTTTATGAGACCTCCCCTGTTATTGCAGCTATGGAAACTGTTTTATGAGACCTCCCCTGTTATTGCTACTGTAGAAACTGTTTTGTGAGACCTCCCCTGTTATTGCTACTGTAGAAACTGTTTTGTGAGACCTCCCCTGTTATTGCAGCTATGGAAACTGTTTTATGAGATCCCCCCTGTTATTGCTACTGTAGAAACTGTTTTGTGAGACCTCCCCTGTTATTGCTACTGTAGAAACTGTTTTGTGAGACCTCCCCTGTTATTGCTGCTATGGAAACTGTTTTATGAGACCTCCCCTGTTATTGCAGCTATTGAAACTGTTTTGTGAGACCTCCCCTGTTATTGCTGCTATGGAAACTGTTTTGTGAGACCTCCCCTGTTATTGCTTCTGTAGAAACTGTTTTATGAGACCTCCCCTGTTATTGCTACTGGAACTGGTTTGTGAGACCTCCATTGCTATTGTTATTATGGAAACTGTTTTGTGATAATTCCCTTGTAATTGCTGATATGGAAACTGTTTTGTGAAAGATCACTTGCTATTGCTGCTATGGAAACTGTTTTATGAGACCTCCCCTGTTATTTCTACTGTAGAAACTGTTTTGTGAGACCTCCCCTGTTATTGCTACTGTAGAAACTGTTTTGTGAGACCTCCCCTGTTATTTCTGCTATGGAAACTGTTTTATGAGACCTCCCCTGTTATTGCAGCTATGGAAACTGTTTTATGAGACCTCCCCTGTTATTGCTACTGTAGAAACTGTTTTGTGAGACCTCCCCTGTTATTGCTACTGTAGAAACTGTTTTGTGAGACCTCCCCTGTTATTTCTGCTATGGAAACTGTTTTATGAGACCTCCCCTGTTATTGCAGCTATGGAAACTGTTTTATGAGACCTCCCCTGTTATTGTTTTGTGTTACCTCCCTTGCTATTGCTGCTATGGAAACTGTTTTGTGTTACCTCCCTTGCTATTGCTGCTATGGAAACTGGTGTTACCTCCCTTGTTATTGCTGCTATGGAAACTGTTTTGTGTTACCTCCCTTGCTATTGCTGCTATGGAAACTGTTTTGTGTTACCTCCCTTGCTATTGCTGCTATGGGAACTGTTTTGTGTTACCTCCCTTGCTATTGCTGCTATGGGAACTGTTTGGTGTTACCTCCCTTGTTATTGCTGCTATGGAAACTGTTTTGTGTTACCTACCTTGCTATTGCTGCTATGGAAACTGTTTTGTGTTACCTCCCTTGTTATTGCTGCTATGGAAACTGTTTTATATTACCTCCCTTGCTATTGCTGCTATGGAAACTGTGTTGTGTTACCTCCCTTGATATTGCTGCTATGGAAACTGTTTTGTGTTACCTCCCTTGTTATTGATGCTATGGAAACTGTTGTATGTTACCTCCCTTGTTATTGATGCTATGGAAACTGTTTTGTGTTACATCCCTTGTTATTGATGCTATGGGAACTGTTTTATTAGCTCACCTGGTCCAAAGGACCAAGGTGAGCTTATGCGATACCGTGGCGTCCGTCGTCCGTCGTCCGTCCGTCGTCCGTCGTCCGTCGTCCGTCGTCTGTCGTCCGTCGTCCGTCCGTCAACAATTGACTTCTTCTTTATAACCACTGATCGGAATTTGACCAAATTTGGTCAGAAGCATCCCTATGGGGTGGGGACTCAAAATTGTACAAATGGTTGGGCTGACCCCCCAGGGGCCTGGGGGGCGGGGCCAAAAGGGGTCAATTTGGCTATTTGATATAAACGACTTCTTCTCTGAAACCGAGCAATGTATATTGCTCATATTTGGCTGGTAGTATTACTATGGGTTGGGGATTCAAAATTGTACAAATGGTGGGGCTGACCCCCCAGGGGCCTGGGGGGCGGGGCCAAAAGGGTAAGTTGGCTATATTGATATAAACGACTTCTTCTCTGAAACCCAGTAATATATATCGCTCATATTTTGCTGGTAGCATCACTATTGAGTGGGGATTCAAAATTGTACAAATGGTGGGGCTGACCCCCAAGGGGCCTGGGGGGCGGGGTCAAAAGGGGTCAATTTGGCTATATTGATATAAACGATTTCTTCTCTGAAACCCAGTAATGTATATCGCTTATATTTGCCTGGTAGCATTACCATGGGGTGTGGATTCAAAATTGTATAAATGGTGGGGCTGATCCCCCAGGGGCCTGAGGGGCGGGGCCGAAAGGAGTCAATTTGGCTATAATGATAAAAATGACTTCTTCTCTGAAACCAAGCAATGGATATTATTCATATTTGCCTGGTATCATCACTATGGGATTAGGATTCAAAATTATATGATTATGATCAGGGAGGGGCCTGAGGGGTGGGGCCAAAAGGGGCACATTAGACAATATTTGTATAAATGATCTCTTTCCTGAAACTAAGCAATGTATGACATCTATATTCTAGTGGTAGAATCCAAAGGTTGCTTGAATTCAAATTTATACAAATGTTTTGGTAACCTCGATCACAATCATGGATTTAGATATGACCCCAGGGTCTGCCACGCCCTTGCAACTTGACTCCTGACTCATAACTTTTAAACGGCTGAGATCCCCACCCCAAAACTATATATACAATTGCTGGGCATTAAGAGACAATCACAATTATGATTTTATATTTGACTCCAGGGTCTGCCACGCCCTTGAAACTTGACTCCTGAGTCATAACTTTTAAATGGTTGAGATCCCCACCCCAAAACTACATATACAATTACTAGGAATTAAGAGATAATCACAATCATGGTTTTTGATTTGGCCCTGGGGTCTGCCACACCCTTTTAATTTGACCCCTGAGTCATAACTTTTAAACGGTTGAGATCCCCACCCCAAAACTATATATACAATTACTGGGCATTAAGAGATGATCACAATCATGGTTTTTGATTTGGCCCTGGGGTCTGCCACACCCTTTTAATTTGACCCCTGAGTCATAACTTTTAAACGGTTGAGATCCCCACCCCAAAACTATATATACAATTGCTGGGCATTATCAGATGATCACAATCATGGTTTATGTTTTGACCCCAGGGTTTGCCACGCCCTTGTAAATTGACTTCGGAGTCATAACTTTTAAACAGTTGAGATCCCCACCCCAAAACTATATATACAATTGCTTTGCATTAAGAGACAATCACAATCATGATTTCATATTTGATCCAAGGGTCTGCCACACCCTTGCAAATTGACTACTGAGTCGTAACTTTTGAATGGTCGAGATCCCCACCCCGAAACTATACATACAATTACTGGGCATTAAGAGATGATCACAATCATGGTTTTTGATTTGGCCCTGGGGTCTGCCACACCCTTTTAATTTGACCCCTGAGTCATAACTTTTAAACGGTTGAGATCCCCACCCCAAAACTATATATACAATTACTGGGCATTAAGAGATGATCACAATCATGGTTTTTGATTTGGCCCTGGGGTCTGCCACACCCTTTTAATTTGACCCCTGAGTCATAACTTTTAAACGGTTGAGATCCCCACCCCAAAACTATATATACAATTGCTGGGCATTATCAGATGATCACAATCATGGTTTATGTTTTGACCCCAGGGTTTGCCACGCCCTTGTAAATTGACTTCGGAGTCATAACTTTTAAACAGTTGAGATCCCCACCCCAAAACTATATATACAATTGCTCGGCATTAAGAGACAATCACAATCATGATTTCATATTTGATCCAAGGGTCTGCCACACCCTTGCAAATTGACTACTGAGTCGTAACTTTTGAATGGTCGAGATCCCCACCCCAAAACTATACATACAATTACTGGGCATTAAGAGATGATCACAATCATGGTTTTTGATTTGGCCCTGGGGTCTGCCACACACTTTTAATTTGACCCCTGAGTCATAACTTTTACACGGTTGAGATCCCCACCCCAAAACTATACATACAATTACTGGGCATAAAGAGATGATCACAATCATGGTTTTTGATTTGGCCCTGGTTTAGCTATATTGATATTAGCGACTTCTTCTCCATAACCACTGATTGGAAATCAGCCTTATTTGGCAGGAAGCATCTTCAGGTGACCAGGATTCAAAATTGTACTTATGGTGGGACTGACCCCCCAGGGGGCTGAGGGTTTGGGCCAAAAAGGGTTATTTAGCTATATTGGTTTAAGCGACTTCTTCTTCATAATTACTGTTTCAAAATCAACCTTATTTGGCAGGAAGCATCCTAGGTGCCCAGGATTCAAAATTGTACTAAAGGTAGGACTGACCCCCTAGGGGGCTGATGGCGGGGCCAAAAAGGGTTATTTATCTATATCATGGTTTAAGCGACTTCTTCTCCATAACCACTGATTGGAAATCAGCCTTATTTGGCAGGAAGCATTCCTAGGTGCTCAGGATTCAAAATTGTACTAATAGTGGGACTGACCCCCCAGGGGGCTGAGGGGCGGGTCAAAAAGAGTTATTTAGCTGTATTGATATTAGCGACTTCTTCTCCATAACCACTGATTGGAAATCAACCTTATTTGGTAGAAAGCATCCCTAGGTGCTTAGGATTCAAAATTGTACTAATGGTGGGACTGACCCCCCCCCCCAGGGGGCTGAGGAGCGGGGAAAATATTTTACCATGATAACCTAGATACCAATATATCCAGGTGAGCGATACAGGCCCTCTGGGCCTCTTGTATTACCTCCCTTGCTATTGCTGCTATGGAAACTGTTTTATATTACCTCCCTTGCTATTGCTGCTATGGAAACTGTGTTGTGTTACCTCCCTTGTTATTGCTGCTATGGAAACTGTTTTGTGTTACCTCCCTTGTTATTGATGCTATGGAAACTGTTGTATGTTACCTCCCTTGTTATTGATGCTATGGAAACTGTTTCGTGTTACATCCCTTGTTATTGATGCTATGGGAACTGTTTTGTGTTACCTCCCTTGTTAGTGATGCTGTTGATCCTGTTTTATGAGACCTCCTTTTTTGTCTGTACTTTGGAAACTTTCATGTGACCACACCATTATTTTTACTGTGGTAACTGTTTTGATACACCACCATTTTTTGTCATTTTGAAACTCTTGTTGCGTCAATGTCTGTACCTTATAAACTTCTATTAAGACGCAATTGTTTTGACATTTTTTACGATTTTAAACAAAGTAGACTTAAAGGCCAAGTGATACGTACCGAACCATAACAGTATGATTCGTCTTTTAAAGCTGTTAAGCTTACATTGATTCTGACTGGCTGACCTTTCGTACAGGAAGTCGCGTCGGGTAGAGACGGCCGTCCTGATCTCCCCGACCTTTGATCGTTATCGACTTGAGGTCTATAAATCTGGTTGCACTAATGGACCAATAGAACTAAGGTGTTGCCATATATGGACGTGTGGTACTGACCCATGCTTTTTTATTTCAACTCATTAAAGGAAAAGTCACCGATTCAGAAGTGTATATCCTGCAGGTCTATTTGTCTTGTTTACTCCAAAGTCATTACTCATGATTTGGTCAAATTAAGAAGATATATTGCTGTAACTGTTACAATTTATGGTAAAATGAGAATACATATGACATCTTTAAATAAAAAAAATCTAATCGCAGACTGATTTATGTTTACTTGAAGAAACAAAAATGGTCTCAAGTCTGTATTAATGATCTAATGTCAGCAAATAAAAATTTATTTTGAGAAATGACATTCCCAACAATTTGATAGGGTTATATTTTGCTGATATACATTCTTTAGTACATTTGAATTTTGTCATTGCTAGCACTATTGAACATAAAAAAGGCTATTGAACACAAAGTTAATTGGTTCAGTGTATTCATCGTCACTACCAGATTTATCCTGCAATAAGCCCAGGGTTGCTAATATAACACTACTGACAACTAAACAGTGCTGTATTTGACTCAGGGATGGCCTTATCATCAAGCAAGTGCTTACTGCCGAATACTATACAGTATTGACTTTGCCTGTAGTTAAGTCTGGGGTCCAAATTAATACGTCATAGATATATTGATAAAAAACATTTATATTTTGAGACCAACATTTTTGGCCAGCTTACACAGGTGTCAAGTTTGTAGAGGTTTGGTATAATTTCAAATGGAAATACTGGTACCAAACTGTCAGACCAGAACAGACAGGGATTTAGATTAGACAGGGGTCAGTTAAGACAATTTATACTGAATATTGTAGATACGGTGTATTTAATCATACACATTAGAATCATGATGTGTTTGTGTGTGTGAATAACGTTTTTGACCATCAGTTTTGTTGGGCTGCAGATACATTCTGATGTGCCAGTTTGATAACTCTGAAACAAAGGTCAAGGTCACCAAATTAGGTCAAAAGTTAACTTTCCCCTTTTTATCCAGTTTTTGTTTGGACTGTTACTTTGGGTTCTGATTAATTTGATATTTTGATAATGCGATGCAATCCAGTGTAGGTTCATACCCTAAAGGCCAATAAAAAATGGGGTTGATGGTTCAGTATTCAATTTGCTCAAAACTATTGCTGATGGTATTTTAGGTTGGGATCATGCATTTCAGACTGTATTTCAAAGGTCAAAGTCACTAAAGTTTCCAATTATGCCAATACGTTTTTCCAAGCAATAATTTTCTGATGGGTGAAGATATTTGACAGATCTTTATAGATGGATGAATCATGACTAAGCAGTATGTCATGTATCAATCATATGTGTAGCCCCAGAGGTCAAGGTCACTTGAAAGGTCAAAGAACAAGCCCTTTAAATGCTGGTTTTGGCAATAACTTTTGAATGGTTTAGCATCTTTCCTAATTAGTTTTCAGTGTTGAACCTATCTGAGTGTATGACCAATGTTTTAAGTTTTGGTTATACTCTAAGACCAATGGATTGTGATTAAGTAGATACAGCTTGAAACTTGCAATATTCCAATTTGCTTGTATACGTAGTTTGAAACAAATTTTAGGCCCCATAATAAACAGTTAAATGATCGCTCAAAGAACTGATAAAAGAATTTACAATGTGGTGCATATCTTTACATTAGAAACGGTGTTAAATGCTTTTAATTTTTTCTTTCAACGTAACAAAAATGTGTTGTTCACAATTTGACTTACTGCTGCATCAGTTTACCAAAAGGTTCAATAAACATGTGATTGATTACATTACCGGTGATAAAGTATGTTAAAGGATTATTTCTCCGTGTAAAGTGCCGTTTTGTCGAACGAAAACTATTAATTTATTGCATGAGGATTGATCTAAGACTGTCGTGATAGGAAACGGTAAGTGGAAACTTTCTCAATTCTACACTGAAAACGCAGATTAATTTTCATGTAATAATATTCTTTGCATGTACTCTTTCCAAAAACACCAAAGTGTTTCTTGAGCTAAAAAAGAAAAAAAAAATATTGACAGAACTTTTACATCAATGGTTTAAGTGAAAATGACGTAACTAGGAATGAGTTAGTATTTATCAGAGGGATACAGATCCCCTACAGAGTTTAAAGATACAACCTGCTTCATAGCAACATAAATCATCTCCACTTTTCTTCCCCAAAACGTGTGCTTCTTCAGAACGCCCCAAATATAGATGAATATGATGGGAATTGCAATGGTGGCCATCGGGTAATTAGGATCCTGTTGCCATGTGGATAAGATGCTCGGTGAGAGATGTGCATGTTCCATTGCAGTGGCATATCGTTTTAAACCTGAAAAAAAAATTCCTAACTTGTGGAGGTATCTTATCTAGCCTATTTGGTAGGCTGGAGAATCTAGCAAATTGTTCATAAAGGATTTCATGTATCGGTGTTTCGGTAATCCCAGAATCCAATCTTCAAATGAAGCGAATTAATTTCTGTCATAGTGTAATTGAAGCATACAGTCCATATTGTGATGGATACAAATACACACTTCGTCTTCACTTGACAGTTGATATATTAATGCGAAAACAGTCGGGCAGTAAACAAGAAAAATCGGAAAAAATGGAATGAAAAATGTTACATGGTCATAACAAAATCAATTTAGGAACTTAGGAACTGCACCTCGTATGGATGACCCGAGCTGACTGATTGGGATGCCGATATGGCCGAGATATCATATCGAAACTTGATAATCGCAAGGAAAAATTGGTTGGGTTAGTCACAGATATCTCTTGTTAGAAATTAATTTGGTGCTCACGATCAACTATGCACAAGTTGAAAAATGAATGTGTAATTTTGACAATTTCTTCATCTTCTTTATTCATCGGAAGATTGATGTCCTGGCCGGGATATGCTGGAAGCACTTTGGCTAGGAATTAAATTTATCCATGTGACAATTCCCCTAATGCTCTACTCTATGGTAACTGGCTGGGCTCTTAGCAGCTTGGTCAAGTGGAAAATGAAATTTTAGGACAAATGATCAGGAATTTTAATTAAGAGCTCAGCTGACTGATTCAGATGCATTGATCAAGGTGATTAAGGCTCTTTGAATCAAGGGCTACATCAGTAGACTCACACTTCATTTTGAATGCATTAGAAAGGGTATGTTATGCTATCGAATATTTTTGCAAATGAAAGAAAACCTGAAGAAAAAATATTGTCCTTGTGGAGCCTTAGGGTGAGGATATTTTTGGTAGCTATTACTGTCATTTATATACTCTTTGAATGAAATTAATATTTATTATGATTGATAACATAGAGGAAGAGATTTCATATTTTATTTAAAGTCTACATATTCAACTCCACCATGCCTCTATATATGGATGCCCCAACCCCTAACACACATACTAATGCAGATGGTGGTAGTGGGGCATAGAGGGGGGGGGGGGGGGGTGCCTGTCTGTCTGTCTGCAACAAATCTAAACCATTTTGTCTGAACTACTTCTCCTGAATTGCTGGGTAGATTTGAGTAAAACATTGTACACTTCATCGGTTTGCTGCAAGGTTGTTTTTGTTAGCAAGTGGAACCGGTAAAGAAATTTTTAAATGTTGATATCAGAACATGATTGACCCCCTACTTGATACTTCTAACAATGTTCTAGTTTGAACATGGTGAAGGTTGGTCGAAGCTTTAAATTTACATCATACTGCATTGAAGGATAGTTTCACCCAGTCAAATTATCTTCCAATAACAAATTTGCCCTTCTGCTCTATTTATTGTGAATATTTGCTGTTTACATTAATGATGACCCTCTATACAAATTTATATTTATTTCACTACAATTATGAAACCTTGTCATCACACTTTTGTGCCAGGTAGGTATATGATGTAGGAATTTTACATAAGAGGGAAACTGGAACCTGGAGAAAACCCACAAGGAAGGAATCCTGTAATTCTGTACTTTAGGTCTGGAAATCCAACCTGACTTCTGGTTGTCTCCGTGAAAGGCGAGTGCTCACTTTTTTCTGCACCAACCAACCTCCCAACTGTCCAGATACAACTTTTTCTTTCGGGGGGGAAAAAAACCCCCAAAAAACATTAAAAATAAAGAAAAACAAAAGGATGTTAGGGTACCTGATACTGATGTGGCCAAAAGTGTTCTCGTAATTAAATATTGGGGTTTGAACTAATTCCGGACAGGCAGCCACTCGGTGATTCAGAGCTTCACTACGTAGTGCTGTATTAAAACACTTACTAATACTTCAACCTCTTATTCTTTTCAAAGAAAACCGTTGAGAATAGAACCAGGAAGAGAGCCTTGATGTGTTAAATAAGACGGATATTGTCGACTCCTTCAGCAACTTATTGCCATTGAACTTTTTCCTTTGCACTTTTCACATATATAAGGTCAAAGGATGTATTGTGTTGAGTGACTATTTATAACCCAGCGGAGACGGCTCTACAATATTGCAAACCCTTATTCTTACAAGCTTCTGAATCGCATGAAAGTACATAAAAAAAAATTCCCGGTAGAAAGTGAAATAAATGCAGCAGAAAATGTAATGTTTTTTTTTCTCCAGCATTATTTGCTTCCACAGAAAAGGGTTGGTCTCCACTTCTCTATATAATAACGTTGCACGTCAGTTTTACGGGGAATTAAATGACAGGAATTTCTCGTTAGATGTTGTATGGTGGTTAATTGAAAGCATGGCACCTGCAGCTTTTGTAACCTGTCGTCAGTAGGCTGTGTTATTGTGTTACAGACGATACTTACTGATGTCAAGTATGGGGAGGGGCCGTCAGTCCTGTAACAAACTCAGAAGGGGTAGAGAGGGGCTGTGAATCAGTCCTGGAACAAACTCAGAAAGAGTAGAGAGGGGTGATCAGTCCTGGAATTAACTCAGGAGGGGTAGAGAGGGGTGATCAGTCCTGGAATTAACTCAGGAGGGGTAGAGAGGGGTGATCAGTCCTGGAATTAACTCAGGAGGGGTAGAGAGGGGTGATCAGTCCTAGAATTAACTCAGGAGGGGTAGAGAGGGGTGATCAGTCCTGGAACAAACTCAGGAGGGGTAGAGAGGGGCGATCAGTACTGTAAAGAACTCAGGAGGGGCCAGTACTGGATTTAATCAGGAGGGGTAGAGAGGGATGATCAGTCCTGGAATTAACTCAGAAGGGGTAGAGAGGGGTGATCAGTCCCGGAACAAACTCAGGAGGGGTAGAGAGGGGCGATCAGTACTGTAAAGAGCTCAGGAGGGGCCAGTACTGGATTTAATCAGGAGGGGTAGAGAGGGGAGATCTGTACTGGAATTAACTCAGGAGGGGTAGAGAGGGGCGATCAGTGCTGGAATTAACTCAGGAGGGGTAGAGAAGGGTGATCAGTACTGGAATTAAATCTGAAGGGGTAGAGAGGGGTAATCAGTCCTAGAATTAACTCAGGAGGGGTAGAGAAGGAATTGGTACTGGAATTAGCTCAGGAGGGGTAGAGAAGGGAACAGTACTGGAATTAGCTTAGGAGGGGTAGAGAGGGGGATTAGTACTGGAATTTACTCAGGAGGGGTAGAGAGGGGGATAAGTGCTGGAATTAACTCAGGAGGGGTAGAGAGGGGGATCAGTACTGGAATTAACTCAGAAGGGGTAGAGATGGGGATTAGTACTGGAATTAACTCAGGAGGGGTAGAGAGGGGTGATCAGTACTGGAATTAACTCAGGAGAGGTAAACAGGGGGATCAGTACTGGAATTAACTCAGGAGAGGTAAACAGGGGGATCAGTACTGGAATTACCTCAGGAGGGGTAGAGAGGGGTGATCAGTACTGGAATTAACTCAGGAGGGGAAGAGAAGGGAACAGTACTGGAATTAACTCAGGAGGGGTAGAGAAGGGTGATCAGTACTGGAATTAACTCAGGAGGGGTAGAGAAGGGTGATTGGTACTGGAATTAACTCAGGAGGGGTAGAGAGGAGCGATCAGTACTGGAATTAACTCAGGAAGGGTAGAGAAGGGAACAGTACTGGAATTAACTCAGGAAGGGTAGAGAAGGGTGATTGGTACTGGAATTAACTCAGGAGGGGTAGAGAAGGGTGATCAGTACTGGAATTAACTCAGGAGGGGTAGAGAAGGGTGATTAGTAATGGAATTAACTCAGGAGGGGAAGAGAGGAGCGATCAATACTGGAATTAACTCAGGAGGGGTAGAGAAGGGAACAGTACTGGAATTAACTCAGGAGGGGTAGAGAAGGTTGATTGGTACTGGAATTAAATCAGGAGGGGTAGAGAGGGGGATTAGTACTGCAGTACCCGGAGAAATACGACCGACCTATGGTCTGTACCTGGCAACTGCCCCACGTTGGATTCAAACTCTTAACCCTGAGGTGAAGGGCTAGTGATAGAATGTCGGGACACCTTAACCACTCGGCCACCGCGGCCCCATGAATGGGAAGGGGATGGGAAAAGAAACAGAAAAGGTAGTCAGGAAGGTGAAAGGTATATGGAAATCAGGAAAAAGGGGAGAAGAAGTAGAAAGTGAGAATGAAAAAAGAAGAAAAGAAATTAGACTAAAAGAAGGGGGGGGGAGTAAAAGCTGGAAAGGAGGAAGAACAGTTGAAAAATGAAAAGTGTTAAAAATGTGAGGGAAAGAGAGATGTGCTGCAGGAAAAGATGCAGGGGAAAAATGTTAGAAGAAAGTGTGGATAGGAAGATGGGATGACATGTGAGGGGAAAAAGAAAGTAATAATGTGTAAGGAAGGGGGGAAACTAAGGGGATGTGAAGGAAGAGGTAAAGAATTGAAAGAGAGAGATAGAAGAAAGTAGGGGAAGGGAGAGATAAGAAAGGAGGGGGGTTGGGGAAGGGGGAGTGGATTGAATTCCAATGGAGGATCTTAATATTTATGTTATTCCCTAAACAACACTGTTGAAATATTCATCTTGTTGATGCAATCCGCGATTCTAGTGCAAATTCAAATTAATTCTCTGCAGGATCCTGATGTAAAATTCACAGCCCATTAAGTGTTTTCAGTGTGTGTTTTTTGGAATAATATTTTTTCAGAAGACTCGATCAAAATGCATGGCAGCGGATAATGGAAAGTTGATTAGGCGAAGAGGACCTGAATGAGTGTTTTATATTGATGATGTGAGGTGTGAATGGGGTATTTTTACATTGGTAGCTAACATTACAGAGACATTTCATTAATGTCCAAGGACAACTGTCTTGTAGGAGTAGAGATGTACAATGTTCTATACTACAACCTGCTACTGAAGGGATCGGTCTGTTTATCAGTCTATGTGTGAGTTTGTCTGTCAGCCCAGCAGTATGTGTTTGTCTGTCAGTCCAGCAGTGTGTGAGTTTGTCTGTCAGCCTAGCAGTGTGTGAGTTTGTCTATCAGTCCAGCAGTGTGTGAGTTTGTCTGTCAGCCCAGCAGTGTGTGAGTTTGTCTATCAGTCCAGCAGTATGTCAGTTTGTCTATAAGTCCAGCAGTGTGTCAGTTTGTCTGTCAGTCCAACAGTGTGTGAGATTGTCTATCAGCCCAGCAGTGTGTGAGTTTGTCTAACAGTCCAGCAGTGTGTGAGTTTGTCGGTCAGCCCAGCAGTGTGTGAGTTTGTCTAATAGTCCAGCAGTGTGTCAGTTTGTCTGTCAGTCCAGCAGTATGTGAGTTTATCTATCAGTTCAGCAGTATGTCAGTTTGTCTGTCAGCCCAGCAGTATGTGAGTTTGTCTGTCAGTCCAGCAATATGTGAGTTTGTCTGTCAGCCCAGCAGTATGCCAATTTGTCTGTCAGTCCAGCAGTGTGTGAGTTTGTCTGTCAGCCCAGCAGTGTGTGAGTTTGTCTATCAGTCCAGCAGTATGTCAGTTTGTCTATAAGTCCAGCAGTGTGTCAGTTTGTCTGTCAGTCCAACAGTGTGTGAGATTGTCTATCAGTCCAGCAGTATGTGAGTTTGTCTATTAGCCCAGCAGTGTGTGAGTTTGCCTATCAGTCCAGCAGTATGTCAGTTTGTCTATACGTCCAGCAGTGTGTCAGTTTGTCTGTCAGTCCAACAGTGTGTGAGATTGTCTATCAGCCCAGCAGTGTGTGAGTTTGTCTAACAGTCCAGCAGTGTGTGAGTTTGTCGGTCAGCCCAGCAGTGTGTGAGTTTGTCTAATAGTCCGGCAGTGTGTCAGTTTGTCTGTCAGTCCAGCAGTGTGAGTTTGTCTATCAGTCCAGCAGTGTTACAGTTTGTCTATCAGTCCGGCAGTGTTACAGTTTGTCTGTCAGTCCAGCAGTATGTGAGTTTGTCTATCAGTCCAGCAGTATGTCAGTTTGTCTGTCAGTCCAGCAGTATGTGAGTTTGTCTGTCAGTCCAGCAGTGTGTGAGTTTGTCTGTCAGTCCAGCAGTGTTACAGTTTGTCTATCAGTCTGGCAGTGTTACAGTTTGTCTGTCAGTCCAGCAGTGTGTGAGTTTGTCTGTCAGTCTGGCAGTGTTACAGTTTGTCTGTCAGTCCAGCAGTGTTACAGTTTGTCTATCAGTCTGGCAGTGTTACAGTTTGTCTGCCAGTCCAGCAGTATGTGAGTTTGTCTAACAGTCCAGCAGTATGTCAGTTTGTCTGTCAGTCCAGCAGTATGTGAGTTTGTCTGTCAGTCCAGCAATATGTGAGTTTGTCTGTAAGCCCAGCAGTATGCCAATTTGTCTGTCAGTCCAGCAGTATGTCAGTTTGTCGATCAGTCCAGCAGTGTGTGAGTTTGTCTGTCAGTCCAGCAGTGTGTCAGTTTGTCTGTCAGTCCAGCAGTGTGTCAGTTTGTCTGTCAGTCCAGCAGTGTGTCAGTTTGTCTGTCAGTCCAGCAGTATGTCAGTTTGTCTATCAGTCCAGCAGTGTGTGAGTTTGTCTGTCAGTCCAACAGTGTGTGAGTTTGTCTGTAAGCCCAGCCGTGTGTGAGTTTGTCTGTATGTCAGTTTGTCTGTAAGCCACGCAGTATGTCAGTTTGTCTGTCAGTCCAGCAGTATGTGAGTTTGTCTGTCAGTCCAGCAATATGTGAGATTGTCTATCAGCCCAGCAGTGTGTGAGTTTGTCGGTCAGCCCAGCAGTGTGTGAGTTTGTCGGTCAGCCCAGCAGTGTGTGAGTTTGTCGGTCAGCCCAGCAGTGTGTGAGTTTGTCGGTCAGCCCAGCAGTGTGTCAGTTTGTCTGTCAGCCCAGCAGTGTGTGAGTTTGTCTGTCAGTCCAGCAGTGTGTGAGTTTGTCTGTTTGTCCAGCAGTGTGTCAGTTTGTCGATCAGTCCAGCAGTATGTCAGTTTGTCTGTCAGTCCAGCAGTATGTCAGTTTGTCTGTCAGTCCAGCAGTATGTCAGTTTGTCTATCAGTCCAGCAGTATGTCAGTTTGTCTATCAGTCCAGCAGTGTGTGAGTTTGTCTATCAGCCCAGCAGTGTGTGAGTTTGTCTGTCAGTCTAACAGTGTGTGAGTTTGTCTATCAGCCCAGCAGTGTGTGAGTTTGTCTGTATGTCAGTTTGTCTGTAAGCCAAGCAGTGTGTGAGTTTGTCTGTGTGTCAATGGTTGAAGTGAAACACCAAACAATATGTCTTTTAATAGCACTGTAGTAAGTGTTGTTTAAAATTGCAAATCATTCTTTCACTTAAGTAAAATGATCAAATTCCTATAAATCAGATTTGAAGTATGTGATTTGGTAAAATTGTGCTATCTTTGGTTGGCCTAGTACCTGAGATGTCATTGCAACCGAACCATGAGCACTATCAAACGTCTGCACTATTTTTAATCCTGGTGGATGTTAAATTGTAACGGGATCCAATTAGAACTCCATAGGGTCTCATCGGTGGATTGACGACAGCTCTGATGCAGTGCTTGGTTCCCATGGCGACATCTTGAAGGCAGTCATTTTTAGATCATTGGATTTAATATGAAGGGCAAGGTCACTGACGCTCCAATGACCTTGGATTCTTATTGGCAAATCTGTCATATGACTAATCTACACTGATCCTATCCCTAGATCTTGCCAGCTTTGTAAATATCTGACTGCAGTTATTGAATATAGAAGGGACTGTAATACTACTGCTTTGCTGTCCTTGCTTTGGGCCCAACCACATAGTGACAGACTCCCTATCATGATCACTCTGTCCGTTCGTCTAAAACACATTCATTTCTGCTTTATAACTTTGTACGTATAACCTATCATAATAGAGGGATGGAACTTTGCATGATTGTTAACCCCTGTTAGTTGATGTGCAGTGCAATCTCATTATGACCTTGACCAAAGAGCAAAGGTAAAAAATGTACATTGTTTCAAACATTCAAAGGTGTAAGCCAAGGTGATGCCATGGTCCCTCCCTGTTTCTAATTACATGTAACAGTAGCCAACAATACCTCTTCACTGCTAAATGTTTGTTATGATGTTATGAAGCAAATTTGGTCAGAATCAAACAAGGTGTCAACTGACCAAATATCAAGGTCATCGGATCAAAGATCAATAGTGTATTCCTTTTATCGGAACGTTTCAGATGTTCCAACTTGGAACTGGTCTGCTAAATGGAACAGAACGTTCCAAATTCTGTTCCTGCGGGAGAAAATCCAATACTAAGGAAAAAGAAATTACTTTTTTGAAAATAAGCAAAACGGTTCAGTCATAAAGTCTGTAAACAATGCCAGTAATCGCTTTTAGTTACAGATTTTATACATTATGATGTGGAGTCGGAAATGATATACATGTATTTTACTGATGAAATGCAGTTATATCTATTTACAGTTTATTGAAAGTCTGAAACGAAAAACTTTCACAGGCCGGCACATATTGGATCCAACTTGGAACCCTCATAATATTATAAGACTTTGCTGACGAACCGGTTCGTTTCGACGGAACGTCACTTTCCATTTAACGGAACAACTGGTTCGTTCAGGAACAATTTGAAGGTTCTGCTCAATGGAACACGCTGTCTGTCAAGTTTTACATTTATTAACTGCTACCATAAACTATTTGGTTGAGATAACATTATGGGACTCTATATAATTATAAGCGGATGTGGTCTAAGCATGGTTACCTTCTATTCTCTTGAATTTTCTGATTTTCTTAAGCATCTGCTTTTATGTAGACTCCATGATAATTTTGATATCCAAATAGCACATATTGGCTTCAGTGGCGGAGCCCTTAGAGATGGTTTTTATCTCCATATCATCAAGAATTTTTCAAATATATTAAATAGCTTGATGGATTATTTCCTATAGTCTCTTGTAACACAATTGATCCCTCTTCATATCCTCATAAATTATCAAAATATTTTGTTTGATTGGCGTTTTGTCTGAAATGAAGAGAGTGATAACTTGAATCATTTGAAGATATAATTAGTGGCTAATATTCAAGGTTTGCTTTCTTTCAAATTAAGTTAAATTCTTTTGTAATATTCAGTTAATTGGTAATATTTTCACCAAGTCAAAGGTGGCATTAGCTAATTGAATGGTTTATGTATCAAGAAGAAGGCTGAATATTGAGTGAATTAAAGTTGTTGATGAGACACCTCCGCTACTTTGCGTGTTGACCAAACTTGCGTCACGTTTCCAAGGTTACGCCACATTCATTGTATAGTAATTGTCCTGTAGCTGTCTAATATTGTACGACCTGTATCGGAGGAACTGAAGTGGCCTTCGGTCAAGGATACTGACCAGTTACATCACAGGCCAGGAAATGTAATCACCATATCACGGAATTTGTCCCGTGTTCATTTCGTTTTATATCCTTCCACGAGTTATTGGTGGTATTTTTATGACACAAATTGTTTTACTTTTCTGTAATTGTGTCTTTTTTTGTATGCCATTAGTCTCCAGCTAATTTCATTGGTTGATTATAGCATCATCACGGCAACACAAGTGATCGGTGATTATGATTTAGGAAATAAAGGGCCATATAACCCTTACACAAACGCGGGAACTGTTTCTGTTAGTTTGATTGAAATTGAATTATTTCTAAAATGCACATGCTTATTGAAGTTGATTATCTTTCATTAGGTAAATAAACTTGAACACCATAATATCTTTTTTGAATGTTCTTAACTGGAATCTGGAAGTAATAAATTGCTTTTGTTCCATTACAATTTCGATCCGTTGTTATTCTCTTGTCCAAACATATCATTATAAAAAAACTTTAGAGGGAGAGAAATAAGAATCATTCACCTAGGTTGGTATTTGAGCCCAGAGTAACGATGGCCAAGTGGTTAAGGTGCCTGCTATCTATAATCAGTATCCTCTCCTACCTGGTCGCGGGTTCGAGTCTTTATAACTTTGGGCAGTCACCAGGTACTGACTGCAGATTGGTTGTTTTTCCCAGGTTTCCTTTTTACTCTCTCGACCACCAAAACCTGACTCGTTCTTAAACTGCTGTAACTTTTAATAGGACATAAAACACTAACAAGGAAACAAATGCATCCTCTTAGTCAAGTTATTGATGTTTGTTACTTTCTGCTTTTAAAAGAGTTAATACACAGTACTTTGTCATTGAATGGTAAATATTTGATTCTCACCATTTTTTAAATTATCTAAATTGGAAGATGATTCACAGCATTGAATATTTTTCAGTCCTTAGAAAGGAAATTGACATGTCTGGATGTAAATACTGATGGTATTGGATCCATAGAAAAGAGACTGGCAACATCGAAAGACGTTCGTTAAGTGATATTTTCGGTGTCAATGCTTTGGCAAATTTCCAATTCTGGAATAAGCATGTCATTAATTTGAAGAAAGACATGAATTGGCTTTGTGATTAGGCCTGGTGGGTAGCGTTTTGTACATGGGATGTGTTTATTGGTCTACACACTTAGTGCTGATGTGTTAAGATATGCCGACTGAAGTTTCCAAGAACTTTAGATGTGTTGTATCGTCTGTCCCGGAGGAGTCTCCGGAGTATATTAAGGCTGGGTATTATGTGGTCGGAATGTTAGGATGAAAACTGTCTGGAAACTAGCAAGTAAATAAATTGAGGATATTGTCCTGTTTATACGCAAATATGTCCCGTCGGACATCGAGATAAAAGGGAACTGAGTAACCATGACAATATACTCTGTAAACAAAATTCAAATCAATCTCGAACGGGAGCACAATAGCCTCTAAACCCAATTGATATATATTAGGTACCACAATAGCGGCTGACATACTGGCCCGCAGAGATCAACTCTCCAAGTCGGAGGTTTATTATCTGTCCGAGAAATAAAGGTAACACAAAAGATTGGTTTTACTTTATTTAACGTTTAAAGTCTAGAGTTCTGTGACTCCTGGACCTGTTCTTTATGATAAGGCTGGTGGCTACAAGTAAATAACGACATTGATTGCAGCACAATGATATGGCTATATTGCTTTGGGATTTGTCCGCTTTGCTTGATTCTGTCACACTGCAGAGGAAAGAAATCTAATGAAAAATGCCAACATGGTTTATCTGGTAAAAGTGTCCCTAGACAAATTTGAGATTGATTGATTTCTGGGTATATAAGAAACAATTTCACTCTGATATCATTAAATTATGGTTATGTGATCAGACTTAAAGATTGAATTGATGAGAATATTGGTTTCGGAGCCGTACATTACAGGCAGTGTATGGAACTGTATTAGGACCATAAAAAAACATGTATAGGAACTTTCTACCAACATCACATATTTCAATATATCCTCGGACTGTGCATGGTTTGTGACCGTCCTATCAATACTCTGGATCAGCAATGTCCGTCCCTTTTAGACCGTCATTTTGTTGCTGTGTTGGTGCTATTTTCTCTCAGTTTCATATCTGAAATAAAACAAACAAATCTGATTTTGCTAGACTATTTAACTGCTTGACAAATGGGTTTAGAGAATTTATCAAGCTGAGCCCTTTCTGTTGGCCATATTTGGTTTTAATGTTTGCCATTGCTTTAGTTACCTGTATCATCAAAGTAAAGCTCCCTACAGGTGGGTGAAATTGTTTAAAATCTGTCGGTATACAAGTGTAATACAGGATTGTACTTATAGCCTCTGCCCTTCCAATTAAGTCACCAGAAATCTGGTAAAGGAAGCTAGGCTAGAGTGTTTTCCTGTCTTCGACTTGGAGATCTGGTCTTTTGTGTGTATATATATATATACATTTTGTATGATTTCTTTTACAATACAGACAACATTTATGGCCTACAGTTTACTTTCTATCTATAAAGCCCCACTATTGACACAATAAATGCCCATGTTGTCTTGCCTGTTGTTTTGGTGTCCGTTGATTGTCGGAGAGTTGCTTCCCCTTCTACTCTAGGACAGGTTTGGACTATAGGTAACTAACAGAAAGTGGTTTTCAAGTTGTCTTGCCTGTTGCTTTGGTGTCCGTTGGTTCCCGTGAGAGTTGCTTCCCCTTCTGCTCTAGGACAGGTTGGATTTTATGTAACAAACAGAAGGTGGTTTTCATGTGGTCTTGCCTGGTGTTTTGGTGTCCATTGTTTCTCGGAGAGTTGCTTCCCCTTCTGCTGTAGGACAGGTTGGACTATAGGTAACCAACAGAAGGTTTTTTTCATGTTGTCTTGCCTGTTGTTTTGGTGTCCGTTGGTTCTCGGAGAGTTGCTTCCCCTTCTGCTCTAGGACAGGTTGAACTATAAGTAACAAGCAGAACGTGGATTTCATGTTGTCTTTCTTGTTGTTTTAGTGTCCGTTGGTTCTCGGGGAGTAGCTTCCTCTTCTGCTCTAGGACAGGTTGAACTATAAGTAACAAACAGAAGGTGGATTTCTTGTTGTCTTGCCTGTTGTTTTGGTGTCCATTGTTTCTCGGAGAGTTGCTTCCCCTTCTGCTGTAGGACATGTTGGTCTATATTAACAAGCAGAAGATGAATTTCATGTTGTCTTGCCTGCTGTTTTGGTGTCCGTTGGTTCTCGGAGAGTTGCTTCCCCTTCTGCTGTAGGACATGTTTGCCTATATTAACAAGCAGAAGGTGGTTTTCATGTTGACTTGCCAGTTGTTTACCTGTTATGGTTTTAGAAAAAGGCTTCCCACCTTCTTTTAGGAAATGTTGGGCTAAAGAGGAATAGTTTCGTAAAAAACTGAATCAAGTATTTCTTGTTGCCTTGTTAGTTATTTTGGTGCCCTGGATTTCGATTGTGTTTCCATTCTGTACTGTAGGACGTGTTTGACAACAGTACAGGTGATTGAGCCAGGTGTAAAACTAGGTCACGGTGACCATCACATTGTACTTGGTTTCCGTTTTTCTCGGGTATAGGTCTATAGAAAGAATGGGCCTCATACATAAACCAGCCTATCACACCTCTACACTGACAGAGAAGCTTAAGGGGATTGTTATGTATGGCAGTACTGGAGTTTACTGGAGAAACACAACGATTTCTTAACAAATAATTAATGATTCTAGAAGAAAAAGAAACGTTTGATGTGTTTGAAATTATAACTAATGAAAAAACAGCCGTCAGAAAAGTTGTGGACTGCCAGGAAATTGAGCTCCAATTTTTTAGGAGAAGTTTTAAAGGATAAAAAAAATGTGCTGAAAAAAGAATTGTATCTCCATGGTGACATGTAGCGTTTTAATGGTGTACACTTGTCAATTTCCAGAATATACGAGTAGTTGTAACACTTCTAAACTCACGCGGAATTTTTAACGGTCTGTGAAGTTTGGACGTGATCGTGGAGTGTGAATCTGTACAGTCCTTAATGTCTCCGATTGTTTACATCAGCATCTCGCTAACTCAATTTTCTCGTCATTTTGCAAAATGCTGGATTTGGAATCAATGAAAATTAAATTAAACATCTGTGGGAGGTACAGCTATGTAAGATTGGATCGGCAGTTTGAGCCGCATTCTAAATGAAATCTTTCCTAGTTTATATCACTTTCTGGTCAAGATAGCGGTCCAGACAGCGTATATGGTAAGGGGACTGGACAGGTAATCTAATAGAAGGTGGGAATGCTGGGATTGTCCATATTTAGTATAAACAAATTGACATTCACCCAATGGTTGAACAAGATGTCTGCTGTGGAACACTTGCATTCCACAATGGCCCATCAAGGCTCTTTACCCAGATCAATCCTGCGTATTCCGATGAGCTCTTTATTTGACAATTTGTCGTTCATCTTTCGTTTGGTTCTGTATTGACTGTAGTAATTGGACTCGGGGTAAACACCGGCGACTGTTACAATGCATTATAGTGGTCTCCCACAGCGCAGTTTAAAGGAGAAATCGCAGCAGAGGGAGACCTTTATGGAAATACTTAAGTCGTTAGCTCCACCTGCTGGTCGTAATTGCTGCACAACACTGATGCAAGCATGTACATAACGGTGTCTCCGGAGATTCACTGCAAACCATTCAGGTGGAGTTACAGAGTGATCGCTGTCACATTGGCTGTTCCACTAAGCCTGCCAGTGTTGGCTGTTCCACTAAGCCTGCCAGTGTTGGCTGTTCCACTAAGCCAGCCAATGTTGGCTGTTCCACTAAGCCAGCCAATGTTGGCTGTTCCACTAAGCTTGCCAATGTTGGCTATTCCACTGAGCCTGCCAATGTTGGCTGTTCCACTAAACCAGCTAATTAATGATGGCTGTTCCACTAAGCCAGCCAGTGTTGGCTGTTCCACTAAGCCTGCCAATGTTGGCTGTTCCACTAAGCCTGCCAATGTAGGCTGTTCCACTAAGCCATGTGTGACTACATATACATCTTATACAATGGTTGAATCTTCAGTTACTTTTCTTTCCATTCATTGGGGTTTTTGTTTTTCTCTAAATAAAGATTGTTTTACATTGAAGATATTATTCCACAATGTTTCTCCCATGTACGTAATCAGGATAAAAACCTCCAATCAGGAAACAGCTTACAAAGTAAAAAAGAGTACCTAGTCAGAGGAATCTCCAATCAGAAAACAGTTTACATAGCTAAAGAGTATCAGCTGAAAGGTGTCATAACACATTAAAAACGTCCAATCAGTAAACAGCTTACATTGTAAAAAGGACTGGAGTATCCAGTCAGAGGTGTCCTAGCACATCAAAAATATCCAATCAGTAAACAGCTTACATTGTAAAAAAGAGTACCCAGACAGGTATCCTAACCCTGTAGGAGCCTCTAAGAAGTTTTTAGAAAGCTTTTTAGGTCACCAGATAAAGTTGACATATTGTGTTCGCCTTTTGTCCGGCACTGTGTTTTGTGTGTTGTAAAGAATTTACATTTTTGACTTTTTATCAATAACTAAAAGGCCCAGGGTCATGACATTGGGTCAGAAGGACTCCCAGTTTTTTAGGTCACCTGAGACAAAGTCTCAAGTGACCTTTTCTAATCGCCTTTTGTCCGTCGTCGTGCGTCGTGCGTCCGTAAACTTTTTACATTTTCGACTTCTTCTCTAAAACTGCTGAACCAAATTCAATGAAATTTTACAGGAAGCTTCCATGGCTGAGGGTGAACCAAAATTGTGAATTATATGATCCCCACCCCCCAGGGGCCTGCGGGGCGGGGCCAAAAAGGGTCAAATTGACTAAAACTTCAAAAATCTTCTCCTCTACTCTCAGATATGGTAGAATCAAATACTCTTCATAGATGGAAGGGTCTTAAGGTGCTTTACCAAAATTGTGAATTTCATGACCCTGGGGTCTCATGTTTGCCCCTTGGGAGGGGGTAAACTTTACTATAGTTTATATTGGGAAATCACATTTTTGACTATTATTTGTTGGATTTGTATTGGAATTCATTCTAACTTGTATCAAATTATCAGCATGGGATAACACTTTGATGGTATGTACATGTTGGCCTTAGTTGACCCCCAGGGGCCTGCGCGGCAGGGCCAATAAGTGTCAAATTGACAAAAAATTCAAAAATCTTCTTCTCTACTCTCAGATATGGTAGAATCAAATACTCTTCATAAATGGAAGAATCTTAAGGGGCTTTACCAAAATTGTGAATTTCATGACCCTGGGGTCTCACGTTTGCCCCTGGGGAGGGGGTAAACTTTACTATAGTGTATATAGGGAAATCACATTTTTGACTATTATTTGTTGGATTTGTATTGAAATTCATTCTAACTTGTATCAAATTATCAGCATGGGATGACACTTTGATGGTATGTACATGTTGGCCCTAGTTGACCCCCAGGGGCTGGAGGGCGGGGCCAAAAAGGGTCAAATTGACAAAAATTTCAAAAATCTTCTTCTCTTCTCCCAGATATGCTGGAATCAAATACTCTTCATAGATGGATTGGTTTTAAGGTTCTTTACCAAAATTGTGAATTTCATGACTCTGGGGTCTTGCATCTCCCCCTGTGGAGGGGGTTAAGTTTACTATAGTATATTGGCAGAAAAAAACATTTTTTTGCATTATTTGTTTAATTGCCATAAGAAATGATGCAAATTTGGTTGAAATTATCAATATGACATGACTTTTGAGTAGTACGCACATATTGACACTGACTGACCCCCAGGTGCCTGAGTGATGGGGCCTAAAAGGGTCAAATTGACATAATTTCAAAAATTCATTTTTTCCACTCCCAGATATGCTACAATGTATTGTTATAAATATTCATCTCAACATTCCCATATTTCTCTTTCATATCAAACATCAGGTGACCGTTAAGGCCCATGGGCCTCTTGTTATAATGAATAACTTGACCCTGTTGGAAGGTCATAGGAATCAAAGTTGCCAGAGTTAAATCAAATTTTATATGTAAATGTATTGTGACCATACATGAACCCAACTTTCTCCATTGGGAGGCTACTGTTGTGTTAAAAAACGTTTCCTTGAATTCGAAATTCAGGTGACCCTTAAGGCCCATGGGCCTCTTGTTGATGTTGGTTATCGGTATGCTTTTGTATTGCAGGTCCTTGAATACCAGACTTTAGATAATTTACATCTATTTGAACAAGCATGTAAATCAGAAAGCAAGGTCTCAGCTGCATTGTCAATACAAAATCCTGTCTCGTCTGTTTAATTTGAAGTTCCTGGTCTGGATCAGAGAACAGTTTGATGAAAATTGAATTACCTCATATCACGTAACGGAACAATAGTTAAGGATTGTTGCATATGTTTGAAATGGTGATTAAAGTTAATGCAGTCATGTATTCCGGGTCAATAGAATGTTTGACCACATGAAACCATTGTCCTGGATATTCAAACATAATTGAGATGATGATTAGATAGAGGTTGTCGCCAAGTAATGGTCGGGGTTGATTGGCGGCCCATTACAGCAAGATGGGTGTCCATTTAAACTTTTTAATTTAATGAATGAAATTCTTATTATGGATGTCGCAGCGTAATTTGAATCCATTCTCCATCGACATGTTCTTTAGGCATTGCATAATTGAATGCAATTGAAAACGAGTTTAAATTTCGGAGACGAAACTGACATTCGATTTATTGTTGTACAGATGTGTGTCTGCGAAAGTGACACCAGCATTAGATGACACCACATGGTTTTGTGCGATGACGGACGAAGGTGACGTGAGATTTAGACGAGACCACATTTTCTGTAGAATGATGGATGATCGTGATCGAGTCGGTAATTGAGTGTGTTGCCCGCCATGCTCATTCGGTCTTTGCCCTCGGCCAGGGTCTTGTCAACCATCATCCTTGATGGACAAAGCAGCGATTCAACCCAATACTGCCACATGATACACCATCATAGTTTAATTTAGAATTAGCTACTTCTACAATAATATAGGCTTACGTACAGAGGTAATATATGATAAAGATTGTTTAGATTAAATGCGCATAGTTGCTCTATTCAAGTAAAAATGATTTAAATGTTAGAATATTTTGATATTGTTGAAATCTGTCATTTCTATATTTGAGTAAAGGTCTCGCATTTTCTCACAAACTACATGTAACAGTTACCTACCTTTGTAAGACAGATGGATTGGGGAGGTTTCATGTAAACGGAAAAGTCATTTCCCTAACACATTGTCAGGATATTAAAACAACTAATCAATGATTTTGTTACTATAATTATATAGCTAAGACTAAATTTCAGAGAAACTATATACTGTGAATCCTCCATATAATAAATATTCATAATTTGTTAATTATTCAGCTCTAAATTCATATTATTCAAAAATCAAATTAATTCCTTTTTACCAATCTTGGTATATTCGTTAAGCCTTTGTTTAATTGATATTTATACCATCCCGACTCTGTGAGTAATCTGGCCCCGGCGGCTGATTTTATACCCGTTTAGGAGACGTGTGACGTCTTATCACCTCACACGACCTTAGAGATGATTGATTCTACTCTGTCTGGTTTTTGGTTGATCCACAATTCGGTCTGGTGAAGTGATGAGTATGACACGAATGCAAGGGTCAAACAGCTGAACGATTCGCCATAATGTTATTCCATTCCAGACTAAGACATCTCGAGATACCTCAGTTATAACAATATCGCATATGATGAAGATGTTGTGATTTTGCCTGCAGTCTGATGACGGTTGATCTTTTTTCTGAAGTTGGGAAGAGCTAGGATAATATATTGTTTGTGGCAGACGTTTTGATGAGTGCCTGCACCAGCAGCTATTGTTTGCTTATAAATCACTCGTATTTCTAGAGATGTATCTTTTTTTCCGCATTTGTGTGCCGGGAGTGTGGATCGATGGTGATTTCAAATATCTCTAGAATATTTATTCAGGTGTATTTAATTAAACATCAGATATCCGTATCCATTATTGTTCCCTGAGCGAATTAATTTACTGCGATATTTATTTGAAGCAGAATCATGAAAATGTGTTTTTATGAATGCTTGGTGATTTGAGAGTACATCCATAGGTCGCGTATGTATAATCGCAGAGTCAAATATTCTATTACATTCATGATAACCTGATTATTTTCAGTGCTTGAACATTCCATTTGGTGGTGAATTGTTTGTTGTATTGTGGGGTACCTGATTACGAAGAGGAAATTGAGGAAGGAAATAGTCAAAAATCAAATTTTTTTGCCATTAAACAGTTTGTACAGCTTGTGATTTAAAAAAGAAAAAACTGTTTAAGCATGGTTTTCAAGTTATCACCACACATACATGTACAATTGAATCTGGATGTATAAATGTCTTCTTTTCAAAAATGGGGAAAATAAAAATATTTTTAGTGATTACAACTTTTTATATTATCTACATTTTCTGCACTATTGGATGTACATGTATGTAACATATTTTATTAAATAATGCCACTTTTCTTATTCTGAGTAATTCAGAAGTGTAGAATTAAATTGTCGAAAGGGAGCTAACTCTTAAACAAAGCCACAGGTATTGTGTGTAAGATATATAGCTCACAGCCTTAATGCTGTAGTACAGAATATTTTTGACTATCCTTTTTGTTTAAACTGTTCTACCATATGTCAGTAGTTGATTGAGGGGCAGACATTGTTTCCAATCCCCTCACCCTCTTCTTCCCCAACACAATATGATTGTTCCCCCCCCCCCCCCCTTCCCAAGCACACAAGGTGATTGACATGTACAAACAAGCAATATACCTGCCCAAGAATGAACAGCCAGGCTCACGGATCAGGTGAATGTTTGTTTTTACTTCTAGAACAGACTACTCAGATTTGGGTAACAAGTGCCACATGGACTCCATCCAAAACATCTTATTTGTTTAGAATTAAGACATGCCAGAGTTTGTAACTGGTAGCTGCAGACTTGTTGTTTAAAATCAGCTACTAGCATATGTCACAGCGACCTCGTTTTTGTAGGCAATAGTCTTGTTTGTCATGTTTATTATTTACAACAGTGTGCCCTGAATTCGGCTATAGCTAAGGTCATGTTTTGGTATCTGAATTCGCTACAACACTAAGCAACATATATCTTGATGACATTTTGTTTGTGATATTTTGACTGGATGGAGAGTAATTAATTTGCCACTCTGTCTAAATTTAAGGTCATCTGACCCAAAGGGTCAGGATGACCTATAGTCATTATGCTTCATCTGTCATCCGCCGTACACCATCCGTAAACTTTTTACATTTCAAACTTCTTCACAAGTAACACCAGTGAGATTAAGCTGAAACTTGCCTGAAACGATCCCAAGATGGTCCTGATCAAGTACTTAATGTTGTTATATTTCGGTCAGTCTGAAATCCAAGATGGCTACCATAGCCACCATCTTGAAAAACACACATTGAACTCCTTCTTAAGCTCCACTGGTGCAGTTGAGAAGAAAATTGATGGGGTGTTAAGGAAGAGAAGTCCATTAAAGTGTTTTTATTTTCATAGTTCAAAAAACAGCAGGTACAGAGTTCATGTGACATTGAGGTGTTGCAAAAACTGGAAAAAAATTTAAATGCTATCAATTTTTTTTGTTTTCAATTTCTTCCATGCATAACTTTTTGAATTTACTTTTACTAGGAAAATTCTGGTAAGGAATATGAAAGAAATAAACTTCCTGTACATATATATACATGGTTGTTCTTCGATCACCATGAGGTTTCAAATATTGTAACTTGCTGTTTTATCTATACCTGAAGCAAAGATTTTTTTTTTATAAATTTTACAACGATGATCGAATTTTGCAGCAAAATTTTCATTTTGGTTTTGTATAATGGACTTACAGAGCTTCCCCTAGCCTTATGGGAATGGCAGTGTATGGTCTGTTTCTCTAAGATAGTGACGAGGTTAATAGCATTTGACATCAGTGATAACAATGTCTGTACATGAAGGAGGCTGAGCTTTTCAGGCGTTTTTGCTGAAACACTTCCTGCAGACTCCTTTCATCTGAAATGTTTGATGTTGCTCCAAAAGTTTGGAGCGAAGAATCAAGCTACATTGCATGTTATAATACAATAATTGACCCAAACATAGTTCACAAGGTATACTCAAATTAAACTGCAAGGCCCCAGCATGCCATAATTTTAAGAAAAACCCTATAACAAATTTAATTAATAAAATCAACATTTATATTCGGCTGACTTTTTTATCTCAAGTTGATATAATCGACCATTTATTGTGTTTTGGAAAATTTGCTCAGTTTCTTCGAAAATAATATGAAACAAGATTCAAGTACCAAAGTTGATGTTATTGGAAAACATTACAACTTTATTAAATAATGTTTGGACATTTATCTCCTTCAGACGATTTCAAGGAGAACGTTAAATTGGTGTTCTTGTTTGTGCGTTTAGGGTTGTGGCCTTCCAGCAGTTACGATGCTATGAAGACGGTTTCCACAGATGATAGGGCCACTCACAGGCCACTTTGAAGTGTAATCTTACCGAAATGTCCACAGTTATTTAGATATCTAACTAACTGAAGGGGCACATTTTAAAGGTGGGTAAAAAATTAAAATTTTTACATTCAGCGGGTAATATACTTCAATTATTATTGTTCATGACTTATATATATATAGAAGTGGAAAGCACACTTTTATCAAGACGAGCAGTGTTCCATTCTGCAATCTGATGTTAAAAGTTTGTTTCACCTGCCGGCCATGTGAATTTGCTTCCTTTAAGCTTATAAAAGTTTCTTCATACTTGTTGGGTCATCTGCCCAAAGGTTATTTAGTTTATGCCATGATGGGGTGAAATGGCTGAAAATTTTCTAACAACTGCTTCTTAATAACCAAAAGGCTATGGATGCTGATATTGGTCCTGTATCATGCTAAGATGAAGGGCTACTATTAGTTAGTTCGAATAAATGACCTTGAAGAGTGTTCAAGGTCAGCGGTGTGATATTTAAAATCTGTCAATAGATTCTTTTGTTCTCGAACACTGATATTTTACCTTATAATTGTATCTGTATTGCAGTTCAATTTTGAGATCAAGTGTGTCAAAATTATTTACAGGTGAGCCTTGTTGTAATTTAGAATTTATATTATTGACCTTAAAATATGCCTCTTTAAGCTGGATAAAGATTTATTTCTATGCAAGGCACTTTTCTCAATCTTTGGATCACATGTTTATTTGATAATTTTCTTCCATTTGGCATCAGAAATCAATGATATTTTTTGCTGACTTCTTCCTGTATTGAAATTCTTTTCTTTAGATTTTGTATTGTTGTGTTAAATTAGTATGCAATATCAATCAACTGTATAATTACCTGGTCTATAAGGTAACGTACCTGCCAGAACCAAGCAATGGGCTCCCAATGTTCATTTCACATTAATTTCAAGTGAATTTTCTATAGAGCGCACATTTTGATTGCATGCTGCAAGTGGCTGTAATTGCAAATGTGATTGACACCTGAAAAAAAATTCCTTGTTTGTTAATTGTTTTCTGGATTCAGTAACAACCAAATTTGACTCAAAATTATTTACAAGACATCAGAGTGATCTCTTTGTTTACCTAGACATAATAAAGAAGTACATTGCTGCCCGAAAATCAGAAATCAAAATTACAAAATCATAGATGAATTTCTTTTTGCATCACATAAGAGTTATCTGTCTTCCGTGACCCAACACATTTGATTACTAGACGTGACCTTTGGTAGACCTGACGTAATGACCGCCTGGTGATTGGTTGGTAGTGGTCAACTGAGTTATGGACAGGGCCTGACAACTTCATCTAAAGGTCAGTATTAGACATCAAACTTATAGACACGATTTGACAACTTTTCTATTAGTCTGCCGAGGTCATCAAACTTACTGACAGCGGGCCTGGCGATCATACACAAGGTGATATACCAAAAACTAATATTCTAAAATCTTTAATTTATGAAGAAAAGTTTGACAGCTACAGTTTTGATTTCTCAGATAACTAATTCTAGAGTTTCATTATTGTTTCATTTCATTTCAACAAATTTTATTCATTTTGATGTTACAATGAATGGGATTGAACAACAGGCTAGGCCTATATCAGTTCTCTTCCGCAATAAATTCATTATTGTTAGGGGGTGGTAAGAAGCTGGAAGAAGAAGGGAGCTGGACAATTATAGGTCATATAGACTAGCCCCTCACCTCTAGAACTTTTATTTCTTAGAGATTTGATTTTAAAGAAATAAATTAAGGGGAGATAAGTTACTAGAAAAATACATGAGGTCAGTTGTTTAAAAAACCTTAGTGCTGAACTACCATCCAATCTAGATCACAGGTCAATGTAGGTCATCTTGTTTAAAGACTGGACTGAATAATGTACATACAGATCATAGCCACAATAGCATTGATTGTAATTACAGATAGAATTTCTAATTTCTATCTGTAAACAATTGAGCTGCCTCCTAGCCTAATGGTATAGATTGTACATCTAACAGAAGGGTTACCTCCCCCTGAACATGTTACGGCTCCTGTATCTTTCATCCCCTGGTACGGTTTATGTATAAATAGTGTTGTGTAAATTTTCACACAACAGCAGTATTATGTATCCAATTCTCTACTTGATTACAATAATGACCTTCAAATGGATTGGCCGTTATCACTGCCCTAATCAGGCTAATGGGTTTTACAAGTCCTCAACCTGTGCACTTGCCGATGTTTTGTCCTCATTTTCAAGAGGAATATAAACAAAAAAATATCCTGTTTTATTGGTTGAAGGTGTCAGTTTACCACAGTATCGAGAAAACTTAAGTGTTCTTTGCATGACAGTCATTAACAAATGTTGACATTGGTGTATCAAATGTAACACCCAATATTTCTAATCATAATCAATAAAAACCATAAAGTATTGGCCCAGTTCTGTTCTTCATTGATAAAAACTGTTTTGAGCTACAGAGATAAACTCTTTTTTTTTTATAAAAAAAATCTGTTAGCAAAAATAAATATCATTTTTTTTTTTATAAAAAATCTGTTAACAAAAATAAATAAGTTACTAATCTTTTCAATTTTTCCTTGAATTAATATAAGATAAGTAATAGTACAAATGTTTTTTAAAGATAATTTAACATCCAACCTTGACAGACTTTACAGAGTGTGAGAAAATATTTATTTTGAAAACAATTTTTTTTTTTTGAAAAATGAAAGTCATATACATCACTTAGGGACATTGTCACGTTTTGTATATTTTTTACTTATTGTTATGGTAACTAGATTTTCTGTTCATGAATTGTGTAAGATATATACTGTAATAGGCAATCTCAACAAATATAATGTATAATCTTAAATGTGTCATAGAATGATGCAGGCAATTGTTTTCTTCATAATGTGTCTTTACAAATCAGTTAAGCTAAGCAATGTTAAAAACATCTATTGTTTTGCTAATATGAATTGAAACAGCTCAAAATTCTGAAATATTGTCAAGTTTGATTATTGATATTTATAATGATCCCAAAAGTCCATATTTGACATTGATATTTCAAAGCAAAACTATTAAATATTAACAAAAAACATTTTTGTAGCCTTTGTATTACTCTTAATCATAGTGTAAATGTGTTTGAGAATTTTAGCTCATAAGGTTAATTCATTTAAACATGCGGCAATTATATCTGAGAATTTTCTTTTTCTTTCAACAAAATAAATAAATTGTTTCTAGTTATGATGAGGCTTTTGAATATGTAGCTGGACACGTAAAAGCTTTCTATAGAAATATCATGTTATGGTCATGAAGTAAGAGAGACAAATTGGAGACAGCCTATTATTTTTGACTGCTCCCCAAAAGGACTCCGAGACATGCGTAATTAGTCGAGCTTATGAGTTTGATGAGCACCTGTCATACAAGAGAGCAAGGACATTATATGCAGAGAGCGGGACAATCAATTTGAACAAACAAACCCTGCAATTAGAGATTATCCATTCCGAAAAGCCACTTTTTACAGATGGAACAAGGATAGCGTCTTAATTTGGAATTTTCGGAGCTACTCTGCTAAGTGACAGTCGGCCATCACGCTGGCTGTCGGGAGTGGGGCATGTTGACATGGCGACAATCCAGTGATTCATTTTGTTTTAAGACCACACGTAAAGTGGATGTCTCGGTAACAGCTACGTACTGGATGTCCTTGTAAAGTCGATGGTGACCACGGTGCATACAGCGTTAGATTCAGCGATATCCTCGTTAGTCTCTCCGTAATAACCAAATTCTCGCTCTTTCCACTTTAATTACGGGCGAGGCTTGTAAAACGGGCATACGTGTCTCCTTACTTTTAATTAAGATTGCATTAAAATTTAATGTACTTCCATTTCAAATAGATATAGATTCTAACAGTTACTGGAGAAGGGTCTGCGCAATTATTTGTTTTCGTTAGGTTTAATCAACAGAAATTTACCTGAGTCGCATCTTAAATGTATAAAAACATAGAATTTCAATTGGTCTTCTACTGATTGAATTCAGCACATTTTTGTTTGTTTTTTCTCTGCGGGGATGAATCGCTCCTCCGCACATCAATGCCGTAACTGTCTAATGGTGTAGAATCGGTTTGTACCGACTTGCAGCCTCCTGCACCTATCAAGTATGATATATATACTGTAAGTTGTTCATTAGTAACATGTTTACTGTAAATAAATCCTGGTTATAGCATTATACAGCTAACACAGTCAGCGTAATCTCAAAAACTATTGTCAGAAATAAATTTGGTATGTATATAGAAAAAACCATGGAAAACACATTTTGATTAACAATAATGAATTTTCTTTGAAATTGACAGCTTAAAATCATGTAATTCATTTGAAAGTTTTCTGAAGCAATGAATATATTGCTGATAAGATTAAATAAAGCGAGTTGTAAGATGAAATATATACAGTTCCTGCTGTACCCAAACTTTACTCAAGGATAGGTCGACAGAAACTTTCTGTGTATTTCAAGTATCCCAACCTTAGCCTTGATTTTCTTGCTTGCTTTGCAACACTATTTCACGTAATTGTGTAAAAATGATATTCATTAAAGTTACTTTCTTCTGTTCAGTGAATGTTATTCAGTTTTGAACAGCTCTATACATCACACTAGTCAGTGGAAATGAATCATAAAATTTGGTATCAAGTGTAGTGTTGATCAATGAAATTTGAAATAAAAGTGAAAATAAAGTGATTTTTATTTTCGGGTATGATTTCTGAAACACATATTTTGTTTTGGCATTACAGCATTAAAATATTTGTCAAAGACATACTATGTGAATGGCTTAATATGTTTTATGATAAAACTTTTTTAAAAATATCATGAAAAGAATCTTGATTTGATTCAAGGCCAGTGTGACAGAAAGGGGTTCAAGGTCAAAGTCACAGATAGGGGTTAAAGGTCAAAATCATAGAAAGAGGTTAATATCAAGTCACTGTAGTGCTTTAAATTTGGTTCTGAATTGAGTGTTTGTATTCAATTTTGTTTTTCGGAAGAGTTTTTTTTCTTCATAACTAGCAGATGTTTAGTTGACTTCTAAACTTCATTAGGGTATGTAATGATCTTGAAACAAATCAGAAAATGATTGAAATATTTGGGTTCTTTACAAGGCTGGAAACGATGCTCATATCTGATATGAGTACCATATCTATTTCTTTTTATCTTGAAATGACTATTAAGATTTTCAGATATTTTAGTTTGACATGAACTAATTCATTCGCCCCTTAAGTTTCGTAATGAACTATTCAAACTTTTGATTTGGAAGAGTTCAAATGTGTCTTCAGGGGTGAATACTGTTTGATTTTGTTCAATTTTTTTTTCAAAATGCAAAAAATATGAACCTATCATGTGAATTCCAGCTTTGCTCCTTGTCCTGCTATTTCTTATCACCCACCTGCCAGTTGTGTTACCAGTCTTAATATTGCAGCCATTTTTTCTAAAGAAAATAAATGAATGATATTACAATATCCCCGTTCTTCTGTCAGTTCTGGCAATCAAGCGATAATTCGACACCTGCATAACCAACCCATCTTACGGTTTAGCATTTGAAATATTTCAAAATTGGAATTAAAGTCAGATTGTTATCATATCTTCGCTTCCTGTTCCAGACAAAAACCAATGAAAAAAATGAGGTATGGATACTTCATGATGCAAGTTGTACTGTTTCGGATAGCTCTTTTGAGATAAACGTTGCAAAATATTTGAAAAAAATATTTAGACATATATTGGATAACAGAAATGTTGGCTATGAAATTTGTCTTATTTAACATTTGTAATTACATGGAGGCATTTTAAAGCAAGCATAGGACAATCTTTTGATTTATATTCAAGATTTGTTTTAAAGATTTTAACTTATGTTAAACAGATCTGGCAGGGATATATAGATCTATGGAGGTAGATTTGGTTGATCAAACTTTGTTGTTTAGTTTATACAATTGAGTCTACTGAACTTGCTATCTGATGGTGTTTGAACTGATAAACATTCATGGTCACAATTAATTCAGATATAATTTCAGTTTTATAGTATAAGATTTTCCTGTTCTGTTGATTTAGCAAACAACACTTGAAGTTAACTTGTTACTTAAATTACCTGTAAGTCAAATCAATTTCTGTTTGATGTAAATATTCTTTTCTGCTGTAAATAAATTTTCTGTTCTGTTTAGGTAAACTTACTTTTTTGTTTTAGGTAAACTTTATTTACTGTTTTAGGTAAAAAAATTTTACTGTTTTAGGTAAACTTTTTTTACTGTTTTAGGTAAACTTTTTTTACTGTTTTAGGTAAACTTTTTTCGTTGGTTTATCCATTGACATCTAATGTCGTATGAATTAATTAACTGCGACAAAGAACCAAAACAAATAAAAACACAGAGATCAAATTCATTTGTGGCCTGAACCATTCAAACCTGATATAATTCTAATCCATAGAATGAGGAAGCTGGGCATTTATTTCAAGGTCACTAGAACAAAGGTCAAGGTCACTCTTGCTATTTATAGGTCAACCAATGCTTTTTATAGGTCAACCAATGCAATTTTGTCAACAGATTCATTGTCATCAGTTTACTGACTTCTGGAGCGCAAATCTCTGTCCTACAGATGTTTTATTGTAATTTATCTCATTTTCCTGAAATTTCATATTGAACTACATGTATTCCAACCTTTGAATTGGAAAGAGTTCAAATATTTGTCTATACAGATGAATGAGATTGATTATACATTAAGCTATTGTGGAGTTTATTCTGTTAAGATAAAGCCAGTCCTTAGAAAAGTAAAACCCGCTGTTGAAAATACAGTTGAATCACCCAATCATCTTGTACATGTTCAAGGTCATTTGGTTTTTTGAGTCAAGGTCGTGATGATAGATCACGCTTGCTGAGGTGATCCATTCTAGTTAGTGAACCAATATCTGTTCCATTTAGTGGCTCTCCATGTGAGAAGTGGCTCCAGTAGATAGGTACTTTTACACTGTAATCATTCATTTATATATCGTCAGGAAATTAGCGCTACGTTTCTGATGTCTTCGGAATGAGATACCCGCTGTATATAAGACAATGTAAAAGTTAGTGTATATTGTGTATACAGCAGGATCTAGACAGAATAATCGGGGCGACTGATTGTTTAATCGTAAAGTTTATTCTTAACTCTGCACTATTGATGAGTGTTCTTGTATCAACGGAAATCTGTCTTCCTCTCGCTTCCAATCAGCCGAGATTGAATCAGCTGGAATTTGTGATTCAAAGAAATTTATTTGGACGGAAACCCTTAAACTTGTTTAATCTGTCGTAATACATCTAGCTGGTGACGTGTGAGTAGGGAGGAAGAAAAAGGTCACTGACAACAGGGACAATGGCGAAAATTTCTCCGATCCAGACAAGGTCAAGATGGATACTTTTTAATCTGTCAGATGTGAATAAGGATTCCGACATCTTCTCGGCTTGCTGTTGCTGGGTAAACAAATTCCATTGGGTTTGCGATTAATTACATGTACATGGTATCCTCGTAGTTAGTGCTTGCCAAATTCCGCTCAGAATTTATTCATTTTCTTTTTTTCCCGTTCCAAATAAAAGAATCAGAATTGGAAAGCTGAGGGGTTTCGAGATTATTTATGATTAAAAAATGTGTAAGTTTTCTGCGGGGACATCCCAGGGACATAGCTGTCTCCTCATTAACAGGATCCTTATATTTAGTGTTAGCCGAATTCCAATCAGAATTTACTCCAATATTTTTTCACTTTCTGCCCAATTTTTTAAAAAAAAATCAGAAAAGGAAATTCGTAGGGTTTGAAAGATGTTAATAATTGAAAAAAAGTCTAGTGTTCCAAACATCACAAGAACATGACCGTGTCCTGATTGGCTGACACAGAAAAAAACCCTTGTTTATTTGTCTGTGGGATGAGCGGCCATGTTGGCGGAGGATATCGTGGTCTTGTTTATAGCTGTTGCTAGGACAATGGATCGGTCTTGGTTGACTTATGACCAGAACTGTCTGTATCTTTGCCAGCACCCTTTCACAGCTTGAGAATATTGTCTCTGAGTTGTCCATCTCTGGTTTCTGTCGAGGTCACCTTCATTTCTGTGTCGAGTAGAAAGATTTCTTTATATAGCATTACAGTTGTGTGTTTGTACAAACTGAAATTAACAATTCTTTGAGGATTTTAGATGTTTTCTGCTCTGTTTCAAAATAAGATCAATTCAGATATGTCGAAATATAAGAACAATATCGTCAATATATCTAGTCATAGCCTGTATGTGTTATAATTATTATACGAGATAGTTGTTGGGAGTCAATTTAGTTAGATAAAATACAACTTGTGAAGGTTACTGTACAGATCTGCGAAAATATGGCTTAGAGTTATTGCACTGATCAAAGAGTGAAGTATTAATTGTTGAGGGTCATCACACGGATCAGAAGGAATCCTTGTCAAGGGTTGTTGCTCTGATCAGAAGGATTATAATTGTCAAGGGTTATTGCTCTGATCAGAAGGATTATAATTGTCAAAGGTTATTGCTCTGATGAGAAGGATTAAAATTGTCAAGGGTTATTGCTCTGATGAGAAGGATTATAATTGTCAAGGGTTGTTGCTCTGATGAGAAGGATTATAATTGTCCAGGGTTGTTGCTCTGATCAGAAGGATTATAATTGTCAAGGGTTGTTGCTCTGATCAGAAGGATTAATTGTCAAGGGTTATTGCTCTGATCAGAAGGATTAATTGTCAAGGGTTGTTGCTCTGATGAGAAGGATAAATTGTCAAGGGTTATTGCTCTGATCAGAAGGATTAATTGTCCAGGGTTGTTGCTCTGATCAGAAGGATTAATTGTCAAGGGTTGTTGCTCTGATCAGAAGGATTAATTGTCAAGGGTTGTTGCTCTGATCAGAAGGATTAATTGTCAAGGGTTATTGCTCTGATCAGAAGGATTATGATTGTCAAGGGTTATTGCTCTGATCAGAAGGATTAATTGTCAAGGGTTATTGCTGTGATCAGAAGGATTAATTGTCAAGGGTTATTGCTCTGATCAGAAGGATTATAATTGTCAAGGGTTATTGCTCTGATCAGAAGGATTAATTGTCAAGGGTTATTGCTCTGATCGGAAGGATTATAATTGTCAAGGGTTATTGCTCTGATCAGAAGGATTATAATTGTCAAGGGTTATTGCTCTGATCAGAAGGATTAATTGTCAAGGGTTGTTGCTCTGATCAGAAGGATTAATTGTCCAGGGTTATTGCTCTGGTCAGAAGGATTAATTGTCAAGGGTTATTGCTCTGATCAGAAGGATTAATTGTCAAGGGTTATTGCTCTGATCAGAAGGATTAATTGTCAAGGGTTATTGCTCTGATCAGAAGGATTAATTGTCAAGGGTTATTGCTCTGATCAGAAGGATTAATTGTCAAGGGTTATTGCTCTGATCAGAAGGATTAATTGTCAAGGGTTATTGCTCTGATCAGAAGGATTAATTGTCAAGGGTTGTTGCTCTGATCAGAAGGATTAATTGTCAAGGGTTATTGCTCTGATCAGAAGAATTATAATTGTCAATGGATATTGCACTGAGCAGAAAGATTTAGAATGCTCATACACTTTGTAAGGTATGGTGCTTATTGCCAAGGGCTGTTCAGGTTTATTGCTTTGATCAGATAAAACAATCTAGGACCTATCAGAGAGAATTGTCTTGGGTTGTTGCACTTCTCTGTGTGAAATGTCTGGGGTCATTGTACTGATCATTGAGGATTGTCTCCCCTTGTTTGATGTTTAAGGTTTATAGGTTGTTGTATATGGGGGCGCTAATTACAGATGGTTTGGGACGGAGGGGAAGAGGAATGGTAGGAGGTGGGCCAATTCATCACCAGTCTGACAGAATCAGCCCAGACAGTACAATTCCAACGTTCACTCTTCCAAAGCAGGTAATGAATGGCCAGATATTTGCCAAGGTGCAAGTTTTCTGGATAGCAGTTTATTTAACCAATAGCTCTTGTCACAGCGACCAGACCAATAAGTCAGCCAACCAACTTGTAGGTAATTATCAACATTTAAATATAGCTTGGAAGGAGAATGGATGTAATTTTCCGCTACAAAGCCAATTTACTGGAGTTTGAGTCCAAACCAACAGTTGGGATATTTTCTAAACGGCTTGACTGTATAGAACTAATGCTACCTGGGATTTCAATTTCACGATTCAGCCATTAGAAGGTACAACCTGATACCTCTGCCCCGCCCGCATCTCTATCATCTGCAGGATCCAGTTATCACACAGGGGAGGTAACTGTTAATTAGTGCACTGCCCCCGGGGGAGGGATCCGGGAGAGGGTTCCGACATTTTCACAAGCGGACCTCTGGTGTGACTGATGCATCCTTTAATGTCAATTTACTGATGTTATATGCATGAGAGAATTCCCTCTTTGGGATTGTGTACAAATGAAAATACTGGATATCTCAATCCAATTTAGTATTGACCATGTGCCATCCTACAGGCGACTCGCGACACTTTTGTCCACCCTAATAACTCACTTCTTTCTCATCACAGCGTCGGGCCTACATAGCCGTCTAATTGTGATTGGTTCCTCATGTCAGTTTTACACATCCTCTTTTTTTGATTGGCTCCTTGAGGCTGTAGATTATGCAACAATATTAGATGTCTTTATACTGTTGATAGATACTGTCCCTGTGGGTTTCCTATTTTAGGTGTGCTTCCTTTTCTTTGTATTACTCAGTCGTGCACACTTGTTGTATTGAGATTTTATTGTCCTTGTAATAGCATGTGCATCTCAAGATGTTTTTTCCTCCGTCAGACTGAAGATTTAGACAACATCTCAAACTGTTTTCACAAGAAACATTTTATGAAACCCGTTAAAAGGTTATAAAAATATTAGTTTTAACATGTACACTCAACAATGAAACTACTCACGGGTAGTTTTCACCTGCTATTCAGCAATGTCCTTCAGCCCTACTGACAGGGGACAGGTTTAGTGGTGTTCAGTCACCTGACTGGTAAATTATCCCCAAGTCATGTGACTGACAGGTTAATATGTTATATGTTGAGTTCCATAACATGTTTCTTGTGAACATTTACAGAGATCTGGCCTTAATCTTCAGTCAGACTGAGGAAAAAAATCTTGATTTTAAATATGTCATGTCCAGTTTGAATGATTATATATTATAATGGATTGAGATGAAACTTGCTTGAAATGATTCTGAGATGGTCCTGGCCAAGTTTTGTTGTTTTTTGGGTTAGTCCGAAATGCAATATGGCTGCCATCTCCACCATTTTGAAATTAACAATTTAAACTTAATCTCGCTGATGTGATTGAACTCAAATTTGCTTGAAATGATCCTGAGGTCTTTGAAAATTAAGCATTGTTATTTTGTGAGTCAGCCCAAAATCCAACATGGCTGCTGTGGAAGCCATTTATACAGACCTTCAAACTCCTTTTTACCTTTCCAGTCCTTTTTGGTTAAACAAATTACACTTGATTTGACTGATACCATACATTCTCTATGTTATAGTCAGATAGCCGTTAAGGTTCATTGGTCATGGTTTTTCATAAAGAGATTGGCGGGGGGGGGGGGGGGGGGGGGGGGGGGTGGTAGTTTAGTGATTACCATTGATAGCTTGAGCAAAAGAACTTTCCGTATTGTTAATTGATTCTATCTAAGGCTGCTAAGAAAAAAGTAACAACAACAAAAATAAATACAAAAATATATAAACAGAATTTGCTGATGAAAATTCCTTGCAGGTTTTCTGGGATCACCATTGTTTGTTTGTAGATTTATTGCTTGCTGTCATTATTCTCATACCGTTGGAGTGACACAGTCTATAGATGACTGTTTTGAAATGTGGGGCTGTTTTATCATCTAATTGATGAGCAAAGAATATACTGGAGTAGTCAGCATCATGCTGTATGTACAATATAACGACCAATAAAAATGCTTGAAATATTCTAGAAGTTTTTTATGTGAAATCATAACAAGTTTAGGCTCAGTTCATTTGATATAAGATATACATAATTCTATATATTTCTGTTTATTAAACAATTTTGCACACAGAAAATTAAAGATGGTTTTTAGTAAGCAGCTGTGAAGATGAAGAAGACTTCTGTAGAAGATTTTGAGTTTGGATTTTGGTTTTGTTGACGCATTGGTATTCACTGAATTTTTTCCCCATCCCTTTAACATAAATGAGGCTGGGAAATGAATACAGCAGCTGCAGTAACTGACAAGGGAGATTACTTTGTTTGGGAATGCGTCATCCACAGTACACAATACCAGCTTAGGGCCCACTGGGGAGACCTAAACTCATTTGATATAGATGTCCAACAACAAATCTTGGTTGAATCTTCTCCGGGGAGTTTTGTTGATTCATGATTGGCTCGTAAACAGGTCTTGGTGACTTGGGTTATAGCAGGTTGGGTCACCACAGAACGAGGTGCAAATGCAGCGTGCAAATGCAGCGTTGTTCCCTCTTATATTTCCGTCTCCATAAGAGGATGAAATGAATCTAGACAAATGGAAATGTGATATGGTCATATAGCGTGCAATTAATTTCTATTTCAGCCGAGGAAGAGATAAAGAAGTCGGACCACGGTCACAGACTGGGTATTATTCTCCGATATAGGCGACTCTAGCAGGTAATACAGACTGAACCAGAATGTCTCCAAATGTCTGTCCCAGTGGTTAGATTTATTTCCATTTCAGAAATACTGTCTATCATGAAATCCTGTTATCATCTGTATATTAACTCAATGACCTCCAAAATTTCGTAATGAACTACTCCAACCTTTGAACTGGAAGAATTCAAACAGTCCTCGGGGGTGAAAAGATTAAGAAAAATATTGATGACAACTAGTACATGCAGAGTTGAAAAATATGCATCCTACTTAGGAAGACATGTTCTTTTTGGAAAAAAAATGATTGAAGTTAGATGGTTTGTTTTAGTCCTTCAAAGGTTTATTTAAACATTATTGATATACAAACAAAATACCTGAAGAAAAAAATCTCTTTGTTTATGTTATGTTTCGAATTCGTGATGATATGGCTAAATTTAATTAAGGTTTTATTTGTACAATTTTTTGTGGAAGAAACTAGATTCCTCAAAACATTACTTTTTGGTAAGAGAGGTTTTTGTTTGACGTTACAAAAACACATTACCATTGAAAAACACTTTGTTTCAAGGACAGTATGTGACAGACAGAATCTGTGTCCGGGGAAGGTTTGAAGTCTATGTGAACGCTGTGCTGATCAAAGAGAATGTCCCTGGAGCTTTTTGTCGAGTAAGGTACGTGATATCTACTGCATTAACGCCAGTGATCATTGTTTTATTGCTGAAGGAAGTCGGGAGAATGGAGCGAGGACACGATCATGTAACAATTGTCTCCATATTTATAGACCCCAGGACTGTAACAATGCTCTCCATATTCATGGATTCTATGCTGAGTTAACCGAAGCTGTTCCGTGCGAGTCCTAAAACACCCGCAGACAATTCCAGCATGTTTGTATTGTCTGCCTTCGTACGATGACACTGATGGTCTAATGCGAGAATGTCCCGCTACAAATCTACTTTTTGCAGCTAAATAGGATTTGAATTCGGGGTTCATTTATTTAGCTACGGGAAGCTGTAGGCCTATATAAGCCATCTTCCTCTTTCAAATTTACAATTTTATATTCCTTAATAGACTGTATTGGCGGAAATGTCTAAGACATGTATGTAAATAGGTGACGGAGTTGCGGGGCATTTGCCTGCTCCTCAGACGATAATGCCAATTGCCTTGAATTCTTTCAACTTGGCTGCATATTTTCCAACATTTCAAAGAAATTACAGCTCTGGTTTAAAATTGATCATCCTTTGTTGTTGGTTTTGTTTTTGCGTGAATATCTAAAACCTTGAAGTATATATCTTTATTTCATCTTAAAGATTATTTAGCCATTAGTTTTATGGATTTTGAATAAATAGCATACATTACTTCAGTTCATTACTATAAAAACAATCTATACAGACACTCCATTTCATTGACATCTATCTTTACCAACATTAGACATAAAAGACTTTACTGATAGGCTGTCCCCCATTGAAACCTGACTTAACCGACACCTGACTTTACCGACATTGCATGGACATATAAGACCTTTACGATTAAATATCTCCTGGTGAAACCTGACTTAACCGACACCTTACCACTGACATTGGACAGAAAAGACCTTTATGATTGAATGCCCCCCACCCCCCCTCCCTATTGAAAGCTGACTTATTTGACACACCTAATTTTACTGACAAAGGACATAAAAGACCTTTACAGTTGAATGCCCCCCCCCCCCCCCCCCCCCCCCCCAAATTGAAACCTGACTTATCTGACATCTGACTTTCCCGACATTGGACATAAGACCTTCATGATTGAATGATTCCGTATAGAACCTGACTAAACTGAAATCTGAATTTTAGGAAATCTTGTAGTTTCTGTAATGGTTGTATAGCCCCAAAAGATTTGTTAGGGACATTATGGTTTGAGATGTCATTGTAGCCAATTTCTTGTCTTATTTAGCTTCAGATTTTCTTTACAAAGTACTTAACCTAGCAGAAATGGTTTATATGTTATCCTACACGTATATCTTAGGGCGGCAAACCAATCTACCCCGGCCAAGTATTGGAGTGTACAATGGGATTGTGAGGCGGATCAGAAGATGTGTGATTTTAAATGGATGACAATAATGAGAAAGCTTGTTTGTGATTATACAATCTCCAGAAGCAGATTACAACTTGAAAGCCTTTTTTTTTTAATCTACTTCGGATGCTGAAAAAGTTACCTGGGGTTTCCGTGGTTATTCTAATGAAGCACAGCAGTTTCCTGGAGTTGGTGATAGTACGGAGGCTGACAGGCAGTGATGGATGAGACAGAGGACAATTCATTAGACTATCTCTCTCTCCCCAGCCCTAAACTGATCCACTATCAAAACAATATCATACCTAGTTATATAAAAACTCCGTCCTTTTGTACTATCACACAAGTACAGATAATTGATTTTATATGTTTGATAAATTACTTCCCTTTGCTGTCACCCTCGGAACATGAAAAGTAAATTTAACACACTTCATTTTAATATCATATTCACAATCTCAGATCAGACCAGTGTGCGGTGCTGCACTTTGCCATTGCTGCCATGTTGTTGGCTTAAACTTGCGTTATTATATATTTCAATCAATTCCCGTTTAACATATCTGAATATCAACAAGCAATCTAATCGACGTCAAAAATGTGTTATAATGCTGTGTTTGGTGAATAAGCGATATCCCATATTATATTTATATATATATTTATAAAATATTATATTTCATAAGGTTTCTAACTTACCTGCTGGCAGGGCAAATAAAACATGGTTTTATACTGCCTCATAATAACATATCAGTATGATCAAGATGTAGAGTTTGACAATAGGACTGATTTGATCATAGTTTACCTAAGTAAGGGTCCTTAGCAATTTTATAACCATCAGACATTGTGAACACGATAACTTCAGTAAATATAAATGAATTTTGATGAAGTCTAATACCAAAACAATTCTGAACAAGTTCGGCAATGAACTGATTTGATTGTTACTTACAGAGTTAAGGCCCTTTGCAGTTATATTGCCTTAATTAAGACCATGCACAAATTGAGTGAATATCAATGGATTTTGATAGAAGTTTGGTATGCTGTGTGCAGCCTTAATTGATAAGAAAGATCTAGACAAGTTTTGATATTGAGATGGATCTGATAGGTAGGGGGTTATCTGTAGTTTTCTGTTGGAAATTAAACTAGTTTTGAAGAGTAATGGCCCTTTATTTAAAATTTTCCATTGTTTAAATTCAAATTTTCTGTTTTTAAATATTTATCTACATTTATTTTACATATATCAATGAAATATGACTTGTATGCCTACCCATGGTAAAAGTTGGGTTATAGGTTATGAATTCAAGGTTCACAAGTCGAAACATTATATTAGAGTTATGGTCCTTTGTTTATGCCTTACTGTTTTTTTGTCTTTATTCCACGCTTGGCTAATTATCTCAGAAGTAGTAGGTATTTTGTATACACATATTCATTAATAAGTACATTGTAGACAATTAATTTCTCGGTGACAGAAAATCTAAATTTATATAAGGGAGACAACTTGCTCATCTTCCCTTAGCTCTAGTTGTTTCCTGGACTAGACTAATTGGATGTGATATTTTATGCACATTCATATTACTGAATTATTTTATCTACTGCATGTTCCTGTTTATCTAATTTGTCTATGGCCATCCTGTTATAAAAACATTGTGATATACACTAAATTTGAAGTGACATTTTTTCTAACCAAATCAATCTATTTGCATATCGAAAAACATAACAATCTCCCCACTGGGCATTGTTTTAATAATTCCTCATCTGCAATATCAATATAGACCAGTAACATTGGTATACTGGATACCGTTTGTGAATTAGCAATTCTGATCAACTAGTTTGTTATTATTGAATTGTAATGAGATCAATGTAAATTCGAACACAAGATTGACATCAAGTGTTTATGTTTAAAAAATGTCGAATAGGAAATCCTGTGGGATAAATACGGCTACTTTGTTTGATTTATGGGTAGTTTTGGCCTGTTACCCTCATTTGTATGTATTAAATAACCCGGGTACTTTAGGCAGACGACCAATGCACAATCAAATTTTGATTAATTTTGTGACAAAAAAGTCTGTTCTCATCAACATAACTGACAGTTATGTTTGTTTGATGGCCGAAACTTTCCTCAAATGAAATGAAACTTGCTAATGAATTGGATAACTACGGTGGTGAGTGGAAGCTAATTGGATAACCTCCCGACCAATCTCAGAGTCTCCATCTTTTGATTTCAATTCTGTGGTCACTGTGGACTTTATTTTCGTATCCCTACGTCTAATTGCGCTGTTACGAAATGAATGCTCTGATTTCATCAAACAATCGGCTGATAATCGAATTATTTGGTTTTGAATAATACAGATACATTACCAATGGATGGCTCGTGTCTCATCCTTATTCCGTGTATCAATAGCGACACTCGCATATCTTCCCCCTACCAGCCATTTATTAGATGACAGCGGAGAAGACAAATGGTAGAGATAAGAAACGAGCAGAATCTAGATTATTTATCTTCCTGTCCAAATAGATCTTGTTGCCAAATTACATTGCATCCACGTTCTGTAAGGAAAATGACCGTTGGACTATGACGGATTCGTCCAGCCATTGCTCTTCCTTGTTACAGTCTGGTAGCTAACACTGTCTTTGCTCATAACGGTTCGGAAGCATTATAAACTAGCCGTCTGTATGATTGGTCTCGGCCTTCCATGATATAGTTTTATAGCTCATTTAGGTTTCCTCGGAGCACATAGGACAAATCTCGAACCTCGAAATGTCAATACAAAATAAAAAAACAAAACTAGAAGATACTAAAACAAAAGACTTAGTGAATACTGAATAAAAATGCAGATGAAATCATTTGACGTGGTGATAGAAACACTTTGTACATTATAATCCAGGATCCTACATTGTTACAATAAAGGGACGATGTGGCCAAGTGGTTCAGTTGTCCTGACAATCTACCACTAGCCCTCCACCTGGGGCAGTTACCAGTTACTGACCGTAGGTTGGTGGTTTTTCTGTGGGTGCTCCGGCTTTTCTCCATCTCCAAAAACTGGCACATCCTTAAATGACCCTGGCTCTTTAAAGGACAAAAAAAACCCCAGTCCTTCCCATTTACACAAGTGTTTGTAATGGTAATTTTTCTGTACATGTTACAGATTAAAATTGTAGATTTTAAACATTTTATGAGTTTAGTGCTTGTCAAAACCTATTTAATCGTTATACAGGGACTCGGAAACTGGATAGGAAATTGTTAACTTCATCAGCTTCATCATCATCAGGAAACGTTCTTCATTATCAGGGATTTATAGAATCAGGTAAAACACTCTGTATTAGAAATGTCTCCTGAATCTGATTTTTGGCCTGTTAGTCCCTTTGTGTTATTTTCAATTTCTAAGTATGGCATTCAAATTCTTCAGGATGCATGCTACCTTACTGTGACATGGAGACTTAAGGATGTATGCTACCTTACTGTGACATGAAGACTTAAGGATGTATGCTACCTTAATGTAACATGGAGACTTAAAGATGTATGCTACCTTACTGTGACATGAAGACTTAAGGATGTATGCTACCTTAATGTAACATGGAAACTTAAGGATGTATGCTACCTTACTGTGACATGAAGACTTCAGGATGTATGCTACCTTAATGTAACATGGATATGTAAGGATGTATGCTACCTTACTGTGACATGAACACTTAAGGATGTATGCTACCTTGCTGTGAAATGAAGACTTAAGGATGTATGCTACCTTACTGTGACATGGATATGTAAGGATGTATGTTACCTTACTGTGAAATGAAGACTTAAGGATGTATGCTACCTTGCTGTGAAATGAAGACTTAAGGATGTATGCTACCTTGCTGTGACATGGAGACTTAAGGATGTATGCTACCTTACTGTGACATGGAGACTTAAGGATGTATGCTACCTTACTGTGACATGAAGACTTAAGGACGCTCGACCCTACGTAATACACAAGTTTTGATTCTCGTTTTGTGGTGACGTAGCTTCTTATTTGTGTACCTGATATTTGAAATCGGGGTATCAAATTCGCTCTACACCGTGATATGTCGTGATGTCAACAATGGCGAGATGAGAGGGAACGGTTCAAGTCTTCAACTTAAGATTACGCGCAAATAAAGTATTGTCACGACCACTCCTATTGCAAAACAACAACAAAAATAGATGTACACTATATCGACACATGGTCGGACACTGACAGCGACAGCAACAGTATAGAAACAGAATCAGAAGGTAGGCCTATAGTACCGGTACAACTGGCCTTGTTTTCTCAAACTGGAGAGAGAGTCGGCAAGTGGTAGAATTATCCGTGTTGGCAGAACGTTCGCACAACGGCTGTGCCTGGTGTCATTATATATGCACTATTATGTTGTTGAAATATAACACAGAACGCTGGTAGTTGTTATGTATTCACAGTGTGTATGTTATGTAAAAATACTACCCACTATAAAAACTTCCTAATAGCATCAAGGGAGACAACCTACCCTAGACACAGTTTTACATTTAGTTTTCAATAAGTAGCATAAAAAGCTTGTCTGTGATATTTGATTCAATTTTTTGCTTGTGCTTTATGTAACTATATGGTATGTAAAAAATTTGACTGTGAATGCTGAAATTTGTCTGCTAGATATAAAAATAACACACTTTGTAACAATCGTTTTGTCCATTTTTCCACAAGTAAAATATTTTTGAGGTAGCTATTAATTTCTTTTTTTTATTTTATTGTATGTTTGTGATTTTCAACAACATTCACAAGAAGAAAAAAAATAGAAAAAACATTAAATTTTGAGAAAAATCATTTTTTTGGTGTTTTTTACCAAAAATGAAACAAGTCATAGGAATGCTTAGATTTTCACAAAATCATCTCTACCTGGTAGCATAGTCAACATATGAAAGTTTTAAGGAAATCTAGCGGTTAATTGCGAAAGGGTTGAGCCTCCTTAAGGATGTATGCTATCTTACTGTGACATGGATATGTAAGGATTGTATGCTACCTTGCTGTGACATGGATATGTAAGGATGCGTGCTACATTACTGTGACATGGAGACTTAAGGATGTATGCTACCTTACTGTGACATGGAGACTTAAGGATGTATGCTACCTTACTGTGACATGGAGACTTAAGGATGAATGCTACCTTACTGTGACATGGAGACTTAAGGATGTATGTTACCTTGCTTTGTGGAGACTTAAGGACTCACACAACTAAATCATTTACTATATGTTATTACCAAATATTTTAGCTAATAACTTTAATATTTGAAGTTCAACACTAGTGACAACTGTCTAGATTCATAGATACTTACCTTACAAAGACTATAAAGTGAGTTTTTGGAGAAGTTTCGTGGCATATTGGTCTGTCACAGTGTCCAGAAGTTGACAACCGGAAGTTTACAGGCAAAACCGGTGACCCTAAACAGAAACGCCCCCATCCTTTTTGACCCTGTATAAATCCGCACATACACATGCAAACATATTAAAAGTATACATTTTTCAAAAGTTAAGTATTTGTACATTTCATTCATGCAGAAATCTAACATCAGTTCCTCATTAAACTTCCATAGTGGCCCAGTAATTAGCCAGAACACATTTTACATAGGCACTACAAACGTATGAAACACATTTTGATTGGTTGATTTAGTTGTGTGATTCCTTTAAAGGGCCTTAAACTGTTTGAAATGTTAAATTAAAGTTATTTTCAGAAAGTATATTCAATATCTAGTATAATTGTAAAGTTTGGTTGGTATACAACTCTTTGTTATGGAGATATGGCAAGTTATGTCCCCTGGTGTCCAAATGCTCTTTGCACTCAAAGACAAGAAATGTTCAAATTCAGGTGCTGGTTAATGACCTGTCATAAATCAATTAATTTACAACTATAGACCTCCATATTTCGCATGTATATAAAACACACATGTATCTCATAGACTGTGATCTTCAAATTGAAATATATGAACTTCTGTGTTCTCTACAGCATTTTAACTAATTAGTTTATTAAATTAATTAAATTGTGTTTAAAAAAGTGTAGTTTGACAATCTTATAGTGTACAATATTGTTCAAGATTTCTAACAGGACCTTGGTCATAAATGGTCAGTTGATATATACCTAAACCAATTAGCTTCTACTTAGACAAGCTTAGTGGCAGGCCCTCAAACACCCCTAGGGAGCCATCACACCACTGGGAGAGCTATGGGGGTAGGGGACAGATAATGCCATAAACTGTCAATAGTCTGAGTAAACAATCAACAATAACACACTTCTCCATCAGCACAGATGTATATCTAATGGTATATAATGACAAAACATTTCAATACCCACCATTCATTTCAAAAATGGGCAGAAATCAAGTAAAAATCAACAAAACAAATGGATTTCAGAGAGGGAATGTTCCACACAACAAGGGAATTACACAGGCACCTTTTTCCACAGCAGTGCCAGGACCAATCAACAGGCTAGCCCAGGATGTATTTGGATCCAGGGTGAAGACTGACATCACAGGAAGAATGACAATCTCTAATGCTGAGGGAGTGCTGTCCAACATGAAACTTCTTCGTCTCAAACCAACAGCAGCAGCTATAGATACCTGCATTGATTCCAAGGTACAGCACCCAGACAGCTACACATACAAGCTATACCGGCCCATAGATTTGGAAAGGCTATGGAATTCAGCGGTCCATCAGCACAATCATCAGCACAAGCACTGCAAAGGTTATCTGCGGTTTGACTCGAAGAACTCAAGACAATGGGGTTGGGGATGGACTGAGCGGCTTTACTGTGAAACATGTGGATATGTTAGTGAAAGCTGCAAGCTGTATGAGGACGAAAAGACAGACAACACCCCTAAGAGAGGCCGGCGACGGAGCCAACTGAACTTGGGTATGCAAACAGCACTCATGGCTGCATCAATATCCAATTCGGCAATGATTGAAATATGCCTAACTGCCAACATCATCCCCCCATCTTATACCGGATTACAGAAAACAGCAAATCATGTTGGGGAGAAAATTGTAACCATGAGCAAGGCCAGTATGGAAAGTCTGAGAGAGAAAATTGTTGCAGATAATACAAGTTGTGGACTTGAGAAGCCTGACCTCATCAATGCAGAGATGGATGGGAGGTACAACAATCCACTTTTCAGTGGAGACCGGACACCCTATCAAGGAGCCACCCAGGTCACCATGACTCTTTGTGAGCAAATGACGTCAAGTAAAAAAATCCTTAGTGTATTCACAGGCAACAAACTATGCAAGCGTGCTGAGTACCTGAGAAGGTGTGGGGTAAACACCACCTGTCCTAACCACACAGGGACCTGTACAGCTAATGTGGCCGAGGAGGCTGCAATGGGAAATGAAGAAGCCTGGGCCACCATTATTGGAGAGGAGGTTGTAAACAATTTCAGAGTCAACTACCTTACCACAGATGGAGACAGCAAAACACATACCGGTATGAAGAAGTCTCATCCAGCATGTAAAAATCTGAAAGACCCTCGACACCTAGTGAAATCAGTGAAGAAAGAGTTTGCAAAGTGCAAATTCAGTGCAGGCCTGTTTCAGAAAGCCCAAGGTCTATCGCTTGGAATGATGAAGTCAAGACTGGCCACCGATGTAAGAAACCGGTGTGTTACAGAGTTAGAAAGGGCACACATTGTGCACAGAGGAAACATTGACCAGATAAAGAAGAACATGCCTATGGTAATAGGGGCCATGCTACAGTGCTACAGAGGAAACTGCGGAGAAATGTGTGCTGAGTACAGCTATTGCTGCCAAGGGCTACCAGACAACCATTGGAAGAAGACATTTCTACCAAAGGGGACAGAACTATACCTCAGTGCTGAAGATGAACACCACTTCAAACAATGTGTGCTGAAATACCTCAGCACAGAGTGTCTGGACAGCACCAAACTACTAACAAGCACTCAGAAATCTGAATCTTTTAACAGAGTGCTTCAGAAAACAAATCCGAAGATGATGACTTGTTACCGGAACTTCCCAGCCAGAATTCACACTGCTGTTCACCTGTGCAACTTCGGTATAGCAGACTCTACTGTGATGAGGCTACGTGCTGTCGGCAGTCCTTTGGTGAGTGGCTCGCGTGTTGTTAGTCGCATCACATACCTACGAAAGAGACAATTATATCATCAGCAACGTCAAAGACAACTCAAGTTCAAACTAAGGCGAGGATATCACAGAATCAGACGATATAGTATGCACGCAAAGGCACGTGCAAGCGCAGTGACATATAAAACTGGAGTGGACCACCCAAATACATTGTGCTAAGAAGATGTGCTAAAACCAGACTGTGTTAAAACAAACTGTGATGAAAAAAGTGAATTCAGATGACTTGTGTGAAAATGTGTGCTAAGTTTGTTCTTGCTATGAATTTTATTCTAAATTATTGTTTGATTATTAAAATTTGAAAACTTACATCAATTGTTTTTTATCTTTACTTTACTAAAAAGGATGAGGGCTATGGCCTAAACAAGTCTGAGGCTGCCTCAGCCTGCAGGATTGTCTATTATTATTGATGTAACCTGGCTCAAGATTCAGGTATTCAAACTTTGTACAGAGGCCATTCTGGCACAAATGAGACACCTGCAGTGTACAAGACAAGGTAAATTGTCTTTTAGAAATCATAATATTTTAATCGATCGACATACAGTGTCCGATACTTACCTGGTGCAGCCAGGAAACTTAACACGGTCAAGTCCATAATCACCCCTACAGCCACCCCTTATATCAAGCAATACCACACCTGTAGAGAGTCCAATTTCAGAATTTTTTTTCTAATTTTGCATGATAAAGATCTAGCAAAGTGTTAAAAGACATGACAATAGCACTGTCACTCGAAAATAAGGCCATAAACAACAGAAAATCAATCAAAGGTGAGGTCACCTGTGCACGTGCTAGTTCTCCCTTAAAGGACTCACACAACTAAATCATTTACTATATGTTATTACCAAATATTTTAGCTAATAACTTTAATATTTGAAGTTCAACACTAGTGACAACTGTCTAGATTCATAGATACTTACCTTACAAAGACTATAAAGTGAGTTTTTGGAGAAGTTTCGTGGCATATTGGTCTGTCACAGTGTCCAGAAGTTGACAACCGGAAGTTTACAGGCAAAACCGGTGACCCTAAACAGAAACGCCCCCATCCTTTTTGACCCTGTATAAATCCGCACATACACATGCAAACATATTAAAAGTATACATTTTTCAAAAGTTAAGTATTTGTACATTTCATTCATGCAGAAATCTAACATCAGTTCCTCATTAAACTTCCATAGTGGCCCAGTAATTAGCCAGAACACATTTTACATAGGCACTACAAACGTATGAAACACATTTTGATTGGTTGATTTAGTTGTGTGATTCCTTAAGGATGTATGCTACCTTACTGTGACATGGATATGTAAGGATTGTATGCTACCTTGCTGTGACATGGATATGTAAGGATGCGTGCTACATTACTGTGACATGGAGACTTAAGGATGTATGCTACCTTACTGGGACATGGAGACTTAAGGATGTATGTTACCTAACTGTGACATGGAGACTTAAGGATGTATGCTACCTAACTGTGACATGATGACTTAAGGATGCGTGCTACCTTACTGTGACATGGAGACTTAAGGATGTATGCTACCTAACTGTGACATGGAGACTTAAGGATGTATGCTACCTTACTGTGACATGGAGACTTAAGGATGAATGCTACCTTACTGTGACATGGAGATTTAAGGATGTATGCTACCTAACTGTGACATGGAGACTTAAGGATGTATGCTACCTTACTGTGATATGGAGACTTAAGGATGAATGCTACCTTACTGTGACATGAAGACTTAAGGATGTATGCTACCTTACTGTGACATGGAGACTTAAGGATGTATGCTACCTTACTGTGACATGGAGACTTAAGGATGAATGCTACCTTACTGTGACATGGAGACTAAAGGATGTATGTTACCTTGCTTTGTGGAGACTGAAGGATGTATGTTACCTTACTGTGACATGGAGACTTAAGGATGTATGCTACCTTACTGTGACATGGAGACTTAAGGATGTATGCTACCTTACTGTGACATGTAAGAATGTATGCTACCTTACTGTGACATGGAGACTTAAGGATGAATGCTATCTTACTGAGACATGGAGACTTAAGGATGAATGCTATCTTACTGAGACATGAAGACTTAAGGATGTATGCTACCTTACTGTGACATGTAAGGATGTATGCTACCTTACTGTGACATGGAGACTTAAGGATGCATGCTATCTTACTGTGACATGGATACTTAAGGATGCGTGCTACCATGGATACTTAAGGATGTATGCTACCTTACTGTGACATGGAGACTTAAGGATGAATGCTACCTTACTGTGACATGGAGATTTAAGGATGTATGCTACCTAACTGTGACATGGAGACTTAAGGATGTATGCTACCTTACTGTGATATGGAGACTTAAGGATGAATGCTACCTTACTGTGACATGAAGACTTAAGGATGTATGCTACCTTACTGTGACATGGAGACTTAAGGATGTATGCTACCTTACTGTGACATGGAGACTTAAGGATGAATGCTACCTTACTGTGACATGGAGACTTAAGGATGTATGTTACCTTGCTTTGTGGAGACTTAAGGATGTATGCTACCTTACTGTGACATGGATATGTAAGGATTGTATGCTACCTTGCTGTTACATGGATATGTAAGGATGCGTGCTACATTACTGTGACATGGAGACTTAAGGATGTATGCTACCTTACTGGGACATGGAGACTTAAGGATGTATGTTACCTAACTGTGACATGGAGACTTAAGGATGTATGCTACCTAACTGTGACATGATGACTTAAGGATGCGTGCTACCTTACTGTGACATGGAGACTTAAGGATGTATGCTACCTAACTGTGACATGGAGACTTAAGGATGTATGCTACCTTACTGTGACATGGAGACTTAAGGATGAATGCTACCTTACTGTGACATGGAGATTTAAGGATGTATGCTACCTAACTGTGACATGGAGACTTAAGGATGTATGCTACCTTACTGTGATATGGAGACTTAAGGATGAATGCTACCTTACTGTGACATGAAGACTTAAGGATGTATGCTACCTTACTGTGACATGGAGACTTAAGGATGTATGCTACCTTACTGTGACATGGAGACTTAAGGATGAATGCTACCTTACTGTGACATGGAGACTTAAGGATGTATGTTACCTTGCTTTGTGGAGACTGAAGGATGTATGTTACCTTACTGTGACATGGAGACTTAAGGATGTATGCTACCTTACTGTGACATGGAGACTTAAGGATGTATGCTACCTTACTGTGACATGTAAGAATGTATGCTACCTTACTGTGACATGGAGACTTAAGGATGAATGCTATCTTACTGAGACATGGAGACTTAAGGATGAATGCTATCTTACTGAGACATGAAGACTTAAGGATGTATGCTACCTTACTGTGACATGTAAGGATGTATGCTACCTTACTGTGACATGGAGACTTAAGGATGCATGCTATCTTACTGTGACATGGATACTTAAGGATGCGTGCTACCATGGATACTTAAGGATGTATGCTTACTTACTGTGACATGGAGACTTAAGGATGCATGCTATCTTACTGTGACATGGAGACTTAAGGATGTAATGCCACTGTTACATGCACACTTGAGGGTGAAATGCTACCTTACTCAATCAATCAATCTATATATTTCAGTGTGAAACATATCTTGAAACATATACATATAAATATACACTAAAATTTCTTCTTTAGTAAGATATGTCCTGTCATTTATGGCTTATGTAGACACTGTATCATTAAAAAGAAAATTTATTCTGTACGGTGTCATTTATGTTTTAAAGATGTTTGCGGTTTTACTGTTAAGAAGTATCTCTACTGAGACATTAGCTTTCATTTTGATAGATTTCTCCAGTATGAATTCAGCATAAAATGTTGAATGACATATGTTCACAAGAATTGGTAACAAATTTGAACAGTACACAAAAACACATGAATGCATGTATTGATCATGCTCAAGGCATTCCAATATGTTTGTTTCTGCAAATGAAAAGCATTTGAAAGGGAGATAACTCCAGGCAGCATATAGCCTTAATATTGCTGTTATCAATTAGGTTATTGTATTATCTCAATACATTATTACATTTATGAATAAGATAAAATTTTCTCTTAAGACATGAACTGGTGAATAGATGAAAGAAAAAATCATCAACATTCCTACAGTCGTAAGTCATCTGTGAAACCATATAAGAATTAAATTTTTCAATTTCAGCGATATCATTTCAAACGAATTTCCAGGAAAGATAATTAAAGTTTAACTCCCCTATGGCAACGACCTTACAATATTTCTGCGATTCCCATCTTCTGCGATCTATTTCATATTTTGCTGTTAACTGCTAGTATTCTGATCCCTGATAGTGACATGTTGCATAATTGTTATAAAATAAACTCTAAACTTTTGGTCATGAAAATTTTACGCCACATTTCTGTTATGGATTGAAGCTTTCAAATGCTTAGCTTTTTTTAGATGTTTAAAGTTACAAGTCTTGGGCTGAGAAAACAGGGTCTGTGAAACTTTCGTATTTAAAATAATATGATGTTGCTAATGAACTTTAAGACGAGAAATATTTATACTCTCCGATCAGGAACTTGAAGCTTGGGTTATGAAAACAATTAAGTCTGAAATTAGTGCATGGAATTTTCTGGCTCACATTATATCGAAGAGAGATGAGAAATGGTTAATACAATACATTTAACAGACACGCTGATGCATTATGTACAGGGATGGAAGCTGAGGAACTCTCCTCCACGGAGATAGCACCACAGCTGCGGAGGCTGTGCAGGGTAACTATAGGACACATCCTGGACTACACTGGTCGCCCCCAGGGTTGATAGCAGTGCGTTGAGTTCTAACACAAAGTGTTGGGAATCCTCCAATGTTTACCAGTAACACTATCACATGGCTGTTTTTACAGACGTGACATTTCTCACAGTGGCTCAACCGACTGTTTTTTGGTCGTATCCTACAAGTGTGAGCTTTTGAAAGAATTGACTGTGGATATTGCAGTGTTGTGTGGATTTACTGAATAGTATTGTGCCCTGTTATACACTAGGTCAGTTGTCACATACAGTTCCTGGCTGTGTCACCAACAGATAGTCACCGTGTCAAGTACACACCCTCATCATACACTGTCAGACAGTACATATCGGTAATACCCTGTGACCAGTTTTTGGCTCGGATAGAAATAAAAACTATAAAAAATAAACAGTGGGAGAATATTGTGCCTGGAGATCAGCAGATCATAGCGATGTGTATAGCAAATTGGCCGGGCCGTTTTAAAGTTGATTAAAAGCAGATCAAGTACTCATTGATTTTTTGTAGGGTGGTGCTGTAGATAGTTGGTCTCCGTTTGCGGGATTCCTACACTCTGGAATACTAATCTGTTGAAAGGCCACCGGAGAGAGTGTCGGAGAGAGTGTCGGGGTGTTGTGAAACTGAACAAATGTGTAGGACTTTATGTAACACATGCTACTAGATACAGGAGCACCCGACTCCTGGCTTGTGAAACAGCATCTGTATCGCTCGGAATAATAGTCGCACGCTTTCTGTTATAATAGTTCTGAAAAACCAAAAGGTAAGCCACCTTCTCTTTGTAATTGCAAACACATCTCCAATGAAAGCAGTTGTTTCTCTATTTTTACTGTAATGAGGCTTGCTGTTTTCATCAATTATCATTTGATAAATGTCTAAAGAATTATACTGAGAGTTTTAAACCTATTTGATTGCCAAATAAAAACAATGGATTAGTCATATGTTTGTCAGTTTAACTGCAGCTGTTAATTGTGGGGCGGTATGTATCCACCTATAGCCTGGCTCCCAGCAACAGCAGCTGAATTATAATTCGGAGATGGTCATCGTAAAAGTTTTGGTAGATTATATTTAATCTTCATGTTTTATGATCTAATGTATGATGTAGTACCAGTAATTCAGGGAATCATTATGGGATGTATTTGTTGTCATTCTTGTTGGGGACATTACCTCATGTCCCAGCTATTGGTGAAACAATATTTCCTGAACTGTTTGTAACAGTGATATTTTACTTTAATAATGACCTTAATGAGATGTAGGTGACAATATGTGAAGACATATGTAGGAAAATGGCAAAACATTACATTAAAACATAAGTTAGGGAGCAGAGGGGGCATTATACAGTAAACTTAATTCTTTTTTTTTTAAGTCATCCAAAAAACTTGAGTCTTTGTGACGCGTGGAGTTAAATATAACTATCATGGTTTTTTACCGTACAGAGGCCATCATTACAAACTAGCCGTGCTTCATGGAGATTTTGCTCTCTAGCATATAATTTTTTAGCGTAATGTCATGTTATTTACTGAACACTGATTAATATGAATAAGTGACACTATATTGAGGTTTTACTGGACAGTGATTTCTTACGTGGTGTAACGTTATATCAAGTTTTACTGTTTAAAAGATTCTTAAGTTCATAGGCTAATGGAACTGAAATGGTCACTTTAGTGCATTTCAATTCTAGGAAAAAGTTTTCTGATTTATCAGAACCTTTGTTAAAGATCCTACTGTACATCTAGTTACGGGTGAGAAATGGTAATGTCTTTACACTGCACTTATATCGCAGTAACCCACATTGTGTTCGGATCTATCAAGTGGCGTCAGGCTTTTGTCTATTGCTCCCTCTTGTAGTGCTTGATATACGCTGTGCGAGATTTTGTGTACGTTGTTTTGCCGACTTTCCCCACGGCCATTTTGTCACCGGTACAAAGAGCTAACTACTTGTGGGTGTCGCCTGAATCGGTGCGATGATTAGATTGCAGTGTTTCAATCATCTGATGCACCAGCTTAAGAGGATTACGTAGAAGCTACCCAAGTGCTTGTCTCCGCGGAATAAGGAGCTAACTCCGACTGTTCAGACCGAACACACAATCCCGACACACAATCCCGACACACTATTCTCTCAATCACTAACACACATTTGTATAATTTTCCGATTTCAAGAGCTCATCACCTTTCAGTCATATTGTACAACAATATCATCAACTTCCTCGCTGATTTTAGTCATTGAAGGTTTTAAGGCTAATGAATTTGCGGAGGTATTCCACGTCACGTTTAAATGTTATTGAACTTGTGTTGATACAAGGATATGAAAGGAAAGGTTTTAGGGAAACTATTTTGATCTTATAGAGAGAGATTGATGAATTGCTAAAGGAACATTCTGATATTTATACAGAGATAAGTGAAAGAAACATTTTGATACTTATACAGAGATAAGTGAACTTGTAAAGAAACATTCTGATACTTATACAGAGATAAGTGAACTTGTAAAGAAACGTTCTGATAATTTTACAGAGATAAATGAACTTGTAAAGAAACTTTCTGATATTTACAGAGATAAGTAAACTTGTAAAGAAACATTCTGATATTTATACAGAGTTAAGTGAACTTGTAAAGAAACATTCTGATACTTATATAGTGATAAGTGAACTTGTAAAGAAACGTTCTGATACTTATACAGAGATAAGTGAACTTGTAAAGAAACATTTTATACTTCTACAGAGAGATAAGTGAACTTGTAAAGAAACGTTTTGATAATTTTACAGAGATAAATGAACTTGTAAAGAAACTTTCTGATATTTATACAGAGATAAGTGAACTTGTAAAGAAACGTTCTGATACTTATACAGAGATAAGTGAACTTGTAAAGAAACATTTTATACTTCTACAGAGAGATAAGTGAACTTGTAAAGAAACGTTTTGATAATTTTACAGAGATAAATGAACTTGTAAAGAAACTTTCTGATATTTACAGAGATAAGTAAACTTGTAAAGAAACATTCTGATATTTATACAGAGTTAAGTGAACTTGTAAAGAAACATTCTGATACTTATATAGTGATAAGTGAACTTGTAAAGAAGTGTTTGATACTTATACAGAGATAAGTGAACTTGTAAAGAAACATTCTGATATTTATACAGAGATAAGTGAACTTGTAAAGAAGCATTCTGATACTTATACAGAGATAAATGAACTTGTAAAAAAATGTTCTGATACTTACAGAGAGATAAGTGAACTTGTAAGGAAACATTCTGATACTTATACAGAGATAAGTGAACTTGTAAAGAAACATTCTGATACATATACAGAGATAAGTGAACTTGTAAAGAAACATTCTGATATTTATACAGAGATAAGTGAACTTGTAAAGAAATGTCCTGATACTTATACAGAGATAAGTGAACTTGTAAAGAAACGTTCTGATATTTATACAGAGATAAGTGAACTTGTAAAGAAACATTCTGATATTTATACAGAGATAAGTGAACTTGTAAAGAAACATTCTGATACTTATACAAAGATAAGTGAACTTGTAAAGAAACATATTCATAGGTTAATGGACTTAACGTGCAAAATTGTAAGATTTAACCTTATATATTGACAGAATTATTAAAGTTTGAAAAGTATCGTTAAATAGTGATTTAAAGGTATTCACCTTTTGAACAACTGGGCCCTGATGTATTTCCTGGTTGCTGCTTACTAACAATATAATTTTATGTATGTATGATTTATAGTTCTCAGTTTAATTGTGGTCGTTGTTCAATTTTTCTTATTCGTAAATTGTAACAATTAGAAATGTTTATATAATGTTAAAGGATCTAGTAGCGATTTGTACGATGCTTTGCAATTGAACGTGTGACTGGCCTTTTTTTATTGATTAAATGCAAATGTGTGAGAACAGGGAATATTTTTGTCTCCATTGTTCCTATTTAAGTTTCTCTATGTCGTTTGTTCCAATCCCTGCGGAGCCTGTATGTAGTTTGTTTATGTATATATTTCTAATGTAAAGCTTACGTTGGCTGTTTTTCAGATTTTCTAGACAATCTGAATGGGAATAAAACCAGAAATATTTCATATGTCATAAAAGTTGATAGATTTGTGGCAGCTTTATAAATGTCAAATTTCATATTTATTGCTGGCTATAGACATATGGTGATAAACCAGTGTTCATTGTTAAGCCCACCACTCTCTTTAACAGATTTTAAGATTAAAAGCTCAAATTAAATGTTTAATGTTGCCATATACATATAAAAAGTAAATTATATCTATAACGGAAAAGAAATGAGTAAGCTACAAGCATGATTTGTTATACCCCCACTTAGGTAAGGGGGTATATAGTAATTACTTTGTCTGTGGGTCCGTGCATCCGTCTGTACCTTGTATACAAGATATCTCATGAACTCCTGGTCCGATTCGATTCACACCGTAGCATCACAGGGTGAGGGTTCATGAGAAATTATGAAGCCATTTTAAGTCAATATCCATTATATAAGTAGCTATAGTGTATTTGCTACAAGTATATATCATTTATATAAGTAGCTATATTGTATTGCTACAAGTATATATCATTTATATAAGTAGCTATATTGTATTGCTACAAGTATATATCAATTATATAAGTAGCTATATTGTATTTGCTACAAGTATATATCCATTATATAAGTAGCTATATTGTATTGCTACAAGTATATATCATTTATATAAGTAGCTATATTGTATTGCTACAAGTATATATCATTTATATAAGTAGCTATATTGTATTGCTACAAGTCAATATCCATTATATAAGTAGCTATATTGTATTGCTACAAGTATATATCAATTATATAAGTAGCTATATTGTATTGCTACAAGTATATATCAATTATATAAGTAGCTATATTGTATTTGCTACAAGTATATATCATTTATATAAGTAGCTATATTGTATTGCTACAAGTCAATATCCATTATATAAGTAGCTATATTGTATTGCTACAAGTATATATCATTTATATAAGTAGCTATATTGTATTGCTACAAGTCAATATCCATTATATAAGTAGCTATATTGTATTGCTACAAGTATATATCAATTATATAAGTAGCTATATTGTATTGCTACAAGTATATATCAATTATATAAGTAGCTATATTGTATTGCTACAAGTATATATCAATTATATAAGTAGCTATATTGTATTGCTACAAGTATATATCAATTATATAAGTAACCATATTGTATTGCTACAAGTATATATCAATTATGTAAGTAGCCATATTGTATTGCTACAAGTATATATCAATTATATAAGTAGCTATATTGTATTGCTACAAGTATATATCAATTATGTAAGTAGCTATATTGTATTGCTACAAGTATATATCAATTATGTAAGTAGCTATATTGTATTGCTACAAGTATATATCAATTATATAAGTAGCTATATTGTATTGCTACAAGTATATATCAATTATGTAAGTAGCTATATTGTATTGCTACAAGTATATATCAATTATGTAAGTAGCTATATTGTATTGCTACAAGTATATATCAATTATATAAGTAGCTATATTGTATTGCTACAAGTATATATCAATTATATAAGTAGCTATATTGTATTGCTACAAGTATAAATCAATTATATAAGTAGCTATATTGTATTGCTACAAGTATATATCAATTATATAAGTAGCTATATTGTATTTGCTACAAGTAAATATCAATTATATAAGTAGCTATATTGTATTGCTACAAGTAAATATCAATTATATAAGTAGCTATATTGTATTTGCTACAAGTAAATATCAATTATATAAGTAGCTATATTGTATTGCTACAAGTATATATCAATTATATAAGTAGCTATAGTGTATTTGCTACAAGTATATATCAATTATATAAGTAGCTATATTGTATTGCTACAAGTATATATCCATTATATAAGTAGCTATAGTGTATTTGCTACAAGTAAATATCAATTATATAAGTAGCTATATTGTATTTGCTACAAGTATATATCAATTATATAAGTAGCTATATTGTATTGCTACAAGTATATATCAATTATATAAGTAGCTATATTGTATTGCTACAAGTATATATCAATTATATAAGTAGCTATATTGTATTTGCTACAAGTAAATATCAATTATATAAGTAGCTATATTGTATTGCTACAAGTAAATATCAATTATATAAGTAGCTATATTGTATTTGCTACAAGTAAATATCAATTATATAAGTAGCTATATTGTATTTGCTACAAGTAAATATCAATTATATAAGTAGCTATATTGTATTGCTACAAGTATATATCAATTATATAAGTAGCTATATTGTATTTGCTACAAGTAAATATCAATTATATAAGCAGCTATATTGTATTTGCTACAAGTAAATATCAATTATATAAGTAGCTATATTGTATTGCTACAAGTATATATCAATTATATAAGTAGCTATATTGTATTTGCTACAAGTAAATATCAATTATATAAGTAGCTATATTGTATTTGCTACAAGTAAATATCAATTATATAAGTAGCTATATTGTATTGCTACAAGTATATATCCATTATATAAGTAGCTATAGTGTATTTGGAAAAGATAGCAAAGTCCAATTACCTTTAGCAAAATGTAGGTATGTTATATTTTTTTGACTTTTCACATGTTCAAATATTCAATATTAACAACTTTGTCATCAAATTGCCATTTAAAATGTATATAAAAACATTCGCATTGTTTCTTGGAGGTAATGATGCCTAGAATCAAAAGTTAAAGGGAGATAACTCAGAAAAAAATACAGATAAATTGTTAAAGGTAGCATATAACCTTAACCCATTTCTAAGAATGTTTAAGGTAGCAAATACCCCTAACCCTAAATAATTAATCAGTGTTCTACTTCTGATACAGCATGGGGATCCTCTCGGAACACTGTTCCAATACAGCACCTATACAGGGGGATCCTCTCGGAACACTGCCAATACAGCACCTATACAGGGGGATCCTCTCGGAACACTGTGCCTTCAACAGATACTTGTGGACACTTTTAATGATCATGATATATAAATGGCCAAAAAAATTGTGTATGAAAACGTGCTATATTAGCATAGTCGTCTAGTGGGACCACCGATGGAGATGGTAAACCACAAACAGCCGACTAATTACAGAGGATTCCCTAGTCATTGCCGCCTGCCCATTTACGGACAGTTCTTACCGTAATGGCGGGCACGACTTTATTATACAACAATGGTTTATTCCTGAAAGACTAGGCAAAACGATGTATAATTTGGTCATTGTAAATTGATTATTCAGTGGACCATCTTCATTAAACATTCTACTCTTTTACCCAGCGAGAGACGATGGTTGGCAGACATGTCCGTGCACTTCCTAGTGTGCGATGGCCGCCTGGCCTTTGTCGCTAAAATGCTTGAGAGGATGTAGATTCAATTTGACAGCCAGAATTTACAAAGGTTGCGTACAGAATCTCGCAGTCTATACCAGAACTAGTTCTATTCGGAGGTCGTGCATGTCAGTAATTTTGTAAGTTTATTCTGAACCTGAACGGAGAATATATGTGTGTAATTTGTGTTTGTATGTCTTGGGAATGGCGAGTGATGCTATCTCTGTTTTCATGTCTTGACTTCAAATTATATCATGTTGGGATATAAATTTCTGTTTTTCAAAGCTAGCACCAAATGCTACCGGTAACTATGGTCAGAGTTAGCACCAAACACTACTGGTGACTGTGCTCAGAGTTAAAACTAAACACTACTGGTAACTGTGCTCAGAGTTAGCACCAATCACTACTGGTGACTGTGCTCAAAGTTAGCACCAAACACTATTAGTGACTGTGCTCAAAGTTAGCACCAAGCACTACTAGTGACTGCTCAGTTAACACCAATCACTACTGGTGACTATGCTCAAAGTTAGCACCAATCACTGGTGACTGTGCTCAGAGTTAAAACCAAACACTACTGGTGACTGCTCAAAGTTAGCACCAAGCACTACTGGTGACTGTGTGCTCAAAGTTAGGACCAAACACTACTAGTGACTGTGCTCAGTTAGCACCAAGCACAACTAGGGACTGTGCTCAAAGTTAGCACCAAGCACTACTGGTGACTGTGCTCAAAGTTAGCACCAAACACTACTAGTGACTGTGCTCAGTTAGCACCAAGCACTTCTGACATGTGTGCTGTTGTAAGGAAGTAATACCGTGGGATATTATGTTAAGTTTTGCATTCATTTGTGCCAAGGCAAATAGTGTGAACTCTAGTTTACAGGAATGTCATGCAATGAAATAATCAAATACTGTTATTAACATAAGGTATTTGTTTGTTATGAATTAAATTCTTTTCTCAAACTTGTGGTTTTAAATTTGCATGAATATGCATTTGTAAAAACAATGAAATGGTACATTTGTATATCAGTATCTATTGCATAATATTTACTGTCAAAATAATCTGCCAGATTATGAGGTAGAAAGGTGACAAGGCAATGAAAGTTAGAAGATTGAGGAAGGGCAATAATGGTCAGATGAGAAAAGCTTGGTGAGGGAGGAATGGGCAGGAAGGAAGGATATTTTGACTAAGAGGGGAACACACCTCAAAGACTGACCACTTATGTTTGGTCAGAGTGGACTTATTTACGACATTTGTTGCTAATATACATAGATTGTTGGGATCATGGTACTGTGATGTAGTTGTTGGCAGTCGATACTGTGAGGGTTTGGCGTCACTGTACATCTTGGCACTGATATTGACCTTTAACCATCACTGTTAACTCAGTTAGGGTCATCAGGTTCGTATCATTATCAAAAAATTTATTTATTTCTCTACAGCATCCATAATCAACTTTCTCTCTTCCTATCAAATTCCCCTCATTTCTCAAGTTCCTTTCATTTTTTTTTGTGTTTTAGCCAATCAAATTCCCCTCATTTCTCAAGTGTGCCTGATTATTTTTCTATCCCAACCAATCAAATTCCTTGCATTTCTTCACTGCCTGTCATCATTGTTTTATCTCACCAGTCAGATATTGGATTCATTCAGATGATATGCATAATTGTTTTGATTAAAAGTTTTGGCACCCTGTTATTGCTTATCTTGCTAAGCTTCAACTCTGAGGTAAATGAGGAGTTTGCTATACAATATCATCAAGTACCTGGTGTGTTATCAAACATGTCTTCTCCAGCTTCCCAAGGTGTGGTAGGACTGTGGTAGGACTGTGGTAGGACTGTGGTAGGACTGTAGGACTGTGGTAGGACTGTGGTAGGACTGTGATAGGACTGTGGTACAACTGTGATAGGACTGTGATAGGACTGTGGAACAACTGTGATAGGACTGTGATAGGACTGTGGTACAACTGTGGTAGGACTGTGATAGGACTGTGATAGGACTGTGGTAGGACTGTGATAGGACTGTGATAGGACTGTGGTACAACTGTGGTAGGACTGTGATAGGACTGTGGTAGGACTGTGGTAGGACTGTGGTAAGACTGGTAGGACTGTGGTAAGACTGTGATAGGACTGTGGTAGGACTGTGGTAGGACTGTGGTAGGACTGTGATAGGACTGTGATAGGACTGTGGTAGGACTGTGATAGGACTGTGGTAGGACTGTGGTAGGACTGTGATAGGACTGTGGTAGGACTGTGGTAGGACTGTGGTAGGACTGTGGTACAACTGTGGTAGGACTGTGATAGGACTGTGGTAGGACTGTGGTAGGACTGTGGTAGGACTGTGTGGTAGGACTGTGATAGGACTGTGGTAGGACTGTGATAGGACTGTGGTAAGACTGTGATAGGACTGTGGTAAGACTGTGATAGGACTGTGGTACAACTGTGGTAGGACTGTGATAGGACTGTGGTAGGACTGTGGTAGGACTGTGATAGGACTGTGATAGGACTGTGGTACAACTGTGGTAGGACTGTGATAGGACTGTGATAGGACTGTGGTAGGACTGTGGTAGGACTGTGATAGGACTGTGGTAGGACTGTGATAGGACTGTGGTAGGACTGTGGTAGGACTGTGGTAGGACTGTGGTAGGACTGTGGTAGGACTGTGGTAGGACTGTGATAGGACTGTGGTAGGACTGGTAGGACTGTGGTAGGACTGTGGTAGGACTGTGTGGTAGGACTGTGATAGGACTGTGATAGGACTGTGGTAGGACTGTGGTAAGACATTGGTAGGACTGTGGTAGGACTGTGGTAGGACTGTGGTACAACTGTGATACAACTGTGATACAACTGTGATACAACTAGATAAAGTGTGGTGTATTTTTTATCACATTTACATCAATTACTTTATCAAAGTTTATATAGTGATTAGAATTACTGTTATCAAAAAAAACCAGACAGTATCACGTTATCAGAATCAGCTGTCAGTATCACTTTATCAGTATCACTTTATCAGAATCAGCTATCAGTATCACTTTATCAGAATCCGCTGTCAGTATCACTTTATCATCACTTTATCAGAATCAGCTGTCAGTATCACTTTATCATCACTTGATCAGAATCAGTTGTCAGTATCCCTTTATCAGAATCAACTGTCAGTATCACTTTATCAGAATCAGTTGTCAGTATCACTTTATCATCACTTTATCAGAATCAGCTACCAGTATCACTTTATCAGAATCAGTTGTCAGTATCACTTTATCAGAATCAGCTGTCAGTATCACTTTATCATCACTTTATCAGAATCATCTATCAGTATCACTTTATCAGAATCAGCTATCAGTATCACTTTATCAGAATCAGCTGTCAGTATCACTTTATCATAATCATCTATCAGTATCCCTTTATCAGAATCAGCTGTCAGTATCACTTTATCAGAATCAGCTGTCAGTATCACTTTATCAGTATCACTTTATCATAATCAGCTGTCAGTATCACTTTATCAGTATCACTTTATCAGAATCAGCTGTCAGTATCACTTTATCAGAATCAGCTACCAGTAGCACTTTATCAGAATCAGCTATCAGTATCACTTTATCCGAATCAGCTGTCAGTATCACTTCATCATAATCATCTATCAGTATCACTTTATCAGAATCAGCTGTCAGTATCACTTTATCATAATCAGATATCAGTATCACTTTATCAGAATCAGCTGTCAGTATCACTTTATCAGAATCAGCTATCAGTATCACTTTATCAGAATCAGCTGTCAGTATCCCTTTATCAGTATCCCTTTATCAGAATCAGCTGTCAGTATCACTTTATCAGTATCCCTTTATCAGAATCAGCTGTCAGTATCACTTTATCAGTATCACTTTATCAGAATCAGCTGTCAGTATCACTTTATCAGAATCAGCTGTCAGTATCACTTTATCAGAATCAGCTATCAGTATCCCTTTATCAGAATCAGCTGTCAGTATCACTTTATCAGTATCCCTTTATCAGAATCAGCTGTCAGTACCACTTTATCAGTATCACTTAATCAGAATCAATTATCAGTATCACTTTATCAGAATCAGCTATCAGTATCCCTTTATCAGAATCAGCTATCAGAATCACCTGTCAGTATCACTTTATCAGAATCAGCTGTCAGTATCACTTTATCAGTATCACTTTATCAGAATCAGCTATCAGTATCACTTTATCAGTATCACTTTATCAGAATCAGCTATCAGTATCACTTTATCAGAATCAGCTATCAGTATCCCTTTATCAGAATCAGCTGTCAGTATCCCTTTATCAAAATCACTTTATCAGAATCAGCTGTCAGTATCACTTTATCAGTATCACTTTATCAGAATCAGCTGTCAGTATCACTTTATCAGTATCACTTTATCAGAATCAGCTGTCAGTATCACTTTATCAGTATCACTTTATCAGAATCAGCTGTCAGTATCACTTTATCAGTATCACTGTATCATAATCATCTATCAGTATCACTGTATCATAATCATCTATCAGTATCACTTTATCATAATCAGCTATCAGTATCACTTTATCAGAATCAGCTATCAGTATCACTTTATCAGTATCACTTTATCAGAATCAGCTGTCAGTATCACTTTATCAGTATCACTTTATCATAATCATCTATCAGTATCACTTTATCATAATCATCTATCAGTATGACTTTATCATAATCATCTATCAGTATCACTTTATCAGAATCAGCTGTCAGTATCACTTTATCAGAATCAGCTATCAGTATCCCTTTATCATAATCATCTATCAGTATCACTGTATCAGAATCAGCTATCAGTATCACTTTATCAGAATCAGCTATCAGTATCACTTTATCAGTATCACTTTATCAGAATCAGCTGTCAGTATCACTTTATCAGAATCAGCTATCAGTATCACTTTATCAGTATCACTTTATCATAATCAGCTTTCAGTATCACTTTATCAGTATCACTTTATCAGAATCAGCTGTCAGTATCACTTTATCAGAATCAGCTATCAGTATCACTTTATCATAATTATCTATCAGTATAAATTGATCATCACTTTATCAGAATTAGCTGTCAGTATCACTTTATCATAATCATCTATCAGTATGAATTTATCATCACTTTATCAGAATCAGCTGTCAGTATCACTTTATCATAATCATCTATCAGTATCACTTTATCATCACTTTATCAGAATCAGCTGTCAGTATCACTTTATCAGAATCAGCTGTCAGTATCACTTTATCAGAATCAGCTATCAGTATCACTTTATCATAATCATCTATCAGTATCACTTTATCAGAATCAGCTGTCAGTATCACTTGATCAGAATCCTATCAGTATCACTTTATCAGAATCAGCTATCAGTATCACTTTATCATAATCATCTATCAGTATCACTTTATCATAATCATCTATCAGTATCACTTGATCAGAATCAGCTATCAGTATCACTTTATCAGAATCAGCTATCAGTATCACTTTATCATAATCATCTATCAGTATCACTTTATCAGAATCAGCTGTCAGTATCACTTTATCAGAATCAGCTGTCAGTATCACTTTATCAGAATCAGCTGTCAGTATCACATTATCAGAATCAGAACTGAAATTATCAAAAAATGTTTTCAGTACATAAAGGATTTAATCAAAATTGATTTACATATGCAATATTTATCAGAATTGATCTTTCATCTGAATCACATTTCTGTGACCACCATTATCAGCAGACAGAAATAGTTTTTTGCAGAATGACCTTTTTTTCAAAAGATTCTAATCAGATTCAACCTTTTTTAGGTTGTCTGTCAAGTTATCAATCATTGTCTGTAGTTTGCTTGTTTATCTGTTTTTTTGTCTGTCAGTCTGTCAATCACAACCATCGGTGTGTATGTACACGGCTACTGATAGCTCTAGTTTTCATCCAACCACATTGAGCTGCGATGTGTGCTTCACATTGACTACCCCCATTGGTACCCCAAAGTTTTCCACCTGGCTACCCCCATTGGAACCCCAAATTTACTCACCCGGCTACCCCCATTGGTACCCCAAAGTTCTCATCATTGGCTACCCTCATTGGTACCCCAAAGTTCTTGATCTTGGCTACCCCCAATGGTACCCCAAATTTCTTCACATTGGCTACCCCCACTGGTACCCCAAAGTTCTCATCCTTGGCTACCTCCACTGGTACCCCTACTTTCTTCACATCGGCTACCCTCACTGGTACCCCAAATTTCTCATCATTGGCTACCCCCAATGGTACCCCAAATTTCTTCACATTGGCTACCCCCACTGGTACCCCAAAGTTCTCATCCTTGGCTACCTCCACTGGTACCCCTAATTTCTTCACATTGGCTACCCTCACTGGTACCCCAAATTTCTCATCATTGGCTACCCCCACTGGTACCCCAAATTTCTTCACATTGGCTACCCCCATTGGTACCCCAAAGTTCTCATCATTGGCTACCCCCACTTGTACCAAAATTTCTACACCTTGGTTACCCCTACTGGTACCCAAATTTCTACACCTTGGCTACCCCCGCTGGTACCCAAATTTCTACACCTTGGCTACCCCCACTGGTACCCAAATTTCTACACCCTGGCTACCCCACTGGTACCCAAATTTCTACACCTTGGCTACCCCCACTGGTACCCCAAAATTCTCATCATTGGCTACCCCCACTGGTACCCCAAAGTTCTCATCATCGGCTACCCCCATTGGTACCCCAAATGTCTACACCTTGGCTACCCCCATTGGTACCCCAAATGTCTACACCTTGGCTACCCCCACTGGTACCCAAATTTCTACACCTTGGCTACCCCCACTGGTACCCAAATTTCTACACCTTGGCTACCCCCATTGGTACCCCAAATGTCTACACCTTGGCTACCCCCACTGGTACCCAAATTTCTACACCTTGGCTACCCCCACTGGTACCCAAATTTCTACACCTTGACTACCCCCATTGGTACCCAAATTTCTACACCTTGGCTACCCCCACTGGTACTAAAATTTCTACACCTTGGCTACCCCCACTGGTACTAAAATTTCTACAGCTTGGCTACCCCCACTGGTACCCAAATTTCTACACCTTGGCTACCCCCCACTGGTACCCATTTTTCTACACCTTGGCTACCCCCACTGGTACCCAAATTTCTACACCTTGGCTACCCCCATTGGTACCCCAAATTTCTACACCTTGGCTACCACCGCTGGTACACAAATTTTTCCACCTTGGCAATCCCCACTAGCACCCTAAAATTTCTACACCTTGGCTTCCCCCCACTGGTAACCAAATTTCTACACCTTGGCTACCCCCACTGGTACTAAAATTTCTACAGCTTGGCTACCCCCACTGGTACCCAAATTTCTACACCTTGGCTACCCCCCACTGGTACCCAAATTTCTACACCTTGGCTACCCCCACTGGTACCCAAATTTCTACACCTTGGCTACCCCCATTGGTACCCCAAATTTCTACACCTTGGCTACCCCCACTGGTACCCAAATGTCTATACCTTGGCTACCCCCATTGGTACCCCAAATTTCTACACCTTGGCTACCCCCGCTGGTACACAAATTTTTCCACCTTGGCAATCCCCACTAGCACCCTAGGTTTGTACACACAAACACTAAGTGATACCTCAGTTTCCCTCCAGACAATGAACACTCTGTAACCTACTGAGTTTCTAATTAGGCTTGCCTATCTGCTGGACCATTACACTTTTAGATGCATTTATACATACAACGGTTGTCTGGCATTTGTATATGATAAAAAAATTGATAGCATGTTCTTATTTCATGGCCATTCGCTGATAGATGGAATTTTATACTTGTAACGTGACCAATCTTTGGTCCACAATATTCAGGAGAATCATGTGCGGCCAATTTTCTGTGGCAACTGGAATGTTAATAAAGGGACTGTTGGGTGCCTACAGTGCCCCCCTCCCCCATCCCCTCCTCCTGTAGTGCCCCATTCCGCTCATCCTCCAACAGAGATGAAATGTGGTTTTATAAAGCATTCCAATGAAGCGTTTCAAATAAAGATAGGCCCTGCTTGAAGAAATGGGTTTTAAAAGACTTTTAATTTTCAGGAAGAACGCTTCTTTTGTTTTGCATTTCGTAATGATATGGTTTGCTTTGAGATAAAGGTCACGAGTCTTTAACGGGAGCAGAAGAACATTTCTGAGCGATGTTGTAAGGGGCTACATTTGTATGTCGTTAACATCTGACTGCCTGTGAGACAATAAAACAAGGCTGGATATTTTATGGAATCTTAAATTCATGTGAATTAGGTGTTTAATTACTAGGGCATAGATATGAAATAAATTTTTTTCGATATTAACATTTTTTGTTTGTTTGGTACAATAGTTTGACAGGAAGTTCAGTTTTTGAGGAGGTAAGAAGCTTCCTTGTGTATCCGTTTAACAACAGCTGGTCTATCATAAAGAAAAAACATTCTAATCATTCCAAACATTCTAAAGTTTAAGTGAAATATGACATGTTTTATTTAAAAATCGGCTTCTTAAATAGATGAATGTATTGTCTTAATGGTAGACTCTTTTGGCAGAATTTTTTTCTTTTGTGTTTTATTTTAGATACAGGAAATTGTTCTTTCCCAGGAAGTTTTTATATATCTGTGAGTGAGTATCAATTCTTGTCCCTTGTTTGTTTACAGTTTTGAAGTTTCACTTCAGATACATATTGAAGAAAGTTTTTATTACTTGTCTTCCTCATAATCTATAAAAAGTATTCCATATCCTTCACAGAGCAACGGTTGTTGCTCTATTGGTGATCCTGAAAATAGTGAAATGTCAGCCCTGCAAGTCTTATGCATGTACTCCTTTTAAATGTAGTTGGTCAGGAATTATATAAATTTATTTCATCCAATCTCTTTATATGAAGGTAAGTCTTTAATATTATGGCATATGGACAACTTTTTCTTCCTAATTTATACTGTCCAGACAGTGGGCTGGCCTTGTTGAAGTAAGGTGAATTATTGTTGGAGTGACTGTATCATTATGGCAATGTACGTCACTCGGATCTGTGGGGGACTTCTGGAGCTTGTAATCTATATCAAACTCCATGTATCTTTATTTATCAAAACAATAATACAGATAAGTGTGAAAGAGAAATGGTTCTAGATGATCTGGTGTATAGCAATTATAACTTGGAATTGTTTCATCTTTTGAAAATGGACATTTTAAACGACAAATTTCTCAAATTATTTCTGAAAATGATGTACAAATGTACTTGGCGAGTGGAAAGTGTAGTCAGTAAAATGTCACGGTGGATGTCATCTTTTTCAATCTAAATCATACCATCTTTTTCTCGTGTTTGCAAAAAGTTGTTGTATGCAAACATTTGTCTTTGTTAATTTTTTCAAACTGTTCTTTAATCATAAAATAAACACTTTGGAATTTTTGTGAATTTGAGGGTATTCCTCCATTAAAAGCAGAAAAAAAAAATCACCTGGGCGCTGTCTCAACTGCTTCTCGGATCTCAAATTCATCTCCAATTTCCTTATAATGAATGACACAAGAATTGAAAATCAATATTTTACCCTTATTTGAAGTTATTTTGTGAAATTTAATGTTACATAGCAAGCCGTTTAATTAACCGTTCACTTTGTCCGCCACTAAAATGAGCCACAGTGAGGCGTGTTATTTCATCTTTCCTGTGAATTATTTCTGTAATGGTGAAAACGGTTTCTTGAATATTGCTTTTATTAGCTGTTGCTAGCCAATTGCCGAATTTTCGTATAAATTTCATTAGAAATGGCTGCATTTAAAGAAATTAAATCAAACGTTTCAAACTGAGTAATGAGCAAAAAGTTTTTGAGAGCCTGAGTTTGACGTGAGGTTTTTTCGATGTTCTGTCTTTCTGTGTAACAGTTATGGCGTGAAACATGGTGTTAACTCCTTCTTACGTTTTCCTGTGTTAAACCCATTTACCCGTGAAGTCCCATTTGAACTCTTCTAATTCAAAGATTGGAGTAGCTCATCATGAAACTTCAGGGGTGAATGAGTTAACTCATTAGCCCCTAAAGTTAAATTTGAACTCTTCTAATTCAAAGGTTGGAAAAGTTCATTATGAAATTTCAGGGGTGAATGAGTTACCAATTTGATCACTGTTCATATAACGGACTGTCACCTCTGCTCAAGACATGATCATTTACATTTTGTATGTGATGTATGAGAAACCCTTGTGCAGAAAAAGTATCAGCAATGTCATTCTTTTCTTTTTGTCCATTTTGAAATTTCAAAATGTTGACATAGCTTATATACACAGCACACATAGTTTGTATGCACACTCTTCTGCTTTGATCTTTGACCTTTAGCATACAGACAGGATAATTTAAGGGTTGCTGTTCTAGAGAAGTGAGAGAAATTTGTGTAAATTTGCATATTCTGTAAACCAAATTATTTTCTCTTTGGTGCTTCAATATTTAATCTGCTTCCTTCCTAGGCAATCGACAGCAATTATTTTGTTTTGGAATGCAATGAAAAACTGAATTTGGAAAGTAAAGATAACAAATATATATATATAGCTACCACCCCTACCATTGTTACTTATTGATGAAGGCAATACTAAGACAAAATTACTTCCTAACGCTAAACTCTGCCTATAATAACCAACCAATCAGATTATCTGTTGTTTATTTACTGTATCGTGGGTACCTGCTGGTGATCTTACATCATAACGTGGCGAGCCGTGTACGGTATAAGTAAAACCCTCCGGATGTCAGACCAGGTCACATTGGTACTGAAGAGATTGGGCTCCAGTCTGTAATTACAGGAAGAGGAAATACACAACAAGGTACCCTGGGAAATTAGAGAGAGCTTCTAAAGGACAAAGTACACCAAGTTGATTTGCCGACAAGATAAGCCTGTGTCACTGGAGACTTAGGTGGGGAAGTTGGGGGAAAACAAAAATAATTCATGGCGTCATGCTATTTACTTTTATATCTCCGTCCTTGTCGAAGTGTTAAGAAAGCTGACGCTGTTTTAATTAGGCATTCCAGAGTGATTAGCCATTCCTGCCAATTAAAATCAGCTGATGAGAGCAAAATTAAAGGATTTTTTTTATGTGACAGACACAGCATTTTCTTGAATTTTTTTATCGTTATCACTAAATCACCAACAGTTGTCTGTTTACGATTCTCACCTTCTCTGATTTTTTGACAGTTTTTTTAAGCTTCAAATATCTCAAGTGGTTCTCCTTGGGTGAGATTTCATGTATAAGACTCTCAGGTTTTCTATCTGCCAGAAAAATCTGTCCTTACAGTGTACAGGATATGGGTCTGTTTACTATGGTTCGAGTATAGAAGGAGGTCAAAGTGTCGTCTGCCCTCGTTGCAATGTGCTGTTATATAATGCTGGAAAAGGACGAACTAGATAAAACTTCATTGATTTCTGACAGTAAGTAAAAGGGCTTACAATGCGTCTGTGAGTTGCCATGTCTTACAACGATTGTGAGGACCGTGTTTGCTAGAATGTGCATTATGAGTAGATATGAGGCGATGGATATTCTCGTTTTTTCTCATCAATTTAAGTTAAAAAACGAAAACGTTCTTTTATATGCCATTTTGTTTGAATCTCCGGGGCCAATGTAATTGTCGTTAGCAACAGTATGCTGCATGACGAAAAAACATCAGTATACCTCGTGTTTTCCCTGTAGTCAACAGAAAGCGTGACGTCTCACCCTGCCGATGCCAACACGTTAGTAGAGCACATTTCGGTATTGATTCCAGCACAAAGGGCACATTCACTTAACTGAAAAATGGTTAGAAAAATCTGTTCTCATCATTGCAATGGCCAATTTCACTGTCCAATTTGGCAGGGAGGCCTGTCTTTACCTTCAGTGGGTCTGTCCATGTAGGATAGCTCATAACACACCGGTAAACAGCTGTCCTCGTTTAAGTAAAATGTATACTGCAATAGCACAGCTTAAAGGAGACAATTGCATGTCAAAGACAATTTCTGTCTGAGCAAAAAGCAGTAACATGAACAAAACGCTAGTTACAAAGTGATGCTTGGGTTTTGTTTGTATCACAAAATGTGATCCATGAGAATTATATGGAGACATTGTGACGGGCATTCATCACTGTCTAGGATAAGGGAAACCAAATGATGGCCAGTATAAGGCCAAGGAAATGAAGGTCAGAGTAAGGCCAACGAAATAAGGGCCAGATGAAGGCCATGGAAATGGTGGTAAGAGTAAGGCCATGGAAATGAGAGCCAGATGAAGGCCAAGAAAATGGTGATCAGTGTAAGGCTATGGAAATGGTGGTCAGAGTAAGGCCAAGGAAATGGTGGTCAGAGTAAGGCCAAGGAAATGGTGGTCAGAGTAAGGCCATGGAAATGGTGATCAGTGTAAGGCTATGGAAATGGTGGTCAGAGTAAGGCCAAGGAAATGATGGTCAGTGTAAGGCCATGGAATTGGTGGTCAGAGTAAGGCCAAGGAAATGATGGTCAGTGTAAGGCCATGGAAATGGTGGCCAGAGTAAGGCCAAGGAAATGATGGCCAGAGTAAGGCCAAGGACATGGTGGTCAGTGTAAGGCCAAGGAAATGATGGCCAGAGTAAGGCCAAGAAAATGATGGCCAGAGTAAGGCCAAGGAAATGATGGCCAGAGTAAGGCCATGGAAATGGTGGTCAGTGTAAGGCCAAGGAAATGATGGTCAGTGTAAGGCCATGGAAATGATGGTCAGTGTAAAGCCATGGAAACGGTTGTCAGTGTAAGGCCAAGGAAATGGTGGTCAGTGTAAGGCCATGGGAATGATGGCCAGAGTAGGGCCAAGGAAATGGTGGTCAGTGTAAGGCCAAGGAAATGATGGTCAGAGAATAATTGCCATAGTATTGCTTGGAAACTGTTGGTATAGTATTGTTAGGGAAATGGTTGCCAGGGTGTTGCTAGAGAAATGGTGACCAGGGTACGTATTGCTATGGTAGCATTGCTAGGAAAATTGTGGCCATAATCTTGATGTAGAAAAATGTTTTGGTAGAATATTTTTAGGAAAATATTGACCAAGGTATTGCTAGGAATATAGTGGCAAGGGTGTTGTTAGGAAATTGGTTGTTCAGATAACATTAATCGGTCCTGTCCATGTTTTTCTGTGTTTTCCCTATTGTAGAACTAGATATAGACAAATGTTTCGGGATAATACTTACCTCTGAAAGGTAAAAGTTCGAAGTATTCAAAGAATAGAAACGTTTTTAATATCTGGGACAGGATTCCAATGATTCATAATAAATTTTCTAAGAATGGCTTATACTCTGTAAGTAGGACCGATCCTTCATGAGAACATGTAGGACTGATCCTTAATGAGGACAAGTAGGACCAATCCTTAATGAGGACAAGTAGGACCAATCCTTAATGAGGACAAGTAGGACCAATCCTTAATGAGGACAAGTAGGACCAATCCTTAATGAGGACAAGTAGGACCAATCCTTAATGAGGACAAGTAGGACCAATCCTTAATGAGGACAAGTAGGACCAATCCTTAATGAGGACAAGTAGGACCAATCCTTAATGAGGACAAGTAGGACTGATCCTTCATGAGAACATGTAGGACTGAACCTTCATAAGAACAAGTAGGACCGATCCTTAATGAGGACAAGTAGGACTGATCCTTAATGAGAACAACCCTTATAATTAGGAGAGGGTCAAGGCTCTATAACGATGTATTTTGCGGTAACCTGTTGGAATCGTAATTCACAATTCCATACAATCAATATACCATAACGGAGCAGTACAGCATTGCAAGGTCAAGGACAGGATGTGCTACTTATGACTCATAAGTAATGGTGCTATTTACGGGATACTTCGGTAGTGTTTTATATTGTACTCTAATGTAAAAGCTATATCTGTACCTATTAGACAGCATACAGGAAGTTGTTACAGCTCATTACAGTGCCATCTGGTGGCAGGTATTTGCTGCAAGAAGAAAAAAATAATGTTTTGACACCAAACAAAAAGGAGATTTTGTTTTTCTGACACTTTGGGGGAAAGGGGGTTTGTTTGGATGCTGTAGGAAGTTAAAGTGTTGTTTGGACATCTGAGTAAAGAGACTTTCTGGTTTGTTTTGGCACTCTTTAGGAAAGGGAGGTTTGTTTGGACCCTTAGAGGAGAGGGGCTGGTTAATTGGACAATTTAGAATAAAGAAAATAAAATGTATTAATTTTTTACAGAAACATAAGGAACAGTTTTTTGTAGATGTCAAGAGGGGAACATGACTTTAGGTCCTTGGTGCATTGAGTATACAATGTACACATTTTCTAACCGCAGCCAGGGGATCACTGAAGGGTTCTATAATCCTGCCTCTTGTATCTGCAAATGCTCCAAGACTAGGAATTACAGGTTAGCATTTCATTTATGAATGGACGGGATAACTTAATGGAGGCTGACTCACACAAGAAACCCATTCCAGTACCTTAGTGTATTGTCTTCAGCATGTTACATGAAAGTGGGCTTGTAACATGTGTTTGTCATTCCAAATAATGGCGAGATGTGTTAATGTAAACAGTTAAAACATTCAAAGTTATTTCAGCTTAAATAGGTCGTCTGAGGATGTCAATGTACATCCAAGGTGTTTCTATAAAATCTGAAGATATAATGTGATTTGGTGCCTGGTTGGGCTCACATATAAGGAAATAGCAATTGTCATTTGAAAAGGAAAAAAACCTGTTGGATTAGTTATTGAACAATGTTTGTGAGAAATATAAGTTTTTCTGACTTTGCAGGAACATAATATATGCATTGTGACCTATAGTATGTGTCAAGGTCCTGGTACATTTACTTAAAGGTTCTATACACAGTATGATCTTGTGTTTCAAGGTCATTTGCAATGGCCTTTTGTATTGCATGGTCATCTATGGTCATACACAGTGTGTGTTAGGTTGGTTCCAAGGTCATACACCATGTGTGTTAAGTTAGTTCCAAGGTCATACACAATGTGGGTTAGCTTGGTTCCAAGGTCATACGCCACGTTGGTTAGGTTTGTTGGTGCCAAGGTCATACACAATGTTAGTTAGGTTGGTACCAAGGTGAAACCTAGTGTAAGTCAGTTTGGTACCAAGGTCATACCCAATGTAAGTTAGGTTGGTACCAAGGCCATACATACAGTAGGACATTGACCTTTTAGATCATTACCTAAAAGATTTTGTTGTATAACAGACAGTACTGATCATGTGTATGGTATGTTGTTTGTATATCATCTCAAAGTGTTTCACAAATCATAATCCCTGATTATAAGGCCTTTGCACCTGCCAATATTATTGTGGACTCCCTGGGGAGCATACAGCCTGTGCTGCTATTTCAGCGATCACATTTGACATTAAATTATTCTAACACTGCTCGATTGTAAAAACTTACTCATTTACAGCTGCGCAGACTGGGACAGGAAGAGTTATATATCTTATTCAAAGAAGCAACACAGTGCCATGCCATCATTCCAGCTCCCAAGCATTACATTCGGTCTGACATTGTGTTACCACTAGACTGCCATGCCTTTATGTGGATCTCAACATGAAATATAAGACATAACCTGTTTTAAGAAGCTATCCTACATGGACGTGTAAACCATAATATGCTGTTCTGTTGGATCCAAGATTCATGAATGATATGGAAAGGTCTTATGAATTCATAATAAGGGTGGTACATTGCCGGTTCCTATCGTATGTCGTCTCGGTAATCCTACCTGACTGTCTGTCATACCCACACTTACGAGGTACACATGGAAATATGCATAGCATTTCACACTGCTACTACAATACACATCAACAATGAATGCTGAAGAGTTTGGAAGACAATGACTTTTATTGCTTCTAAAGTATCATACACGTACCACAAATTACTGGTAAATTAGCGTTGGTTTAGAGGATAAAGGTCGTGTCATCTACAGCCTAATCTGACATTTATAGTTCGGAGCAGCTGATTGGCTGTGAGCTCTCCCTACAGTCGTCAGTTCAGCAATGACAGACGAGCAACCTCGGTCATGTAAAGATGCAATCCAGATGGAGATTGGGTCTAACCAAGGTTTTCTGCCTTTTGCTCGGATTAGCTAAGCTTAACGTTGATTATTGTATGTTGCCTATTGTCGTATTATGTTTTACGGAGAAAATTTTCTACACTTTTTGCACAAAAATGTCGATAACACAGGAATAATCAAGAAGCAAGTAATTAGCTGATTTCTCAAGGAATATAAAACTTGAGACTTATCAGTGTTAGCTAAGTCTGTAATTAGACGCTGATTTCTTAACCTAATCAAGGTTGGTAATAGGCTTGATGGAAATACGAAGCGCAGGCAAATACCCGCTGATTGGTCAGCCGAGCAATTGTGTAAGCTTTGACATTTGGTAAATACAACTAGCGCAGGCTTTACATAATTAAATTTTCTTTTATGCTCATTACATTTACACAACAAATTGAGTGTATGTAACCTTGGTAATTAAGTCAGTAACAAATCCCTATAAAGCTGTAGATGTGATTCAGAGCGGGCATATATTCAAAATGTAATATTTTACTGTTGCTGGCCCTGGTTCTACAAGCAAAAATAACATTCCTATGAAAAGCATTTGTTTCTTGTTGGGAAATTTCAGTTGCAGATTTTTTTTTTTTTTCATTGAGATTTATTTTTTTTAGAAACGCTAAACCTTTCATAAACACAGGAAAACACAACCTCAAAAAAGTATTTCATTTACAGTAGGAAATGTGTTAATGCTATTCCTATATCAAGATATTTATTTTACAATAACCAAGATATGTAATTGATTTTCCAGGGATGGCTATCATTCCCTTGCCAACAGTACTAGTTGTTCTATATTAATGATCTCCTGGTTAAAACGTGCCATCATACATCATTATTAATGCTATAACAGGTGTCCATTATCCTCGGAAAGTTTTATCAAGACTTTATCAGTGCGGCTGCTGGTGAACTGGTGTAAAGGGTAGGTGGTCCCAGGTTCAAATGCCACAATATTGCTGTGTTCCTATGATCAATCCATTTAAAAGAAGTGCGTATGATTGACAGGACATACCTTAACCTAGGTTGTGAATAGTGTTGTCTTGGGTCAAAGATGGGAAACACCAAGGGAAGCATGCACAGTTGGACTGGGCCCTGGTTGCCATTTTTAGGTCATCTGACCCGAAGGGTCAAGATGACCTATTGCCATCATGCTTCGTCCGTCGTCGTCCGCCGTCCGCCGTCCGTAAACTTTTCCTTTAACAATCTTCTTCTTAGTAACCAAAAGGCTCTAGGTGCTGATATTTGGCCAGTAGGCACCTGGGATTGAGTGCTACAAAGTTTCCTCATTTCAATGACCTTGACCTGTTTTCAAGGTCACAGGGGTCAAATATGTAAAAACCTTTAACAATCTTCTTCTCAGTAACCAAAAGGTCTAGGGTAATGATATTTGACCAGTAGGCACCTGGTATAGAGTGCTACAAAGTTTCCTCATATCGATGACCTTGACTAACTTTCAAGGTCACAGGGGTCAAATATGTAAAAAAGCGTTTGACAATCTTTTCCTCACTAACCAATAGGCCATGGGTGATCATATTTGGCCAGTAGGTACCTGGGATAGAGTGTTCTAAAGTTTCCTCATATAAATGACCTTGACCTACTTTCAAGGTCACAGGGGTCAAATATGTTAAAAAATCTACACAACATTATCTAAAGAACTAAATTATCTAGAGCAATGATATTTTTGTATGATATGTAGACCAGCAATGCGAATCTTTTTCTAATATATTGTGTTTAGGTCAAAGGTCAACTTTGAGTGCTGGACGGGGTCAAAGGTTAACATGGGTTATAATAGGTAAAAAGCTTTAAGAATCTTCTTCTCAAGTTCCATAAGGCCCAGGGTTCTGATATTTGGCCAGTAGGAACCTGGGATAGAGTGTTCTAAAGTTTCCTCATATAAATGACCTTGACCTACTTTCAAGGTCACAGGGGTCAAATATGTTAAAAAATCTACATAACATTATCTAAAGAACTAAATGATCTAGAGCAATGATATTTTTGTATGATATGTAGACCAGCAATGCGAATCTTTTTCTAATATATTGTGTTTAGGTCAAAGGTCAACTTTGAGTGCTGGACGGGGTCAAAGGTTAACATGGGTTATAATAGGTAAAAAGCTTTAAGAATCTTCTTCTCAAGTTCCATAAGGCCCAGGGTTCTGATATTTGGCCAGTAGGAACCTGGGATAGAGTGTTCTAAAGTTTCCTCATATAAATGACCTTGACCTACTTTCAAGGTCACAGGGGTCAAATATGTTAAAAAATCTACACAACATTATCTAAAAAACTAAATGATCTAGAGCAATGATATTTTTGTATGATATGTAGACCAGCAATGCGAATCTTTTTCTAATATATTGTGTTTAGGTCAAAGGTCAACTTTGAGTGCTGGACGGGGTCAAAGGTTAACATGGGTTATAATAGGTAAAAAGCTTTAAGAATCTTCTTCTCAAGTTCCATAAGGCCCAGGGTTCTGATATTTGGCCAGTAGGAACCTGGGATAGAGTGTTCTAAAGTTTCCTCATATAAATGACCTTGACCTACTTTCAAGGTCACAGGGGTCAAATATGTTAAAAAATCTACACAACATTATCTAAAGAACTAAATGATCTAGAGCAATGATATTTTTGTATGATATGTAGACCAGCAATGCGAATCTTTTTCTAATATATTGTGTTTAGGTCAAAGGTCAACTTTGAGTGCTGGACGGGGTCAAAGGTTAACATGGGTTATAATAGGTAAAAAGCTTTAAGAATCTTCTTCTCAAGTTCCATAAGGCCCAGGGTTCTGATATTTGGCCAGTAGGAACCTGAGATAGAGTGTTCTAAAGTTTCCTCATATAAATGACCTTGACCTACTTTCAAGGTCACAGGGGTCAAATATGTTAAAAAATCTACACAACATTATCTAAAGAACTAAATGATCTAGAGCAATGATATTTTTGTATGATATGTAGACCAGCAATGCGAATCTTTTTCTAATATATTGTGTTTAGGTCAAAGGTCAACTTTGAGTGCTGGACGGGGTCAAAGGTTAACATGGGTTATAATAGGTAAAAAGCTTTAAGAATCTTCTTCTCAAGTTCCATAAGGCCCAGGGTTCTGATATTTGGCCAGTAGGTACCAGGGATGGAGTACTCTAAAGTTTTCTCATATAAATGACCTTGACCTACTTTCAAGGTCACATGGGTCAAATATGTTCAAATATCTACACAACATTATCTAATGAACCGAATGATCTAGACCGATGATACTTGCATATACTATATGTAGACTGGCAATGCAAATCTTTTTCTGATATATTGTGTTTAGGTCAAAGTTCAACTTTAAGCGCTGGACGGGGTCAAAGGTTCACTGGGGCTATAATGGGTAAAAAGTTTTAAGAATCTTCTTCTCAAGTTCCATAAGCCCCAGGGTCCTGATATTTGACCAGTGGGTACCTGGGAAGGAGTGCTATAAAGTTTCCTCATATAAATGACCTTGACCTACTTTCAAGGTCACAGGGGTCAAATATGTTAAAAAATCACCACAACATTATCTAAACAGTCGTTTCATCTAGAGCGTTGATACTTGGGTATGTTTTGTAGACCAACATTGCAAATTTTTTTCTAATATATTGTGTTTAGGTCAAAGGTCAACTTTGAGCACTGGACAGGGTCAAAGGTTAGCATGGGTTATAATGGGTAAAAGCTTTAAGAATCTTCTTATCTATTAAGTTCCATAAGCCCCAGGGTCCAATATTTGGCCAGTGCATACCTGGGAGGGAGTGCTATAAAGTTTTCTCATATAAATGACCTTGACCTACTTTCAAGGAGGTCAAATCTTTTAAAAATTAACTTTTACATAACAGATCTTTATAGTCAGATGACCGTTGAGGCCCCTGGGCCTCTTGTTGTCCAGATAACTCAGTTGGTAAGGCAATCCAAGATAGTAAATTTATCTTATAAGTTAAAATCTGATTCTGGTGTTGTTCCATATGTCTTCTCTGGTTACAATTTAGTTACTGCCAATAACATACAGCTAGGTCTCTATACCGATCCTGTTGCCAGAGCTAGACGACACCCTGTGGAATTTCATTTGAATCCAATTCAACTGCTAACAACATCTCTAATATTGCTGTAATATTATATTTTCAACCATAAACTACCTTACATATACTCCATGGAGTATTTCCCACCTCCACTTATAGAGAGTTCCTATGTACAATGGAATACTCAAGGTTACCAGATTGATACAGTGATAAGTTTTATACATTTTATGGTTGTGTTCTCGATATCATGCTGACAACATTTTATTGTTGGCAGAACCAACATATGATTGTGAATATTTCAACTCGTTTCCCAGAAGGTCCATTTATTTGCATGGATGAAAGTGTTATTGTCCTCGTAAACTTTGTCTCTGCTGCATACTTTGTGGAGAGAGAGCTTTCTATGATGGCTTGATGCAGTAGATTCTCCAGCATTCATTAATATAACGGAAGAGATGTGCTGGATCGTAGGAGTGAGAGCGTGGGGACAATAAACAGTTGTCTGACATTGCTATCTGATGAATAAGCTTGCACCAGTTCTAACTTCGCTACAAGCTTGTAGAGGATGCAGATTTCGTTCTGTTTGGCACCGTTGTATCTGCGTAAACTTGAAATATCCATTCAGTGTTATGGGTCGGTATGTTTTTTGTTATCTGTTTATTGTAAAAGTTCATGTCAGCGTTTTATACGGGAGCTACGTTTAATTCGATGCTGGAATCGATACAGCACATAACTATTACTGGGATTTGGTTTGGGAGATTTAAAGTTCCTTTTTCTAATGCTGCTGGTTACAATCTGTCAGTGTATATAGCCAAGGCACTTTTTTTTCAAAATTCATTTCTCCTATTTAAATTCATTGACAGATTGCCAGTTGTCATCTGCTTAGCAAAATCTATTTATTCTCTTCACAATTTGCATATTCTTCTCACTCTCTCTCTCACTCAATATATTCCAGTCCTGTCCTTGTAGGTTCCCTGGTGGAACATTGCGTTAGAAATGAAGGTTTCATGTACCATAGAGTATTGGTTAACTTTGAGAGAAGATAAAATAGCGACATTTCGGAGCAGTATTTTTTGTATGAACTGTAAACAGTTTAAGACTATGTTGTTATTCTGGAGCTGTGGATTAAATTTGAACAATTTCTCCGAAGCATTCATGCCCTGTAGCTAGGACGTAAGAATTGTACCTGCTGCCCCCATTGCATGATTAGTAAAAGGCGACTAAATTTGGGATCTTATCTTTCTTGCATGCTGCTCAGCATTATATGAGAGTGGAACGACTGGTTCACCCATTGTCATTAGTTTACTAGGGGCCTAAATAATTGGCAGTATACTTCAGTGTGGTAGCACTTTTAAATCTACAAAAGATCAAGACTATATTGCAAGGAGGCTTACACAAATATACCACTGCCTCTCAAATACACATATACTCAACACATACATTCAACGTTATACACCAAGAGGCCATCCTTAAATGACCTTAGCTGTTTATAGAACATATTACCTAATAAAACTGTAGCAGATCTAGACTGAGTCGATCATCGGGGACCAAATAGCTCAGTTGGTTGTGCATCTGTCTAGAGTTGGTAAGGTCCTGGGTTTGAACCCTGATCTGGCTGTGCATTTTTTTTTTCTGTCCTGTTTTCGAAACCAAAACCAAAACTGAACCAAAGCAGTCATTCTTTAATAAAAACATTTAGACATTCATTGAACTCCTATGGTAGATGATATGCCCTGTCCCTCTCCTGCTGTCTGAATGTGTAGATGATATGCCCTGTCCCTCTCCTGCTGTCTGAATGTGTAGATGATATGCCCTGTCCCTCTCCTGCTGTCTGAATGTGTAGATGATATGCCCTGTCCCTCTCCTGCTGTCTGAATGTGTAGATGATATGCCCGGTCCCTCTCCTGCTGTCTGAATGTGTAGATGATATGCCCTGTCCCTCTCCTGCTGTCTGAATGTGTAGATGATATGCCCTGTCCCTCTCCTGCTGTCTGAATGTGTAGATGATATGCCCTGTCCCTCTCCTGCTGTCTGAATGTGTAGATGATATGCCCTGTCCCTCTCCTGCTGTCTGAATGCGTAGATGATATGCCCTGTCCCTCTCCTGCTGTCTGAATGCGTAGATGATATGCCCTGTCCCTCTCCTGCTGTCTGAATGCGTAGATGATATGCCCTGTCCCTCTCCTGCTGTCTGAATGCGTAGATGATATGCCCTGTCCCTCTCCTGCTGTCTGAATGCGTAGATGATATGCCCTGTCCCTCTCCTGCTGTCTGAATGCGTAGATGATATGCCCTGTCCCTCTCCTGCTGTCTGAATGCGTAGATGATATGCCCTGTCCCTCTCCTGCTGTCTGAATGCGTAGATGATATGCCCTGTCCCTCTCCTGCTGTCTGAATGCGTAGATGATATGCCCTGTCCCTCTCCTGCTGTCTGAATGCGTAGATGATATGCCCTGTCCCTCTCCTGCTGTCTGAATGTGTAGATGATATGCCCTGTCCCTCTCCTGCTGTCTGAATGTGTAGATGATATGCCCTGTCCCTCTCCTGCTGTCTGAATGTGTAGATGATATGCCCTGTCCCTCTCCTGCTGTCTGAATGTGTAGATGATATGCCCTGTCCCTCTCCTGCTGTCTGAATGTGTAGATGATATGCCCTGTCCCTCTCCTGCTGTCTGAATGTGTAGATGATATGCCCTGTCCCTCTCCTGCTGTCTGAATGTGTAGATGATATGCCCTGTCCCTCTCCTGCTGTCTGAATGTGTAGATGATATGCCCTGTCCCTCTCCTGCTGTCTGAATGTGTAGATGATATGCCCTGTCCCTCTCCTGCTGTCTGAATGTGTAGATGATATGCCCTGTCCCTCTCCTGCTGTCTGAATGTGTAGATGATATGCCCTGTCCCTCTCCTGCTGTCTGAATGTGTAGATGATATGCCCTGTCCCTCTCCTGCTGTCTGAATGCGTAGATGATATGCCCTGTCCCTCTCCTGCTGTCTTAATGCGTAGATGATATGCCCTGTCCCTCTCCTGCTGTCTGAATGCGTAGATGATATGCCCTGTCCCTCTCCTGCTGTCTGAATGCGTAGATGATATGCCCTGTCCCTCTCCTGCTGTCTGAATGCGTAGATGATATGCCCTGTCCCTCTCCTGCTGTCTGAATGCGTAGATGATATGCCCTGTCCCTCTCCTGCTGTCTGAATGCGTAGATGATATGCCCTGTCCCTCTCCTGCTGTCTGAATGCGTAGATGATATGCCCTGTCCCTCTCCTGCTGTCTGAATGCGTAGATGATATGCCCTGTCCCTCTCCTGCTGTCTGAATGTGTAGATGATATGCCCTGTCCCTCTCCTGCTGTCTGAATGTGTAGATGATATGCCCTGTCCCTCTCCTGCTGTCTGAATGTGTAGATGATATGCCCTGTCCCTCTCCTGCTGTCTGAATGTGTAGATGATATGCCCTGTCCCTCTCCTGCTGTCTGAATGTGTAGATGATATGCCCTGTCCCTCTCCTGCTGTCTGAATGTGTAGATGATATGCCCTGTCCCTCTCCTGCTGTCTGAATGTGTAGATGATATGCCCTGTCCCTCTCCTGCTGTCTGAATGTGTAGATGATATGCCCTGTCCCTCTCCTGCTGTCTGAATGTGTAGATGATATGCCCTGTCCCTCTCCTGCTGTCTGAATGTGTAGATGATATGCCCTGTCCCTCTCCTGCTGTCTGAATGTGTAGATGATATGCCCTGTCCCTCTCCTGCTGTCTGAATGTGTAGATGATATGCCCTGCTCCTCTCCTGCTGTCTGAATGTGTAGATGATATGCCCTGTCCCTCTCCTGCTGTCTGAATGTGTAGATGATATGCCCTGTCCCTCTCCTGCTGTCTGAATGTGTAGATGATATGCCCTGTCCCTCTCCTGCTGTCTGAATGTGTAGATGATATGCCCTGTCCCTCTCCTGCTGTCTGAATGTGTAGATGATATGCCCTGTCCCTCTCCTGCTGTCTGAATGTGTAGATGATATGCCCTGTCCCTCTCCTGCTGTCTGAATGTGTAGATGATATGCCCTGTCCCTCTCCTGCTGTCTGAATGTGTAGATGATATGCCCTGTCCCTCTCCTGCTGTCTGAATGTGTAGATGATATGCCCTGTCCCTCTCCTGCTGTCTGAATGTGTAGATGATATGCCCTGTCCCTCTCCTGCTGTCTGAATGTGTAGATGATATGCCCTGTCCCTCTCCTGCTGTCTGATTGTGTAGATGATATGCCCTGTCCCTCTCCTGCTGTCTGAATGTGTAGATGATATGCCCTGTCCCTCTCCTGCTGTCTGAATGCGTAGATGATATGCCCTGTCCCTCTCCTGCTGTCTGAATGCGTAGATGATATGCCCTGTCCCTCTCCTGCTGTCTGAATGTGTAGATGATATGCCCTGTCCCTCTCCTGCTGTCTGAATGCGTAGATGATATGCCCTGTCCCTCTCCTGCTGTCTGAATGTGTAGATGATATGCCCTGTCCCTCTCCTGCTGTCTGAATGTGTAGATGATATGCCCTGTCCCTCTCCTGCTGTCTGAATGTGTAGATGATATGCCCTGTCCCTCTCCTGCTGTCTGAATGTGTAGATGATATGCCCTGTCCCTCTCCTGCTGTCTGAATGTGTAGATGATATGCCCTGTCCCTCTCCTGCTGTCTGAATGTTTGTGTGTATAACTAAGGACATAAAACTGAAGTTATAGCCTAGACCTTTCCCAGTAAGTGGTACTTTGTTTGAATCTAACTTGAGTCAGCTTAGTTCTAAATGTTACTAAAAACAACAGTTACAACTTCTCTGTTTTTACTGCTTGAAAATTAACACGCAATATGAGATAACATGACTTTAGCATAATGTTGATATTAAATTTTGATTGAGATATGATTTCTGTGTTATATTGGCGCTGTGTGTTATACTGGTGCTGTGTGTTGTACTGGTGCTGTGTGTTATACTGGTGCTGTGTGTTGTACTGGTGCTGTGTGTTATACTGGTGCTGTGTGTTGTACTGGTGCTGTGTGTTGTACTGGTGCTGTGTGTTATACAGGTGCTGTGTTATACTGGTGCTGTGTGTTGTGTTGGTGCTGTGTATAACTAGTGCTGTGTGTAAGTAGTGCTGTGTAGAACTGGTGCTGTGTGTAATACTAGTGTTGTGTGTTATACTGGTGCTGTGTGTAATACTAGTGCTGTATATAAAGCTCAGGTGCTGTGTAGAACTGGTGATGCACATGAGTGATGCCTATGTATGTGGCGATTCTTACACAGGAATCACAGACACAAAGGACACATTGATGTATAGAGTCATGTTGGGATCCAGAGCCAGGCTTTCCATCACATACTGTGTATAACCATACAAACTACGCAGCAAATAGGAGCAAGTGCCAAGTTTTTCCAATTTAAAAATCCCTTCCATTTAAAATGCTGACTTGGGTTGAATTTTGGGCATCTGGCAAAACATAATTAAAAAGTCTCAAATGATATATAGTGGGGTGTTTTATATAAGGTGTTGGGTCAGTGTTCTAGGCAGAAGATGGTTTAGATACGTCTTCTGTTCATTCCAAGATATATTTTATTGATATGTCACCATGTGCTGCCTTCTCAGAAGCTGTAATGGAGCAACCAGGCATTAATTATATCTGTTCATCTTGTATGTCGGAATTTCCTGAAGTCTTTGCGGGGAATATTATCGACTTTATTCACTGTGTGGGCTGTATATTCCGACTTCCTCAATAACTTTGATGGGTCTTTATCACCAAGGTGATGCACATCCCCGTTTGACAACTATACTTAAAACTGTACAAGTTTTTGTCATCCATAGATTAGTTGGCAAGGACTACACGGAATTAGGTGGCCCTGATAGAGAGCCCTGTACCAATCCATCAATATGTACCGCAGACACGATGCAGATTTTCGGATCGGGGAAAACTGACTATATAGTTACGAGGATTAGGTAATCAGAAGATTTACTGAGCAGGAAAATGATGCAATGAAAATGATGGCTGCCAATGATTTCTGCTTGAGGCAATAACGAAAAACGTCAAATTATCTTTTTTTTTCATATTATGGCTGAGGAAATGAACTGTATATGGAAATTTGATTGTTGCCATTGTTCAGAGACTGTCAGTATGGCAAAAATGTCTCGAGTTTGAGTCAATGGGTTTTGTACGCACATTAATACACACTTTGTTTTCAGCTCACAGTGGTATTGAATTTTCCCAGGTAGTGTCTGTGTTTGGTTGCCTAAAATTTGTAAAAGACACAATCACCAGCTTTCTATGTATACAACATGCTTTACAAGATTTGATATATCATTTCATCACTGTCTTTAGTTTTGAAAACTGTCAGTACCAGAAAAAGTAATCTTTTAAAGGAGCCTTAGGGCTGTTATATCAGCAGAAGGGATACCGTACATGACGGTTCTATATTGGGGAGGTGAGAGGTATAACTATCTTGTGGAAGGGAGATAACTGTTTATCTGGAATCTGCAAAAACCTGCTACATTGAAATGTATGTATCATACAAGTGAACAGATTGACGGATCAGATTGGCAGAAAAGTGTGAGTTGTTTTAGAAATGGTGAATTTAAGGACTAGGAAATCCAGGAATTTCTGTCTAGTTGATCATTTTTAACAAATAAATAAGCCGAACTGAAGTACCATGATTTCTAAGGCTATCCTTTACGTCCAAGTGATTTTTGGAACTATTCAGAAAAGATTCAGTGTAATAAGATAATAGTATTGGTCCCTGTTTATCAGCAGACTAATAAAAAGACCAGAATACTTTTTGATATCAAGACTTTGTCACTTTGAATAAGTCTTTGTTTTGCACTGTTATAACAACAGAGTACAGTGCATTAATACGGGACATTAAAGTTACTATAGAGACATTCAACCCAGGATTGAAATATCCGTATAAACCTGATAATTAAATGGGATTTTACTTAAAATGTTCCAAGAAATATGCTTCTTTTGTAAAATCCTATTAACAAGGGGGTGAGCCTATTACTGAGCGCGGGCTTAATGCAGAGCATGGGCTTATCTCGGTTGAAATATATTACTGTATCCAAATATGTGCTGTGTAATCCTCTAGATTGATACGCCTCACAATTATTGTCTATCGAGACTCCATCAGGCTTTTATGTCAGAGCTTGCTAATCTTATAATTATGATACCTACAAGAGTCTCTTTCTTAGGGCACCTGACAGATTACTGGCAAATGGCTTCAATGTAAACATAGCGTTGACATGGAAACATGTGTTGAGCACGAGCTGTAAGCCCTGATGGTATTTTACATGGTCCGGTTCTCATTCCTGTATTAAGTGTTGCCAAACATCAACCAACATGATTGACCTTGTGAGAATGTGTATTGACCTTTCATACTGCTTTCTTGTAATATGTTCTACAGGCTCAAAAAATGCAAAACATATGTCGGGTCTGTGGAGTATAAATATTTATTAGGTACCTGATAGGTCTGAAATGGTGTAGATTAACAGGGTTTTACAGCTTCACAAATACTTGTCATTTGGGTAAGAGCTCTCTGATGAATGGAGGTGATTTAGGTCGAGTGTGAGGAGTCAGTTCGGTGCTGTAGTCATGTACCATGTTAGTAGGTTCGGTCAGTGTACTTTTCATGTCAGACTTTTTAAAATCATGCAACAAAATTATTGTGTTTCTCTATTCAATAATAATCATCATTTCCTTGGTTGGTATACTTACCATAGCATGTCCTTTTCTCAGAACATGGGATTTTCAAAGATAATTTTGATTTCATTAAAAAAAAAAACCAGATTTAATATTAAGCAATTTGAGTGTAGGGGAGGTCAGTCACTCCCACTGTTCAACTTTTTTTTTTTTATGTACAAAAATGTTAAACATAATTGTCAAAAAAATCACATATTTAGTGATTACATTATAGTTTGGAATACTCAGAACATTGATCAACCTTGTTGAACATGTAAGTTATTTGAAGGTCTAAAACATTTCATTGCTGAAGTGATGGTCCAGGGAAGCAAGGTCAATGCTGCAAAACCTTACAAGATATTCGAAAATATTATCATAATTGTGTGAATATAATTTATCTCGGAGTAATCCTTATAAAATAATTGGTATATACATATATGTACCAGTAGTTTAATGTCCTTAAAACACAATAGGCCTATTGAGGACTGTTACATGATATATATCAGTAATGTAAATGGCGACTGAAGGAAACCAGATCAGAATGAAAGCACTAGGTAGAAAAGATGGTAACTATTTTAGGAACCTCTAAAGTCATTAAAATAAAGAAAATGTGCTGGGATACCTTTGGGATTTGCCCTATGTTCTTAAAATAGTTGTTCTTAATAATAAATAAAAAAAACCGAGAAAACGTTTGAAGTGATTTGTTTATTCTTGCTGGATGGTCTTAGAGTGATGTGTAATCCTGTTAGGTCAGCCTCCGCAGTTAGAAGTGAAAATAAAGATGTGATGTCGTGACGGAATCACATTCTCTGCAGGCTTGTTCTTCAGCTATTTTTATGGCTATTCAACTTCAATATTGGTACATCAGAAACTTCAGAATTTCAACTTTATTACAATACATTGTATCTATTGAGACTCCGATCTTTCCTAGTTTTTTCTTTAATTATAAGCTTTATATTGAAAATCTTGAAAAAATATTTTAAAAATAAACAAAAATATCCAGCGAATTCTGACTAATATTTTGGTAAATATGTAAGAAAGAGTATTATCAATTTAGTCGAGACAATCTGTAGCACAAACTTTAGTTCCCGAGATTCCTTTGTAACAAAATCCTCCTGTGTAGTATTTTCAACTGTCAGATTTGACAGAAAATTTAAATATTAAGATAAAATAGTTTCAAATTAATAGGTAGTCTTCATAAAACTGATGTGGTATGGTTGCTGTTTTCTCTCTAGATTAAAGATTTTTCCTTCCATATGAAATGGAATTTACTGGACAAAAGTAATAGCATCTGTGGGCTATAATAAAGAAACTGCGAGCTGCCAGTGATAACACTGAAATACCCCAGCTCCATGCTTATCTCCCATCAGCTAAAATAATATGGACAAGAATGAAACAGGCAAGTCCTACACAAGTCCCTCATAAAAAACCTTGATCCCCCCGAACAGACCCCTTCTTGTCTGTGAAATCGGGGAAAGATCAGCAACACAATGCTGCAGCAGGGACTGTTATAGAAAAGAAATATGGTTTCCGATAGCGCCTTATTCTCTTGACCAGGCGTTTGGCATCCCACCAACTTTTATGGCCTACTTGTAGGAACACTGAACCTTATCAGATGGTTTCTATTTTTTTCAACATTTGGAATACAAATTGGTGTGTTTAAATCTGCCCCCTCTGGTCATGTGACCTTTATAGTTCAGATGAATGTCCTGTATCTGTAGTTTGGATCCCCACCACCAGAGGGAGCCTTTGTAACAATGGAAGCATGGGTGATGGTGTCTATGACTGTATAGTTCTATAAGCTATACATGTAATTGAGAATGATTTTACATCTGTCAGAGAATTTCTAGATGTTCATTAATTAAACCTTAAATTTTTTTATTTCACTTCCCTTCATAGTGATTTTTACATCTTTTAGCTTTCATGAACTTTAAAGGTATTTGAACCCAGTCATATTTCAAGGAAGTTTTATCTCAAATTGTTTCTATCAGATTTCCATTAAGTTTCAAATTTCAGAATTTCTAGATAACTGTATAACAAAACCTGTTCTATTATAAACAATATCTGGATACCAAGTTTCAAATTTCAGAATTTCTGGACACAGCTGTAGAACAAAAGATGTCCTGTTTGTAAAAAACAAAGTTCTTAATTTCATAATATCTACACACTGTATAACAAAACATGTGGTTTTGATGAGAAACAATATCTCGCTAGGCACTGCCTCATATATTGTGTGTTCTACCATTAGACCAGTGCACTTGGCGATCAACTTACAGATGACTTGCTGTTTGAACCTAACAGGTGTAAGTGAGTGAGATGAAGTGTGCTATGTCCAATGTTCCACGTCTCTGTAAAGCTATGTAAGTGAGTGACTATGATCTGGGGTGGAGGCTGAATCGGATCATTACGCCTCTGTGATAAAAACTACAGGCTTAATGATTCCAAAAACAAGATGGATATTAATTCCTACCAGTCGGTGTCTGTGATGTACCTCCCGGTAACAGGAACACTGTACAAACACACACAGACGGCCATTAGCGGGGTGTCAGTCATTACTGGCTTGTCATTTCTACGGAAATGAAGGAATTTTTTATCGTATGAATTTGAAAACTTACCTGATTTGAGATTTGAATTATCGTAATTTTATTGGAAATCAGGCACTTTCTAACTGAAAACATTTGTATGCCCCCAGCCATGAAATGGAGGGGCGTATAGTGTGTATACCTATGTCCATCCCGTTGCCTTGCGTCCTGTCCCATTGTAATATGTACCCAGCTGGGGGCAGTTACATGTCTCAGACATTTCTATTTTTGATTTTTAAAATTTTTTTTTTCTTTTTAATATTTTATCCATTTTTAATCAAAATTGAAATTAACCCCTGAAAATTTCCTGAAAAATGGACCTCTCCAACTTTTGAATAGGAAGTGCTCAAATGTGTGTTTAGGGGTAGATGAGACAACTTCATAGGGAGGCCAGTATACAGTTGATGTTTCCACACATAGGAATCATATGTGAACTGACTCTGTGTTAATTAAGAAACCTCTTTCTGCTTTCTCTAAGTACGGTAGTCTCGTGGTCCAGGTTTGAATTTATTGGACAAAGTGTTTTGAACAGAATGATCACACTAATCTAGGCAGTATAATAACATTCAAACCAGAAACAGAAGCCGTAATGTCGTTTTATATTGGAACGACCACAGACAAATTGGGACGTGATTGCTTGTGTGTAGACGGTGAGGAAGTCGGATATCTAGATGAGGTATAAAATGGCATACCTACATCCTCTCAATGTCACATGGCCTGTCTGCCTTACATTTCAGCCACAGAGGGGGATATCAGAGCCATATGATATTGCCATTCCATTTCCCTCCAAAACCAATAAATGCCATAATACATGCAAACAAACTACCCCACCTCACTTTACTGTCGTTTCCTCTCCAGCGGAATGCTCTCCGGGGATTTCAATGGTGTGGGTTTTTCAGTAAATTGATTTTGACTGGAGGAACAATTTTGACAAGAATTGTCGTTTTCATACCCAGATCGTTGTATCATAGTCCTATAATGCTGTCTTACTCGTGTAGAAATTTGATTGTGGTGATCAATACAAACAACTCTCTGTCAACTTTCCGTCGGCTGAGAGTGAGAAAAAAACTTAACACAAGCCGTAGCAAGGCGTATTGTGCCAATATTGAATGGTTTTGTAGAACAAGGACAATAAAGTTTGGACAGGTCTGGTTCTGTCGGTAGTTTGATATCACTGCTGGGTGTGTGATTGGTAAAAGGATAGTTTTATGTGGGACATTTCCTCCTGATAGAAGAGGGGCAGCTGGACCAGGACCAGTGCTAGTGTTGTGTAAAGAAATAGGACCTTTTAGTGTTAAGACAGTGAGACATGACAGTGGTGCACCCACCATGCCTTGTTCTCTTGGCCTGACTCTACGGCAATATTTCTGTATATAAGTCATTGCTGTAGTCTTCATGTGAACCTTGGATTTTGGTGTTGTTTCTTGGCATTTATGTCTCGAGACATTTCTAGTTGTAATAATAGTTTACCTGAAGCGTTCCTCAATAGGCTAGTAACTGGATTAGTTCTGATGTCTCTTAAACATTTATGTAATGTTCCCGATGTCCTTTCAGAAATGTTTGCTATGGTGGTTTTTTTTGGATATGAAAAATTGTTGCCATCAATAAGGCTTTTTTTTTTACCTTTTTTATTGTTTCTCAAGCTGATTTTTAATTTTTTTTCTTGGATTTCAAGGTTTGTCATTTAACAACGGCCTTGTGACACGATCATCCGTCAATCCTTACAATAACTGGATTACAGCCAGGATCCTGCCTCCGCCCGATAGCTGCATGATGCTGTGTTTTAGAGTCTATTAAAAACCCAATACAAATGACATGGCTTAAAACATTGTCGTTCAAAAACTTGTTCACAACTTCAAATTTGTTTTAAAATGTAGTTTGTCAAATTTAATCAAATTTGGCATGCATTATTTTTTTGGAAAGTGATTTTAGATTGTTTGAATTGTGGGGTGCTGATACAGGGATAAATCAAGCGGAAATGAAGTTTTTCTTATTCATTGTAAAACTTTCGTGTTAGATGTTTAAGTACATACTACGACTAGATAAAAGTAGTAACCTTGAAGTAAATACTATGGTATTGACACCAAGTTTAATGTTTAACAAAGTCAGATACTGAAGACTGTGGCCTGAATATCATCAGTTATTCGTTGTGAATACAAGCAGTTTGACATTCTCTGTTACCTTGGTTACTGAATACAAGTACAGTGTATACAGTTGCTCTTAGTTTAACTTTCATCATTTTTGCCTGCAATGATTAGGGCAAGCATGAATGGCAAAATTATCACGGAGTGAAAAACAAAATTTACAAGTGAAGTATATTTCAGGATTATTCCTGTATTGTAGAATTGGGAAATGGCATCTAAATCCATGAAATTGTTTTAATATAGCCGATAATGCCTATCATTGTTATAAAGTCTTCTGTCTCCATAGCGATGAAATGATGGTTTTTAAGAAAAGAACAAAAAAGAATGTAACTAAATATGAGTTTGGAATCACATTTGTCAAAACACGTTGACAAAATAAGGATTAAACATGACACAACAGTTTCTGTTTTAGGAATAGAAATTCTTTATTTAGAGAAGAGTATTGTTTTGTTACTGAGCCAATTTCTAATTCCATCAATCTGTCTATTTCAAAACTTGTATTGATTGTTATAAATGTGCAGAGGAGGTCTTAGCTTCAGTTCGTGCAAAGGTCCACAGGGAAGTGTTTGTGAATAGTTCTATAGGAAAGTCTTTGTGTACAGTTCTATGGGGGTTTTATGTACAGTTCTTTGGGTTTTGTGTACAGTTCTTTTTGAGTTTTGTTACAAATCTTTGGGGGTTTTGTGTACAGTTCTTTGGGGGTTTTGTGTACAGTTCTTTAGGGTTTGTGTACAGTTCTATGGGGGTTTTAGTATACAGTTCTTTGAGGGTTTTAGTGTACAGTTCTTTGGGGGTTTTGTGTACAGTTCTTTGGGTGTTTTAGTGTACAGTTCTTTGGGTGTTTTAGTATACAGTTCTTTAGGGTTTGTGTACAGTTCTTTGGGGGTTTTGTGTACAGTTTTTTGGGGTGTTTTGTGTACAGTTCTTTGGGTGGTTTGTGTACAGTTCTTTGGGTGTTTTGTGTACAGTTTTTTGGGGTGTTTTGTGTACAGTTCTTTGGGTGTTTTGTGTACAGTTCTTTGGGTGTTTTGTGTACAGTTTTTTGGGGTGTTTTGTGTACAGTTCTATGGTGGTTTGGTGTACAGTTCTTTGGGTGTTTTGTGTACAGTTTTTTGGGGTGTTTTGTGTACAGTTCTTTAGGTGTTTTGTGTACAGTTCTTTGGGTGTTTTGTGTACAGTTTTTTGGGGTGTTTTGTGTACAGTTCTTTGGGTGTTTTAGTATACAGTTCTTTAGGGGTTTTATGTACAGTTCTATGGTGGTTTAGTGTACAGTTCTTTGGGTGTTTTGTGTACAGTTCTTTGGGGGTTTTGTGTACAGTTTTTTAGGGGTTTTATGTACAGTTCTATGGTGGTTTAGTGTACAGTTCTTTGGGTGTTTTGTGTACAGTTCTTTGGGTGTTTTGTGTACAGTTCTTTGGGTGTTTTGTGTACAGTTCTTTGGGTGTTTTGTGTACAGTTCTTTGGGTGTTTTGTGTACAGTTCTATGGTGGTTTTGTGTACAGTTCTTTGGGTGTTTTGTGTACAGTTCTATGGTGGTTTTGTGTACAGTTCTATGGTGGTTTTGTGTACAGTTCTATAGTGGTTTAGTGTACAGTTCTTTGGGGGTTTTGTGTACAGTTCTTTGGTGGTTTTGTGTACAGTTCTTTAGGTGTTTTGTGTACAGTTCTATGGTGGTTTAGTGTACAGTTCTTTGGGTGTTTTGTGTACAGTTCTTTAGGGGTTTTGTGTACAGTTCTATGGTGGATTTGTGTACAGTTCTTTAGGGGTTTTGTGTACAGTTCTATGGTGGTTTAGTGTACAGTTCTTTGGGTGTTTTGTGTACAGTTCTATGGTGGTTTAGTGTACAGTTCTTTGGGTGTTTTGTGTACAGTTCTATGGGGGTTTTGTGTACAGTTCTTTGGGTGTTTTGTGTACAGTTCTTTGGGTGTTTAGTGTACAGTTCTTTGGGTGTTTAGTGTACAGTTCTATGGGGGTTTTGTGTACAGTTCTTTGGGTGTTTTGTGTACAGTTCTTTGGGTGTTTAGTGTACAGTTCTTTGGGGGTTTTGTGTACAGTTCTATGGTGGTTTTGTGTACAGTTCTTTTGGTGTTTTGTGTACAGTTCTTTGGGTGTTTAGTGTACAGTTCTATGGTGGTTTAGTGTACAGTTCTATGGTGGTTTAGTGTACAGTTCTTTGGGTATTTTGTGTACAGTTCTTTGGGGGTTTTGTGTACAGTTCTTTAGGGGTTTTGTGTACAGTTCTTTAGTGGTTTAGTGTACAGTTCTTTGGGTGTTTTGTGTACAGTTCTTTGGTGGTTTAATGTACAATTCTTTGGGTGTTAAGTGTACAGTTCTATGGTGGTTTAGTGTACAGTTCTTTGGGTGTTTTATGTACAGTTCTATGGGGGTTTTGTGTACAGTTCTTTGGGTGTTTTGTGTACAGTTCTTTGGGGTTTTGTGTACAGTTCTTTGGGGTTTTGTGTACAGTTCTTTGGGTGTTTAGTGTACAGTTCTATGGGGGTTTTGTGTACAGTTCTTTGGGTGTTTTGTGTACAGTTCTTTGGGTGTTTAGTGTACAGTTCTTTGGGGGTTTTGTGTACAGTTCTATGGGGGTTTTGTGTACAGTTCTTTGGGTGTTTAGTGTACAGTTCTTTGGGTGTTTAGGGTACAGTTCTATGGTGGTTTATTGTACAGTTCTTTGGGTGTTTTATGTACAGTTCTATGGGGGTTTTGTGTACAGTTCTTTTGGTGTTTTGTGTACAGTTCTTTGGGTGTTTAGTGTACAGTTCTATGGGGGTTTTGTGTACAGTTCTTTAGGGGTTTTGTGTACAGTTCTTTAGGGTTTGTGTACAGTTCTTTCGGGTTTGTGTACAGTTCTTTGGGTGTTTTGTGTACAGTTCTTTAGGGGTTTTGTGTACAGTTCTATGGTGGTTTGGTGTACAGTTCTTTGGGTTTTGTGTACAGTTCTTTTGGGGTTTTGTGTACAGTTCTTTGGGGGTTTTGTGAACAGTTCTTTGGGGGTTTTGTATACAGTTCTTTTGGGGTTTTGTGTACAGTTCTTTGGGGGTTTTGTGTACAGTTCTTTTGGGGTTTTGTGTACAGTTCTTTGGGGGTTTTGTGTACAGTTCTTTGGGGGTTTTGTGTACAGTTCTTTTGGGGTTTTGTGTACAGTTCTTTGGGGGTTTTGTGTACAGTTCTTTGGGGGTTTTAGTATACAGTTCTTTGGGGGTTTTGTGTACAGTTCTTTGGGGGTTTTAGTATACAGTTCTTTTGGGGTTTTGTGTACAGTTCTATGGTGGTTTAGTGTACAGTTCTTTGGGTGTTTTGTGTACAATTCTTTGGGGTTTTGTGTACAGTTCTTTGGGGGTTTTAGTATACAGTTCTTTGGGGTTTTGTGTACAGTTCTTTGGGGGTTTTAGTATACAGTTCTTTTGGGGTTTTGTGTACAGTTCTATGGTGGTTAAGTGTAAAGTTCTTTGGGGTTTTGTGACCAGTTCTATGGTGGTTTAGTGTACAGTTCTTTGGGGGTTTTGTGTACAGGTCTATGGGGGTTTTAGTATACAGTTCTTTTGGGGTTTTGTGTACAGTTCTATGGTGGTTTAGTGTACAGTTCTTTGGGTGTTTTGTGTACAGTTCTTTGGGGTTTTGTGTACAGTTCTTTGGGGGTTTTAGTATACAGTTCTTTTGGGGTTTTAGTATACAGTTCTTTTGGGGTTTTGTGTACAGTTCTTTGGGGGTTTTGTGTACAGTTCTTTGGGGGTTTTGTGTACAGTTCTATGGTGGTTTAGTGTACAGTTCTTTGGGTGTTTTGTGTACAGTTCTTTGGGGGTTTGTGTACAATTCTTTGGGGGTTTTGAAAGTACAATGTGAAATTCTGGTACATGTCTATGAGCAAATTTTGGTGTAGTTTTATTGAGAGGAAGTTCGGTGTAAATTGGGAAATATTTGTTTGGAACTCTTGAGTATACAATCCTATAGTAGAAACTTGGTGTATAGCTCTTTAAGGAGTGTTCTGTGGACAATTATATGGGAAAATATAATTGAATAGTTCTATGGGTAAACCTTGGTGAACAGTTCTGTAAACCTTGGTGAACAGTTCTATAAACCTTGATGAACAGTTCTTTAAACTTTGGTGAACAGTTCTATAAACATTGGTGAACAGTTCTATAAACCTTGGTGAACAGTTCTATAAACCTTGGTGTACAGTTCTATAAACCTTGGTGAACAGTTCTATAAACCATGGTGAACATTTCTATAAACCTTGGTGAACAGTTCTATAAACCTTGGTGAACAGTTCTTTAAATCTTGGTGAACAGTTCTATAAACCTTGGTGTACAGTTCTATAAACCTTGGTGAACAGTTCTATAAACCTTGGTGAACAGTTCTATAAACCTTGGTGTACAGTTCTATAAACCTTGGTGAACAGTTCTTTAAACCTTGGTGAACAGTTCTATAAATCTTGGTGAACAGTTCTATAAACCTTAGTGAACAGTTCTATAAACCTTGGTGTACAGTTCTATAAACTTTGGTGAACAGTTCTATAAACCTTGGTGAACAGTTCTATAAATCTTGGTGAACAGTTCTATAAACCTTGGTGAACAGTTCTATAAACCTTGGTGAACAGTTCTGTAAACCTTGGTGAACAGTTTTATAAACCTTGGTGAACAGTTCTATAAACCTTGGTGAACAGTTCTTTAAATCTTGGTGAACAGTTCTATAAACCTTGGTGATAAGTTCTATAAACCTTGGTGAACAGTTCTTTAAATCTTGGTGAACAGTTTTATAAATCTTGGTGAACAGTTCTATAAACCTTGGTGAACAGTTTTATAAACCTTGGTGAACAGTTCTATAAACCTTGATGAACAGTTCTATAAACCTTGGTGAACAGTTCAATGGAGAAACATTGGTAACAGTTCTTCAAACCTTGGTGAACAGTTCTATAAACCTTGATGAACAGTTCTATAAACCTTGGTGAACAGTTCAATGGAGAAACATTGGTAACAGTTCTTCAAACATTGGTGAACAGTTCTATAAACCTTGATGAACAGTTCTATAAACCTTGGTGAACAGTTCAATGGAGAAACATTGGTAAAAGTTCTTCAAACCTTGGTGAACAGTTCTATAAACCTTGGTGAACAGTTCTATAAACCTTGGTATACAGTTCAATGGAGAAACATTGGTGAACAGTTCTATAAACCTTGGTATACAGTTCAATGGAGAAACATTGGTAACAGTTCTTCAAACCTTGGTGAACAGTTCTATAAACCCTGGTGTACAGTTCAATGGAGAAATGTTGGTGAACAGTTTTAGGGGAAATTCTGTTACATCAATTTATCAAAAAAAAATGTTGTAAACAGTCCTAGTGCACTGAATACCTGGGTGGGTATGTGTTACTCATGTATTGGTGTATGAACGACCTCTGTTCGACCTTTCACGAGTTAGGTTAAATGTAAATGTGACTCTAAGTATATAAATATGAAGGTATGGAGGCTGTAAATCTACATCCTAGGGTTTGATGTTTGGCTGTTTCCAACAGATGGCTTGAACAAGTCATAGACAAACAGGATTTAGTGGATTTCCCATTCAGAAAAACTTGAGGAACATGATGAAGGTAGACTGGATGTTGTACGTGGTATTCCTTAGTTACCATGTTAACATCTGTTCGGCTTTAACAGAAACACCCCATTTCAAAGGTCTCCGTCGCCACACAAAGAGGGTTTCCTTCAGCCCTAAATCGGCTGTAACAGAAGGATCAAGATTAGATTTCTTCCACCCACACCACCTAAAGAGTGGTGACTTGAATTCTCCTGCCCAAAGCTCCAACAGTCTCCATCAGACATGAATTCTCCTGCCCAAAGCCCCAACAGTCTCCATCGGACAGCTGTTACTCCCTTGTTTGTTTGTAATGATGTAGGATGTTGTAATTCTCAGACGAAAGCCAATACTGGGATATTAACCCCTTTATTGACTAGAAACAATATCACCTTGACATGGGATGTCAACAAAATATAACCCTGATGTAAACGATTTGACTTGATGAGGGAATCGCTTAGATAATCAACACCCTTACTCAAGCAGTCGACAAGTGTTTGTCCGTATTTGTATGATGGGAGTCCAAGTGCTTTTCGTTGTATCTCCAACACAAGAGAGTTCCACTTTGCCCGACATTTTTCTGACTCATAACATAAAAATCATATTGTAAAGAAATATATCATTATACTTTCATTCTTGGTTATTCATGTAGTAAAACTATTTTTCCTTGGTCGTTAAAAACATTTTGGCTCAGTTGAGGTTGCCAACTCCACAACCTTTAGATCTTCAGCTTTGGTTTATTTTGTTTTATATCTCATTAACAGCCAGGGTCATTTAAGGACATGCCAGGTTTTGGAGTTGGAGGAAAGCCAGAGTACCCAGAGAAAAACAACTGACTTATGGTCAGTACTTGGCAACTGCATGCCAACGTGAGTTTTGAGTTCTTAACCCAGTGGTGGAAGACTAGTGGTAGAATGTCGAAACACCTTAACCACTTGGTTACTGCAACCCCTATATCTTAATTAAGCTGAAGTTAATACCTCTCTATGTATATCTTGTGCTGACATGTTTTTCAATATAACTGTGTATTATTTTAAAAAGATCTAACTCTAAAAAGTTTTATAACCTTTGTATGACTTATTAAATGAATATGAATTAACAGATACTGAACAGGCCTGCGTTTTAATGTCTTGACTACAGCAGGACGGTGACAGGACTGTCTGCCATAAGTAACTAGGTCAAATTTCATCTTCTCTATCATTGAAATACCTTGAAATTAAAAAAAAAATTATTTTATAATTAAGTCTGATTATGTTTCATTGTTTCAGTTTTTCACTTTTGGAAGGCCTTTAACAGTGATATCAGTCGACTACTGTACCCCAAGATGTGATGTTCTTAAGATGCTGCTAGGTTTTACTGAGTTACATAAAAAGAATTAATCCTGATATAGTAGACACTTGACATTTGGTAACACTTTCCTTTGTTGGCTACGATTTCCCTCAATTGAACGATGCCTTATGTCTAAAGCCCTTCTCGGCAACACCAGGCCGACCCAGTAGAGTGATCCTATAACCTTATGTTATGTTTCATCTGATACTGTACGTGTCTTTGAAGTTGATACACTGAACATGTATCAAAAATTTCCTGGCTGTTACATAAGGTTGAAAAATGATGCCAGATGAAATTGAAAGCATAAGAAAGGACTTTTGAGACATGTCATTTGGGAGTTAAAATCTCATCCATGCACACTCGTGAAAAATAGCAAAATATTAGCCACACTCGTGAAATATATTTGGTATTACTAAAGACACTGTTAGATATCCTCTATGTACATAGTTATAGGGCTTTTACAACCACTCAATATTCTCAACTCCCTGGCAAGTGTTCAGCCTGTGCTGCCATTTTGGCGCTTGCAGCTAGCACTTTACATTTAAGACTAGACGCAAGCGAAGAACAGTATCTTGCTCGATGATACAACACAGTGCCATGTCGAGACTCGCAACCCTTCGGTGATGGTCCCATTGGTCACTGGCATTGTACTACCATGCCTGACTGTAACTGATCACACTGATTTTTCTCTAAAGACTGGCTTACGTAACATTACCACCACATCACATGACTTTAGTAACACTAAATCTTAAGTAGAGAATTATTACTTTAAAACAGTTTTCCCCATACAGCAAGTTACGCCACTTCCACAATTTCTTAAACAATAACCGCAATACGATTCATTACGTCTAGCTCTGTCTCACCGCAATGTGCGGGCTCAGAGGTATGTGAATGTGCAAGGATATGGGGGTAGGGAGGATCTCCGGGGACACAGTAATTCCACTTGTAATACGACATTACGAAATCTAATATTGATGTGTCAGCTTCCTGTCGGAGGATATTTAAGGCATTATGGGAAGCTTTATGATTGTCACCAGTGAGGACTAGATGTTAAGACAACGACCTCCGTCTGTTTTCATACTCTTTGTTGTTTCAAATTACTTTCATATATATCCTGCTTGATAATATCTTACGTTTTCCGAGTTTATTAGAAAAATTGATCAATATTATATAGTACAAGAAATAACAAAGGTGAGGCAACTGTTTATATCTGGTATTGTGTGACAATTCTTTATAAAGACTGTTAGGATTATACTGGTGTTGGGTATTTTGGTGCCGATTTGCTTGGTTGCTGGGCCCTGTCAGTGACAGACTCGGCTGCGGTCAGAAGAGGGTTAGATGACAATATCATATGGCACCATAGCCTGCAGGTACAGACACTTAATCAATAGGCAACCCTAGTATAACAGATTACCACCAATGTTGGCCATACAATCGCTGAAAAACACATTATTGCAAATGCGTCCAATTTTGCACAATTGCAAGATTTTTATGAAAAAGAAAAATATGCAGAATTTTGAATTGCAATTTGAAAAATGAAGAATAATGATAAAGGGAAACAAAAAATCCAATCTGTTCCAAAAAAAAAAGAAAAAGAAAAAATGATGGATCATTTTACAAAAAAATTCACAGTAGTTAAAGCATTGCTTTCAGACTCTCATAAATCACCCATTGTTTTTTTATATCAGGAAAAACCATGAGCTAGATAAAAAACTTATTAAACAGAAAAACTGATAAATGCAAGCTTTTCTTTCATATATAAAAACAACACAGTTGTAATCCTGAATGGCAGCCTCCAGAACTGTGAACGATGGAGAAGAGAGAAAAAAAAACGTCAATTGTTTTGTCTTTCCGAGCAGTTGTCTTCTCCGATACACTGACACATCTAATTAACTGACGATACGTCTTTGGAATCATAGCTCTTCATGCCAAAAGGTAAAATTATTTTTCAATTTGTTTGTGGAGAGAAAAAATTCAGCGTGGCTTGGATTTTTTTGCTAATATTGATATGGCTTGAGGCAACTGATTTATTTTTTGTTCATTGAAGGATATAGTGTCTGAGGTTTGTTTGTGATTCTGCTACAAATGTGAGTCCTGTACCCATAGCTTTATCATCATTCTGTGGTAATCATGACTCCCCCTTCAAATGAGGGGGGGGGGGGGGGTGCATATTCTATTAGTACTAGTTCTGCTGGTTCTACTAATAACTTTTGTCCAGGCCATATTAAGCTTCTAAACCATTGAAGATATCATGATAAAACTTGCAGTATACTTGTATCACCTAACTCCCAATGGCAGGCAGCCTGCCATATGTGTCTGTGACATTGACCTTGATTTCAAAGGTCAAATAGGTGTGAATTTTCCAAAAAGTTCTTGTACAGGTGATAACTTTTGAGTTCAGGATATACTGATGAAACTTGTAGTATACTTGCATCGCCCATGAACAATGTGCAGTGCATTGTCATTAGGTCAGTGTGACCTTCAACTGTGACCTTCACCAAAAGGTCAGAGTTCAAAGGTATACGCCAAGGTGATGTCAATGGTCCCACACTGTGTCTCATTAGTACATGTAACAATGATTTATCAAACCTCAGATAAAACTTCAAGCTCATATTTAATGTTTTCCTCAAGGTCATCGGATCAAACGTCAAGGTCAAGTTGTACATATTTTTACTGCCTTAGGTTTTGATATGACATTGTCAGGTAAAGTTGGTCAGAATCAAACAAGGTATCAATTAACCGAGCATCAAGTTCATGGTGACAGATCAAATGTCAAGGTCAAATTCTACATTTCTTTACTGCGTATCATTTTGTCGTGACATAATGAAGTGAAGTTAGTCCTATCAAACAAGATGTCAAATTTTACATCTCTGCTAAATTAAGGGTCAGATAACATAGTCCTTTAACTTTGTATGTTATATGATGACAGAGAAATCTCTATTGAGGCGCATTTTCCAAATAAGGGATCAGTTATAATGGCTACTGTTTTTTCACGTTTGTATTTCACAAAACAATCATTCAGTAAATAAGGGAGGTAATCAGTTGGTTTTGATTGTAACAGTGATCTAATTATAGTACATGGGTCCGTCAAAACTCCAAAGGGTTCAGGGCACATGTTTAAAGCTGGCCGGGCCACTGTCGGCAGCTAATTGTCATAAGAACATGTGCTGGGATTACAAATCACCAAGAAACTTCAGATGTTATATATCGGTCAGTAAAACTCTTGTAAGCAATAACACGTAATTTTGGTTGCTTTAAGGATAATGATATTTGATATGCACTCTTATATGAAATGTTTAAAGTCATACATGTCGTAAGAATCAATCTTGACAAGTTAAAGTCTATCATTTTAAGTATTTCTATTAACTGTTTCCTGTTTAGCTATTTCAGTATGACGCCTTCTTTAATTGTATCATTTTCATGTGTACAATATTAAAAATCTTGAATTGAGTTATTTGTTGGACAAGAGTTTTTTAGTACGATAATTACCCTCGGATTGAACCTGAGTCAGAGAAAAGCTTTGTCACTTTCATTCTTGTTTTATTACGTTTTTTTAGGCTACTAACGTATAGTTAGCATTTGATCTGTACTTATTGCGACAGTAATTGTACCTTCCCTGTGTTTCCTGATGGGAGTCCGTCAGCTGTGATTTAATCAAATGGCCGTCATTCCGAACCATTTCCCCTTTTAGAGATTTGTATGGCTTACACTGAGATCTGTTGCTCTATGCTTTCTGATAGCAAACAGCAGGAGTGTTATTTTAAAAGACAAAACAATTGTAGCACAATGCATATAATACGCTTCCCTTAACATAAAACAAAATAGGATAAGGGCTCAATTATGCAGTCCCCCTAACCCCCTCCCCCCTCTCTCCCTTGTTTAGAATTGATATGATTGTATACATACAAGAATTTCTGTTGGGGATTGTATTAATCTAACAGTTTTGTTCAATTTTCTTTTTTTCTTTTCAGATCGTACAGATATAGCTAAGCTGGTAACTTGTCTTTCAACATTGACATTACAGTTTTAGTGTGATATTTGAAATAATTTGAAATGATTGCAAATTCTGGGAATGGGATAGGAAAAAATGTCTTTGTTGGCCATGTACGTCAAGTGAGGGATGGAAAACATAGCTGTGATACCCTTATCATCATAAGTTAGTAATTTATTGGAATGGTTTTGTATTGGTATGCTAGTAAGTGGGTATCTTTTCAACCACAATTGGCTGAATTTAGACAGTTATAACTACAACTGTAGACTTTCGTCGATGCCCAAGGTACGGTTTGCGCTGTGTGGGAGAAAAGTGAATTTTTTTTTATAGCCCAATCATCTAGATCTTAACTAGCATCTATTTAGCATAAGAGCAACAGGTTTTTTTCTTCAGAATTTTGAAGGATCTTGTGTTGGATATTGAGCATCTGGTGGTTAATAATTGTGATACGAAATGGCGTAGTCCCGTAATGAACGGTTGTAACAGGAAATACAGAATCTTTGAAAGTGGTAAAAGCTTGTCGAACTTTCATGTTTTAAAGTCCGCACTTCCTTTGTGAATACACATGTTTTCACTAATGAAATTTCAAGATAAGCTAATTTGGGCAACACATATATATGGGTTAGCTGTAGTGCTTACCTCGTTAACTGGTTTTATGGCTGTGTAATTAGACCTCACCAAAATCTCCATCCGACTTGTAATCGCGTCTGGGTTGCTGTGTATACTAGTCACTATTTTTCTCAGCACTTCTATATAGGCCAAGTTTAAGTTAAATCCTATTTAATCTTTAGTCTACGTTCTCGGTCCCACGCCATTTCTCCGTCATACAGTAAATCTTCAAATCATGGCATAAATTTTTAGCCACACATTATTTTTTATGCAGGATTTGAGCTGAAATATAGACAGAAGAATTTGTAGAAAGGTCGCTGTAAATTTTCTATATTTTATGTACTGGTTATGATAATTTAACATTAAACCGTTTATTTCCTTAAAAAGTTGATGACAGCAAAAATATTTCCTCAAAATCTTGAAAAGGAGTTACCAAATACATACAAAAATTTGCAGAAAAAAAGTGATTCCCATAAATCAAGATCATCCTTAAAATATTTTACTAATAAAAAACGTAGATTAACACGTACAATAGAGCTGGTGGATATTGCAACTTTTTCTGAGATTACAGAAGTATGTCATTATGGTACAAAATTCTGTCAAGGATGAAAGCATTGAAATAATTGTAGAAAACTGTTTTTCAATGAACCACAGAAGTCGTATTGAAACCCAAATATGGCTATTTTACAACCACAGACATTGCTTAGCTGATCTTGATGAGCCGTCTGCTCTCGTCGTAATCTCTAAAGATTTAGGTTTGTCTGCTGGTACACGGGAATCCACATCCTTTCTCTAAGCGTAACCTGTTATTTTGTATCACTTTGCAGCAATTCATATGAATTTCATGGATTTTCAAGGTCAAAAGCATTTCAAACAGACACCAATGGGTTCTTTGAAACAAATACATGCAGTACTTTCATTTCGGAAGGAGATTTGGTTCTTTATTGGTAATTGGATTTCAGGGAGAAAGTGAAAATGTTTAGTATTTAAGAAAACTAAGACCTGTTTTATTGAAACATGATGGAGAAAATGAGAAGCAATATGGACGTTTTCAGAGTCCTATACGGCTCTAAAGTAATATTGCACTTACCCAGCTGTTATTATAGGGAGTGATCGTGAACAAAACCAGTTTGGTGTACGTAATATTCAAATCAATAAAAATTCTGATTTACTGCTTGTTATATGGTGCAAGAAAGATTTTAACATGCTTTTATTGGGAATCGAAGGTTTCAATATCCATTATCAAATTATACCAACATGATATGTGATACACTGTAAAGTTATGATGATGATGATGCAGCTATGAGTGAAACTGTGCAAAAAACATTTGTTAGATCACATTTAAGTTCACCTCCCACAATGCATTGAATTAACCATTTCCAAACATCCTCAAACTTGAAAGTTTTTAAGATTTTATTCTATGTAATGCTTATAAACACATCACTATGATGCCTCTTCTAATTGGTTGAGTTTGCTTATTGTATTTGTAAGTTTATCGCTGATCTTTGTGATATTGTATTATAATTAACATAAATAAAAATTGTTTCTTTAGTTTGGTTTGTGTGTTTGAGTTTTACATCATTAAAGAACATGCCAGGTTTTAGTGGTGGATGAAAACCACTGACCTATGGCTAGTATCTGGCAACTGACCCCCCCCCCCTGTACAGACCCCGAACTTAAGACCCAGAGGTGGATGGCTAGTGGTAGCCTGGCCACAGCAGTACCAAATAATTAATAAAACTCCACATTTTAAAAAATTAAATCAAATAAAACATCTTGGTTTTCTGATAATCTTTTTTATTAAATGCATAAAAAACAGTATGTTGTACCATGAACAGTTTGATAGCTATGACATCAATTTGTTAATTATCCTATAGTGTTTTAATATTGTAGATTGTAATAGTCAAACTTAATCCAAAATGGGTTTTGTTTTTTGTCAAAATGATAGCAAAAATCATGATAGTCAAAACGGGCTGCACTGTAGGTATCCCTAGACAATACCTTTATGAAGATATAAAGCATAAAACACAATTTCACTGAAATGTCAAAATGTGTTGTTCGTAAAAGATTCTCGCGAAATATCATAAAAGTGTAGGCTGTTCTGCAGTATATCATTCCGTTGACCTATAGAAATGCAAGTACATATGTTAGGTTGGGTACCGCCATACCTTAACAGTGCAGCCATATTGATCAGGATCGTAACGGAGATTGGATTAGTGGTTAGCGGGATAAAGGCTTTAGATGAATGTAGCCAATCATTGATATAGAAATAGATTAGCAGTGTTACTCTCTGTAAAAGGTAGAGTTAGTGCTTGTTGATTAGGGCCGTATTTTATCCCACTGAAATAAAAAAAATAAAACAAGCTTTGAGTGTGTGTTGTTATGGCCATGTGTTGGCTATGACAGTCAGTTCAGATGCTCGTGGGAATGGTGTTGTGTCTGAAGATAAGCCCACCGTCGATTTACCCTCCGATAGTCAGTGTCTGATTGGGGCAAGGTGGTGCCAGTCTTTTACCAGTACTGAACACATTGGAGGGACTGACCCTGGTGAATCTAGCTTCTGGCTTGGAACCTCAAGTCTCAATAGATATCCAAACACTTCATACGTTGATCCAAGGTATGGAGTCCAGTCGGAGTTCCAATGTTTTGAGCCCAGTACGAGTTCCAATGTTAATTGAGCCCAGTCCGAGTTTCAATGGATATCTGATATTTCGAGTCGTATTAGATGCTTAAGATGTTCAACTTTTTCAATTACTGAATATTACAAAAAAAAAATTCTCCAGTTAAGATCTCCAAGTTTTGGACCTCATTTCAAGTGACAAACAATGGTTGAGTTGCTTAGATACTGATTCTACATTTTTTTTTTCAAATTAAATCTCCATTTTTTGGACCTCATTTCTAGTGACAATGGTTGCAAGGCTTAGGACCTAATTCTACATGCAGTAGATATCCAACCATTGGGGCATCATTAATGGTCCTACAAGATTGCGAACATTGGGTCCTCACCTCGATCTCACATCAATCTCCAATTTAGAATATGAGTTTTGAGTTTCGTAAATGGACTTCCAAACTTCCGACATTGATCATTTCAAGTCGGGAAAGAAAGTCTGTCACCTGATTTTGATATCGACTGGATCATGCTAAGTTTTTAAACATGGGTCCGCAGGTTTCGAGTTTTCCTTGATATTAAGAAAAGGAACCTCATTTTCCAAAAGGCATATATTACACAGTCTATTTTACTTTCTCAATCTTTATATAAGATATGCAAAAATAAACAAAAAACATTTCATTAAGGTACAGATACTTATAATACAAAATCTTATTTGTTTCCTTGAGTTATTTGTACATAAAAACCTTTTTAGTTATATGAAGTACATGACATTTTGTAAGTTTTATCTTCAGTATTAAAAAAAACCTACTTGAGTTTAAATTCACATTCAATTTGACAGTTTAGTATCAGAATTTCACATATACATAACGGGTTCATTGTGTAAATGCCAAGTAGTTTTCACAATTGTTTTTATGCAAACAAATCTTGTACATAAATATTTTATCTTATGTTTTTGCTACTGTTTCAATCTAAGCTTTCTTTAATGTACACAGCTGGTTCTGTCCATTTGATGAAAAGTCTGGCATTTTCGATAAAAAAATCATCTATTAACAAGTTTATCTACAATTGTTTTTTACAATGCTCCATGTTTGTGACATAGCGTTTCTGTATGTGCTAGCCATTATCATCAACATCTTGTATCTGTCTGTGGTCTGTCAATCAGGTTTTCAAATGTCTATAGATAATATCTGTACTTATATATACACACAAATTTCAGGCCAGCGGCACCAAAAAAGGTTTTCCAAGTTCTAAATGCAGGCCTTGGTCCCCGGTGATTGGTTTCACTATTAATGGTCTGTTTGTTTGTGGACAAATTCAACATGGCCTTTCAGACTTTGTTCATATGTCTGCCCATTGACCATATCACTCTTTCTCACCCAATCAACTTGGTCATAGCAGAATTTTGACCATGCATGCTCCGTCTAAAGGCTGCAATGGTCATTGTCTTGTTTTCACTTCTGTTTGGGAATCTTTCTAAACCAACTAAATCAATGCTCGAAACAACATATATTTTGCATGAAATTTTTTAATTTGTTTGAATTGCTGATAAAGAAATGTATTTTAGGTTGAATGAAACTTGTCTGATGTAATCTATTAAGGTCATACATTTATGTTAGAAAGCCATTTCAACTTATAGGTAAGATAGGTTTTTTAAGACAGATTAAAAGTATCTTAATTGGGTAATCTCTGGTAGCATTTGAACAAATTAACCAGCTGACACTAGCTATAGGTGTAATCAGGTCACATGAATGTTTTCGTTTCTGCTAATCTAGTGTTTATCAGTCAAGCTTCTGTAGGAATGTGTCCATGACAACCCTCTAGGTCACAGCAGGGTAACTAAAGTGCATTTTTTTATGAAGACATTTTTTATCACCAGCAGACTAATTTTTATGGGTTTTTTTTACTTTCAGAAAGAAGCAAACAGTTGAAAGTGAATCAAGTCTACAGGTAAGTTTGAAATTTTCAATTTTTGTTTTTTTGCCAAGTGGAAATTTTCGCTTATTTCATTGGCATTAAATCTCCGCGAATATAAACACACAAACATATTAATACCACTCAAACTCTTCAGTGTATTATAGTATTATGGGTACACCATGCAAAACAGCATGACAGCACGAAATTTTTACATCGCAAACAGTTTGGATGCTGACTAAACGAAAAAATTCCACATGCAAAAATATTGGCTTCTACAGTAGGTTTTCTCATAATCGAAGAATTATAAAGCTATCTTGTTTGTGTATACGTATATATTTGGTTGTTTAGGACTCACACAAGTAAATAATTTACTATATGTTATTACTAAGCTTTAGAGCTAATAACTTTAATATTTGAAGTTCAACACTAGTGACAACTGCCTGGATTCACAGATAAATTCATGGAAAAGATTTCAAATGGCATTTTATCAGGAGGCATTTTAGCTCACTACGGGCGTCTGCTTCGGACAACCAGAAATTTACATGTCAAACCAGTGAAATGGGACAGGAACATCCTCTGACATTTGACCCCATATCAATCCGCCATCAAATATCAAAATCTACCAAAAGTAAACATTTTTGTAAAGTTAAATATCTATAGATTTCATTCGATGCAGAATATGTCAACAATTACCTATTAAGATTATTCAGAATCACTGTACTTAGCCGGAACAAATTTTCAGTAGGGACTACAAATGTATGAAACACTTTGTGATAGGCTGATTTAGTTGTGTGAGTCCTTTAGCATGATCATCAACATGTTACCATAGTGTGTTCGATACACTATAACACATTACCATTGTACTTTTTGAAAATATTGCTGAACTAAAGATGAGGTTTGTTGTCAATAACTTTAGTATACTTATCAATCATTAAGAAGCTTCATGACCTGAGATTTTTTATATTTGATATCAGACAGGCTAAAGTGTGTCATATATCATTATTTCTCCGTTCCAACGTAGATGCAGCACACGACATTTCCTGTTTGAGGAAACTTGATCGACTGTGATCAGTGCCCTCTAGCTCAGAAACTTTACCAATATTGTTTTTCTAAATCCGGACTTCGAAGTCTATAAAATATGTTTAGTATTTTGTCGGCAGACATTCACAAATATGACACCATCACAATGTCATGTGACATCATAAAATTGTCATGGTGATCAGCCGAACATTGTTTATAGCCAAAGCAGTCGACAACCATCATTGTCTGATATGGAGTAGCTGTACCACAATAATTACTGTGTAGCTTTTGTCGACGGCTCAATTGTGTATGTATATCATAAGTGTACTGGGTTTTTTTTTCAAAATATTTCGGTAGAAAATTGTATGTTTGATGTATTCAATGGTCACTTCTAGAAAAAATGTTGATTGTACAGAAGCTATGGTTTTTACTTTTTCAACATTTTCATATCCTCGACACCAGCATATGATAGAATCAGCTCTTTTTTCTCACATTTCTATAGTGACAAAATCAATTTCACACTTGCGAATAACTTGATATAAATCTGTGATCAATCTGGACAATTTCAGAGAAACAGAATCGGTGCGTCTGACTAGCATGTTTTAATTATAATTGAGAGCACAGTGTCACCGACTGCTGTACACTGATAGGAGGACGGACATCAAGCCCACTGGTGTTTGTTAGGCCCATTGTATCATAAACCCATCACTTTTAATTTGTTACAATGAGCATTTTAACAATTGCAAGTTTCCTTCCACATTCCTGAACAATTAATTTTCCTCTTGTCCAACCGTGAAACCCATTTCCGTAAACAGCAGATCATCTGAAACCTGTCCAATTAAAAAATGAAAAAAGTGAGGAATTGAGTTTTTGGATGCATTCATTCAAAAGGGAATTTGATGTGCATCGGCCGTCGTCCACCAGATACGTGTCAGAGACCCGCCATTACAACAATATTGATATTTGAACTTTTTTCGGAAGACATGATATTGCCTTTATCATAAATATGATACGGATGATCCGATGTGAGAATTGAGTGGTGAATTATTTATGGGTCTCCTCGGTGGGCTGACGTTGTAATACCGTTACTCTATCTCTGCTGGGACGTCCCCGAGCTCGTGTCCACAATCACAGTTAGGCCCCTTCCTACGTGGTATTGTTTCGTAAGTGTCTGATACAGGAACTACCGCCATTACCAAAGTAGTTTTAAATGTTGGAAGAAGAGGTTTTATTCTCCGTATTTTTCATTTACGACCAGACACATTCAATGTGTACATGATTCCGATTATTGTTCTTCGTTTGTATTTTCTCCATTTGGACGTGTTCTTTGATCCCTAAGGAGGGTTTTGTCGGATTGTGAGGATATAATGTGATTTCATGAGTGGTCATACAATTACGTGTTCAATGTTTGATGATACATCCATTGTTAAACCCATGTTTCTGTTTGTAGGTTTAATGTCTGTGTTTGTTGAAATCATCTTATTATCAGGATATTGAAATTAATTTTATGTCTGTCCTTGATGTTTAAGAAACTATTTGGCTCCTATAGTATACATACATTGATATAATGTTTTGTTCTAATTAATGCAATATTAAATTTGTTGCCTTTTGTTAAAACTCAATGACTCATGATATATATTTATATTAATATGAATGTACATGCACAATAAATAATAGCAGGACTTTGATCAGGTTGCTGACAAATTGAAAAAAAAAATGCCAAATAAGGTTAAAGGAAAATCAAAAGTTAGCAAATCAGTTTGCAAACAAAGGTACAAATAGCAAATTAGATTACAGGCAAAGGTATATATGGCAAATCAGGTATCAGGCAAAGATAAAAATTGCAAATCAAATAAAGGGCAAAGGTTGAAATAGCAATCAAGTTACAGACATGGTAGAGAAGGCCAATAAGGATATAGGCAAAGGTAGAAAAGGCCAATAAGGATATAGGCAAAGGTAGAAAAGGCCAATAAGGTTACAGGCAAAGGTAGAAAAGGCCAATAAGGATATAGGCAAAGGTAGAAATGGCCAATAAGGGTTACAGGCAAAGGTAGAAAAGGCCAATAAGGGTTACAGGCAAAGGTAGAAAAGGCCAATAAGGGTTACAGGCAAAGGTAGAAAAGGCCAATTGGGTTACAGGCAAAGGTAGAAAAGGCCAATTAGGTTATAGGCAAAGGTAGAAAAGGCCAATAAGGATATAGGCAAAGGTAGAAATGGCCAATAAGGGTTACAGGCAAAGGTAGAAAAGGCCAATAAGGGTTACAGGCAAAGGTAGAAAAGGCCAATAAGGGTTACAGGCAAAGGTAGAAAAGGCCAATTGGGTTACAGGCAAAGGTAGAAATGGCCAATTAGGTTATAGGCAAAGGTAGAAAAGGCCAATTAGGTTATAGGCAAAGGTAGAAAAGGCCAAATAGGTAACAGGCAAAGGTAGAAAAGGAAAATTACAGTCGTAGTTAATCAGGTCAGAGGTAGTTTTGACTAATCAAATTGGAGACATTTTGAAACTACCAATAAGATCACAGATATTGGTAGACACTACCAATTAGGCTAAATTATAATTATAGCTGAAACCAATTATTTTGTGTTTTTTGACGAATTAGCTTGATAGGATATGAAACACTAGCTAGACATAACATCCTCTAAGACAGTACGTGTTACATCGATGTTATTCAATGTATATTTTCATATAAAGGATAAACATCACTAAGTGTTTCTGTCTATTTCCTTGTGTTTTGAATAATTCAGATCCATATTTATGGACCGTCTAGTGCTGATATAACCGCTGGTCTATGAGGAACACACAAGTCAGCCATGATGGCTGGTGTATTAGGGAGTGGAGAACTATATTAGGTAGGCTGATGTCGGGGTACAGGGATACTATATTAGATCATATATTTATCTGGACAGATCAGAAGACAGCTGTCTCCTCTATCACAACAGCTAGGAGATGTGTGATTATATGTCCAGCGGCAAGGCTGAATAACGGCCAGAAAACAGGGACATCCAGAATCGTGTCTGTCATCCTACATAGACTCGGTATGTACTAGATATACAAAACTGATTGTGGATCAGATCATGGTCAATAAAATGGCTTAACTCACTTCTTCTGTGGAGATACATCACGGTGTGAGGAGAAGTCACGTGTGCAGAAGTAAGGATTGTTTTATTACAGAGGTTAGGTGTCGGTGTAGGGAGGGGTCTGTTTTAGTCAGTTGTAGCGTTTTATATAAGAAAAAGTATCTGGAGTGAGCTTTTTGTACAGATAAAGCTGTGTTTTATTACAGAGGTTAGTTGTCGGTGTATGGACGGGTCTGTTTTAGTCAGTTGTAGCGTTTTATATAAGACAAGGTATCCGGAGTAAGCTGTTTGTACCAGATAAAGCTGTGTTTTATGACGGTGGTAGATGTTGGATAAGGGAAAAATGTCGATGTAGAGAGGTGTCAGTGTAGGGAGGTCAAGTTTTTATGAGTTGTACTATTCTGTTTGTAGCAGATAAAGTAGTGTTTTTGTGACAGTGGTATATATCAGTATAGGGAGGTGTTATTGTTCGGAAGTGTCAGTGTAAGGCAGTATCAGTGTATGGATGTGTCAGCATAGTGAGGTGTCAGTGTAGGAAGGTGTCAATGTAGGGAGGAATCAGTGTAGGGAGGTGTCAGTTTAGGGAAGTGTCATTGTAGGGAGGTGTCAGTGTAGGGAGGTGTCAGTATGAAAGTGGTAGGAGTCAGTGTAGGGAGGTGTCAGTATGACAGTTGTAGGTAAGGCGTCAGTGGAGGGAGGTATCAGTGTAGGGAGGTGTCAGTCTAGGGAAGTGTCAGTATAGGGATGTGTCAGTGTAGGGAGGTGTCAGTATGACAGTAGTAGGTGTCAGTGTAGGGAGGTGTCAGTATGACAGTAGTAGGTGTCAGTGTAGGGAGGTGTCAGTCTAGGGAAGTGACAGTGTAGGGAGGTGTCAGTGTAGGGAGGAGTCAGTGTAGGGAGGTGTCAGTATGACAGTAGTAGATGTCAGTGTAGGGAGGTGTCAGTGTAGAGAGGTGACAGTGTAGGGGGTGTCAGTATGACAGTGGTAGGTGTCAGTGTATTGATGTGTCAGTGTAAGGAGGTGTCAGTGTAGAGAGGTGACGGTGTAGGGGTTGTCAGTATGACAGTGATAGGTGTCAGTGTAGTGAGGTATCAGTGTAAGGAGGTGTCAGTGTAGAAAGTTGACGGTGTAGGGGGTATCAGTATGACAGTGGTAGGTGTGGCAGTGAAGGGGGGTGTCAGTATGTCAGTGTAGTGAGGTGTCAGTATAGGAGGGTGTCAGTATGACAGTTGTAGGTGCCAGTGTAGTGATGTGTCAGTGTATGGAGGTATCAGTGTAGTGAGGTGTAAGTGTAGGGAGGTGTCAGTGTATGGAGGTGTCTGTATGACAGTTGTAGATGCCAGTGTAGTGAGGTGTCAGCGAAGAGAGGTGTCAGTATGTCAGTGGTAGGTGTCAGTGTAGGGAGGTGTTAGTGTAGTGAGGTGTCAGTGTAGGAGGGTGTCAGTATGACAGTGGTAGGTGTCAGTGTAGGGAGGTGTTAGTTTGACAGTGGTAAGTGTATATTACTGCACCTTTGTGACATATGCCTTGCATCTTGTCCTCACCAGCCATTTTTGTCCCTGAAACATTCCTCATAAATTAATCTGAAATTCTCTAACAGTACCCTAAACATTAACTAGCAGATCTGTAACTGTGTTGTCTCCCCTGGCAGGAGAACTCTCCATAAATCTCAGAATCCAATATGGAATAAATACTAATTACCTCGTAAAGTAAGAAAGCGGTATGATGAGGTGTGCACAGTCTTATTAGACACTTTGCAACCTGTTTAATTTTTCATGACGTGTCGAGCTAGTGTTGGTAAATGATCAATACGGACTGATTGAATAGTCCTGGTGAACCAAATGTTTGAGGCCAGTGGCAGTAAACAGTGTTTAGGGAAGTGCACTGACTCCCCTTTTACATCCGCACCTCACACTTTGACAAATTTTTATGATGCTTAAATGTCAAAGGCCAAGGAAATTTGATTGAGATATACGCTATATACTTTCAAGTGATCTAGCAGCAAGGCTTAATTTTAGTTGTACATATTTATGTTTCATAAAAAATAATAATTTAAATATTACGGCAAGTTGATTCTCTGACAAATTTAAATGTTTCGTCAAATTGATTCTCCGCCTAATTTAAATATTACAGCAAGTTGATTCTCAGACAAATTTAAATGTTGCGACAAGTTGATTCTCTGACAAATTTAAATGTTGCGGCAATTGATTCTCCGACTAATTTAAATATTACAGCAAGTTGATTCTCAGACAAATTTAAATGTTGCGACAAGTTGATTCTCCAACTTGAAATGTTACGGCAAGTCGATTTTCCGACAAATTTACATTTTGTGGTTTTGACATGGTGTCTGTTCACATCGGTATATCAGTACCTGAACACTCTCTACAATTGAATCATGATGGTCTAAAATGATTTTCAGCATCACGAGGCATCCTACGAAGGAATAATTACATCATCGAATCCCCGACCTTATGTTTATCCGGCTAAGACCCGGCCATCCCTGAATCACTTCCTCTCAGTGATCCCAGGGTAATGGGGACACATCACATAGCTCCGGCCGCCTCAGTCTCCACTGTGTCGCATAACTTCATTAACACTTGATGCAGCAATGAGGAAACTTGTTAAGTTGTGTTTTGGGGCCAACCAAAAAAAAACATCTGTGTTGCAGCAAAAAAACAAAAATGCTAGGGCCACGCAAATGTATTTGGTAAGTCTAACAGCATGTGAACAAGTAAGGCTATGTAAGAACCAGTAGAGAAGTAAACAAGTTATGTTATGTTAGAACCAAACAAGAAATGAACAAGCTAGGTTATGTTAGAACCAAACAAGAAATGAACAAGCTAGGTTATGTTAGAACCAAACAAGAGTTGAACAAGCTAGGTTATGGTTATGTTAGAACCAAACAAGAAATGAACACGCTAGGTTATGTTAGAACCAAACAAAAGGCAAATAAGCTAGGATGTGTTAGAACCAATCAAGTAATGAACAAGCTAGGTTGTGTTAGAACCAAACAAAAGTGAACAAGCTAGGTTGTGTTAGAACCAAACAAGATGTGAACAAGTAAGATTATGTTTGAACCAAACAATAGGCGAACAAGCTAGGTTATATTAGAACCAAACAAAATTGAACAAGCTAGGTTATGTTAGAACCAAACAAGAGGTGAATAAGCTAAGTTATGTTAGAACTAGTCAAGAGGTGAACAAGCTAAGTTATGGTAGAACTAGTCAAACAGTGAACAGGCTAAGCTATGTTAGAACAAACAAAAGTGAACAAGTTAGGTTATGTTAGAACCAAACAAGAGGCAAACAAGCTATGTTATGTTAGAACCAAACAAAAGTGAACAAGTAAGGTTATGTTAGAACCAAACAGAAGTGAACAAGTTAGGTTATGTTAGAACCAAACAAGAGGCGAACAAGCTATGTTATGTTAGAACCAAACAAGAGGCGAACAAGCTAGGTTATAGTAGAACCAAACAAGAAGTGAACAAGTTAGGTTATGTTAGAACCAAACAAGAGGTGAACAAGCTGAGTAATGTTAGAACAAACAATAGGTGAACAAGCTAGGTTATAGTAGAACCAAACAAGAGTTGAACAAGCTAGGTTATGTTAGAACCAAACAAGAGGTGAACAAGCTAGGTTATGTTAGAACCAATCAAGAAGTGAACAAGTTAGGTTATGTTAGAACCAAACAAGAGGTGAACAAGCTAGGTTATGTTAGAACCAAACAAGAAGTGAACAAGTTAGGTTATGTTAGAACCAAACAAAAGTGAACAAGCTAAGTTATGTTAGAACCAAACAAAAGTAAGCAAGCTAGGTTATAGTAGAACCAATCTAGAGGTTATTTTAGGGTTTGTCTTCTACATACAAAACCCAAACTACTTAAAAAACAGTAAGTTTTATGAAGCAAGAAATCTGTCAGACAGGTGGTTTCTATGGGGGTAAGGTCTTGACAGACAGATGATCTCCAAACACTGATGATTTTGGGAGAGCAGATTTTGGTATAGATTGTCATGCATGTTAGACAGGTATATGATGTATCTTTGACAAGTGGTCAGGGTAACAGACAGGACTCAGCTTAGATTTGGGGGAAGACTGGAGCTCCTTTATCCTTCTGTATGTAAAGAAAGTTACGTGGAGATGCTGAGTCCAGGCATTCTGTGCCTTTATGTAGTTGGAGGACATAAAACCAGAAATTATCTGGTACCACTATTTTACTTCTTTATTTCATCAGCCTCCTATTCCATTTTGGTAGTCCGAGGCAAAAGCATATATACTTTAGTACAGTTTGTTCCACTTAATATCACTCCTGTTAATATCACATTCTTCTTTATATCATGTTTTTCCCAATCACCACTTTTCCCTCTATATTATCTATGTAATTTTATTTGGTTAACATCATATATTTTGAGATGAAATCCTCTTAATATCAGTTTTTTTAACCGATGACAAAAAAATATTAATTTTTTTGTCTGACAAATGTAACATGATTTAAAGAGGAATGCACAGTATAAATATATGTACCTATTTTGTACCTTAAATGCGCCTATAATGGATAAAATATACCCCAATTTGATCTTTTCAATGAAAAGAGATTTTGAAATTTGTGACATGTGTAACAGAAAGCTTGAGATTACAAATTTAATTGTGAATTGATGATTCATAATGTAGTAATGTTCAAAGTCACCTTTAATTTAGGATATGGACGATACTACACAGTTTATGTCAGAGTTATCTCCCCTAGAATGTCTTAATTAGCGTTTAATGATTATTAAAAATGAGCCGAGTGTCCTCTATGTGACTTGTGTATTCTCAACTCAGCAGAACTTTTATCAGTTCATTGACAAAATCCAAATGACATCATGTAAGTTGTGTTATGTTATTGTCAAACTCTATTGGAAGGAGGCGTATGCCACAGTCTTATTGAAAAAAAAATATACATTTTACAGAATAATGTAAAACTTTGAAACAATACCAGTGCTAGTATATAGATTTACAGTTATATGAAGGAGAAGGCTCATAAAACCTAGTGTGAACCTCCTAACGGTGGTATCACTGGTAACCTATAAAAAAGTTCCAATACTGACCGTGTGTAAGAGCGATTATTGATTTGACCAAGATAAGCATTGGATCAGATATACCAGGCTATATAAATGTCAAAGTTGATGTAATGTTGTGTTAGATAGGATCAGGAAGTACCGCCTGGTGGATCTGACCCCTGTAGCTCAGCTTGATTGGGGGCCGGGAGGGGCCTCCACAGACATGTCTATAACTGTCAGGATATGGGGGCAGGAACCATAAACACGTCTGTAAGAGAATTCCCTACAAGCATTGGGCGTCTGTCTCCAGTGGGCCTAGGATCCAAGCTCCTCTGTGAATCTGACACAAGTCATTCAACTTCTGCCTTTTTGGATCACCATCATACATAAGTTGTGACAATTTTGAATTCCCATGCAAATCTCTACCTTCTTAACTCTTGTTCTATTTTTAAGCCAAAAAAAGGGTCTTGAAAGTAACTTGATTTGACAACATAAAACACACTTTTGAAATCTAAATTATGTTTAACAGTAGTTAATAGCATGTCTCCAACATTATGAAGATTGTGGGGGGGGGGTGTCTTCTCAACCAAATGGGTGTCTGTATTCTCAAAGGCATGAATGACCTAATGGGTGTCTTTATTCCCAGAGATTTGAATCACCTAATTGTTGTACTAATTTCTAGAGGTCTGAATGACCTAATTGGTGTCTGTATTCCCAGAGGTTTGAACAACGTAAATGGTGTCATAATTTATGGAGACCTGAAAAACGTAATAGGTGTCTTTATTCTCAGAGGTCTGAATGACCTCTACTGGATCAAAATAATATGGACTCCCAATACGATAAAAAAAACAAACAAAAACAAGATGAAAACTACTTATGACCTGTAAAAATGGAATTGATTGAAATCAAAATAAAACTGTATGGTGTTCTTAATTTTCCACCTCGCCTACAATGTACTTCAAGCACTTTTCTTAGTCTTACTAGTTACAATCATTTGACATCATTTTTGATCAAATTGCCACACTCCTATAATGCCAAATTTTTGCTCTCAAACCACAAGCATTTCAACTTGTCGGAGAATTGACTTGCCATTACATTTAAATCAGCCTAGTTTAAAGAAATAGATATCTTCAAGGCCAATTAGGCCTCTTGTTCTATACTATGGTTGGAGAAGTTCCAGGATTACTATACATATGCAGTACACCAATTTTCAAAATAAAAGTCAAATTTGTGGGCCTTTCTATTGATTTCACGAGAAACATTTCCTATAGATTCCGTATTATGAGGGTTTGTTCCATGCGTGTAAGTTCGGGGCCTGTATTGGGTTTGTGTGACGATGCATTCTCTAAATCATTATATATATACTTCTATATATCGTAGGGCAGACATCGATACACACCAGGTCTTGTTGTCAGCACTCAACTGTTCGGGGCAATTTTCAAACATTGATCATGGCCATCTTTCTTTAACTAACAGAAATATTAGAAAAAAAGGTATAGGGGCCTACTGTTCTCCAGGGAAATATACAGCTTGATGTTTCGGTGCAGATTACGGATCTTCTGTACCTCTCCGAGGAATTTCTGCACGAACCTTCGCCAGTAGCTAGTGAAGATATCTATATATAGCTGTCAATTTTTTTTAATAAATATCTTTAGAGGTTTACTCGACGATATACGTTAAATAATTCTACCTAGAACCTGTGTATCACTCACTGCACAAGAAGCAGGTTTATGTGTTACTATCCTATCTGGCTGTCTGTATCTATGTAGTATATCCTGAAGTATTATATAATCCTTATCACAACCGAGACATCGAATCCCTAGCTTTCTGGAAACTTTCACCCCTAGAATTAGCGCTGTTGTATACAGTTATAATTTATCTAAAATTAAACGCTATCCAATTATTTTTACTTTCATTTATGAGAAAACTTGTTCTTTAATGCCATTTTATGCCGCTGTTAAATATCTTTTATATGACTGTATTAAAAATTTATAACCATTCATTATACACAGTTATGGTATAAGTTGAATTGTTTAAAGTAGTTGATCATGCAGGTACTTCCTATATTTTGGCATCTATCATGAATTTCAATAAGTGCCAGCCTGTTACATATTTGATTTCCTTCGTGTAGATTGTAATTGTTTAACTTGTATCATCAGCACACCACTTCTAGACGTGATTAATTCTTTATCAGCTTTCTCATATCAGGTTTCAGCAGTGAATACAATTATAATTAATTTTCACTGTACATTAAAAGTATAATTCAATTAGAGAAAAATGAAAGAAAAAATCAATTTTACTGTATTGGTATTGAGATTGGTGTTTAATACACACAATCAGTAAGGACCGATTGATGTTGATGACTTTCCAATATTGTACCACTCAGAAATCAAAGATACCCACAAAAAAGTAATAGGCGGTCATATAGATGGAGTTGAACGGTCCTGGGAGCCGGTTAAACATCTACCATAGCTGTATAGAGACTGGCACATAAAACATATCTAGCCAAGTGCTCTAGACAATGTATGTATGCCCAATGCAGCTTTCACTACTGGTAGAAACGGCCCGCAATCAATATGGTCAGATGGTGCTGACGATCAATGCTGCATGTACGTTATCACAGGGAGCATGCCGCGTGGCTGTCACTGGTCAGTGGCTCGTGGCTTTATGATGAGGTGGCAGCCAGGGCGCGTGCTGACGGATTGATAACGACCTGCACGGTAGACAAACAAGCATCTTACAGATGCAGATCTAGCTAGCAACACTGTGAACATGTAAAACACAGCCGGTTGTTGTGATGGACTGATGGACAGGTTTATAAGAGGATTCACGTTTATGTCTACCTGCTTCACTCCTGGGCGTCTTTGAGGTAAGGTTTAGGCCTAAATCACATAGCGTCTTCTTACATAGAGCTCACTCCAATGTCTTATTCCTGGTATTGCTAGAAATCTATTGGGCTCAAACTTCCTGGTGACAAAGATTCTTAACTGGACTCAAACTTCCTGCTTACAGAGATCCAGTTGGATAAAAAAAAAACTGATGATAGAGATCTGGTAGGATCAAGCATTTGAGTGACAGAGATCTGTTGATTAATTTTTAAGACAGATATCTATTTGGGCCAAACATTCTGATCGCAGAGATCCCATTGATTGCTCAGATGTTTAGGGACCTGTTGGGAAAGAAGTCCCATTGGTTAAAACAAGACGGAATTTATGGCCAGTTATCAGGAAGTTGTAAATTAGAATTTCCCAGGTGTCAGTGTGTTAAGATGGGCACAACTATGTTTTAATTTTAAGTTAGTAAAATACAAATCATTTCAATCGATGATTAATTTGAAAATTGATAAAAAAAAAGTTTTTGATATAAAATCCTAATTGATTTTTGTGTTGGAAGCTTCACCTTGCTGTTACTAGTATAATTATTAGGTTACAGTTAAAAAGTCTGTTAGTTGTTGCGGCTATACTGTCCCACCTAGTCCTGTCTAGAGTGACAATCTGTCTAGCTACAACCTGTCCTCAGTGATAACCTGTGGATAGAGATACTCTGTATATAGCGATAGTGGTGGTCAGATGGCACAGTAGTTGGCGCACTTGCCTGTCACCATGGCAGCCAGGGTTTGATTCCCTGACCAGACGTGTGGTATGGTGGTCACTTGCCCAATCATGTGGGTTTTCTCCGATTTCCTCCAACAATAAGACCCCTCCCGCATTAACATCCAGTCCAACAAGAGTGATTAATATAAGTTGGATTACTTGTTTTATAATTGTTGTAAAATGAATGAAGTTTATATAGTGGTAGCCTGTTTATAATGACCACTGTCTATATTAACTCTTTCCGTACTCATTCAAATTTCGTACTCACTACCCGGAAGTGATTACTGGTGAGCCTTTGTGCATGTTGCATTTCAGAGCACATAGCAGAATGCTACCACTTTGATTAAAAGGATGATTTATGACTGTCTGGTGCTTATGTTGCAATTCATTGTATGAAATAGGCAGAAACATGTTTATCAAGTATTTAAGAGAAAACATGACAAAATTGTCCGGTAGAATGACAGAAAGTTGTACTGTTTATCTGTTCACCGTGTCACTCAAGTGTGGGATATAACATTGCAACCTTTTTATAATGTTGCGAAAAACACATTTAACATATTCTTGTTTTATTTTGAAGATAATTTGTACTCAGTTGTATATTTGTAAACATTTGTATTAATTTTCGGCTGTTTTTACAGTCATTAATGCCTTGAAATCGAGAGTGAAATCAGAGTCTGTCATTTTGTTGTCAGTGTAAACAACACAGACTGAACTTGATAAAAGTTAGCCATTTTCTTAGAATATAATGTTATAACATATGATTTAGCTTGAAATAAGTAGATCGAATATTTTGATTCTGTTTCTGATACTTATAATTGATGAAATACACATTTCATGTGTGAACTTCTTCATACAAACATGCCAAAAGTAGTAACACACACATCTTTCTTTACATCTAAAGGTGTCATGAGTAGGGTATTGAATTTTGACCCTTGTGCCTGGTTCTTGGCGCAAATGTAAGATGACCTTTGACTGTTGTAGGTATTTCTTGCACTAATTAGATGATGAAGGTTTTTCCATCCTGTAGGCAATTCTAGTGCTGATGTAAGATGACCTTTGACCTTTGTAGCAGTATTTTTGGCATTAAGATATGTTAATTTTCCCCCTTGCAGCTGATTCTAGTGATGATACAAGATGACCTTTGACCTTTGTGACTATTTTCTGACCTGTATATCTATTTCAGACACTTGGATGTAATGATTTTCCCCTTGCAGCTGATTCTGGTGATGATGCAAGATGACCTTTGACCTTTTAGTTATTCCTCCTTGCAACTGATCCTGGTAAAGATGTAAGATGACCTTTGACCTTTAAGTTATTCCCCCTTGCAACTGATTCTGGTGATGCTGTAAGATGACCTTTGTACCTTTTTCTAGCACTAAATTGTGATGGTGTTTTCCTCCCTGTAGAAGATAGTAGTGCTGTACTTTGTAAGGTGTTTATTTTGACATGGTAGGTAAGTTTGTTACAAATGAGAATGACCTTTGACCTTTGTTACTGTTTTAAGTAACGAAGAACTATGTTTTATAACCCTGTTTGTTTCCAATACCAGGCCTCACGATGTCACTGTTTCTTGTACTATGGTTAAATGGCCATTTCACCCTCTAAAGTGTAGGTGTTGCTGGTACTAAGGTATGACCTTGGACTCTTGTACCTGTTTCTGTATCTCAAATGTGATGTGGGTTTTGCATGTTTAAAGCAGAGACATTTTATGTTCAGCTTTTCCACAAGTATTTTCCGGTGGTTACGACCAAGTTAAGGACAAAACTTTATGGCCGTGATGAAGTGTCAAAGTGTGAAACTATTTGTGAGGGGAACCCCTTCCTACAATTACAATTACAAGTGCACTTTTGTCTGGGATATAAAAAATAACTAAAAAGATGATTGATTTTGTTTAAAATTTTCTTTAATTAGAAAATATGTGAGTGGATTCGAGTGTGAGGGCCCGTAAAAAGCCGCATCTGAAGTCTCGTTATGAAGACAAATGACTTATGGTTAGCATCACAGGGTGTATTTCACTGTCTCTGTCAGCAGGGCTTCCGTCATTCTGATGCATAAAGTGCATGAGGGTGGCTGACCACGTGAACGCTCCCTCGTCCCCTCCACCTGATGTAATTTGGGACCGTTAGAACAATGGCTGATGTCACAGGAGGTGGTGAGGGTAGGCTTTGCATTTGATTGCCGTCTGCTTCTTAGACTACTCGGCTTCTTTCGCAGTGCTGACATGCAATGAAGATGGACGATTTTAACAGATAACATAGATTCCCATCGGGTAGTGATAAATTTTCATTTCATTCGCTGAACAGGAAGGAATATTAGTCTGTAGGAAACAATAGCAAAAATTCTGTATCCTGTCGGTGAAAAGAAAAAAGCAGAAAGGATTTGCTTGGTATGTTGTAGTGGGCCATTACAATTAGACGACTGTTATGCTCAGTGTGTGCCCTGCTTTATGATAGGGATGCTGTCATTACGAGAAAAGCAGGATCCCAGTGGTTTATTGGAGGACAAAGAACCTCCGCCTGCAGTCAAGTCAATGGCCTACATATGTGTAAATGTTACTCAGGGATTATTAAAAGTGTACATATTTGTGGCCTAACATTTTATGTACTGACATAAAGTTAAGTTGATATCTAAATGATGTCCTGGTAAGGCTTTCTGTGGTTGTAAATTTCTGAATAGAAATCATTTCCTTCTCTGTGTTTAATAATTTATTGAAATATTATTTTCAATGTTTTACCAAACACAGGCTGTGAAACAGAATTTTCAAGACTATACTCTCAGCCCAGCCTTGTCATGTAATTTACTCTTCTATAGACTGCACTCACCCCAGCCTATTTTGAGAATGATTCTGTCTTATTTAGTGGTATATCACCCTTTTCTGAGTACATTTACTATCCCAACCTATTTCCAGTCCTATTACAATCTATTTTTGAGTATCACAGCTTATTTTGAGTACTATTCCAGGCTATTTCTCGTTGTATCCTAGCCTATTTTGAGTACTCTCCCAGCCTATTTCAGGGTATATTTTGTCCATTTTCAATTGAAAATTATTCCTTCTTTGTCACAATCATCCTTGGAGAAAGGTGGAATCAAACTATAAAATTGGGATTTTTGCCCAAACCCCAGGAGCCAGGTTGGGCCCTATAGGGGGAAATAATACAAAATTTAAAAAATATTTTCTCCAAACTCTTGAGGTACTACAGGCTTTCTTTAATTTGTAAATTCCAGTACCCCCAGTGCATTCATTCCTCCTAGGGAGGGAATAAAGTTTAATATACCGTTAAACCCCACTTACTCAAACCCAGTTTACTTGAATACCCCTCATTCGTCGAACTGTTTGTTTGGTTCCGACCATGTTCATGCATATTCAACCAATCTCTGATTACTCAAATACCATGTATTCCTTGAACTATTGATCAGGTCCCCACAAGTTTGAGGAAGTGGGGTTTTACTGTAGTTGATAATAACACTTTTGGGTGTATTTTGTTCATTTTGTGGAGGAAACCATTTTACTTGGTGACAATCATCCCAAATAGTAAAATAATTTGTTTCGGTAGTTTTAGAATTCTTATCCTGTAATGACATAATACATATTGTATTTTATTTTGTTTACATGTTGATTTTATCATTAAAATTGAGCTTCCATACCTTAAACATTACTAAGTTGACCACTAAGGCCCTTGGGCCTCATTTTTCTTAATGTCACAAAAATAACAAAATACTGTATTTCAACCTAGGTGACAGTTACGACCCAGGGGACTCATGCATGTTTGACAAATTTAAATTCCTGTGTTGATCAATATGTCTTGATCTTATACGATAAAAACATTAGTTGAATATATGTCCATAAAATGGTTGTCTCCAAACATCGGAATTGATTTTATGGCTCTAGTTTTTGTCCCCGCGGAGTCCATGGAAAACTTGTGATAATGAATGTTTTGTCCGGTGTTTGATTTGACACTCTATTTGTTTATGCAGGTAATTAAGTAAAAAGATGTATTTTGTTTCCTAGGAGATTTTGTTGTCAGATTTATCTCAATGCTAATTTGATTTATTGCCACCATTTTTTTATGTATCCTGTTTGGTCTCATCTCCATCTTATATGGAATATCATTATACATACACAGTGGGAACAAAGGCAGGTGCATTGCAGGGCCCGCTTCCTAAATTGGGATATAAATACAATTTGGTAGACGGTGACTGTCAACAGACGATGACCATTAGCGGCAGTTGGACAGATGAATCACCTAACATTTATAAAATATGCATGTCAATGCCGGGGAATTAAATTGAATTATCTAACAACGTTACTTCTCTTACGACACCTGGTGAATTCCGGTTGCATGCATGTTTTTATTGTGTGAGATTTCCGTTGTCACGCGGAACTTGTCACAGTATACAAGGTGTGGTGGATTTGGCGGTGATGGTGGTGTAAATGATGTTACGTCTGCTTCAGTTTTCAGCCTCAAACATGGCTGCAGTGCTCAGTCACTCGCTGATAAACAGGAGCACTGAGAATGCAGTTGTCAATATGAATGTAAAAACATCTTCATTTGGGTTCGGTGCAAACACTTGTCTGAGGCAGATCAGTCCCTGGGGCTACGGCCCGCTTCCCTCGTGTTAACACGTGACCAGATGAGATACGGGTAGTTGCCCGCCAATAGATGGCGACATTGTCAATGTTCTTCTGCATCAGCTGCATATATGGCTGTGCAAAACATCGCAAGATAATGGAGGTAGTATTGAGATATCTCCAATCTATTGCACGCCATTGTCGGCCAACACATGTGGCTCATCTTAGAGATTGACTCAGTTTTACTATAGATTAAACAATTTAAATTCAGCTGGCTTTGATAACGCAGTTGCTAAAAACTGTAGGAAATAGTATACGTATTATAACATGTGATTAAGTAAAATTGATTTTGGCAATATGTGGCCATATATTTGGTTTCCCTATTGAAATTCAAGGCCAGTATGTTGAATGTCAATTCTAAACTTGATTGTGTGAAGTTTTGTGTCTGTAGCAGCTGAGGTAACAATTACACAAATAAATCTTAATTGTCAGCCCAAGATTTCTAGTTTGTCGACCCTAGATATCTAGTTTGTAATAATAGTAATAATAATATATAACATTTGATATAGCGCCCTTAATCTAGCTAGCATAAGCCACTCTAAAGTGCTTTACAGTACATACAATATGTAGATATACAATTCTCATACAATCAATACAATTAGCAAATACAGTTCTATCATATACAATTCAGAGGATTTCCAAGAGCTGCCTTATGAGGCGCTAACTACTTGTCCTATACCACCTGGCTAATATCTCCATATGTGTGTGTATGTATGTGTGTATGCTGGAGATGAATTGTGTTGTTTGTAGTGGGACTGTGTTTCCAATGGCAATTTTAGAGTGCCACCTTACTTGAATGCTACAGCACATGTAGATACTGCAACACCCACCCCAGACCATTTATACTCCACCTGGGTTGTTAGAGTTGTGTGGGCAGGAGAAAAACACTTTCACTGAATGTTCCATGCGTATGACAACTACGGGGGTTGAACCCCAGCTGCCTGCATGGAAGGCTGGAGTGTTAACCACTTGAACAATCCGCCCAGCCCCAGATAGCTAGTTTGTCAGCCCAAGATGGATAAATTGTCAGCCCAAAATAGCTATTTTGTTAGCCCCAGAGAGATAGTTTGTCAGCCCAAGATAGCTATTTTGTCAGCCCCAGAGAGATAGTTTGTCAGCCCAAGATAGCTATTTTGTCAGCCCCAGAGAGATAGTTTGTCAGCCCAAGATAGCTATTTTGTCAGCCCAAGAGAGATAGTTTGGCAGCCGAAGATAACTATTTTGTTAGCCCAAGAGAGATAGTTTTTCTGTTCCAGATAGCTAGTTCATTCATAATTATCATAATATATTGTATGAAAAATGATTGTGACTTAATTATAACCAGTAATTAAATGTATATCATTGTGAAGTAATCTCATGCTAGCGAAAAAAATTCAGTAAACTGGATTGATTATAAAATGGTCTGGGCTGGGTGCTAGTAGCATTTGTATAGTTCATGGCATGGTCCCACTGCACAGAATGTGGAGGTATTTAGCAAGGTGCCATAGAACTCTTCACTGTTTAGTGTGTATAACATTCACCCTATCAAGGACAGCCAAGTTAAATCTATTAGTTGAGATTAAGAGGGTTCCCCTGGCTATTGACACCCAATATACATACACATGTTGGTGTGAGGATGAATTCCCACATCCAATGACACCAAAGCTACATAAATACTGCCGAAAAATAGGTTTATCAGACATTGGAGACACCTGGAGCTATTGTAGAATTTCCTAATCCAGGACACCTTAGCTTAATATTGTGGAAAAGTTGACGATCCACTCCAAGTACGTAGTGCAGAAAAGATGATGTTTCCTAACCACTTATCCTGAAGTGCATATCATTTCTCCTTCTCCTTTTAATCTATATTGTATCAAATTGCAGCAATTTAAAGTTCATCATGTTTTCCTCTCAGGAAATGGTGTAGATGTGGAACACTTAATGGATCCTGGTGTATGTACTGTTCTGACAGGGCGTGCTAATGCACAATATTATCACTTATTCCCATTGTATATGTTGCTGATGCTGGGCGTGATGAAGTAAGATTGACTGTTCAAGCACGAGTTAACAGTGTCATATAAAATGGTGGTAGTTTACAAGTTCCACAACATTTTATAATCCTGGTATAGTTTAGATTGTTACACGTCCACCAAACATATCCCACGTTTTGTCGCCGGACTACTCTGAGATGTAAAACAATTATCAGTTTGATAAAGTCAACGCCCTGTAAAATAAAAAGGGGCTGCACTTAAATGTAAAAATTACTGTAAAATTCAGTCAATGTTAGTAGTTGACATTGAATATCTTATTCAGAAATTTTCTCAGCCCACTTGACTTGAAGGGTTAAAATATCTAATCAATTTTTTTGTGAAAGAATTTTGGCTAAATTTGGAATAGGGCATTCCGGAGACAAAGTGTTTATTGTGGTATAAATAACGGAAAGGTCCCATCTGAGACAGAGGAAATTCATTCATTGAGTGCATGAGAACCACCAAATTGCTGATTCTATCTTTGTCTCTGTTGAAGGTTTTTTTCACTAAACTCAATTTTATGAATTCAATATTTCTGTCAAAAGAAAGCATGCCATTCTGTATTTTATTCAAAGAAGCACATGGACTTAGCCGAAAATTTTAATTTCTTGACTAGTTCTGATGATAAATGAAAACGAGAAGAAAATTTTCAAATTCTTGGCTGGTTCTGATGATAAATGAAGATGAGAAGAAAATTTTCAATTTCTTGACTGGTTCTGATGATAAATGAAGAAGAGTTATTTGGGTTCTTTGGGCCTCTTTCGTTTCCTGTAATGACTACTGAAGAAAAACGGATTTATGACGCTAAACCAGTACCATATGATGGCTTGGCATGTGGGACATATTAAGATGTCAACAGAGGTCTACGACGGATACTTAAGTGTGCGTTAGAGGAGGACAGATCTTGGTATTTCATTAGACTGTCATTAATGCTTTATTCTGTGGCATTTCCTCTAGGTTCTCTCCGGCACCAAAATACGTCTGTTATGTTGTACTTTTACTTTAATAAATTAACGAAATGAACAGTTGCATTTTTTTTCAACTTCGAAAGTTTTATAAAAATATTTTTTATCTAGTTGGTAAATTGCACTGGTGGGTGGTATTATTTGTGTGGGAGAAATGGAGTTTTTATGATGGGTTGACTTACGACGTAGCATGTGGTTGCACTAAGTTACTGCACGTTTGTGTAACAGGCTAATACAGAGTAAATCCTATTAATGTTACCCTGAATCAGATGATACAACACAGAGGGAGGGTCGATTAACAAAACACCCATTGTACGGTATGTGGATAGTCTCCACCAAAACATGGGGTTGTATGGGAATCAGCCCAACTCTTTCCTTGATAAAGTGAAAGTATTATCATCTTTATGAAATAGGATAGGAACACCTTTGACCTTCGGTTTAACAGCTTCTTATTATGTTTATTATACAATGTGTGTGTTGGGACTTTAGATGAGATAAGCAATACCTGTTTACCTGGCAACTCCTTCCATCCTGTCAACCAAAATGACCAATAACTCTTAATACCTTTTCTTGACCTCTACATATACACACCTCTCATTTTCAGTCTCCCGCTCCTTATACATCCCACAACTTCTTCATTGAGGATCCCTGACCTCACTTGACCTCAGAACTTGCAGGAGCTTGACCTCTGACACACCTCTCATTTTCAGTCTCCCCTCTCCTTATACATTGCACAACTTACTCATTGAAGATCCCTGATCTCTGAACTTGCAGGAGTTTGAACTCTGACACACCTCTCATTTTTATTCCCTCCTCTCCCTTATACATGTCACAAATTCCTCATTGCTGCCCTTGATCCCTGATGTCACTTGACCTCTGAACTTATAGGACCTTGTACTCTGACACACCTTTCATTTTGAGTCTCCCCTCTTCCTATACGTCTCACAACTTCCTCATTGCTACCCTTCATCCCTGACCTCACTTGACCTCTGAACTTACAGGACCTTGACCTCTGTAACCTCTTTCTGTGGTATTCCAATGCTGCATATGCCCTCCAAACATCCTGTCATGCACTTTAGATTGAAAGAGATAAAACATGGCTGTGCTGTTGGGAATCTCAACGGAATGGTGAAAAAAGTCCACTTTTACAGAGCAGGGAAGGAATGTTGAGAGAAAAGCCATAAGGTACCACCTGCTCATAAATGTCGCTCATCCAAACTATTGATGCGAACACCGCTTACAAAAACGTTCTCCTTATTTCTCAAATGCAGAAAATATTTATCAGAACAAAAGCAGTTTTTGGCCCTTCTACTTGGTTCCGTTTCCAGAATATGATGAGAGGCAATTTAATTTCTTCAACTGGAAAAATAAAAAGGCTAGTGTCAGCGCCGAAGCTTGTTAGTGGCATTTATATGTGAGAGACAATCATCCTTCGTTGGAGTTACATAGAAAATTGTCAATAAGCTGAGCGGAACTCATCGCTAGACCTAAACGATGATAAAATAGACTTGAATTGAAGTGGGTTTATTCGATCAACATACCACAAATATTGGAGTTTTAGTGTACAAAGTGAATCAGTACCTTAGCATGATTAACAAGGGTGAATATCATTAACCTATCGAGTTATTGTGAGCTTTCCCTCTAGATATTCTGGAACATGATATAAACAGCTGTTCAATACAAGGATACTGGTCATCATACTCCGTAAAAATTATATTTCATATAGTATAACTTTATTATTTATGTCAAAGTATACAACTTCAAAATTAGCAGTGGTACCTGCTACTTTCCTGTTATATTGAATCTAGGAATTATTTACGCTAAAACCAAGAAGTTAAGGCCTGTGTTATGCTCCCTCAGTGTCTTCCAGAAGCTTATTTATCTGTATAGTGTAGACCATAAACTCTGGTATATTTCCAGAGTTGCCCGAGTTATTCAGGACATACACTGATCCAGATCTACATAGATTTACATCAATACCATTTCTAGATTTCCCAGAAGGCAACATTTGGAATTTTCTAGTGAACCTCCACATTTAAATGTCAGAGCACTGGTCCAGGTCTCTGGCCGCTTGTCCAGTCACGGTAGCTGGAGATGTGACCTATGAGGATTAAGCTAGGAACCATATAAAGCTGTTCTGGGAGGATATCCATTCTGTTTTACTTCCTTTCCCCATCAGTGGGGTGTTTCAGTAAATGAATATTACTCCTCGCAGGCCTCGTAGATTGAGATCATTTTATACTAAACTCCTTAAAAACATTACAGTGTGTAGGTAAGTGTGTTTACTGAACCAAAATAGAAATGCAGAGTCCATACCATGTGCAACTATTGTTAAATGCTTTGGCCTAAAATAATGAGAATTGGTCATACAGATATCAAGGTCACTCTCTGCTTAACATTGTGTCTAAGTTTGCTTAGACTAACGTTATGTACCGTGCCCAACGGAGAAACTGTTAAACAGAAATCATGTGCAGTTTAATAATACCATAATGCTCAACATATTTTGTTATACAATTCCATGTCTTGAGACATACACATCACTTTCCGCTGTTTGAAGTTATATCTAACTGTTTTCAATCATGGTACGGCTGACCCAAGTACAGAGGGGTCGCGCAATTGCATTGTAATTGGGCAGTTAAGAGCAACAACAGGTTGCTAGGCAATTTGGCGTGAACATTTCCACCATAGAATGACTTGTCAGGTGCCGGAGAAAAACTGAATGGGAATGGGACGTCCCTATGTGGCAATGCCATGTCAAAACAGGACTGTACATCTTGCCCACCTTCCTAATCAACACCTTGCTGCAACCAAAAAGGTTTGTTTACATTGTAGGCAATCATAATCGACACATTCATACACAAAAGGGTTTTCAGGGATTCAGTACATCCTCTCACACCCAGTAGGAACAATTTTCTTTGAAAAAAACCCCAAAAACCCATGAATGTTCTAGAGCGATCCAGATCACAGTGACTTGAACAGAACCCAGGCAAGTCTATATGGTGTTAGGACAGTAAGTGTAGACCTACGGATAGGTTCAGTCCTACTGAGGTGACTGCCCGGTACATACCTTCAGGTATAATGAAGTTTGTACCCTGTAGGACGATGGTAAGAGATATATTACAGCTCTAGCTTGAGAAGTACTTCTCCAACACCTCCCTGTAATCTTTGCTTTCAACTTTTATTGACTGTTACAAGTTTATGGCCATTTCGTAACGTACATGTACAGTGTAACTGTTTTAATTTAATGATTGCTTTCACCCAAATAGCACTTCGGTATGCCTTGCAGTGCTCTAGCAGAAGATGTATGCATCGCCGGCAATACAAGTTTTTGTAAACAAAACATGGTTCGAGGTTTTGTGGACAAATACTGTTCAATATTTTTTTGTGCTCTAAGATGGAAAGATGGAAAATTCCCTGCACATTATTGAATCGATAATAGAGGACTATTGTCATTTGTGTGGCAGTTTGCCATTTTAACAGTTTGGAACAAAGCAACACATGCAGTACAATGACTTGCCGAGTTATCTAAAAGATGTCTTACAAAAAACAACCACCTCATCTAAATGAATTTTTGAAGTGCAGGTTTAGCATTGTTGCTGAATAACCATTTCAATTAGAGATATACTTCAATCTCCTGCAGTGCCATGTCTATTTTTATCACATAACTGACCTGTTCAGTCTTGTCATATGGCCATGTCATAAGTATGGTATTGCACGCATGCAAGAACACTATTGTGACGTTATAAACAAATGACCTCATATGATTGTCTCGGTAGTGATAATCGTACCAACAAAGAAGAAATTTGCCTTTCTGATAAAGAATGAATTTGAGAGTATTTAGTGTATTTTTCTCATAAATATAAGGGTTAGTGCTGGGTATTTCGTAAATGGGGTCCTTTCCTTACTAAATTGGATCCCTCTTCATAGTTTAAATGGGAATCCTGAAAATTAGTGGGGTCCTTTCAGTTTTTATGCTTGAAAAAGATAGAGACAGCTTCAATGCAAACCCCGGGTTTTGTATAATATAGAATCTAACACTTGTGTCAATGTAATATGGAATTTATGAAATGAACATAGGTAACATAAGCATATTTAACCTATGATTGGTATAAGAATTATCTCCCTTTGAAAAACTCTTCCTTCGGTGTTCTCTCCATGCTTACGTTTTGTGTACCTGTTATTAATCTTCCATCAGGGTATTTGAACGCGTTGTAGTTTTTAAGTCGGGAAGAAAGTTTGACAAGTTTTTTTTCAAAACGAAACTCTTTTTTAAGAGATATATCTATTAAATTGAGGCAGTGTACATCCTTAAGTGAAACTCTCGGATACATGATTACTAAATATTTCTCAAAAAATGGTTCCTGATGTCATTTCCACCATGCTGAGCGTGGTATTGATAATTTTATGTTATTTTCAAAAGGAAGTGCTTTTGCATACATTTTGTATTGTTAAAAAATCTTCAAAGGAAAAAAAATAATTAAGTTGAAGAAATTCAAAAATATATTTACTGTATGATCTATATCCATTTTGTTGAAACGATGGTGTATAGAAAGGGACATGCTTAAAGATTAAAATCCAACTTGAGGTACAGAATATTAGGAAAGCTTAGATAGACAAAAATATATACATAAAAAAAGTAATGAAATATGGCCCCCTAGTTTAAAGATACTACACATGTTACATTTGTCATCAACTCTGTCCTGGCATTTTGTCAATATCCGTATCGTGAAATGTCTAAATTTCAGTGCGCCCCTGATTGACAAAGCCTTTCATCATTTGCTGATCACCATGTAGAGATGTGATTGTCTGTCCTTGCCTGCTTTTTATCGTGATGTTTCCATCAATAACAAATTTTCATACTGCGTAATGACAAGTTCTTTAAAAAAAAAAAACCAGTATAGGATGGTATCTGTGTGGAGGAATCAATTCCTTTGCCTGTTACGAGAAGCTGGTGTAACGGAGCCTCTATTCGAGATTGTATCAATGAACGAACAGTCATTGAAGTTCAAAGTTAAACAGGCAGACTGCTGTATTATTTGTTTAGGGGGATAAACATGAAGGTTGATGAGTACTCTTTAAAGGAACCATTGGGAAAATCAAACAAAATCGTGTTTTCCTTCCGGGTCCTTTTCGTACACTGTTACTCATATTTATGAGTCAAGTTTGGAGTCCCTGTACAGTAGGTATAAGGATTGCACTTCGTCGTCCATCTACCACTTTATTCCGGGTCATATCTCAACAGCCACATCTACAGTTGTTCAATATTGAAGGCATGTTACTCTTGGGATGGTGGAGCATCAAATACTAAAACAGGATTTTGTGTTCTATAATTAGAGTTATGGCCCCTTTTCCATCGTTTGTTACTTGTACCTTGATGTATCTTGTATTATGGTCTCACCTACAATTGCCAAATTTCCTATTCGAGAACCTCTTGGGACTGCTCATTGTGGAAAACAAGGTTAATTGTGCTCTACTGTAAACAGAGTTATGACCCTTTGTTGATGTACATAATTACGTATATATAGAGTTATGGCCCTTGTTGATGTGCATATACAGAGTTATGACCCTTGTTGATATACATATACAGAGTTATGACCCTTTGTTTATGTACATATACAGAGTTATGACCCTTTGTTGATGTACATATACAGAGTTATGGCCCTTGTTGATGTACATATACAGAGTTATGACCCTTGTTTATGTCCATATACAGAGTTATGACCCTTTGTTGATGTACATATACAGAGTTGTGACCCTTTGCTGACAGTATGTCACCATATACTGACATCATGACCAAGATCAGGAAACCTACATGTAGTCTGGTTTTTAGCTTGTACATTTTGTTGCCTATATTTACCAGATTTTGTATGGGAGTATACCTCTAAGAGTGTCACTTTTCCCACTTTACAGAGTTACTGGCCTTCCCAATATACAGAGTTATTGGCCTTCCCAATATACAGAGTTATTGCCCTTCCTAATATACAGAGTTATTGCCCTTCCCAATATACAGAGTTATTGACCTTCCCAATATACAGAGTTATTGCCCTTCCTAATATACAGAGTTATTGCCCTTCCCAATATACAGAGTTATTGACCTTCCCAATATACAGAGTTACTGCCCTTCCCAATATACAGAGTTATTGACCTTCCCAATATACAGAGTTATTGCCCTTCCCAATATACAGAGTTATTGGCCTTCCCAATATACAGAGTTATTGCCCTTCCTAATATACAGAGTCATTGGCCTATCTTCACTGTGTTTCACTTTATAGGAGCTTATGCTTGGTCCTGAATTGTACTTGAAATGGCAGAAGTCATGCATGAAATCAATTTCTAACATTCAACATTGTCGCTTATGTTTTGAGATGGGGAGTTTTAGATTAGCAATTCTTTACTTAAGCATTAAAGGGAAATGGTGTAAACATCAGGAATAATCCGTATTCATGCATATTTGGATGTTTTCTCATTGTTATTTAATTTTATTCTGACAAATATGAGCATGTTGGATTTGTAGCTCTCGGATATTAAGGAATTTCCTTGGTATGTTGAGCCTCTGAGTCCCACAACTTGACCATCTGTCTTGATCTCAGGGTGGTGGTGGGTCTCCCTGATTGATTGGTCATCTGGAGGGGCCACTGGGGATAAAAGAGGTCAGCTCATCATCATTGGCCATTTAATGGTCATTTACTGTCAATTCCTTGTGAAAAATTGGAGTGTAAATCTCCAATCAATATCAGATACTGTGAAACCAACCTCTGTGCCAGTCGCCTTAACGTGTGAAGATGGCTAGGTCTCGCACCATCACTTGAACTTTATCAGTGTTGTCAAAGTGTGACGTAGTAGGCTCAGCACCATTTCTTGATCTTTGTTGGTGATGTCAGAAGTGTGTGCCAAAGTATGTTGTGCATCATTGATTGAACTTTGTCACCATTATAATTGTGTTCTGTATTAGGCTCAGCACCATTTCTTGGTCTTAATCGTTGCTGTCAGAGTGGTTGGTATAATATGTTTTACACCAATTATTGAACGAAGTCACTATTGTTGCTGTGTGATTTAATTGGGTTGGCACCATATCTTGATTTTTATCCGTGTTGTCGGTATATGATGTCACAGGCTTAGCACCATCTACTGATCTTTGTCATGATGTCAGTATATGTTGCAGTAGACTTAGCACCATCTCAAGATCTTTGTCACTATGTCAGTATATGGTGCTGTAGACTTAAGCACCATCTCAAGATCTTTGTCATGATGTAAGTATGTGATGCTACCAGACTTAGCACCATCTCCAGATCTTTGTCATGATGTAAGTATGTGATGCTACCAGACTTAGCACCATCTCCAGATCTTTGTCATGATGTAAGTATGTGATGCTACCAGAATTAGCACCATCTCCAGATCTTTGTCATGATGTCATTATGTGATGTTACTAGACTTATTTAGCACCACCTTCCTAAATTCTGTTAATGTTTGATGTATTAGACTGAGAACCATCTTTCTATTCTGGTCTCTCCTTTTAACAGGCTACAACCTAACCTCTTCTCCTTGTTCTGGTCAGTGTTTTCAATGCACATTGAGGCTTGTGCCAAAACTAACACCGCTGATTGGAAGGCTGGAAACACAGCTCCAAATCACCATGTGTGCTCCGCTCAAACCTGCAAAAATAATTCAGAGGAAAATAATAATGTTGATTTACACTGAGAACTGTTACATATGTTTATAAAAGCACTTTTGATCAAGGGAGATAATTAAATCAGAAACTGGGCTATAATTACATTTGGCTTGTGCATCTGGTCCCTGTAGGGTCGTTATGAAATAAGGCATAGGAATATATCAGACACATCTTCAGGACTGGAAAATTAATTAAATTTTCATCAGGGAGAGGCCATAAGCTAGCTTCTGTGTACAGTGCAGAGAAACTAGAATTAATATTGGATTATATATACAGCCAGATACACGTCATGTATACTGTCTACATTTGTTTATTAAACAAATCGGTGTGGTCAGAAGTTGATCTATGGTGTTAAGTGAAGGATGTAATGACTCTTGACCAGTGGGCAGCTGAGGAAGCTTGGTTAGCTTGTGGTCGTTGTGTCCATATGAAGTTTAACCTATTTAGTTTTGTGTCAGAGTGGTTCTGTTATTTTATTTCTTGTGTTTGATTGATTCTATTTATATCCTAATTCAAAGAAAACCTTTAATTTAATTGAAAGATGCAAAAAATTGTGAAATTTTTAATGTTTATTGCATATAGCTAAAAAGGTCAAAATGGACAATAGTCTAGAATCCTTTCATGTCAATTGGAGATTTTTTAGAAAACAGCAAAATATACAATTTTACAGAATCCAAATGCCTTCAATTTTAGTTTTAAATTTCAAATAAATAATTATGTATTTTTCAAATATTTATATTTAACAAATATGCCTGTCAGATGAACTTTTTTTAGGATTGTTCAGTCAAGTTCACTGATGAGGTCAAAGGTTGAGGTGTGTGGTCACCTCACAATGTCCCTTAATTTGCCCTGTCACTGTGCGATGATCTCCCCTGGTCATTCTGACAGTAAACCCCTCCCAATCTCGGCCTGATAATATACCTTCAAACATTGAACATATATCTTAATGATTAACAGCGAACCTAAATAACCCTGGTTACTCACTGGATAAGGGAGATCACTCTCCCATTCATTCAGTGATTTATCAATGACATGTGTTTGTTATTAACCCAGATGATTTCTATAAAGATCCTGGTGGAGGAATATTTGAAATGGCATGTAGATGCTTTGACCAAGATGTGTTTGTAATTACAGTAAATCGGTAAGACTGTAAACCTCTGATAGCTGACTGATCCTGGCAAGCTTTGTCTACATTCTCAAGTTTAGTAAATAAATTCAAAGCCATCATTCTGATAAGCCTCCCCAACTCTCCTGCTGTATTTATAATTCCATGGCCGGTATAAAACAGTGCCATGGCGACCACATGTCAGATCACATGATCCTTATCATTTCACTTTTCTGTCACTGTTTCGTCAATATAGAACCTGTTTCTTATTGAAATATACAGTAAATGACCTTGCTAATCTTAGATCAGGTTTTACAAATACATGGAATTGTGGATGCCATGAAATAGAGTCCCAGAAAAAGACCGTGCCCCGACCCCGGATGATCTAATATTTTGCTGCCAATCCTCAGATGTTGGCACCACAGAAATACAAAACTGTATCATGTTGTCATCTTGTAAAAACAGAGTGAGCTTACTTTTTACAATAAACGACAACTGGAAGCATTTTGAAGCTAGATGGGCTTTTAAATTTTTCTAAACCAACCCAACACTGTTTCGATATTTGATTTTCAAAACGAGTTATTGTGTAGAGAAACGTAAAAACTGATAACACAACTCCAAAGTACCAACTGTTGCAGCGTGGGCTGTGACTGGCATTGCCAGCTCTCCATGTAAACAGAATGATGTATGTACCGAACAAAGCTCATGAAACGATTCTACTGCTTTTGGTTTGAAAATTCAATATGCGATTTGGTTATCTCAAGTTTTTATCAAGTAAACCAGAATCCATTGAGAAGATGAATCTTGGTTGCGATGTAATAAAGAGAGAGAAATAGGTGTCTAACCCCTTTTTGTAGGGAGCAACTGAAGTGTTGGAACGTAGAGGCATTATTCTACCACACATACATCACACGAACCATTACAATCGGCAATAACCTGAGAGTTTTTTCTTCCGAGATAAAGCCATCAATTTTAAGTGATAAGATTTGAGCTTGCTGAATATTTACTGTGTATATTAAAGAGTTGACATGGAGATAGGGAAGAGTGACGGGAGGGGAGGGGATGATGGGAGAGTATGGATAGGGAAGTTATATAGAAGGAGGGAAGAGAAAATACTGGGAAGACAATTAAGGGAAACAAAGGGAAACAAAGGAAGTGTCTGGAGAAAAGAAGAGTAGCGACTAGAGAAAACAGACAGGATAGAGAAAAGAAAGAAAAAGTAAGGGAGGGAGAGGGAAGGAAAATGAAAGTGACGGGAGAGAAATTGAGTGAAGAGGGGAGAAGGAGAGAGAGCAATAGATAAAGGGAAGAGAAAGAGATTGAAAAAAAAGAAGTTTGAAAGAAAAAAACAGAGGATTGTTAAAAAACAATTAACAGGGAGCGAAAATAGACTGTGGAAGAGATGAAAAATATACAGGCGAGTAATTAAATGGAGAGAGGGGGAGTGCAAGAAAATACAAATTAGACAAAGAGAGAAAGGATTGAATGAAGTTATGAAAGGGAAAGGTAAGGGATAGATAGAAAGAGAAGGGAGATATGAAAAGTGGTGAAATATGGAGTTATGGAAAAGAGTAAACAAGAGTTTGAGAGATATGTGACTGCCTAGGGGTGCTTTGTTTAACTCCTCCTGATGCTGTTCCTCAGCAGTTCCGACTAATTGTCTCTCACATGCCATTAAAACCCAGCCTTGGTCTTTTATCAGTGAAGTTTGAGTGGTTTGATGGCATAGTTGTACTCCATTAGGAAAAGTGAATCTTCGAGGCTGCTTCACACCTGTTTTGGTGCTGCCAATGATTCGGTTGGTTTCATCCTGCGGAACTACTTTTTGTGGATTTTCTTTCGGAAGAAAGAGATACATTTCAAGGCAACATGTGTGAGAAGGTTTGTTGGTTTTAACCTGAAAACCATCAAGTGTTTTTAACAGGAAAAGCCATCATGAGGCTGTAACGGTACGTCATCAATAACTTGAAAAGGCCGTCTGCTCCCTGGTTAGCAGCGTGCGAGCCAGTCACGGTAGAAGTGCCGAAGATTATTTTGAAAACAAGTATTTTTGTATGTTTTTGCGTTGGTTTAATTGCCCAGGCTTCCGCCCCGAGATATATTGCTAGCATACCACATGTCTGGTGCACCGTGGAAACTGCAATATTACACGCTACTTAAAATTTTAATGCCAAAATGCAATTAATTAGGCCTGGGGTGCTCAGATGGAAAAGTTGGGCCTTAAGAGGGATTGCAGTGCGCCAACAGCCTTGAAAAGGGGATCCAGTCTGCTCGGGATCCTGTCGGTAATTACACTAAATGTGTGTAGGTAGGATAAGTTTATAAGCTGTAAGTTAGCTTGTCTGATCGACTATTTTTAGTCTGGGCTTCGAGGGATTTAATTAACACTTGTTTGCATGACATCATGTTTATGTGTAGATTGGAATGACATTTATATGGTATTTCTTTACATCAAAAGACGTCTTATTCCGCAGTTCACTCTGAACGCCGGAGATTATGCTACAGTTTTAAGAGCTATAAAGGGTCAATGGTTCTGAGCAGTGATGCTCAAATCGGTCTGATAAATACTGTTTGTGACTACATCCGTTAAGAAAACCTATATAATCTGACCTTCTGTGAAAATAAACTGTATACTTTCTTAATTTAAATTTCATCAATCTGCTAATCTGAAATTGGTCTATAAGAGAACTTTTTATCCAAAGGTGGTTCAGGCTAAGGTGGGTTCTTACGTTTTATTTATAGGGGTATACCTGCCATCTCAAAACATTCAACGCATTCTGTGTCATTTTGACCTTATGTTTAAACTTCAATAGCATTTAACTCTTAGAAACATATCAGCATTCAGCCAATACACATAAATGTCCTCCCACAGTATTCAACCCAGGCTGTAAAGTGTCCATCCTTGTGTTGAGTTCAGACTTTACAATGCCTGGCATTGTGTTCATTCATATTGGTTGAATTTCTGTCCACAGTATTCAACTCTGTCTTTGCAATGTATCTGCTATTGTGTTCAGTCATTTCTGTTGAATTTGTGTCATTCATATTGGTTGAATTTCTATCCACAATATTCAACTCTGTCTTTGCAATGTATCTGATTTTGTGTTCAGTCATATCTGTTGAATTTGTGTTCATTCATATTGGTTGAATTTCTGTCCACAGTATTCAATTCTGTCTATGCAATATATCTGCCCTTGTGTTCAGTCATATCTGTTGAATATTTCTCCATAGTATTAAACCTTGTCTTTACAATGTTTGCACTGGTGTTCAGTCATATTGGTTGAATATCTGTCCAAAATATTCATTCAAGACTGCTCATTGTCTGCCCTTGTGTTCAGTCAGAATATTGTTTGAATATCTCTCCATATTATTCAACATAGTCTGTGCAATGTCAGTTCACTTGCGTGCATTCATATCAGTTGAATATCTGTTTGTTGTAATCAACCTTGCTGGTACTTGTCTTCTGACCATTAAAGCAGCTAACTCTCCTGGACCAATATCTCCCCACAGCATTCAGCATTGTCAATATAACAACTACGAAACACTGAACATCTCACCTACTAAAGTACAAAGTCTGGCTCCCATTACAGAAATTAAGCCTCAAAGTACCTCCATTCCCTATAAATTATATATACATTAGGGAAAACGCACTGCAGGTTCACAAATATCCCTGAAAAATAAGTTTCTGTCAGTAATTGTGTCTTTTTTGCAGTCGATAACTGTTAAAAGGACAAAGTTCTTATCACCATGCGGTATTTCAAAGTATATTTGAACCATATGCATACTGGAATAGATGTGGGATGTATCACTTGTAGACTGCTCCGACAAACATCTCTGACATGTTCACGACTTTTTGTTTTAATTGAGGAGGACACTGTTGGCCTATCTGATTTGGCACATAAAAATAGCTCAATGGCCATTTAATAATAATAAAAAAATATGATGCATTGCTTCCAGAAAAATTATCTTCTTAATTGTTGAAAGAATAAAGCCATTTGACTGTTTCTAACTTAACTGGTAGATCGAGGGCTTCCTGGAGCAAACAGATACCTTTTTGTGAAACATGAGAGGAGGCTTGGGGCCCTTGTCCCCCTCCCCAAATCCCCCTCTATCCCCCCTCTCTAGATCTACACCGTGTAGCTACTGAGCGTTAATGCACTGGCGATATAATTAAAAGCTACCCAGACAATGAATCACATTAATTTACTGCACTATGCAGGCTTTGATATTGCACAAATAATGCAGCTATCGGCCGCCTCGTCCTGCAGGCGTATATATTTGTTAATTTGTAACTAAATATAGATCATCACCACCAAAATGTTTTATGTATAGCCTGGAATCTGTATTTCATCTTCATTAAACTCCTGTTTGATGAATCCAAGGTCTGTTTGAATTCAATTGCAATATTGTGCGTATTGGCATACATACTCAATTATGAAGTCCTAACCAATATTTACGTTGATAAAGTATGTTACTCTTGTCTGAATAATATTAATGCATCTGTGCATTTAGAATGACCCATTTTACGTAATGTTTTTCAGTCATCGGTAAGGATGGTCTATGGATACAATCTACTAGAGTATATATATATTGTTTGTCAGGATAATTGTAACTTAGATCTAGTTCTGTTGTCATAGTAACAGCTATTAGCGTCTTGAATGGCAGCAACATGATCATCTGCCAATTGGATGCCAATTCCAACATGACGCTCATCAAATAAATTATTTTCTGTTAAAATAAAATAGATCAGCTAGCTTTTAAAAGTCCTTGATCTAATAAATTAATTAGTTACAATAGACAATTGAATGAGTTTCTGAACTTTTATAGAACTGAGGAGTGTCAGTATAATTGACTTTATAGGTGATGATGTTTCAGCGTTATTTTAATTAAATAAATTACCTGTAATTTACCTGTACTGTAGATGTTGCTGATAAACACAGCTATTCCATTAGAGTAATACACAAAGATGTACTGGTCATTTCTATACATTTCTGGTGTTACCATCAACAAGCTAGGTTAATTAACTTTATTTACACACAAACATACTCCCAGATATCGTGGAAGTAACTATCGCCATGTTTACGGAGAATTAAATCATTAATGTTGGGATGGTGCTGTATTTTGTCCTACTTCCTAAATGTAATATTCCTGTAGAGGAGACACCCAAACTTCGTACAAGGATTACAGTTTTTGTTGGCTAATCATTCAGCCTGCCATACAGGATGTTGGTAAATTATTATCTTAGATATTTGTTATAATTGTTAAACATATCAGCTTAATTAGTGTTAACGTATATATTTCAGCAGTTATCTTGTTTCAGCAGTTTACGCAAGGAAAGCAAATATACCTGTAGTTTTTGTTGCGTTCTTCATCAAGTATTGCGAGTGCACCAATTCATTATTCCACATATCTGTTAACCGGTAAATTCAGTTAAGTTGTGCAAAATATTAACATGTTTATGGCCAAAATTAATATGTTTATTGCAGTTTCTTTTATAATGTTTTAATACATTAAGATTTTGTCTGTAAGTCTGTGTGGGTTAGTATTGGCTGGAGGTGAGGAGGTGAGATGGAGGGTGGGGGGGAGGGAAATGGAATTTGAGGGGCAGCATCTCAAAAATGTTATTCTTTGCACAGTAGGATCTCAGGAAATGTTCTGGAAACAAAACAATAAAATCTCTGGCATCAGTGGATACAGTTTGTTTATGCCATGATCTGGGATTGGCCGCACTGGTCAGCCACACCATAATGACCAGTGTGTCTGGGTACATTACTGTAATGGGGCAGTTATGTGAACCAGATCTACTGGACCGGCCAGAGATGTATGGGAGACCATTACCTCCACTGATGGTCAGTTTGTACTTCCAATTAGGCTGGAGAGATGCAGCCTCATGCTGAACTCGGCCATAATGAGTCTGGTCACTTATGTAAGACCTGTCCTAACTGATCAACTGTTACACACTGACCACTACTAGGAATACACACCAGCTAACTCATAATGGGTCTGGTCACTTAGGTAAGCCATGACCTCATAGACTGACCGCTGCAAGGAATACACACCAGCTTACTTATAATGGGTCTGGTCACTTAAGTAAGTCACGACCCCATAGACTGACCGCTGCTAGGAATACACACCAGCTAACTCATAATAGGTCTGGTCACTTAGGTAAGTCATGACCTCAGACTGACCACTTCTAGGAATACAAACCAGCTTACTCATAATGGGTCTGGTCACTTAGGTAAGTCATGACCTCAGACTGACCACTTCTCGGAATACAAACCAGCTAACTCATAATGGGTCTGGTCACTTAGGTAAGTCATGACCTCATAGACTGACCACTTCTAGGAATACACACCAGGTAACTCATAATAGGTCTGGTCACTTAGGTAAGTCATGACCTCATAGAATGACCACTTCTAGGAATACACACCAGCTAACTCATAATGGATCTGGTCACTTAGGTAAGTCATGACCTCAAAGACTGACCACTTCTAGGAATACACACCAGCTAACTCATAATGGGTCTGGTCACTTAGGTAAGTCATGACCTCATAGACTGACCACTTCTAGGAATACACACCAGCTAACTCATAATGGGTCTGGTCACTTAGGTAAGTCATGACCTCATAGACTGACCATTTCTAGGAATACACACCAGCTAACTCATAATTGGTCTGGTCACTTAGGTAAGTCATGACCTCAGACCACTGCTAGGAATACACACCAGGTAACTCATAATAGGTCTGGTCACTTAGGTAAGTCATGACCTCATAGACTGACCACTTCAAGGAATACACACCAGCTAACTCATAATAGGTCTGGTCACTTAGGTAAGTCATGACCTCATATACTGACCACCGCTAGGAATACACACCAGCTAACTTATAATGGGTCTGGTCACTTAGGTAAGTCATGACCTCATAGACTGACCACTTCTAGGAATACACACCAGCTAACTTATAATAGGTCTGGTCACTTAGGTAAGCCTTGACCTCATAGACTGACCACTGTAAATGTCAGGGAAATGTCCTTCATAAAAAAATATTGCAATGATCTGGTTACTTATTCATAAGACTTGACATCTCCTGCAAACTGACCATTCACTGTCTCTGAGATGTTGTGACTGCCCAATAGTTGATAGTAATCACACTCCAGAAAGATGATCCTAATGTGTCTGGTCAGCTATGTACAGGAGCTGACCCCCCAGACTGACCTCCATCAGAGAGTGGTCCTGACTGACCAATACTAGAAATACACATCACAACCAAGTGCCTGGTCACCTGTGTATGTTACTGACCTCTAATAGTGACCCTAATGTCTTTGAGGTGTCCTGACTAACCAATACTAGAAATACACACTTTAACAGGAAAAAGAGAAAATGTAGCGGCCAGACCAGGGTTTGAACCTGGGACCTTCTGAATTCTAGACAAATATTGGTCTTTGATCCAGTTTCACTACACACACCATATTATGATCACCATGTGTCTGGTCACCTGTGCTCTCAGACTGACCCTTGTCTTTAGGGATATCTTGACTGACCAATACTAGAAATGTTTGGTCACCTGTGTATCAGAGCAATCTCTTTGGGACTTGGTTGGGGGGGGGGGGGGGGGGGGGGGATCTGGACTGACCATTCCTAGTATTACACACCAAGAAGTGTCAGGTCATATATGTACAGAATCTGACCTCTGCCAGGGAGTTATCCTGACTGACCAATACAAGAGATAAACACAATAACATCATCATTGTGTCTGGTCACTTGTGTACAGGAACTGACCTCCCAGACTTACCCCAGAAGTAGGAATACCCACCAGCTGACCTCCCAGACTTACCCCAGAAGTAGGAATACCCACCAGCTGGAGTTAACTAATCACCCCTGAAGACATATTTGAACTCTTCTAATCCAAAGGTTGGCATAGTTCTTTACGAAATTTTAGGGGTGAATGAGTTTGCAAAAGATGTGCATTGATTAGGTTGCCTTACAAACATGAGCTGTAATTAGGAACAACAGTCACAGAGCATCGGGCAGAGCCAAGGGTGGAGGATTTGAGCCCCAGGGATGGCACAATCAATCTTTATCACTTTTCCTCATCCTATTACAGTTAACTCATAATGTGTCTGGTCACTTGTGTAATCACTGACCATCAACACTGACCACTACTAGTTCCTGGTCTCAGATTACTTTAATTCAGCAGTGACTGTCCTCACATCATTAAAGGGAAATACTTATACTCCAGATTAGCTCCACACTAATTGGACATCTGCTTATTTCACATAAAATGACCATTCCTTGGCAATGACCACTCCCCAGGTCAGATTGGTGCGCATCAAAGGAGCCATACGTTCATCAAGCTCGTCAATCGATCCCAAGATTCCTATATAATGGACCACTTTGTCAGGCTGTGTTGATCTTAGATCCAATGTAGGTATAGATAGGTATACATCTGGAATGTCTATAGGTGGCAGAAAGCTACAAGGTACAAGAGTCTTTATTTAACATTGAATACAGAAAACAGGAGCATAAGCTTATAGGAGCTTGTATTTTGACAAACAGGTGAAAAAAATAGTATCAGAGTCGCATCTTCTTATAAACATAAGTAATTAATTGCTGAAAAATTCATTATACAGTATTTATCCTGCAGTATGCCCTGGTCTTGTAACAAGCACACCCATGTATTATTTAAAATCAGTATAAATACCATCAAAATCTCTTTTCTTGTCATTTGAATATTTCACTCCTTACTTTTTGTCAGACACTCGGAGGTTATGTGCTGACAATCTGGGTTTTTGTGGAATAAAAATTATATTTTATAACTTATGACTTTTATAAAATCTACCAAGACTTGTCATTATCAAAGTAATATAGACTATGAAATAAACATCTGTCGCCCGTTACATGTCAATGATAAGTCGGAGTCGCTAAACGATAAACTTAGATGTTGAATACTGCCATTAACACGCAGACCTAACATCTGATATGGATGAGAGGAAGGGCACTTCGTTAATCATCAGTTTTTTCTCTTTAAAAAATACATTAAAAATACCTTAAAATTGTGGTTGAAACAGACCAGTATCACCAATATGACATACATCAGGGTATTTGAGGGCCAGATTGGCAGGAACTGTGTGTGGGAGTTTTTTCCCTTTTACTTTTTCAGCAGGGGGCCATTTTAACCCTGCTTTATCTCTGGGTCCCACTGATTATCATCAGTTCCCTAGGGGCTGGAGTGGAAGCCTTGCTGGGTCACATATTTAGAATCTTACTCAACAGGCCGGCTTGGCTCTTTCTTTCTGCTCCCCTTTTTTTAACGACTGAGGTTTCGATTACAAGACCTCTGCTGTTCAGAAATGTTGATGTATATCAAATTTTTTATATTGTTGGAAAAGGAAAAACATTTTTTTTTTAAAAGTACTGTGGGATTATATGTTTACTGATAGCTGGATAGCCCTGATTATCTCTCTGTGATACAGAAGATGATTTTTATTGTGTTATAAACTGTCTGCCTGCCTTTTTTCCTATTTTTGTGCCCCCTTTACTCCAGAAGTGATGGAAGAGATTGGGCTTAGATATATAGCCTTACATAGGAATTTTCAGCCAATCAAAGGCACTTGGTGCCGAGTCAATCAGTATCGTGTACCATGATACTGAAACCGATTCTGTTCATATGGCTGAACTACCCAAAGACCAATTACAAACTTTTTATTGATTACAATTTGATCAAGACGGCAGGCGAAAGAGAACAAGGGGAAGGGAATCAGAGTTGGAGTATTGGAAGTAGATTATCCTCTTAGTTCCGTCAGTACATGTAGTTCTGAATCAAATTAGCAGAGCTGAGTTACCAGCAGTTCCATGCTCAAGTTGTTAGGAAAACTTCAGTCAGAAGGTCACCGCGCGCCTGTTTGGGGTGAGGCTGGATTTAATTTAAAGACTTACACAGATATATATCCTTGAATAACGTGACTCATAGTCCTGTAATTACCGTATCAGATGCTGTATTTTGATTAGTGGATTTGCTTTGTTCTGTTTCAGGAATTGGTTCAGAGTACTTCTCCGTGCCTGTAGTAACTTCCTGTGACACTGTGACAGCAGGTAGATGGTTGGACACTGTGTGAACCAAGCACGCCCTCCAAGACTCTAAGTGTACCAAGTACGCCCTCCGAGACTCTCACGATACTGAGGGCAACTGGACCGATTCTGTGGCCAAGGAAAGTGCTATTGTGTATAGCTGTGTTGTACAGAGACATTATTGTGTTTAAAAAAAAGAACCTTTTGTGTGAATTATGAGGAGAAAACATTGATGTATACTGTGATTTGACTTGGATTTTAATATTGAATGTTCCTGTTTTTATCAACATTGCTACAAGGAAGCCCATCCGAATACACCCACCCAAGGTAGGTAAAATCATATAACAGAAATATGTCAGCCTACATTTTTAAACCAAGAATAAGATAACTTGAGAGCTGGATTAGGCTCTTGAAATGATAATTATACTTTTTTCATGAATTTAACATTATGTATGAAGTTTCAGGTTTTTTTTGGACGAAATGAAATATTTTTTCTGGAAAACATCGTTAGGAGATCTGAACACAGTGTTTAGAGTTTTGGCATCTGGGGTTGAATAGGAATCTGGCCAGTTATATTACCCCCAGCCCTCGCCCCTTCTGTTATACATTAAGTCTTGAATTGGGTCCAGGAGCCTATTGTGTTCTAAACATGATGAGCCTACCAGGGAAGTCAAGTAAAATTAGGACTATGATTATCTCATGATTATTGAAATTTGATCTTGGAAAATATATTTGTTAAAAAAAAAAAAAAATGACAGATGAAATTGTTTTCGTAATAATTATATACCATTCAGCAAATGATGTGTTTAAGTTAATGAACTTGTTGTAGACTCGTTGAAGCAGTTAGATGATGTGGGACAGATTATATGTATATTTCAACCTCTGATTGGTGTGGAACAGATTATATGTATATTTTAACCTCTGATCTTTGTAAAGGTCGCCTGATAAACATAGTTGGAACTTAACCAATTCACCCCTGAAGACACATTTGAACTCTTCCAATACAAAGGTTGGAATAGTTCATTATGAAATTTCAGGGGTGAATTAAGTTAAAATACGTATGATTTTTGAGAAAGGTTTCCAAATAAATCAATGATATATCTGGCATCCCACTAGTATTTCTGATAAACCTGTCAGAAATTGAGGAACTTTATATAATACACATCAATAATCAACTAGAACATAGTTGTACATTAATGCAAATTAGGTTGTCCATAGAATTTTATTCACATTTTCAAGTGGAGATGGAAAACTGTTTCAGATAAATAAAAAAGAAATCTTGGCATCAAAGTTCTCTTGCATTTTTATGTCGTGATATTTGTGAGGAGAAATCTATATTTATATATATAATGGGATACTGCGTGTGGATTTAGATGGTTTGTTGTGTTTGTACGGGGTCCTTAGAGGCTACTCTTGAAACTTTCGGTTCCAGAAGATAGCAGACATTGCATTCCCAGCTGTTAAAGTAGTACAGTGCCAGTTAAACCCCATCAAACTTACATAGGGACAGCAACTGTTTTACTGTTATCCAAAAATCTATCTTGGAATCTGAAATAAATTGTTTATTTGTGGTTACAGTCAAGATAAAATGATGACAGTGTCCACACAGTGGTCATTTTAATGTACCATAACAGCAAAATGTTGCAACTCTTATTCAATTTAACAACACCCCCCTCCCCCCTCCCTCCCCAACTCTCTTTTACAACAGGCTATACTTGCCAGAGATGTGAGTAAGAAGACCAACTTCAAATAAATATAGAATCCTGTTTGGTACAATCAGTCCGCTGGCTAATCACACTACTTGATAGGGAAGTGTCAAACAAACAAACAAACAACCGATGAGGCTGCTGAACAGTTCTACTTTCCCTGATGTCCATGGTTGTATAAATTCAGAATATTTTCTTCTCCTGTATCTTTAGGTATTATAACTTGTTAGACCGCTGTAAAGATACTGTGGGACAACTTTGAATGTCATAGCAGCACTGTGTAAATAAGTATGATATATATTGGGACTAACAGTCACACTGAAAGTGTTATCCCTGATCTGGGAGGGGCTGAAAGATTGGGTGGGGGGGGGGGGGGGGGGGCACTGAAATTGTTGTCACCTACCTACCAGATACCTTTATATAGCTACCACTGAGACTGGACAAGTTAACTTCTACTCTATCAATAATCCTGCCCTTTTGTTGTTTAGGGATGATAAATGTACATGTATGTGTTAGAATCTGTGGGTATCCCCAGGTAGGAGGATATAGGGAGGGACCAGCTCATCCTGTGGTCCACTTTAGCCTCTGTAATAGATAGCCCCCAACAAGAGGTCTAATACCTATACACACCAAATGACAGCCTGGCCACCTCCATGTGCTGTTGATTGGTGGTGTAAAGGTAGAAACAGGAAAGAGTGTCTAGTCCCGGAAACACGATCCACATGTCATTTGGCCACGAATGGCGCTCATCAATCTGTATATACATGTAGATCTAAAACTACAATGTGTAAAATTGACATAGGATCTACTTACAGGCATTGATTCATGGCCTAGACAGGCAGTCTCATTGGGTTTTCTTCACAGTTCCAGTTTCATGGAGCTTTTCATTTTAAATATTTTGTATTTGAAGTGAACTTGAGTGATATGATGACACTTAACCTCTGACTTTGACTTTATCTGACCCAGTAGCATGGTTTGATGGAATATTATGTTTCCCTTCCTCCCCCCTGAGGTTTTTTTAAGCAGAACAGGTTATTTGAAGAGGGTTTAAGTCCAGTTTGGATTGACCATTCCGGATAAGTGTTGTGATTGTGCAGCGCTACAGATAACCACATAGGGAGTTAAGGCTTATCCTTTATGTATATACTGTGAAGTGACCACTGTGGGGAGTGGTCATTCTGGGACTGACATGGTCAAACTGACCCTTATAGGGACCACATAGGGATACTTATCATACATGCTGCAGTAAGTCTGACAGTTGGTGTAAAGTTTGCTGACATGGTGTGATTCTACTGACCATTCCGCTGTAATCTGGATTCTACTGACCATTCCGTCTAATCTCGAGATATAAATATTTACAGTCAATGTTTAATGGAGGAGGATACAAATTACTTCTGTACATTTTACCGATGTCTACCACAGATTTTGATTTTGATGGATTTCATGAATACAGTTTGTACCTTTAAGGAAAACTTTCTTAAAAAAAGTAATTAATTTTTTCGCCTGGCTGTTGTAAATGACTCGCTAATAGATATGGGTCAGCAAAAAATCAGACATGGGTGTAATGTAATAATAATAATAATGCGAGGTTATTGTATACCGCTTTATCATGACCTTAAAGTCTGTCTCAAAGCGGTTCACAAATTATTATCTGTGGTTTTAGAGCCTTAGCAACCATCCAATATCATTCTCAACTCCCTGGGGAACATATAACCTGTGCTGCGATTTCTGCGCTCACAGCAAGCGTTCTACAATTTCTAGCACTGCCAAACCACGTACTCATTTACACCTGAGTAAAGTGAAACAAGTGGAGTAAAGTATCTTGCTCAAGGATACACCACAAGTGCCTCGAGGGGGACTTGAACTTGCAACCCTTTGATCACAGCCCCACATCTTACCATTAGACCACCTTGCCTCTGTGACAAAATACGTTATTTACCAAGGTGTAAGTCACAAACGGCTTACTGTGAGAGAAATTACAATGATATGAGATTAATTGTTAAGTGCATGTGAAATTAAAGTCTCCTTATAAAATAAAAGAACAAAAGTCATTTTCATTTAACAGACATTTAATATCGCAATGAAACTTATAGTGGATTTTGTTTTTATGCAAATCACATTTTTGTTTCATTTTCACTCACAATGAGTCGTAATTTTTCGCTTCATTCCATTCTGAATGAAGAATATCTGAATGGTCACTTTCCTGAAGACCTATTTCCAGATTAACGAATTTAATTACAGCTCTATCTGATTTCTGTAGGTGCCTAGAGCTCAAACACCAACTTCTCTCAGCCCGGAGCTGGGGAATAGAGCGACACTAAATTAAAGATAATGGGATATTTAATGATGATGGAATTAGCTCTATATTGATCTCCAAGAGTTCTGAACTCGCCATTGAGTGGACAATGATAAATTCCAGCCGAAAGCATTTCCGATTGACCAGAGTTGATTTAGGGTGGCTCGTAGACCTATAATGTTTTAGTCCATAGGAGATTCTTATAATGTTGACAAGTGTTTGTGTTCAATACAGAATCTTAAGTCTTTAAATGCCAAGTTTTAAATCATAAATGTACTGTCATGGAAATGCAACAAGGATGACTATTATTGTTCCTTATAGTATCTCTTTGATAAAAAGATGCTTTCATTGTCTCTCCCTGTATAATCTGGACACCTGTATAAACCAGACCTACAACTAGGTCCCACTGTATACATTTCTATGTAACCCTGTATAATCTGGACACATGTATAAACCAGACCTACAACTAGGTCCCACTGTATACATTTCTATGTAACCCTGTATAATCTGGACACATGTATAAACCAGACCTACAACTAGGTCCCACTGTATACACTTCTATGTAACCCTGTATAATCTGGACACATGTATAATCTGGACACATGTATAATCTGGACACCTGAATAAACTGGACACCTGTATAAACCAGACTTACAACTAGGTCCCACTGTATACATTTCTATGTAACCCTGTATAATCTTGACACCTGTATAAACCAGACCTACAACTAGGTCCCACTGTATATATTTCTATGTAACCCTGTATAATCTGTACACCTGTATAAACCAGACCTACAACTAGGTCCCACTGTATATATTTCTATGTAACCCTGTATAATCTGTACACCTGTATAAACCAGACCTACAACTAGGTCCCACTGTATATATTTCTATGTAACCCTGTATAATCTGTACACCTGTATAAACCAGACCTACAACTAGGTCCCACTGTATATATTTCTATGTACCCCTGTTGATCTGTACACCTGTATAAACCAGACCTACAACTAGGTCCCACTGTATATATTTCTATGTAACCCTGTATAATCTGGACACCTGTATAAACCAGACCTACAACTAGGTCCCACTGTATACATTTCTATGTAACCCTGGATAATCTGGACACCTGTATAAACCAGACTTACAACTAGGTCCCACTGTATACATTTCTATGTCACCCTGTATAATCTGGACACCTGTATAAACCAGACCTACAACTAGGTCCCACTGTATACATTTCTATGTCACCCTGTATAATCTGTACACCTGTATAAACCAGACCTAAAACTAGGTCCCACTGTATACATTTCTATGTAACCCTGTATAATCTAGACACCTGTATAAACCAGACCTACAACTAGGTCCCACTGTATACATTTCTATGTCACCCTGTATAATCTGGACACAAGTATTCTTAGACAATTTTGCTGTAGGTATCTGAAAACAAAATAAAACCAGTCAAACCTAACTAAATAAAAACCTATAGGTCCTGATGGTTTTTAGTTTGGACAGTGTTCACTGTAGTTAGAGTTATCTCCACAATGATCTTGACAGAATCTATGTATAGAATTAGTTCATCTAGATTTGTGTGTTTTATGGAGGCGAAGGACTGTCACTGCCTAGCTAGACGGTCGGCTGTGATAGTGTCAGATAGACGTGGTCCAGTCGTCCTACCATTGTTAGCCGAGATAAAGGGCCGACTTAATCCATTAATATACAGGCCCAACCGTATCATTATCATCATCTACACTTACAAATAGATCTCAGATGTGGGGACAAAATGCTTAGCACCGCTCTGATACACATCTAGTGACTTACGGAAATCCTACCTGTGTCACAGATAACTCGTTGGTCTCAGGTGAGCACAGGCAGAGTTAGATCCCGTGGGTCAGATTTCCTGTCGGAGTTTAACATTTAAGATCTAATATCCGTGACTTAATCTGGATAGATGACACGGTAACAGCTGTTTAAAGATCTCCACGTCAACATATGGTAACAATTTACCTGTGGATCAGTGTGCTGGTCACACTTTACCTGTCCATTTGTGTTCCCCAAACACTTAAGTAGCTGTTAACATGATAAGCTTTGATAGGTACACAATGTCTACATAAATCTTACGTTGTCCCGTTATCGGCACAGTCTGTTATAGAGAAAGGTGATACCTGCGATACAATGTCTGTAGAAATTGTTGATACCTGTGATACATTGTCTGTAGAATTTGTTGATACCTGCGATACAATGTCTGTAGAATTTGTTGATACCTGCGATACATTGTCTGTAGAATTTGTTGATACCTGCGATACAATGTCTGTAGAATTTGTTGATACCTGCGATACAATGTCTGTAGAATTTGTTGATACCTGTGATACAATGTCTGCAGAATTTGTTAGATACACCTCTACACGTGTAGGTGTCAAAAACAAGATAAACAATATATTCAAATGAAAAAAAAAAATCTTGAAGGAAGATATTTGATTGAACTGAATTTAAAAGTGTCTGTTGTCCGTCCAAGCCAAATCTTGAACTCATATTGAAGTTATATATATGCAGAGCATTACAGTAACTACTTTTGAAGAAGGTGACGAATAAAAATCGTTACAATACAATTATAATCACATTATCTAATTGATAGTTTATTCAGTTGACTTAATGCCGTCCACTGTTGAATTTATAATATTTATTGACTTAATTTTATCCAGTTACTGCACAAAGATATCTTAGATTGAATAAGATTATTAAGATTTATTTACTTCAAGAAACATGTATGTTGTTATCTCCCTTGAAATGATTTCTTTGATCTCACTGCGTTCATCTTGATGTGAGTTCACTCAATACTGGATGTCATTATATATATATAAAGAAGTTTAAATTATTTCAATAATTTTAATGTACAGATATTGTATCATAATGAATTATTTCATTAATTTTAATGTACAGATTTTGTATCTTGATAAATTATTTCAATAATTTTTATGTACAGATTTTGTTTCATAATAAATTATTCCAATAATATTAATGTAAAGATTTTGTTTCATAATAATTTATTCCAATAATTTTAATGTAAAGATTTTGTATCATAATAAATTTTTTCAATAATTTCAACACCTGTTTAATGTAAAGATGATTTTGTATCGCATTATTGTTCTGTTTATCCATCTTTAGCTGTTCATTATCTAACATTAAAATTCAGAAACTTCATAACCACTCGCAGACCAAGCATCTTTAATGGTGGTAACCGAGGGAGATAAGATATGATCACTGGCAAGAAACAGACTTAGTGTAGGTATCCAATACAACACAAAAACTGTGGACGTTTTACCAAGATTCCAGACACAGGGAATGAAATTCTTCCCTGAAAAAACTATTTCTAGAAGCAGAGGTTGATATTAATTTTGGTTTTTGTTGTGCATGAAATCTCAAATGATTTGGGGTGGGGGGCTGATTTTTGAGCATAGAGGCATCACATCAAATTTATGGAATGTTGGTGTATGAATATATGAAGGCACTACCGTATGAGTAGGGTGTGTGTTTTGATTCTGTTGGTGGTCATCAAAAACAAGTTTAGATAGGTTTACATACATAGGAAAGACCACAGGAAGTTTTTAGGGATAGGTTTCATCTGTGGCTGAATATGGTTTGTGAAGTAGAATAGGAACTGGTCTGTCAAAACTGATTGTGCCTGTTGACATGGAAACATGTGCTGTAGTGTAAACATGTTTATCTCGACTATCACCTACTTATCTTTACACATGCACCTGTGCCTGCAGAAATCTTAAAACTTTTAAAATTCTACAGCAGATAGCCAAGCATGTCTGTAGCCAAATATCTCCTCCTATCTTCGTGTCTGGGGAGAATTTCAGGAGAATTAATTCTGATAGGTTATTAGTATACTGCAGCAATCATTTTTCAAAGTTATGGAGTAGAAGATAGGAATGGCTAGCCATTGAAAATCTTTAGGGAGAACCCCAAGATTATCACCATTATAACATGCAGAGTATTGAAAAATCTGATTTAAAAATGGGGCCGACAAAACACATAGCTGAAACCTGTAACTGTCAGCGGTAAATCCTCGGGGATAGCTTGTGAGAGAAATGAGAATGGATAGGTTATTAGGCGATATTGATAATCTGGAGAGAGGTTGATTATATATTGGGTCTGGGCATAGACAATCCCACACACATTGCATGCAGTGCTATCCAGACTGGAGTACACACTGTATATGATATTGGCAATCAGTGCTTGTCCGACCAGCAGCTATTCTAGGCAGCCCTGTTAGACAGCAACCTGACATCCAAGATATGATATCTATTGCAGATTATTGTGTGGACCAGTGTAGTAGTTACAGGTTGTGGTGAAACACGAATTAATAGGTGTTGAAGGGGGGGGGTTATAGTCTGTGTGAGGAAATACTAATAAGTAGCAGAAGAGGTTACAGGTTGTGGTGAAACATGAATTTTGAGGGGTTGGGGGTTACAGTCTGTGAGGAAATACTAATAAGTAGCAGAGGAGATTACAGGTTGTGGGGAAAACATGAATTATTAGAGGGGGGGGGGGGGTAACAATCTGTGAGAAAATACTAAAAAGTAGCAGAGGAGGTTACTGGTTTTGGGGAAACAATGATAAAAAAGGTATACATGGGGAAAACCCTGGTTAGAAGGTGTCTGGGGTAACCAGTTTTGGGGATTTACTAATAGGATGATGCAAGTGTTACAGGTTGTGGGGAAAACACTTTTTAGAAGATTTTTAGTCCTATGTGTTATTGGAAAACAATACTTAGCTGTAGAGATTGCAGGTTGTGAGAAAACACTATTTGGTGTTAGGGCTACAGGTTGTGATGAAATATAATTACTATCTATAGTTTGCAGGTTATGAAATATCACCATGTTGTATCCCCACCTACAGGTTTTCTGGAAACAATAATTAGGTGGTGTACAGGTTACAGGTTGTGGTATTGAAATGCTAATCAGTAGTTGTAGAACTACATGTTGTCAAGTAATACTACCATGTGTAGGAGATTACAGGTTGTGGGGAAAAATTAATTAGAAGTAAAGGGTTACAGATTGTGGAGTAACACTAGTACGTGTACAGGATTACAGGTTGTGGGAGTAATTAATGAATAGGAATAAGGTTACAGACTATGGAGTAACACTAATATGTGTAAAGGATTACAGGTTGTGGGGGATGGGGAGATTTAGGAGTAACGATAGTATGTGTAAAGGATTACTGGTTGTGAGGAAGCACTAATTAGCAGACGTAAGAGCTACAGGTTGTATGTCGACACAAATTAGTCAGTACTAATTAGAGCACACACTTGACAGTTGGTATAGCTCTATAATGGTGTTACTCTTCACAAATTAGCTGGAGATGATGAGACAGAACGCTACAGTGTACTATTATGAAGGAACCTGTAACATCACAGGTCTCGCATATTTTGCTTTTACTTTTATGAATGAATTGTTTGTTGTGCGTACCATATCTGATTGTGGGTATGAGGAGTTTGACAGTGTACCAAATCATGATAGTATATCCCCACACTACATTGAAGCATTTCTAAGCCACAGATGAAACCTTAGCTGTTTGGTGATTTATTGTGTAGCCGAGCTGCTATTACACAAAATGATTTTATGATATCTCGGAATCATTTAGAAGTAGCTAAAGCACAGTTCTCATAACCCACAAATCATGGCATCTGACTTTTTGTTTAATGATCCTTACAAACACAATTGACAATATTGATAAATAATATAATTGGCCTCCCCCCTCCGAACCCCCTCCCCACCAGACTCATCCTTTTTGTGTATGGACAGAACACATTAGATAAAAACTCTGAAGAAATGGTACTGCCAGGGTTACACCACATCAAGAAGCAGCGGAAACATGCATTCTACACATATGATATTGCATATCAGAGAATTATGACCCACGTCAGGCAAACATGCAAGGAAGAATAAAACCGTAATAATCCCGAGAAGGTTATCTCTACAATAGGTGGCTGTCTGAGGAGCGCTGGTTCTTATTTCACAGGGACTGAAACGGAGCACACAAGCTATATGGAGGCTGTGTGGGAGAGAAAGCTAGATCAGACTGCTACTATCTAGAAAAATTTGTCTGTGTCACTGGCTGGCCAGTGTGTGCCATCGCCCTGGACAATGTTAAAATCAGGCACTTGGACCCCAGTCTTATCTATGTACAAGTAATGATTGTCTTATTGATTTTTGTCTAGAGATTTTATTTTTATTTTTAAAAAAATGATCGTGAAAATAAAAGTAATACCTGAAATGAACCAGCAATATATTAGAATTGTTGCAAATTGTTCAGTTACCTTAGTTTTCTGGATATTTCCATAACGATAATTCAAAAAGCATATTTGCAAGGTATTTGATTTATTTATTGGCAAAAGACACCTTAAAAAGATTATGATAATGATTTCTAAACATAATCAAGATTTATTTGTGTGGAATGATGTTCAATATTTGAATTCAGAAATGGATTTCCTTGAGAGTTAATGCCTAAAAAAACATCAATGAATTGCATTGTAAGTGATTCACAAATATTGTCAGTGAATGCACTAATAACTATTGTAAATAAGAAATGATTTAATTAAACATGACTGAGCAGGGGAGATAAAGGTAGCAGACGGCATGTTACCGAGTGTAAACAAATCTGAAGGGACTCACTAAAATAATGTCCATACAGATTGTCTAAATTACTCATCACATGTTTTTTATTTGAAGTGATGTATAGCTAAGGTGACTATCTCTTATTGTCATTTCAGTGATATTGATGGCAGTACACAGCTGTCTGTAGTTAAAACCTGTCAAATTAATTTGTTGATTTCCCACATCTGTGAGACAGAATTCGGCCTTAATTAGGTAACAATGAGCGTATTTTGCTAATGCATAGAGCAGTGCACGGGTATGTATGTATATAGGGTTCTATCGAGGCTTATAAACAAACTTCGGTGGTGAGTCACTTTAAACAGGAAGGCGAAGTCATGAGCTTTAGGAGTCTGTAAATATACAGCAGAGATCTGACTGCTGCACATAGTCTATAACACCAAGTCACTTGTTGATGGATTCTCTTTAGTGAGGACCTGTTCATGTAAGTATTAAATATTTTAACTAGTTCTAAATGGAGAATGTGTCTAACAATACTGAAGCACTGTCATGATATTTCATATTTTTCTATGTTAAAGAAAACCCTGTTGCACTTTAAAAGTAAAAAGAATGCATAAATAAAAAGGCCTGTCCCACTAGAGATAAGGTATCTTTTTATGTATGTGTGTAAAAATACTGTAGCTCTTCAGGAAGATACGGTGGTACATATTTATAGGAAAACTCTGTAGCATTTTAACCTGTGTTTCATCCATACTATCCAGATGTCATGTTTTTTCTTACCTGGAAGATAGGATATAAGTGTATTTTGATCATGAGGAAAAGTTTGGTATATTTTCACCTTGGGGAAAATGTGGTATACTTTGACCTTGGAGAGGTGTGTTTTTTTGTTTTTTTTTACATTGTGGATGTCATATGTGTGATGTGTTTTGACCTATGTCGCGTGTGATGTTTTGGATTGACCTTGGAGGTAGAGGTGTTGTGGGTTGACCTTGGAGTGGGAGGTGTTGTGGGTTGACCTTGGGGTGGGAGGTGTTGTGGGTTGGCCTTGGGGTGGGAGGTGTTGTGGGTTGACCTTGGGGTGGGAGGTGTTGTCGGTTGACCTTGGGGTGGAAGGTGTTGTGGTTGACCTTGGAGGGGAGAAGTGCTGTGGGTTTTGACCTCAAGGACTTGTTGTGTTTTGACCTTGGGAGGTCAGTGTGTTTTGACCTTGAGGTTTGGTGTTTTGACTTGGAGGAAATATCATTGACATTGTTGTTCCCATGGAAAACTGCATACACAGGCATAAACACACTCATGGAAGTTAGCGTCAAAGTGAGCATAGTTACAAAAGCTGGAGACAACTGTAAGCAAAGTAAGTACAATCTTGATGGGGGTACATGTATATAGGTATCTCTTAAGATTTGATGCTGATATTACTTTTTTAGTCATCATATGAACTGGAGAGACACATCCATCCTATATACCCCGTCAATACTTTAGTCGGCCATCTTTTAATCAAGTCCTGGTCCGCCTTTCCTATTTCTCCTGATTACTTGCAGCACTAAAGCACATCCTTAACGTATAATATTTGTTTTGGGAATGAATCCTGAGATTGGAATAGTGAGGAATAATGCTATAACAATGGGTATAGTTTAGAACCCCCCCAGCCTCTGAAGCAGTGGTAACGCCTGCTAAATTATGGAAATGGTCCCCCGGCACCCAGTGATTATTATATCATATTTCATATTTTATGGTGCCTTTCATTCTCTTGTAGAATTCTTCCTCGGGGAAAACCTCGTCCATTGATTCACAATATGCTACACCATTATGAATATGTGCATGTAAATGAGCTGGTCTAGAAAGCCTCAAGTATACGGGGGTTATACCAACGGGGCAGCATTACAGAATAGATGACAGTCGGACGGGATTATCCCGTGGTGAAACCGATCACTCTATCGCTCAAGTCATCTCTCATTACTTGGATATTATACGAAAACATTAATAATTTAAAATTCTAATGAATAAAATCTTTCTCGAGTGACAGCATCGGTTATACCAGTAATACAAGAGTAGAAATATTCTTTTATTCATTCCCCCCTCCCCGTTTAGCTCCCCCTCCCCCTCCCATCTTCTCATTATCCGATTCTATTGCTAAATTATCACCAACCTAAATCAATTTCGGTCCATTGTGGTCGAATCCAAATGTCTAATTTATTTTGTTGAAATGATTTATAAATGTACAGAACTAGAATACTACATACAGTGTATATGATATACATGAGGGTTACTGTTACTTTATCCTCTAACCCAGAAAACCCAGACCAATATTTCCCGCGGCAGATAAACACTGCCAATATAAGGGAGATAAGCGGGTTATGAAAGCCGTCATTGATTATGTTTCAGTGCAGGATATTGCAGGAGAAACGTAATGCATACTCTAGTTTTAAGTGTTGTATTAATGGCTATATTAAAGTTATCACTAGAAGTCGTAAATCCTAGACAGACATTGGTGTTTGTTCAATAAATGAAATGAGAGCTTAGCTGATAAAACACATAAAACAAAGCAGGCTTGATGGTTGTCGCGTACCTTTTGCTACAAATCCCAAGGCACTCTTTAGTCGACGTAAAAATAATTACCGAGCAAAAAGGTATATCGCGGGAGATTAACTGTAAATAGTGTGTAGCCGTTCAATGATATTGAGTCAGGCAACTTGTCGTGTGTTGTTACGCTTGGAAAACAGAATTTTAATTTTACGTCATATTTAATAGTTTTATATCACAATGGAATATGCCTTTGTTGATATTAATAACTGCAGAATAAACTGTGGTGTTTTTGTCAGAGCGCTAATGTGATTGGAGTTTTAACTGTTCAGTAGGAACCAGCACGCGACATAGCACTCACAAACTGGGTTATCTGTGTGCTTTCTACGTGTGCAGAAGAGTGCATCTGAGAGGGTTGATGATAAATGTATGGTATAACAGGATAAACGACATTGATCAGGCCCCACATGTTACACAATGGTCGGAGACGAAATAGGAAATGAAAAGTAGTGGATCGGCTCAAAGATGACATATGAAACAATAGAACGGAAATCGCATTCTCAATAAGTCTTTTCTAGCCCAGCTGCAGAAATCAACATAATTAAGATTACGTCAGCATTTCCCTCCAACCCACTTTTATCTGGGGTTTCCATGCTCACGTTGACATGTCACCAAAACGCGACAGCAATCTCCCGATTTCAATATGATGCAGGAATCGCATTGCGGATTTGAATCTGATGGAAACGTGTTTTAAATCTACTGAATGACAGCCTTATATGGGTTTATCGCGAAGAAACTTGATTCCATGTCAATCATTCTTTACTGCAAACACGATTTATTTGTAACGACTATCAAAAACAAAGTAATAAAATATTCGTTATAACGTGTCAACTGTTGACACACTCAATATGAGTTAAGGTAAAAACTAAACAGAACATGCTCAATATTGGTTAAGATGAAAAGGCTACTTCTAAAATTTGTGGATATATCACAAAAATTGCTTGTTGTGAAACAAATTAGCCATCTAAGAATGCCTTTTGTGCATTGGTGTAACAGGAGATAGGGAAAATGTAGCGGCCAGACCAAGGTTCCACCTTCCGAACTCTAAATGAACAATATACCACTGTGCTACCTGGTCGCAGATGATCGACCCAGTCCAGTTCCGCTACATTAGTATACTTCCTTTACTATTTGTTGATTATGAAGTATATAAACTTGTCTAAACCGGCAATCAACGTTATCAAACATTTCGGCTGGTTTAGAGAGGTATCAGATTGTAGAGGTAGGGTATAAGTCCAGAGGGAAATATGTGGACCAAACAGTAAGGCCAGAATGGAAAGGGTTTTGGATTAGACAGGGCACGGTTTAGACAAGTTTTATTGTATCATATAAGTTTGAAAAATAAAGAAATCATTAATGCAACTGGTAGACCTTTCTTTATGGACAATTTGTTTATTTCAGAGATAATTCTTGTTTTGTGTAAACTCTGGTCACAATGTTTAGTCACATTGATCTCGAGAATTTTTTTTTTTTTCAATTGACCATAACAAACAATTTACAATGCTACAGTAAGGTATATGTGAATCATCCCTATAACTGCTTTACTTATATATATATATCATTGTTGTCTGACAGAATTGTCATAGCTTGTTAGGTTTGAATTGGGCTGCGAGACAATCATTTATATCCGTCCAATTGGGGAATTTTCCAGAGGGAAACATTGCATGCTGAATGTTAAAATTGAATCGTAACTTCCAATGGAATGGAACTTTCGACCTGTAGAACTGCTGGTTCCATCAAGGATGGAATGATTCTGAATTATGACCACTTTGGTGCTGTTTGATTGTGTAACATAGCATTCATTAGATCTGAAAAATGGCTGTCTGTCCATGTATTTATAGAAGACTGATGGCAGGTCTAATTTTCTACCCCTCCCAGACTTTCTCCACCACAACCGTCATCAGTAAAAAGCTGCCCCCTTAGGCTAACGAAACAGTCCCAATCATGAGCAAAGGAATACATTGTCTTAACAGTCATAAAAGAGCTGATGAATGGACCGTCTGCTATTTGTGAAATTGAATTAGGACATTTTGGGCGCCACATTACAGTAGCCAATAGCTTGCCCAACCGTGTGTTGCACCAAATTTCTGTGTTATCATTGGAATTCCAATTACGTGTAAAAAACGCTTAAGTTCAATTATTGATGCAGTACAGAAGATAAAAGAACGTTAGAAATGGTCAATGTTTGGTTGAAACAGGGGCATCAGAAAAAAAAAACAAAATTTTTTTGCCCAGACGTTCTGTTCTTTCGGAAACAAAATTTGTAATTGTGGTATAGGAGTGGATTGATTAGCACTGCTGGGCTATTGGGATTTTCCCAGGGGCACTGGCGTGACCTCTCGTGGCTGATGCATGTACGTATAATGTCCTCTTCTTTGTGTCATCCTCATGTTTAATTCAGAAATCTTGCAGATCACATACCTCTCCAAGGATACATGTCTCCAAATAGTACCCAGCATTAGATTGTTTACAATGAATAGCCCAAGGCCTTGTTTTCCTCGACAGAGTTTTGTGATAAGTCTAAAAAGCAATACGGCTCCAGCCAGGAAATATCGGTGATATCGCAAACATTCATTAAAGTTTTGGTTGTACTTGAAGCATGTTGCGACGTTGCCTCTAATTTACATTGACACTAGCTATGCATACGGATAACATGTTTGAAGAGAAGACATCAGAAAACCAGGACAGTGAAAACTCGCAAGTTCAAACCTAGGGGAATTCATTGCATATGCACTTCTCTTAAGTAAATTTATTTGAAATTTCGACAGCACAGAGAAATGCTTTGATTGTAAATGTACTGATTTCTGAGAATTATGATAACCCATAAATAAATAATCAACATTTCTGCATGTTTTGATAGAAATAAATCATGATGCATGCCAATATAGAAAATAATGATGGTTTTGATGGAAATATGTTTATAATTCATATTTATAGACTCGACTGAAAAGGACAATTTGAAATAAAGTACTACTAGTGATAGATAGCAATCGTCAGACTTGCAAACCGTTAACTTTTCTTTAAACATGTTTGTGTAATGATCATAGTACTTCATAGTTACTTGAAAGTCCAACAAGGTTATCCCAGTATCTGATTGGCTGAGATACCCAGCTCTGATTGGCTGAGATACCCAGTATCTGATTGGCCAAGATACCCAGTCTCTGATTGGCCAAGATACCCAGTCTCTGATTGGCTGAGATACCCAGTCTCTGATTGGCTGAGATACCCAGTCTCTGATTGGCCGAGATACCCTGTATCTGATTGGCTGAGATACCCAGTCTCTGATTGGTCAAGATACCCAGTATCTGATTGGCTGAGATACCCAGTCTCTGATTGGCCAAGATATATTTGACTTCTCTAAAAGTCATCTTAAAAATTTAACATAAATTAACACAACCATTTTTGTTTGGTCTTAAACAATTGTTTAAATATCCTTTTTTGCTACCAAGAAATATTTTCCTTGTCCTTGATTTCAATTACAACAACTTTGATGTTCACCCTTCTGAAGAAAATCTATTGTAAAATTTGTTTGATAATTGTTGATAAGATGAAGAATTTTGAAATATCAGATAAGCCAGACAGGATAAATGGGCCATCCCATCAGTAAGTGCAGCTGTTAAATATTTTCAGCCTAACAAATTGATGAGAAATGAATCATAAAACTGAAATTGTAATATTTAGAGGTTTTGTAGACCTGGTTAGCAGACTTATATTATGCTTATCACGTAGACAATAGAATCCGGGATACCACAACAACTTCTGGGACAATGTCGATTCTGTGTGAGTTGAGTGTAGGAAGGAAAGACTTGTGTTTGGTGTATAATAGTGTTTAGTGTGTAAACAAGGGCTGTGTACAGGAAGACAACTGGGGGTTAATGAGGCTTGTCTATCACCATTGTTTTCTGGGTCAGCGACTGCATGCCTACAGCTGTGACATTATCTAAGGGAAGATAACTCTGAAGGTCACTGATACAGTGCCTCATGTCATCACTTCCTCAAAACTGTCTTCTGCTGATACTTTATGATGGTTTCATGTATGTTCTGACAAACGTGTCTGTAGGATAGCATCATCTTCACTCCAATGAGAGTGGAAAGGAGCTTTGTTTATTTCAGCATAAAGATATCAGAGATGTCATGCTCGCTCTTAACAAGTACACTTTTAAAATGATATTAAGGAAAGTAAATCATGTTTTACACAACTTTTTGAAATTCATTTGAAATCCATATTGGAATTGTACAACTATATGCTGTTAGAGAAATGTCATTGAGACCTTGGGAACTATTCACATTAACCTTGAGATTGAAATGAGTCTCCCAGTCAATGACCTTGACATTTGTCTCCATGACCTTGAAATAAGTTTTTATAATCCTAGGATCACAATCAGTCTGTATGACCTTGTCTAGTGTCGTGATGACCTTCAGATTAGACACTTTAAGCCTGATATCACAGCAATGGCATTGAGGTTGTTGACATCGAGGTCTATAATTGTAATCCCTCATGACCATGCAGTTAGTAAACATGACCTTGTGGTCAAATTATATTACTGAAGTGGATCAAAGTTTTAATGATATTTATGTTGTTTGTTGACTTTTACCACAAATTAGATGTGATACAACTGCATATAAAGTGTGTACGTGACCTTGACTTTAAACAAGCTCCTCTCCACAGCAGTACGAGGGTAACTGTACAAACACAAGCTAGGCGTATACAGCTGCACTCTACCACTACTTAGGTCTGTAGAGGATTACTAATACCAGTTTATTTAATCGATTTCCCATTGATTAAAGCTAGCCACACAGTATTAGTGTGATTCTCCTGATGTTAGACGGAGGCTTTGAGTCTCTGAGATATCCTGACAACTGTGTCGGTTTCTCTCGATGTTAGACGGAGGCTTTGAGTCTCTGAGATATCCTGACGACTGTGTCAGTTTCTCCCGATGTTAGACGGAGGCTTTAAGTCTCTGAGATATCCTGACAACTGTGTCGGTTTCTCTCGATGTTAGACGGAGGCTTTGAGTCTCTGAGATATCCTGACGACTGTGTCTGTTTCTCCCGATGTTAGACGAAGGCTTTAAGTCTCTGAGATATCCTGACGACTGTGTCTGTTTCTCCCGAAGTTAGACGGAGGCTTTAAGTCTCTGAGATATCCTGACAACTGTGTCGGTTTCTCCCGAAGTTAGACGGAGGCTTAAGTCTCTGAGATATCCTGACAACTGTGTCGGTTTCTCTCGATGTTAGACGGAGGCTTTGAGTCTCTGAGATATCCTGACGACTGTGTCTGTTTCTCCCGATGTTAGACGGAGGCTTTAAGTCTCTGAGATATCCTGACAACTGTGTCGGTTTCTCTCGATGTTAGACGGAGGCTTTGAGTCTCTGAGATATCCTGACAACTGTGTCGGTTTCTCTCGATGTTAGACGGAGGCTTTGAGTCTCTGAGATATCCTGACGACTGTGTCAGTTTCTCCCGATGTTAGACGGAGGCTTTAAGTCTCTGAGATATCCTGACAACTGTGTCGGTTTCTCTCGATGTTAGACGGAGGCTTTGAGTCTCTGAGATATCCTGACGACTGTGTCTGTTTCTCCCGATGTTAGACGGAGGCTTTAAGTCTCTGAGATATCCTGACGACTGTGTCTGTTTCTCCCGAAGTTAGACGGAGGCTTTAAGTCTCTGAGATATCCTGACAACTGTGTCGGTTTCTCCCGAAGTTAGACGGAGGCTTAAGTCTCTGAGATATCCTGACAACTGTGTCGGTTTCTCTCGATGTTAGACGGAGGCTTTGAGTCTCTGAGATATCCTGACGACTGTGTCTGTTTCTCCCGATGTTAGACGGAGGCTTTAAGTCTCTGAGATATCCTAACGACTGTGTCAGTTTCTCCCGATGTTAGACGGAGGCTTTAAGTCTCTGAGATATCCTGACAACTGTGTCGGTTTCTCTCGATGTTAGACGGAGGCTTTAAGTCTCTGAGATATCCTGACGACTGTGTCTGTTTCTCCCGAAGTTAGACGGAGGCTTTAAGTCTCTGAGATATCCTGACGACTGTGTCTGTTTCTCCCGAAGTTAGACGGAGGCTTTAAGTCTCTGAGATATCCTGACGACTGTGTCGGTTTCTCCCGAAGTTAGACGGAGGCTTTAAGTCTCTGAGATATCCTGACAACTGTGTCGGTTTCTCTCGATGTTAGACGGAGGCTTTGAGTCTCTGAGATATCCTGACGACTGTGTCTGTTTCTCCCGATGTTAGACGGAGGCTTTAAGTCTCTGAGATATCCTAACGACTGTGTCAGTTTCTCCCGATGTTAGACGGAGGCTTTAAGTCTCTGAGATATCCTGACGACTGTGTCGGTTTCTCTCGATGTTAGACGGAGGCTTTAAGTCTCTGAGATATCCTGACGACTGTGTCTGTTTCTCCCGATGTTAGACGGAGGCTTTAAGTCTCTGAGATATCCTGACGACTGTGTCTGTTTCTCCCGAAGTTAGACGGAGGCTTTAAGTCTCTGAGATATCCTGACAACTGTGTCAGTTTCTCCTGATGTTAGACGGAGGCTTTAAGTCTCTGAGATATCCTGACGACTGTGTCAGTTTCTCCTGATGTTAGACGGAGGCTTTAAGTCTCTGAGATATCCTGACGACTGTGTCTGTTTCTCCCGAAGTTAGACGGAGGCTTTAAGTCTCTGAGATATCCTGACGACTGTGTCTGTTTCTCCCGAAGTTAGACGGAGGCTTTAAGTCTCTGAGATATCCTGACAACTGTGTCAGTTTCTCCTGATGTTAGACGGAGGCTTTAAGTCTCTGAGATATCCTGACGACTGTGTCGGTTTCTCCCGATGTTAGACGGAGGCTAAGTCTCTGAGATATCCTGACGACTGTGTCAGTTTCTCCTGATGTTAGACGGAGGCTTTGAGTCTCTGAGATATCCTGACGACTGTGTCGGTTTCTCCCGATGTTAGACGGAGGCTTTGAGTCTCTGAGATATCCTGACGACTGTGTCAGTTTCTCCCGATGTTAGACGGAGGCTAAGTCTCTGAGATATCCTGACGACTGTGTCAGTTTCTCCCGATGTTAGACGGAGGCTTTAAGTCTCTGAGATATCCTGACGACTGTGTCAGTTTCTCCCAATGTTAGACGGAGGCTTGAAGTCTCTGAGATATCCTGACGACTGTGTCAGTTTCTCCCGATGTTAGACGGAGGCTAAGGCTCTGAGATATCCAGACGACTGTGTCAGTTTCTCCCGATGTTAGACGGAGGCTTTGAGTCTCTGAGATATCCTGACGACCGTGTCAGTTTCTCCCGATGTTAGACGGAGGCTTTGAGTCTCTGAGATATCCTGACGACTGTGTCAGTTTCTCCCGATGTTAGACGGAGGCTTTGAGTCTCTGAGATATCCTGACGACCGTGTCAGTTTCTCCCGATGTTAGACGGAGGCTTTGAGTCTCTGAGATATCCTGACGACTGTGTCAGTTTCTCCCGATGTTAGACGGAGGCTAAGTCTCTGAGATATCCTGACGACTGTGTCAGTTTCTCCTTTATACAGGTGTTTTGATTGTAAAGGGTTACATAGAAATGTATACAGCGGGACCCAGTTGTAGGTCTGTTTTATACAGGTGTCCAGATTATACAGGGTTTCATAGAAATGTATACTGTGGGACCTAGTTGATTGTTCTGGTTTATACAGGTGTCCAGATTATACAGGGTTACATAGAAATGTATACAGTGGGACCTAGTTGTAGGTCTGGTTTATACAGGTGTCCAGATTATACAGGGTTACATAGAAATGTATACAGTCGGACCTAGTTGTAGGTCTGGTTTATACAGGTGTACAGATTATACAGGGTTACATAGAAATGTATACAGTGGGACCTAGTTGAAAGTCTGGCTTAAACAGGTGTCCAGATAGTAAAGGGTTACAAAGAAGTGAACATAGTTTGACCTAGGTATAGCTATGGTTGGTTTATACAGGTATCCAGATTGTAAAGGGTTATAAAGAAATATCGTGTTTTGTCCAGGGAAGATGTCTTTTTGAAGAGGTTTCTGGATAATACAGCGGTTTGCTTTATACAAGTTATAATGTACTACATAGTGACACAGACATGCCTGCCAGGTTCAGACATCTATTGTTTATTATGGACTACTTAAGCCTTGCGTGACATAGAAAAGACGCCTGCCAGCTACAGTTGTAGGCTTATTGACTACTTTTAATAATGAAGGTTTTCAAAGAGACTGGAACATGTTTAATACAAAGATATTTTTGGCATATGGCTACTCCCAGAGATGCCAATGGCACACATGGCCCCCTATGAAGTCAGAAGCAAACACAAGCACGATATGGCCACCAGGTGGTGCTCACCTAGTGAGGAGGCTGAGGGGAACCCCAGGGTTTGTGTATGTATATACAGGCTGCAGGGGATTGTTGATAGGATGGGGAGGAACATGTGTCCTTGTTTTAGGAAAAGTCTGTATGTAAACAAAGAGGTGAGCAAATAGAAGAGTGAGGTAGACTGAGAGGTGGGTGTCCATTCCTGAGAAACTCACAAGGAACTCTCTACAGGAATCAGTTAAAAAGAATGTTCTCACAGTGAAAGTTTGGAAACTCTATATAACCTGTCAAGTTTTGGCATCAGCATAAGTTACAGCATCGATGTTGAAATTGTTTTACCTCAATTTCAGGAGGGAACTTTCACTTGTGTGGTGTAGTGTCTTCAATCAATGAGGCCCTTGGGATATACATGTGTTCTGGGTAAGTTTTCTCTTAAACTACGCAGGATGAAAAAAAACACCATTGCATGGCATTAACCATGTTTTTTTAACTATAGCACTAATACAATGTATTTCATACTGAAGAATCTTTTTAAAATTCTTGAACATTTACTAGATCATCTGTCATGCTATTAATTAACAGTGATTTGTGTTTCCTTGTACATCAAAGCTTGAGACTAGTATGACTCTCATTTTACCCTTCTAAGTAGGGTGGAAGTACTTGACATTAGGGACCAGGGTTAAGGATGACATGTGATACAGTCGGAACTGAAGAGTTCCATCGGTAATACATAGAAATATTAAGTAAACGGTTTGTCAAACCTGTACAATAAGACAGGTTTAAGTGATTATTAATTGACCAGGTTTATGTGACCACCTGTCTAATAACACAACCTGTCAAGTAAAACCTGTCTAATAACACAACCTGTCTAGTATAACCTTTCTAATAACACAACCTGTCTAATAACACAACCTGTCTAGTACAACGTGTCTAATAACACAACCTGTCTAATAACACAACCTGTCAAGTAAAACCTGTCTAATTACACAACCTGTCTAATAAAACCTGTCTAATAACACAACCTCTCCAATAAAACCTGTTTAGTACAACCTGTCTAATAACACAACCTGTCTAGTACAACCTGTCTAATAATACAACCTGTCTAGTAAAACCTGTCTAGTACAACCTGTATAATAAAAAAACTTGTCCAGTAAAAAACCTTGTCTTATAAAACAGCCTGGCCTTGTAGGACCTTACAGTTGTCTAGGATTTTATCGAAACTTATTATCATCAAAATGTTTTCTCCAGAATGAATTTAGCTTTGACAAAATCACTTCTAAAAAGGAAACTATAACTGGTTATGAGAAAAAATATATCCTTAGTATAAAAACCAACAAAGGACTAGGCCTTGATTGGAACCCTATCTTTCAGACTGATTACCATTGATTTTATTAAGCGAGCTAACTAGTTGATGGGATTGTCCTGAATGTGAGTTAAGGGGAGGTAACTGCATGTAGGAAAAACTAGTTTGTATTGGACCAAGGATCCTTAACTCATTCACCTCTGAAATTTTATAATAAACTATTCGAACCTTTCAATTGGAATAGTTCAAATGTGTAGAGGGGTACATGATTTGAATGCTGTCTGTTTTAATGGTACTACCAGTTGCATGGGACAGTGTGGACAGAACAGTAGTTTTAAGTGTTGACAGAACAGTAGTTTTAAGTGTTGACAGAACAGTAGTTTTAAGTGATGACCAGTCAGATGTTGATCATAGCCATCACTTCCTTGTAACTGGAAACAACTACATGTAGCTATGTGATGGGGAGATGTGGTGTTAGTTGGGGTCAGACAGCCAGGGTGAGTGGGTGCTATATTCCCTGTGGTCTCATTAACCTCCCACTAGCCTGTGAACATCATTGTTTCATCACAGAATTCCATCTGCACATCTTAATATTTTACTCCCCAGTCTTCATTACAGTATTGCTATTTTGTTTTCATCACCAAAAAACAGAATGCCAGCACCCGCTGCTAATTAGAGAATTTTTGTCTTGATCTTGCTCACCTAAAAGCATTGAACTTGCCTTGTCAGCTATAGCATGTACAAACATTCCGTGAACCCTGTTGTTTGATCAGAAATCCAGTCCCAGTGGTAAAGAAAAACGAGATACACTGTAGGTTTTATAGGAAAAGGTCCGCAGACGTGTTTAATTATGCAAGGTTTGATACATGTGCTGGGATTGTTAATTACCTCTGTTTCAATATAAATATCTACATACACATGCAATCAGGACACCTGTTGCACTCCCTTACTTTTACTGCAATTCTAGGGATTTTCCCTGTGATATTTGACTCTTTGTCTGTTGAAGTACTGAGGAAACTCATTTGTTTCTAGTTTTGAGGTCTGATAGAATACAGCGGATTTTATAGAATTATGTGCATGCTGAGTAACTCATTACCTCATCCATACCTCAAACCCCACCCTCCAACTCCCTACCATGTCCATACATCAACCCCACCCTCCAACTCCATACCTCCTCCCCACCCTCCAACCCCCTACCTCATCCATACCTCCACCCCACCCTCCAACCCCCTACCTCATCCATACCTCCAACCCACCCTCCAACCCCCTACCTCATCCATACCTCCATCCCACCCTCCAACCCCCTACCTCATCCATACCTCCAACCCACTCTCCAACCCATTACCTCATCCATACCTCCACCCCACCCTCCAACCCCCTACCTCATCCATACCTCCAACCAACCCTCCAACCCCCTACCTCATCCATACCTCAACCCCACCCTCCAACACCCTACATCATCCATACCTCCTCCCCACCCTCCAACCCCCTACCTCAACCCCATCCTCCAACTGCTTATCAGCCCAAACCCAGCACATCTCAAACCCCTACCACCCAAGTGTATCTCGAATCCCCACCATCCAACCCCTGCCCCCAAGTATACCTCAACCCCATCTCCCACCCAAACCACCCCAAAGCCCCTACCATCCAAGTAGACTTCAGAACCCCTACATCCCCGTCATTTCTAATGAATAATTGTATTTGTTCTGTAAAATCAATTCACTATCAAGGTCAGCTTATTTAATATTATGGGAGACATAATGATTAGCAAGTGATACATTTGTAACTAATCAATATTAATTAATGCCCTTAGCACAAAATGTGAAGACGATGATTCAGCACTTCTATTAGGTATAGATCAATATGTCCTTAACTTAGACAGAACTATAACTCAGCATCTGTATCAGTTTCCAGTTGAAATTAATATACTCAGCACACAATGTCAGGGTGATAATTCAGCACCCATATTAGTAACTAGATGTTATAAATCAGTGATATTAACACAAACGGGGAAAAAAACAATTATTCAGCTCCAGTGTTATCAGTTACTGGTCAGTATAAATCAATGTTTTAAGCACAGAATTCAGAAACTTTTAGCACAGAATTTAGACACTTTTAGCAAAGAATTCAGATACTTTTAGTACAGAATTCAGACCCTTTTAGCACAGAATTCAGACACTTTTAGCACAGAATTCAGACACTTTAGCACAGAATTCAGATACTTTTAGCACAGAATTCAGATACTTTTAGTACAGAATTCAGACCCTTTTAGCACAGAATTCAGACACTTTTAGCACAGAATTCAGACAAATTCAGCACAGAATTGTGATGTATTTAGCACAGAATTCAGATACTTTTAACACAGAATTCAGATACTTTAAGCACAGAATTCAGACACTTTGAGCACAGAATTCAGACACTTTAGCACAGAATTCAGATACTTTTAGCAAAGAATTCAGATACTTTTAGCACAGAATTCAGACACTTTTAGCACAGAATTCAGACACTTTGAGCACAGAATTCAGACACTTTTAGCACAGAATACAGACACTTTAAGCACGGCATTCAGCACTAAAGTGATCAACTGATTGATATGATATTGTGACCTCAGCACAAAATAAAAGGATGACTCAGCACCATTATCAGTTACCAGTCGGTATAAATCACACAAAAGTGAAGATGATTCAGCCCCGATATCAGGTAACTGTTATCATCGTCAGTTTAGCTTAATAATCTGTGTAAACAGTATAAAAACCACAACATTGTTTTATCTTTTTGTGCACCGGCCTGGTAAAATTGGTCTACCTCAAGTGTACTAACACTGTAAAGTCATCCGATTTATTTATACTTTAAAGTTCCAGAATTTGCCTGTACTAACTAAATTGTGGAGTTTCTCTGGCAGGTTAGGGAGTATAAGGAGAGAAACCTAATACAGTGTACTAACAGTACAGTCTGGTAATGGGAGCCGTTAGACTCTAATTGTCTGTGTAATTATTAAACTAGCAGATCACTTGACGAACAATAACAACTTTGACCTACTGGTGCTCCTGTAAAATACTAAACTAGATTTTAAGAGCCTTGTTGAGCCCTTGCGTATTCTGTTACTGTGTAACCTATCAGGGGTAATATCCTTGATCTGTTGCAGCATGATTATGGTGGGTTTATATAGAACACCTTATAGATAGAGGAAAAAACAAGAAAGCTGACACATTAGTGAGGAAGGCATTCGGTAATTGGGGTTTTGTCTTCTTTGGAAAAAAAACCTCTGTTACATCTCCTCAAGGGGACATTATTGCCAGACATGAAATAGGTTTTGACCACCTGTACTGATAGTTTTATCTATCTCAAAGCAAACTCTATTTATGGGGCACAATGCTGGGGCCCACATGTCATTGTTGGGGTCTATTGATACTCTATTGCATATAACATCACCCTGTTGTCATGGCTACAAGTCCGCAATAAAATGTCCTAATCGTCTGTCTTGGATTTCACAAAGAAAAACTCAACTTGTTAGGCTAAGTGTACTTTTATTTAGAAATTACATTTTAAAAAATTTTGTTTACATCAATTACCATAAACTAAAATATTTTTTGTTGGTCAAAAAGAAATATATCAAAATCTCAAAGAGCTTGCAAAGATATATTTTAATGTATATATGCTCTGTGCATGTATTTTTGTTAGATGACCGTTTAGGGGCCCTTGGGCCTCTTGTTTTCTCTTTAGCATAAGAAGAATATGATATGTACCCGGTAGTATCATATCAATGAAAGCAAAAGCATTAAGTGTTCTAGATACAAATTAAACCCTCAAATTATGAACAAGAACCTAGCAAAAATGTTACTCACAAAAATTCAGCATTAGACAGTATTTCAGGAATTTTTGGTTGGGCTATTTTGTGTTGGGAGTCTTGTGAAAGTTTGCCAGAATGATTAACATTGTTTAAACCTTCGGTGTAAATTTATCAAGCGGCGCCGTGAATAACGACACCATCACATGCGCGGCGTGGCGCGGGAACAGAGAAAAGACATGCATGCATGATGCAACAGATAAATTGCAGACATGTTTTTTTTTCAGTTTTGTCAAATTGATAGTGAAGACGCCCAATAACTTTTAAATTGTGTTTAGCAGTCCATTTCTCATTCATTCTCGTTTAAAACTTATTTATGTGATGGTAGTTCTATCGCGTTGCCATGGTTTCTGGATACAAAAACTCTGCTACTGTTTAAAGCCCAGATCACATCAAAGTTAATCATGGCTTGAGAAGTCTGTGGAGTATTCGGGTCAATATGTAATTTGCAAGACAATGTTACAAACCTGAAAATATTGTCGTAATATTCAAGGCATCAAGCTCCTATAGGTCTCAATTTCATACTGACGAATATGTAACAGTTAACAGTTTCTTCTTCTTAGCTAACAGTTAGGTTAACAGAGCCACGGCACTTTTATTTTGAATCTCCAAAGGAGAAGAGTTCCAATATTTAATCTCAGAGTTTGGCAAGGTGTTGTATACATTTAATTCATTACTTTTTCACAAAAATGTTTCCTTTGTCGAATATATAGAGAATATTAAATGGCCATTTCAATATCAGACCTTGAATCAACCCGAGATCCAAATATTGGCCCTAGGGCCAAAGGCCCAAGGGTTGATATTAGGTCGAGGTTTGATACAAGGCCTGATATGGAAATGGCCATGTCATATCCTATTTATTATATTCTTTGAATTTTGTGACGATTCTTGATGATCTGTTTTTGAAGATGTCTCTTTTTAGTCCCATGTTTTGTCATCGTTTGGACGTTGATTAAGATAATAACTCATACCATAAGCAATGGATTCAGAATTATTTACCTGTTCCTCTACATCGGCTTCTGTGTTTATGTCTCTTTTTCTTCTATTAATTCATCAAGCTCTTGTATTCTTGATATAAGAGACTCCATAACTTTCTCACCAATTTCAACGTCAAAATCTGTCCTCCTATCCATTTACGATTGCTGTAACGTCATGAACATCATATGACGTCACGTCAATTTTGGAAGCGGGCTGATTCAGTGTATTCTGCCTGCTTAGCAAAGAATTGCCCATATTGCCCCGGTGAGCTGATATGTACTAAAAACATGACTTGATTAAAAATTGGGGAGTTTTTTCACTCTAGGTGTATTAATCATATTTTTTTGATTAATACTTTACTGCAATATTATTGGGAATGCTTAAAACTCCTGGAACAAATAATTATTTGGAAACATTAACTGTTTTAGTATGAATATATAAAGGGGAATAATACTTACTGTAGTTTTGGGTCTGTAAAGAGTCCAAACAGAAGTGGGACTCAACTTAACCTTACAGCTGTTGAGCTTTGATTGTAGCGGCATTTTTCACCTTTTAGTTCGGAAAAACTTCACACAGCACCAGAGATCGGTAACTACAGTGTATACTGTGTTTTACTTGGGTTATAACGGTTAGAATCAATACCTTCCATTTTCCACTTATCTGATTCGTGTCAAACTTTTTATTCCTACGAAATCAGTTGTTAAATCGTACCCAGGATGTTTTTGGGTGTGATAGCTGTTTAATGCATGTATCCAGGCATCAGTAAAGCCATGCCATTGGCCCGAGGGGGACACAAACAGCGTGATTCAATGTCCCTAACCTTCACTTTCCGCGGGTTTCGTTTTCGCTGCCATTTAAATTAAGGCAAATCTAGCCCTATCTAGGGAATAGTGCCTAGGCTAGATCTGTCTATCTACACACGAAGAACCACCGTATAATTACATTTCAGTTGTTTCAAATATTTGTTTTTGTTACCAAGTTGGAATTGGCAGAGAAATGCAAGCCAGTACATGTATGGAGATCATACACCCTGAAGCTATTACAAAACTACAGCTCACATAAGTGTCTATGACTACATAACAGTTCCCACCCAGTGATGACCAGCAGGTTATAGTTCTCACCCAGTGATGACCAGTAGGTAACAGTTCCCACTCAATGATGACCAGTAGGTAACAGTTCCCACCCAGTGATGACCAGCCGGTAACAGCTCCCACCCAGTGATGACCAGCAGGTAACAGTTCCTACCCAGTGATGACCAGCAGGTAACATGTTCCTACCCAGTGATGACCAGCAGGTTAACAGTCTCCACCCAGTGATGACCAGCTGGTAACAGTTCCCACCCAGTGATGACCAGCAGGTAACATGTTCCTACCCAGTGATGACCAGCAGGTTAACAGTCTCCACCCAGTGATGACCAGCAGGTTAACAGTCTCCACCCAGTGATGACCAGCAGGTTACAGTCTCCACCCAGTGATGACCAGCAGGTTAACAGTCTCCACCCAGTGATGACCAGCAGGTTACAGTCTCCACCCAGTGATGACCAGCAGGTTAACAGTCTCCACCCAGTGATGACCAGCAGGTTAACAGTCTCCACCCAGTGATGACCAGCAGGTTACAGTCTCCACCCAGTGATGACCAGCAGGTAACAGTTCCCACCAAGTGATGACCAGCAGGTAACAGTTCCCACCCAGTGATGACCAGCAGGTAACAGCTCCTACCCAGTGATGACCAGCAGGTAACAGTTCCTACCCAGTGATGACCAGCAGGTAACAGTTCCCACCCAGTGATGACCAGCTGGTAACAGTTCCCACCCAGTGATGACCAGCTGGTAACAGTTCCCACCCAGTGATGACCAGCTGGTAACAGTTCCCACCCAGTGATGACCAGAAGGTAACAGTTCCCACCCAGTGATGACCAGCAGGTAACAGCTCCTACCCAGTGATGACCAGCAGGTAACAGTTCCTACCCAGTGATGACCAGCTGGTAACAGTACCCACCCAGTGATGACCAGCAGGTAACAGTTCCTACCCAGTGATGACTTGTACATCACAGCTCCTACCCAGTGGTAACCAGCCGGTAACAGTTCCCACTCAGTGACTACATTGCATGAGGACCAGATCAAACCTATGAAATGACTGTACTTTTTTCTACAAGGCTGGAGAGCTCTGATTGATCTACTTATTCTTACGTTATGTAAATAATGGATGCGTTTGACACAGAGGTAGATTGGGTCTGGCTTATCTCGCCTTAACACAGGTACTTATCACACCTGTCATACAGGTGGGCACCAAACTCCACCAGGGCTTGCAGGAACTGAAGGGCTGAAGCATTGCATGAAATGTGTATTGTACCTACACTGACCTAAAGGTGTGATCAGTCAATTGATTAATGATACCGGCCATCAGGACAGGTTGGCTGCGATCTGATTGGCTGTTCCGTAACATCCCAAAGGGACTGACTGAACTCTGCATGCACTTTTCCTTCCATACTACCTCCGAAAAATGGAGACAAAATTGAGACACCTTAACATAAAAAAATGGTACTGGGGTATAGTGCCAGCATCAATTAAATCATAATAAAACGCATCAACTATGGTAAAACAGCTTCAAATATAAACAAAATGCAATTAATCAAAATTTGTTTTAATAATGCTGCAAAATTTTATCATTGGAATTCGCTATTACAATCATTTGACCTATTTATCTTTAAAATATCATTATCGCTCTAAATCTACTGTAATAAAAGTTGTTCACACACAATGAAAACAAAATAGCTTGACTTGATAAGATTTTAGAAAATTACGTTTGTGTATTTCCTTCAGCAACGAGTAGAAATGTTGATGGGTTTTGCTGAACAGAATAGAATAAGAGACTAATTTGTTCGGTGAAGTTTAATGGTTCCCTTGGGAGTTAGACGGTGCAGCCTCCCATCTCAGTAGATAATATCCTGCCAGATGTTGCAAGGCTTAACAGCCTCCAGCTAATACTACAAATTGACAATATAAAAGGCAATTTCTTTAAGTCAAATTTGAAAAATTGCTGAAATTTCATTCAATCATTGACACCCAAATGTGGTTTTACTGGGAGGTGGTATAGCACTACATTGCCAGTACTGGTCCTATGATCCGGCAGGGTGACCCCATCAGCACCACATTTGACCTTGAAGGGTCATGTGACTTGGTACACAGGGGATGAGGGAGGCACACGGTGTACTTGTGTCATCTTTATCATTGGACGAGGAGGGGGTGTCTACTCTGAGGTTCTCTATGACATCTGCCTCTATTTCATTCTGTCAGATTATGGGAGGCTTGGCAGACACAGGGCTTCAAAGGGTCTAAAACGTCTCCCGCTTTAGTCAAAGGGCCAGGCGCAAGTCAAGGGGCCCTGAGATTGTCCCGTGTCACCCTCTGGAGGGAACAACCCTACCTTGGTTGCCGGTGTTTATTGTCCCCAAGAGCTGTCTGATAGGACACTAATGTGTGTTAACAGTGTGAGATTTCTGATTACTATTCAACACAGCCATAAAACAAAGGCACTGCTTTGTTTTCATTTCTACTCAGTGCGAGATAGCCCAGTCTGGTTGGGATAGGCCAGGGTAATCGGCAAAGGTAGAAATGGAACAGGATCGCCTAACATGACATTGAATCAAACACAATAAAGACAAAAATATTTTATTTATATTTTATAATTGCCCTAAATTGTACAGGTAAAAAAATTAAATATACTGTAGATCCTGTGTTGTTAAAGTATTTTTTATACAGATATCTGTATTACAAAATGTTACCTAAAAATATATTCTGTTTGGCCTACAGTGTAGTATAGTGTCTGGTTTGCACAGCAATATAAAGATTATACAGGGTCCTATTTAGGAAGGTATTCAGGTGGGACTCGGTGAAGGATGTTTACATATATTGAACATATAAGCCTTATATCAATATTGCAGCAAGAATGGACATTGCCCAGGACAAAAAAAATATCTTGGAAAGATTGAAACCATATTTTGAGACTCTGAAGTTGTGAGGCTGATTATCTTAATGAAAAAGCTCATTTGAGCTCTTCCAATTCAAAGGCTTGAAAAGGTCATGAAATTTCAGGGGTGGATGATTCAATTAATAAATCATAAAATCCACCGTTGATGAGAGGACTGTGTCCAGACTTTTGTGGTAGACATGGCCTGGGTATTGTACCACCTGTCCTCGGCCTAATTGCTTCAATTACACCCACTATAGAACATGTAATACTGCCATAAACGGCCCACACCAATTGACACATTTATGGTCGCAGGAAATGGCTACATGCCATAACCCTGTAGTCATCCCAATTTCTTCATGTGAAGGCTCAACGCCAGTGTGTGTGATAGTACAGCTCTATCAGTTACCATTGTATTAGATTAGGGTAGAGATCTGGGTATCTATGGTAACTATCTCTCCGGACTCTACTGCCTGATCTATGATTCCTCTGAATGAGTATACATCTTCGAAATCCTTTCATAGTTTATTGCTTCTAAAATTGCATTTGTCATTAAAGTTTAACGGAGATCCTTTATTGGGGGTATACAGACTTATACAAGACTTTAGTTTTATTGCATAGAGATAAGTATAGTCGAATAGGTTAGATTATAAATAAGAACCTTACGCAGAAAATATTTGAAAACAAAAATTGGATTTATCTTTGTATTTGTGCTTAAATACCAAATCATCAAATTTGTTCGGTTTATATATGAATTTATTGTGGGTCATTTGCAAGCTTTCAGACAATATGCTAATGACAAATATAGCTCCGGACAAAAATCTATTACGACCACTGAAACGGCCATTAGCAACAATAGCACCAATGCCTTTCCAGACGCTTTTGATAAGTCTGCCGTTGGGAAAATATTACGCTGTAATTCAAACATATTATTCATATAGGAGAGGAGAGTGTTGTGAGTTTGTATAGATAGTGGGGTACTTTAGCACTGGACATTGAGAGATAAGTGTGCAGAGGCTCCGTAATGTCATCCTAATATGGAGTCTCATCCCAGTGACCGGTGACAAATCCCCGCAAATTTCGGTCTTGTGTTTTCCTAAGTCGTCTGCGTTGTATCAAATGTCCGATACTGATGATGTGTAAACAATTCCGAGGAATTCAATTATTCCTCGCAAACACTTTTATCCCCGCACTCCCGTTTCCCTATCATTGATCCGACTCGGAAAGAAGATTGTCTATTGATCATAACTTTCACGGATCCGGGGTCTGTTTCCGGGATTTTCAACATCAGGTTATTCTCATCTGCTCTCTTCACTGTACACACAATTATCAGGTCCAGTTTACGACTATAATTGTGACAGGGGTGGTTTAGGTAACGGTCAGTAGACTTTAATTTCTACCTTGATGGTCACTTTTATTGTACTAAAAGTAAGATGTAATGTCGAGACTCGAGACTCGTAAAACACACGATAAGGAGGCAAAACTGCCCCAGGGGCGGATAACTCCGCTAGTGTGCATTATGACTGATAAAAGGCATAGTGGTTAAAATTGCGGATCAATTTCATCCTCATCTGATAAATGTTTGGTTAATCAAGGACTTTGTCTTCGTAATGTGTCGGTACAGCCCCGAGGGTGAGTGGTCACTTTCACGCAGTCGTCACTCAATTAGGATAATCAGGTAAAAGGACCAGGTAAATGGAACTTGTATAGACTTGGGGCCAAATGTCTGTCTGGACGAAAGGAAGTATCTGGTGAGTGTGTGGTCTGTATGGTACCCCGATACACACTGACATTAGACATACAAGGGTAGGAAGATTCGGCCTTAGATATATACACGGTTAGCACCATTCTGAACCAGTTTCGGACTGATAGTTCTGTCATTATGTAATATCCTATTTATGTTTTTAAATGTTCGTAACCTTTATTTGTAAAAATGATTTTCATTTTTTTTGACAGGTTACAATACAGATTAGTTCCAGCAGTGATATCGTAGAATTTTACCTGTCTTCCGAGCTCGGATTATTCTAAGCTGGTAAGTATTCTGTGTTTATATTCTCCTAATCAAGTGTCTACAAGTGGATTTGTTTGTGGTAGGAGACAAACCCGGGGATCACATCTGTTTATTTTGGTGATATTTTGGTTGTTGTAGCCTTTATAAATTCAATAGAACTATCCTTCAGTAGACCTGTTTGTGGGCAATTACTTATACTCGCCAATTATACTTAGAGCTTAGCTTCCGTTGCATGTGGTAATAGGGGGTTTATATACAGAGAAAGATTCTCGAGTCTGATTCCAATCTCTCAAGTACAAATATATTTTAATAGGGATCACTAGTGAAGAAATCCGGATACTTTTTAGAAACTCTTCGATCCTAAATGACATGTACAGTGGGCGGAATAAATCGCTGATGTTCCATTATTCCGAAAAATTAAATGGAGCATGAATTCTCTAAACTTATACTAGGAACGTGCTTTAAACTCTTATATATACTAAGTAAAGGAAATGCTGTCGTCTCCGAGGGGTCCATGACCTTGGATATTTCAAGGATAAGAGGGTGTGTTTAACGATGTCCCAACTGACTGCTTCCTCATAAACACTTACAGTGTTAAATGCCTATTTTCTGCTCAAAATCCAATTACGCTATCTACACTGAAGGTGTATTGATTGAGGTGACCATGAGGATTCGTGTCTTAGACGCTGCTCCGTAGTCCGGTCATACCAGGAGTAAGGCTCGGATCCATTACCCAATATTGCTGATGTTGCTTTGAAGATCTACTGGAAAAAACAAACGAAAAGCAGCTCGACTTTCTGCTGAGATTTGAGTGATATTATACGGAAGGCTTTGTTATGTACTAAAACATACCCTGTATTTGTTATGTACTATTACATACCCTGTATTTGTTATGTACTATTACATACCCTGTATTTGTTATGTACTAAAACATACCCTGTATTTGTTATGTACTATTACATACCCTGTATTTGTTATGTACTAAAACATACCCTGTATTTGTTATGTACTAAAACATACCCTGTATTTGTTATGTACTAAAACATACCCTGTATTTGTTATGTACTAAAACATACCCTGTATTTGTTATGTACTAATACATACCCTGTATTTGTTATGTACTAAAACATACCCTGTATCTGTTATGTACTAAAACATACCCTGTATTTGTTATGTACTAAAACATACCCTGTATTTGTTATGTACTAAAACATACCCTGTATTTGTTATGTACTAATACATACCCTGTATTTGATACTTTCCCAAAAGGAGAAACTGAGGGTTGCATTCCATATCTGTCAGAGCTGTGATGTATGCTTCACGCTCCATCGGTAACCAAGGCGGTGGGTGACCAGAAGGCAATGACATGGTCAGTTGACCGTTTAACAGCTGTTTTCACAATTCACCATGTAATGTCTTTACCATGAAATTGAACCCCCTAGTTGGCTACACTGCTCAGGAGGATTGAACTAGAAAGGTTTGGGGGGAGGGGTTGGGGGGGAGAAGAAGCTATTATACGGGGAGGGGTAGTGGGGGAAGGGGCTACTATAGCAAAGGAGGGAGGAAGAGAGCTTTTTTAGGGGGGAGGGAGAGATGAGCTTATGAGGAAGATGAGATATATTGGGGAGGGAAGACACAGTGATGTATTGTGACCGCACCGGAGTGGTCGGCTCATTAACTGTTAACGATTCCCTTATTACCCCCATAAAATCCACCAAAGAACTTGGATAGAAAATTTAAAGGTTCTGTACTGATACTGTCTTTGTATGACTACCATGCCAGTAACAGCTGCTGGATAGATCTGTATAGACTGGATTTCTCTCAGTTGTGGTTATAATACTTAGACTGGGCTTTCTTATGTGAGGAATGATGTTTTCAGTCCGCAAGTTTATGACGTTTAATAATCTTGTGTATTCATTTAAACAAAACTTCACCAAAAAGTGTTTGATATATATCTAAACTTTTGACTAATCACAGGCTGTCTCGAAGGAGAGCCCTTAATTTGTAATCTGACTTCAATTGTTTTGTAGACATCAAGTCCACGTTTCATTCAACAAAGAGAATCCAATTTATTTATGGGTCAGCAGTTGGAAATGGGTTGTTCGTAGCAACATGGTATCATGAAATTGATTCCGAAAAAAAGTTAATACAATGTTTTAATTGATTATAAAAACCATTGCATTTTCTTGAAATAGCTTTTACTCGAGGATATTGTGATCTGTGTGAAATTAGTTATCTGGAGTTTATTTCCTAATCTATTTGTAATACAGCATGTTCACTGGTAAAACAATTTACAATCTAAGACAAAGGGAGGTACAACACGTTAGCTCTGATTGTTAAAAAACATGTTTCTCACGGCGATGGCTGCACAGGAAATGAGATGTAGAATTAACACATGATTAGGCAAACACGAGATGGCCGGTGGTCCGGTGAAACCCTGCCCAGCCGTCTTCTTAGCTTAGCGCCACTGGCTAGTTTCTTTCACTTCTTAATTGGTGAAACAAAGCATTTAGCAGACTCTGCGCAGCCAAATAAACGGTCTGATAGGTGGACGAGATGGTTCTGTCTGAACTAAAGATACCACAGCTGAAGTGACCAGGACTGACTGTAAGGTCACATGGTCGGTTAATGTGACTGACCACAGTCATCTGATCAGTATGACCATGCTGTTTTCCACAACCCAGAGGTAGAGGGCTAGTGGAAGCAGAATGTCAGACACCTTAACCACTTGGACATCACAGCCCTGAGGTGGGGGGCTAGTGGTAGCAGAATGTCAGATACCTCACCACAACCCTGAGGTGGAGGGCTAGTGGAAGCAGAATGTCAGACACCTTAACCACAACCCTGAGGTGGAGGGCTAGTGGTAGCAGAATGTCAGATACCTTAACCACTTGACCATCACAGCCCTGAGGTGGAGGGCTAGTGGTAGCAGAATGTCAGATACCTTCACCACTTGGCCATCACAGCCCTGAGGTGGAGGGCTAGTGGTAGCAGAATGTCAGAAACCTTAACCACTTGGCCATCACAGCCCTGAGGTGGAGGGCTAGTGGTAGCAGAATGTCAGACACCTTAACCACTTGGCCATCACAGCCCTGAGGTGGAGGGCTAGTTGTAGCAGAATGTCAGATACCTTAACCACTTGGCCATCACAGCCGCCATCACAGCCCCTACAAATGATGAATTATAATATTGCCACTCCTATATATATAAAAAGACACCTTCAAATAAAATAAACTGCAATTTAGACATGTACAGAATCAAAATGCGATGATAATTTATTCTTCTGGATTGATACCGTACATTAAATTCTGAATTATAGCTAGGAGTGTAATTTTACCTCATAGTAACTTTGCTGGGTTTTCATTAAGCAGGGTCTGTACTATTACAGTGCAGTCAAGGCAAAACATACTGATATTATATCTAGGACCTGGAGTCATAAAATTGTTCAGACAAACTTCAATGGGTAAAATGACACCTTCAAGTCTTGACTCAATACTGAAACAATTTTTAATGATTTGATTGCCACAAAATACTTAATTGCTTGAAGTATGATTTGAATTTCAAAAGTTCTGAATTTGAGTTTAAGCAAGAGAAAGGTTTAATTAAGTGTTCTGTCAGCAAAACCAGAAAGCCAAGCAATCACACATGAAAACTATCATTTGTAAATATATATATATATATTCCTACGAAAAGACATCTGCAATTTGTAGATTTCTATTGACTGCGGTTCCAGGATTTCTCAGTACATTATAAAGTCACATTGTTTAATTGCGAAACACATTACTTTACATCCTCTACATAATTATATATCCTGATGTTTCCTTTTCTGTGGTTCGAGTTGAAAAGATTTCAAGGAAACTCTCTGTTATTGCCATGATTGCATCACCAAACTTGTACAGTGTGAGGAAAACCGCGCTAGAGCCGGATGTTGTAGGAAATCGTGTGTATGAAATAACAAAAAAAAACCAGATGGAACGGATCTTTTGTTCTAACTGCTGTCTATCTGTTGTAATCAGTTCTACAAATCAGATTGGGTGTGAATCAAATTAAATCCGACTTAAATGTTGGGGTTGGTGGAGTCGCTGGAGATAATGGTTATTGAGTCTGAGCACTTGAGATACATTACAGACCGCTAGAGAATTCTGGATTTTTATCTCGTAAATAAACTTGACACACACACTAGACCTGACTGTTTTCCACCTGTTTTACCTCGTGAAGTACCGTCGCTCAGGTAATGGAGCATAGTTCCAGCGCTGTAGTGATCCTTATTCTTCCTTTCCGTTATTCCGTCCCTCCATCATTCCTGTTCAACAACACTGCTTTACTAAGATTTGAACCCTGAACCAAGAGCGACTTAAACTACATTTTACCTGTCAAATATTTCTGGTCAGCTGAATATCAACGTTTTACACAAGTTCCTCAAGTCTGAAATATATTTACATAAGGTACATGATATCAAAATAGATATCAAAACTCATAAAATCATGAAATTCTGACAAATTTGTGGTTTAATAATCTTCAATATAAAAATTCCTGCAAAGCTACCATATCAAAGTTTGATTAGAAACATTGTCGCTAGTCATCATTCTTGACACATAAAAGATTGCATCGTCATAGTACTCCTGATACTTTTGAGCAAGTACTTAACTTGAAAACCTAGTTATCATAAGTGTAATATGACGCCATATTTAGGACTTTATGAACTGCTTTTAATTATTTGTAAATGCTTGTTTACAACTGCCTGAGTAAGGTTGAGGGAGGGGGGAATTTTGAGTCTTGAGTATAACACATTTAAAAGATATATGCATGATAAGGAAAATCAGGAAATACTTTATACTTTTCCCTAAAATTTGTGATCATTGCAGTCTCAATCTGTTTAGTCACCTGAAGAAGATCTCATAAAATTATCATAATTTTGCCTATAAATTATCCATTTTTAAATGACTTCACAGTCAGTAACATCGAAAAATTAAAGTACTGTAGTAGACAAGACACTTTCTATTTCCATATAGCAAGAATTTATATATGTGTCAGATTAATAGGTCTGATAGTGTCACCAGCAGTGAAAGTAGTGTTAGCTGTATAAGGTCTTCAGCATCATCATATACTTCTCTAGGAAAAAGTTTTTCTGTAGTGTTAGCTGTATAAGGTTTTCAGCATCATCATATACTTCTCAGGGAAAAAGTTTTTCTGTAGTGTTAGCAGTATAAGGTTTTCAGCATCATCATATACTTCTCAGGGAAAAAGTTTTTCTGTAGTGTTAGCAGTATAAGGTTTTCAGCATCATCATATACTTCTCTAGGAAAAAGGTTTTCTGTGGTGTTAGCAGCATAAGGTCTTCAGCATCATCATATACTTCTCTAGGAAAAAGTTTTTCTGTAGTGTTAGCTGTATAAGGTCTTCAGCATCATCATATACTTCTCTGGGAAAAAGGTTTTCTGTAGTGTTAGCTGTATAAGGTCTTCAGCATCATCATATACTTCTCTGGGAAAAAGGTTTTCTGTAGTGTTAGCTGTATAAGGTCTTCAGCATCATCATATACTTCTCTGGGAAAAAGGTTTTCTGTAGTGTTAGCTGTATAAGGTTTTCAGCATCATCATATACTTCTCAGGGAAAAACTTTTTCTGTAGTGTTAGCAGTATAAGGTTTTCAGCATCATCATATACTTCTCAGGGAAAAAGTTTTTCTGTAGTGTTAGTTGTATAAGGTTTTCAGCATCATCATATACGTCTCTAGGAAAAAGGTTTTCTGTAGTGTTAGCTGTATAAGGTTTTCAGCATCATCATATACTTCTCTAGGAAAAAGGTTTTCTGTAGTGTTAGCTGTATAAGGTTTTCAGCATCATCATATACGTCTCTAGGAAAAAGGTTTTCTGTAGTGTTAGCTGTATAAGGTTTTCAGCATCATCATATACTTCTCTGGGAAAAAGGTTTTCTGTAGTGTTAGCTGTATAAGGTTTTCAGCATCATCATATACGTCTCTAGGAAAAAGTTTTTCTGTAGTGTTAGCTGTATAAGGTTTTCAGCATCATCATATACTTCTCTGGGAAAAAGGTTTTCGTTACAGAAGGTGCTAAGTTTTTTCCTGTTGGTCATTAGGATGTGGGTTGGAGTACAGAGTTATGTCCCTTAGGGTGGACACCAGCTATAGGGGAAAGGTCAAGCTTGCAGCAGTACTTAACACAGACTGAAATAGGTTATGTAACCTTACAAATTATTGGTCTACAATTACATGGGCCTAAGTGCTAGTCAGATTTTAATCAGATCTGCTCAACAGATTTAGGAAGTGCCTTGGGCTAAACCTCCACCACTAATGTGAGAACGTGTAAATAAAAGTTTTAAAAATGTTTATAAAAGATCCGAATTAAATGCAAACTTCTCCCAATCTTGTGAATTGTTTACTTGTTGATGTTGATTAAACAATAATATTTTGTACATAATCTTGTCAACATTTCTATAGAGATTTTGTTAAGTTTACCTGAGTACTGTACAGTTCTGTACATGTTCATTCCTGTAGTAAAATCATGTAGTATCATCTACTTACAACATTAATGTACATGTATATTAAAATGATCAGCATTTAATGTCTAATGTGTGATCTAGTGTCAAGATGTTTGCTATGAATGCTAATTGGGGTTTTCAAGATACATTTGGGGCTTAATTTATTATAAATTCTGATTTTCCCCAAATTAAATGTAAATTTTAAGTGTCATAAAAGCACCATAAATAGAATTGATGTCGATGATAAAATAGTTTCGAATTAAAACACATAGATACATATTCTAATTAGTGTATTTAAAGGAATCTAGACATTTTCTTATAATATGTTCAAGATTGTTCAAATCAGAGCTTTTGATTTTAATATAAGGAATGTACGTACCCAGCTGTCAAAATTCATCTAAAGCAGTCACAAGTTTTATGGTTAAAAATCTGTATTTGTTAACCATACTAGAGTAATATTTCAGATTTAACATAAATCAAGATCTTTGATAAGATAGTTAATGTTTTTCCATTTCTGACCCAGGACGAGACGAATGAAATTGGGTTGGGCCACTCCCAAGACTCAAAGTTTTGCCTATATTATGCTTGCAAATAAATTTGTATAAAAGGATAAGAGAAATATACAGGTGCCATGGGCCTTTTGAGTTTTGTTTCTTTTAGCTATATATATTTTGTGAATGGGAGTGTACCAAGAATCTAAAGTGTGACAATTAGAGTGATTTAGTCGGTGTGAGATTAGATCCCACAAGTACCAATTACACGCAAGTGTAAGCTTACTTCCTTTTCATGATCTTGAAATACGTCCCAGTGTCGAGCACAGAAGACTTCACCCACATAAAACGGCTACCCCGCCAGGGTATACACGCCTTTGAATTTTATCGGTAAAATGACAGTTTTGAAGTGAAATGAAGTTGTTTTGTTTTGAATTGGAAGAGGTTTGAAATCAAACAAATGCGAGCCTTATAGAAACTGGATCTGGTTTTCTATAGAAAAACACATTAGCAAGTGTTATTTTGGCAGAAAGTCACAGGTAGACGAATAATTAGGATATTTAGTACGACTGTCCCTCGGAGGGACAGATTAATTGGCTATCATCCCAGTGTCCTGTAATTGTGTAGAGCTAACCTCCGCTATGTACAACATGACCGTGCCTAATTATATATACCCACAGGTAGATAAATTATCTAGAAACATCGTAAAATATCCCCAATTTACAGGCACGATTGTGTTGTAACTCTGTCAAAATTTCTCTTGATGTCTGTTTTGGTGTGTGTATATTTCAAACAGCTGACAGATTGAAATCAACATGCTGAAATGTGAGCATCTTATAGTTGTGTTTCAACTTGACAAAAAATAATGCAGCATAGATGGTGTTTTAAAACATAAGCTGCAAGTTCTGTAATTTTTCAATTAGTTAGTGTTTGAGTGTGAATTTTCACCTTTCTTATGAAAAATCAATGTGATTATATCCTGTATATAATTATGCATGTACATACTTATCACTGACACCTTTCTGATTTGGAGTGGAGGTGACATTACAAATTTGCTGGTAATTAAGGTCACATTTCTGGTCGGTGGTGATTCTTTATTCTTTGGGTGTGGTCGGAACTGTTACAATGTTAAAAATATTTGGCTGATTATGAAAGTCGAGGAATGTACTGGAAGGTGATGAAAGTCGGTTTGTTTTGGCTCGGAGCTAAATTCACGGATTTGTATTGTATATATCTGGACATCACACAAAGATCAAATTCTCACCTGGCCACCGGAGTATTGGGCAGGTGATCAATTATTTATATATCTGTGCCGTCAAATATGCCAATTATTCCCTGAATGGTTCAAAGGTTTTGTGGAATATGTATTGTCTCTTTTCACATTCTGATAGCGTTTAATGGCAAGCCTGGCAATAATAGGTAAGAGTTGTAATACAAAATGTCATTAAAATTATGATCAGCTAATATTTGGATGACACATCCATGATACGAATAAAAATTAATATACAATTTTGTCAGACCCCTATTATAATTTATTTAAGAACATTTTCATTAGGTATCAAAAATGAACTTAAATTTTTTTTCAAATGGCAGTGTGCCAGATTAAGTTTGCCAAATCCACTTGAATATACGCTGGTGGTTTTGTTGACGACTAAAAATAAATTGTATTTCTCATATTTATATATATCTGTGATGCAATCAGCTTAAATTTAATGACATGTACGTGCAATAAATTCTTCCTTGATGATGTACAGAAGGACGATACAGATTTCTTATTAGGATATATATGGTACACTGCAATGCCTATGTGTCGTTGTTCATATTTGGACATTTATGGTACATGATAGAATTCGATTTACTATTAGAAAGTGTACGGTACAGTTTAGTTCCTATTGACAGAAAGTGCACATTACATACCAAAAACATTGGCGGCCATTAAACAAGTATATAAACCATACCTTTTCAGCCATTTGAACATCACTTATGAGAATGGCTCTGCCATTTTCTCCATAAAAATCATCTACAATATATTTTTTTTCTGCAAATCATCTTGTTATGGTAAGTGAATAGAGAAATAAACACTCTATAAATGTAGAAACAGGAGTTGTCGTAAACCATCCTTAATGGGATTGATACAACATTTACGTGGTAGTGTTTAATATTGTTTAGGTACCATTATACATTTTCCTGTGTTATCCCACTATTTCTTGTTGTTATGCTGGGCCCGTTTGTGTGTAATGTAATTAAGATGAGATCAATATAGTAAGGGCTGTGGCGAGTATGCCGAGAATTTCTCGCAAACGTAGGGACAATAATTGTGTACTCTGCTCCGACAGACTTTTATTTCGCCATTTAATTTAGATATAAAAAAACCCATTTAATAATATACAGCGATGATGACTTTATTTTCGTATGTAAATCGTATGTGATGTCACGCCTGAGGTAGCCGGCTGTGGACAGGCAATGTGTTTAGAGCCATGTGGACTACAGACCAGTAAGGACCTCTAGCAGTGTAGTACGGTACCCAGCCACAGAGCCCAGTCAGTGTGTAGTATTCCAACTAAACTGCTGTACACTTTCTGTCATTTGAGGGAGCGGATAGCTTTAACATTGACACACTCTCATGGGATTTTAATGATTTTCTTGGGACCTGCTACAATACTGCCGGTAGGTATACAAATTACTTACACGACAAAGGTGGACTAGGTCGTCAACCATACATCTCTATCTACTTGAGATCTGTTAATTCACTGTAAAACACAGGCTGATGAATGACATTTCAACTGTGGTCGTAAGTATAAGCCTATCCATTAGCACTCTCCTCTCATCGTCTTTACCTATGTAATATACCTGACTGGTTAAGTTCATTGCACTCTTTGGATTTGTGGGTGAAGTTCGTGATATTTACGATATTTGTTTGTCCGACAATATTTGCAGTACTTGTTTCTGTGGCTGTGTTTATGTAGTTCATGATGTCATGTTTGCAATATTTGTTTCAGTGACTATATTTGTGAATTTTGCTGTATGTTTACAATTTTATTTTGGGTGGTTGTGTTTGAGAAATTTTAAGTATTTTCAATGTTTGTTTATGTTGTTTGTAATAGTTATAACAAAAACTTGTTAAAATTCATCCTATATTGTTAAAATTTTGTTTGAGATTGGTTTGGTGATTTTATCTGTTTTTTGAGACTAGTGTTTGAGAGTGTTGCATATTTATATGATGGAGGCTGCATTGGTGAAGTTCATACCTGCGATATTTGTTAATTAGCGTGACAATATTTGTGATAGTTTTGTGTTTTGTATTGTGTACAACCCGTCAACAACTTATGCCATTCAGGGTCGAAGAAGTTCATTTATCTGTTGATATATATCTGCAGTGTTTAAGTTCTTATTTTTGCAGTGTCAATTAAATGTCTTGATTTAATAGATAAATCTGCCATATACCAGGTATACAAATTTGTTTGTATGTCAGTATTGTTTATGATCTATTTTTCATTATTAATTGTATGGCTACCCTGTATTAGAAAAATCTGCCCTTTGTACAAATATGATGGTATATTTGTATTAAGTTTATATTGACAATACCTATTTACCAGGCTGTATTGGTAATTGTTTTGGACAGATTCTACTTCACTATTTCTACAGCTGGTACAGTCCATTCTGTGTCACTTAATGGCAATTCTAAATGACAACCATTTCCTATTGACTCAGCACATGTTAATGTTTGCCAGACTGATGGACCCAGGCTAGTGTTATTTTTAAATCTGAGATACATGTGTATAAATGTGATGTTTGACTTGGTCACTAGCTGTGTACATACAAGTATGGATGTCCACCACCATGGTCAGCAAATAAGGGCTGACCGATGGCTGCAGGCTGGACAAAGCCTGACCAAGTTAATCTGTAATATCCTGGTATAATGAGTTCTCCCACCTGAAATGGAGATAGTTTTCTCACCTGAAATGGAGATAGTTTTCTCACCTGTAATAGAGATAGTTCTCCCACCTGTAATAGAGATAGTTTCTATAAAGTGCTCTCCCAACTGTAATAGAGATATTGTCCTGCGTTGGTCAGACTTCAATGTTTAAACAGGAATTGTATAATTATAGATTAGCTCAAGTTCATCATTGATTCTCCTCTAACTTCAAAAGACGGCCATTTTATGGACACTTAAACCATGATGTTTGTGAGTAAGACATTTAATGAATTTAATCTCACTGAAGTTTACTGGCTGGTTACATACATCCTGAAGTCCAATGGCTATAAAACTAGACAGGTTTGGTAAGGAAAAGTCCAATGGTTGGGGACAGTTTTAAATTTCCTTATTAAAAGTACAGTGATTGAGATATGTTTTATAGGGAAAAGTCCATAGACATGTTTTATAGGGAAAAGTCCATAGACGTTTTATAGGGAAAATTCCAATGGTTGCGGACAATTTTAAATTTCTTTATCAAAAGTGCAGCAGTTTTGCAAAGAAAAGTAAAAAAACTAGGAACTTCTTTCCATATTAAAAGACCAATGGCTGTAGATATGTTTTGTATGGTTACATGCAGGTCTTCAAAGAGTGCATCTGATTTAGATCTGGGTTCTTGTTACTGTAAGTTTAACTGACCATCTGACAGGTGGTCATTGTCCAGAAGTGACCACTAAGTAGGTGCTGACCTGAAGTATATTTATTGGTGTGTCCCCAGTTTATAGTCCCAGTTAATACAGCCATCAACATCCATTTATTGGGTTCCATAAAATACCAATTATACACTATACAGAGCTCCCCCAGGTGGTGGAATATAGTGACAGTCTCATAAACATGGATAAATCACACAGCTGACTTATCAGGTGATGTAGCCTTTCTTGGTACATTTGTTATTTGTTACTTTGCTGTTGTTGTACAGTTCTTTTGTGGGGAAAGTTGGATTTTGTTGTTGTTTATTACTTTGCTGTGTTTAGAGTTGTGACTGTTATGCTGGGTGTTGTAATCGTGTTGTTTGTTACTGTGCTGTTGGGACAGTTGGGTTTTGTTGTTTTAGATATATTTTTTTGAATAACGAACGGATTGAGCAAGAGGCGTAGCCTATATCGGCTCTCTCCTAGGTTTTGTTGTGTTGGGTGTTGTTCGTTACTTTTTCTGTGGGGAGAGTTAGGTTTTGTTGTGTGTTGTTTGTTACTTTTTCTGTGGGGAGAGTTAATTGTGACTTTGTTGTGCAGGGTGTTGTGATGTTGTGTTACTTTTGCTGTAAGTACTGTTGGGACTATCAGTCCATGCTATAAAGGATGCTATGTTACTTTAAATATATTTATCTCTGGTTCGACAGGATAAAACGTAATCCTATCACATACAGATTAACTGCACTGATTTCGAGATTGGCTGTAATCGCACAGACATTTGAATTACCCACTGTCTGTAGGTATTACATACAGGAAACATTCTGCCTTTAAATGTTTAACACTAAACCTCATCCAATCCCCCTCTCAGCCCCCCCCCCCCCCCAAAAGCACCAACACCATCTCCATTAACACTATAAAAACCTCCGCAAAACTTGGAGAATTATCTAATAGTTCTATACATACATGCCTCTGTATCGCTAATGAAGATCGTTACAGCACCTTAATGTTGATATATGGCTACAAGCCTGTCTATAAAAGCAGTAAATTCATAATTATGACTTATAGACACCTGTACATGCTTAATGAGGTGTTTCCATGGTTACGACAATAAACGATGGTATTGTGTATTGACTGTCTTATTCAACAGAATCAAACTGTACTTTTACATGAAACAATTAGTGGAGTTTAGAATGAAGGCATTCAGTTAGATTTGCAAAACGTTTTGTTTCTAGTCATGTATTCCTACAATTTGTTCGGCAGAAACATAATAGTTTGTTTCAGCAATTCTGTTATTCAATTATTAGAACTTTACAAAATATTTCCTACCTTAAACTACAGATTAACTTATGTGGCTGTGTTTTCACGATTGTGTTTCAAATTATTCTTAAAAACAAATTATTCTTTTGGAAATTAATTTTTATTGCACAAACAAATTAGATCTTAATAATATCTGATTAACTGAATCAATGAGAAAATTTGTTCAATGAAATATGAGCGATTTTCAATAATATAAAACTTATTGTGTATATTTAAAGAATATTTCAGACCATGCTGAGATACATACATGTACTTATCATACCCCTGTAGTCACTGAAATTAGCACCTTTCCCCCTTTTTTAGCACCACTCGTTATTTTCAGCAAATGATTTGAAGTGTTGATGCACTTCCCCTTTCATCTTGAGGTCTGTAAATATGTTAAAATACACACTTTTATATTTGACATTACAGTTTCATAATCTGACGAGTTTTTCTGTAAAACATTAATTTTGAAATTCTTCTATGAATATTTGTCTCATTGAGAAATATTCTGTATCTTTAAGTGATATGAAGATGGACGTTTTTGAGTATGCTCATTAGTGTGTTTACTTGTTGTAATTGACAATGATACTCGGTTCTCATTTTGAGAGCTTTATATTTACGTGGATGTGACAAAGATTTACATGGCGGGTGTCGTCAATGAAGCAGAAGATGCTTACTCTTCCAGAACACCTGGTCTTATTCTTTTTTACTTTTACAAGGGTCTCCATGTTAATCTTTCCTTTGTTTATCTTTTTGGTTATTTGGTTATCTATATCTGGTTTAATCAATTTTGAGTTTGGATTATGATTTTGTTAACGCTTTGGTATTCTCTTATTTATTTTCAAGTGTTCTCTTATCTTCACAGCTTCTGACACAAGCTCATTTTATCCTAATATGTGCCCCTTCTGCCATTGTTTCGTGAGCCCAGGGTGCTGATTACTGCGATGTTGATGTAGACCCTACTACTTTGTGTTTTGTGTGATTTGGGAACATCCTGGTCCTATCTGTCAGAGATTATCTGACCTGTCCTCTAAAAGGTCGAGACCTATAATTACACGCCAAGGTAAGGCCTATCTCTCCCTTCCCTCCAAACAACCTACGATTTCAGTGTCACAGATACTGTGGCATCAATAGGGATTCTCGGGCTCCTACACCATCATTTCTAAAGTCAGAGTCACCTGGACTCTTGTGTTTCTGTACAAGCTGAACAAAGACCTTCGGCAAGACATTGATACCTTTAGCAATTTGCTGTCTTCTGCCGTGAAATAAATAACGCATATTTTAATGTTTTGTTGGAGTTTTCTCTTACTTTGAATGGATGTGGGTCGTGATTAATCTTGGGATGCTGTCAGCAATTAGGTCAGCTTCGTTGTTGTGTAACTATTGTCGAGTGTGTCGAAAGGAAATGATTCAGGGGAGCACTGCGGAGGTGATGTGTCCCACTCATGCAATAAGGACATGTGACTCCAGTGGAGGAAAATAACAATCGTGTAATTGTCCAATAGCAGCAACCGGTCTATTGTTGTAAGGCTTCCACACCTGGTGGGTTGTCTAGCAACCTGTACACAAGTGGGCATTAGAGGCTGGTTCAAATGGCAACAGTAACGTCTCTGTCATATTGTCATCATGTCTTTAGTCAAATTAATCATAAAACACAAAAAAAAATATTTATTTAGATTTCAGGCCTTAATGAGAAAACCTGTTGTGTAATTTTGCAATATTTCACATTAATTTTCATAGAGAACGATTATTATTTTTTTCAAAAACAAACTTTCTATAAAATTGATATATTTGCTGTTTTAAAATTTTTTTTTTATTAAAAACTGATATTCTGAAGTGCTGTTTAGTTTTGATATATACGTAAAGGCCGATACTACTGAGTGAAAACAGGGTTAAGTATGGGTTTCATGATGTGTAACAAAACTCGGACCGTTTATTAGCTCACCTGGCCCGAAGGGCCAAGTGAGCTTATGTGATGGTGCAGCGTCCGTCGTCCGTCCGTCCGTCCTGCGTCCGTCAACTTTTTCCTTTAAACGACTTCTTCTAAAATACTGAAAGGCCCAGTGACATGAAATTTGGCTGGTAGATTTCTGGGAAGGAGCTGAACAAAGTTTGCGAAAAAAAATCACTTTGACCTTATTTCAAGGTCACAGGGGTCAAAAATGTCGAAACCTTCAAACAACTTCTTCTAAAATACCGTCAGGCATAGAGACTTCATATTTGACCAGTAGCTTCCTTGGATGAAGCCACATAAAGTTTGCGAAAAGAAATGACCTTGACTAATATTCAAGGTCACAGTGAGGTTAAATCTATTTAAACCTTTAAACGACTTCTTCTGAAATACAAAAAGGCCTAGAAACATGGCATTTGGCTGAAAGGTTCCTTGGATGAAGCCCAACAAAGTTTGCAAAAAGAAATGACCTTGACCTATATTCAAGGTCACAAGGGTCAAATCTGTTAAAACCTTCAAACAACTTCTTCTGAAATACCAAAAGCCCTAGAAGCATGATATTTGGCTGAAATGTTCCTTGGATGAAGCCTGACAAAGTTTGCGAAAAGAAATGACCTTGACCTGTATTCAAGGTCACAGGGGTCAAATCTGTTAAAACCTTTAAATGACTTCTTCTGAAATACCAAAAGCCCTGGAAACATGACATTTGGCTGAAATGTTTCTTGGATGAAGCTCGACAAAGTTTGCGAAAAGAAATGACCTTGACTTATATTCAAGGTCACAGGGGTCAAATCTGTTAAACCTTCGAACGACTTCTTCTGAAATACCAAAAGCCCTAGAAGCATGATATTTAGCTGAAAGGTTCCTTGGATAAAGCCTGACAAAGTTTGCGAAAAGAAATGACCTTGACCTATATTCAAGGTCACAGTGGTCAAATCTGTTAAAACCTTTAAACGACTTCTTCTGAAATACCAAAAGCCCTAGAAGCATGATATTTAGCTGAAAGGTTCCTTGGATGAAGCCTGACAAAGTTTGCGAAAAGAAGTGACCTTGACTTATATTCAAGGTCACAGGGGTCAAATCTGTTAAAACCTTTAAAGGACTTCTTCTGAAATACCAAAAACCCTAGAAGAATGACATTTGGCTGAAAGGTTCCTTGGATAAAGCCTGACAAAGTTTGCGAAAAGAAATGACCTTGACCTATATTCAAGGTCACAGTGGTCAAATCTGTTAAAACCTTTAAACGACTTCTTCTGAAATACCAAAAGCCCTAGAAGCATGATATTTGGCTGAAATGTTTCTTGGATGAAGCCTGACAAAGTTTGCGAAAAAAAATGACCTTGACCTATATTCAAGGTCACAAGGGTCAAATCTGTTAAAGCCTTCAAACGACTTCTTCTGATATACCAAAAGCCCTAGAAGCATGATATTTGGCTGAAATATTCCTTGGATGAAGCCCGACAAAGTTTGTGAAAAGAAATGACCTTGACTTATATTCAAGGTCACAGGAGTCAAATCTGTTGAAACCTTCAAACGACTTCTCCTGAAATACCAAAAGCCCTAGAAGCATGATATTTGGCTGAAATGTTCCTTGGATGAAGCCCGACAAAGTTTGTGAAAAGAAATGACCTTGACTTATATTCAAGGTCACAGGAGTCAAATCTGTTGAAACCTTCAAACGACTTCTCCTGAAATACCAAAAGCCCTGGAAGCATGATATTTGGCTGAAATGTTCCTTTGATGAAGCCCGACAAAGTTTGCGAAAAGAAATGACCTTGACCTATATTCAAGGTCACAAGGGTCAAATCTGTTAAAACCTTTTAAACGACTTCTTCTGAAATACCAAAAACCCTAGAAGCATGACATTTGGCTGAAATATTTCTTGGATGAAGCTCGACAAAGTTTGCAAAAAGAAATGACCTTGACTTATATTCAAGGTCACAGGGGTCAAATCTGTTATAACCTTCGAACGACTTCTTCTGAAATACCAAAAGCCGAGGAAGCATGATATTTGGCTGGAAGGTTCCTTGGATGAAGCCCGACAAAGTTTGCGAAAAGAAATGACCTTGATCTTTATTTGCCTAGAGACATGATATTTGGCTGGTAGCGTCCTGGGATGAAGCCAAACAAAATGAAAATAATGTTGTCTTATAAGGTCACAGGGGTAAAATATGTTTAAATCTTAAGATGTTCTTCTAAATATCTTACATTAGAAGATTTTAGGGGACTTTAGGGTTACTCTATAATATAAGTCAGAGATTGATACCAGGTGAGCGATGCAGGCCCATTGGGCCTCTTGTTAAGTGTAACTTCCGACTCGGTAATAATTCACCCTTCCCGCCATTAACCTGTGAATTTATGTATCATCGGCTATTAACAATCATTACCTTACCCCTGGGTGATACGTCAACCCAACGACTTCAAGCTCTCGTCAACGGCTGGCTGGACGCTTGACGGTTGTTCAAACAGTCCAATAGCTGTTGCGTTTCGTTGGCTGTAACCAGAAATAGCCTCACCTTTATTGCGTTGATTGATGTCGCTGATGTAGATGGCTTTCCAGTCCTTTATAAGGCCACTTTGATTTAGTTGACAAGAAAACGAGCAGCAACTAATGATTGGTGTGGACCAATTATGTGTACTTATGAAGATCGTTACACCAGTCCTTATAGCCAGTGTAAAGAGTAATGGTCGGTCTCTTGTTCAGACTAAACACAAACCGCAGTCAGCATTACTTATCAGCCAGATTGGACAGAATCTATACACAATTTTTTTTCTTGTCTTTTTCTGTAATAAACTTAACAGAAATGGTTTGATCTTCTATTGAATGAATAAAAACATCAGTTACAGGAACTGTTGGAAAGAGATACCGCATTTGCTGTAACTAACGCCCCTCCCTCTATGAGTGGCCCTCACCCTTTCTACTGAGGTATTAAGGTTATACTAATCGTGACACAACTCAATGATTCTATTCAACAGTACAGTAAACCTCCATATGCGTGCATGTTTATAAGAAAAAAAACACCCTCATATATCGGTAATATGTGTACAAATTGTCCAAAATTGATGACAAAATTGTCGCATATATAATACATCAACTTAACTTTATATTTCGTCCAGATCATATTCCAAATATGTTATCCTTTAAAAGCGGCCCCTTTGGACCCAATTGTTTAGGCAACCTGGGCGCTGATTATGGCAAATACGGTATGTCATTTAAGTTAAAATAAAAAGTAGGAGACAAATAACAGAGATGGACACAGAAAACCAACGAAGATTATCAACAGGAACATCAGTTTAAAAGTGACTTTTTCATCATCATCAACATGTGTAGCACCACTTTAGTTTCAGCTTCCTTAAGTTATGTGTTTGAATCGAACACTGCTGCCCTCTACTTCCCTTTCCATCGTTAGTTACCGTGACAGCACTTTACTGCTGCCCTCTACTTCCCTTTCCCCCTTTAGTTACCGTGACAGCACTTTACTGCTGCCCTCTACTTCCCTTTCCCCCTTTAGTTACCGTGACAGCACTTTACTGCTGCCCTCTACTTCCCTTTCCACCGTTAGTTACGGTGACAGCACTTGAAGAGCATTGAAGGCCCCTTTGACATTTACCCGTCTGCCACCAGCCCCCTGACTCCACCCTGGTCTTACAATGGCAGCCCTTTGACATTTACCTGTCTGCCACCAGCCCCCTGATTCCACCCTGGCCTTACAATGGCAGCCCTTTGACAGCACCTTACCTGGTTACCATGACAGCTCCAGTTTAGAAAGAAGACTTATGTGATGTGATACCAAATGATATCTGTGATAAAGATCGGAATCAATACAAGTATTGTATAAAATATATCAATGTCACCAATTGTTCGGGGGGGACTTGCAAAAGTTAAAACAGTCGTATACATTGATCCGACTGTACTAAAGAAATAAGAGCCAGGGACACGCTCAATTGTCTGGGTTTTGTAATTGTGCACGAGGGCTTATCAATAATCAATGAAGCAGATGAATTGTTCTGATATCGGTGTTTGTTTTCTGTTACATCAAATGCACAATAACTGCTAGTTACGGACATGTTTTAATGATGGGATATCAGACTTGCCCGAAGCTGATTGGTCGTTCCAGTGTTGGTCACATGACATACTGTGATTGGTTGTTGCAGTGCTGGTCACATGACATTCCGAGTCTCTATGATGTTTGACAGACAGAGCACCGTATCATTGTGATGCTTGAAGCAATTGTTACTTGCCTTTGTATGTGATGATTTGTGTGGTAGAGGAGGATCAGGCGTGCAATATTGATAAATTGTGTTGTCTGCTAGAAAAACAAACAAAAAATGTCGGCAATCATTTGAGTCACAATTCATCACTTTAGAGATGTCAGGCTCTTTGTGTTGTGTTTCCAAAGAAAAAGATTCAAATCATTTTGTATGGCATTTTTCTAACTGTTGAGATGCTTGTGCATGTACTTCTGACAATGAGATGTTTACAAAAGAATACATTCTGGATTCAAACCTTGGTCTGTTTATTATGTAGGAAATGATATGTTGGTAACATGATGATATCTTTTTTAAAAATTTGAATTGAAATCGAGGTATTGTGGTGTCGGTGAACAACTTCTTCTAAATTGCTGATTGGAATTTGCCGAAATTTCTCTGGAATCATCCTTTGTCTTGAAGCTTAAAGCTGGCAATTAAAGAGAAAAACTGGCAATGATCTGTCCCAGTAAAAAATATTTCTGACATAAAGGTAAACAGGAAGTTGATTAATCACCGTGTAGGTATACAGATTGTCTCCATCATCTAATGGTTACTCAACTCTCAGTTACAAATGAACAAATATGGCGAAGGGTGCACTTCCTGTTAAACAGGGATTGTCTTTTCAAAAAATGAAAAAAAGGTGGGTTGGTAGGGGGGGGGGGGACCTGTTGATGGTTCTTCGCTATGTATTTGTATTGTCATTTTGAATTTCGATTTAAACCTGTTGATCGATGGCTCTGAATGACATATTGTCATCAGCATTGTAACCGGTTGATGGTTCTGAGCGATGAACTGTCCTCAGCTTTGATACCAGTTGATGGTCCTGAACGATGAATTGTTCTCATCATTGTAACCTGTTGATGGTTCTGAGCAATGAACTGTACTCAGCTTTGTTACCTGTTGATGGTTCTGAGTGATAAACTGTCCTCAGCTTTGTTACCTGTTGATGGTTCTGAGCGATGAACTGTCCTCAGCTTTGTTACCTGTTGATGGTTCTGAGCAATGAACTGTCCTCAGATTTGTTACCTGTTGATGGTTCTGAGCAATGAACTGTCCTCAGCTTTGTTACCTGTTGATAGTTCTGAGCGATGAACTGTCCTCAGCTTTGTTACCTGTTGATGGTTCTGAGCGATGAACTGTCCTCAGCTTTGTTACCTGTTGATGGTTCTGAGCGATGAACTGTCCACAGCTTTGTTACCTGTTGATGGTTCTTAGCGATGAACTGTCCACAGCTTTGTTACCTGTTGATGGTTCTGAGCAATGAACTGTCCTCAGCTTTGTTACCTGTTGATAGTTCTGAGCGATGAACTGTCCTCAGCTTTGTTACCTGTTGATGGTTCTGAGCGATGAACTGTCCTCAGCTTTGTTACCTGTTGATGGTTCTGAGCGATGAACTGTCCACAGCTTTGTTACCTGTTGATAGTTCTTAGCGATGAACTGTCCTCAGCTTTGTTACCTGTTGATAGTTCTGAGCGATGAACTGTCCTCAGCTTTGTTACCTGTTGATGGTTCTGAGCAGTGAACTGTCCTCAGCTTCGTTACCTGTTGATGGTTCTGAGCGATGAACTGTCCTCAGTTTTGTTACCTGTTGATGGTTCTGAGCAATGAACTGTCCTCAACTTTGTTACCTTTTGATGGTTCTGAGCGATGAACTGTCCACAGCTTTGTTACCTGTTGATGGTTCTGAGCGATGAACTGTCCACAGCTTTGTTACCTGTTGATGGTTCTGAGCAATGAACTGTCCTCAGCTTTGTTACCTGTTGATAGTTCTGAGCGATGAACTGTCCTCAGCTTTGTTACCTGTTGATGGTTCTGAGCGATGAACTGTCCTCAGCTTTGTTACCTGTTGATGGTTCTGAGCGATGAACTGTCCACAGCTTTGTTACCTGTTGATGGTTCTTAGCGATGAACTGTCCTCAGCTTTGTTACCTGTTGATAGTTCTGAGCGATGAACTGTCCTCAGCTTTGTTACCTGTTGATGGTTCTGAGCAGTGAACTGTCCTCAGCTTCGTTACCTGTTGATGGTTCTGAGCGATGAACTGTCCTCAGTTTTGTTACCTGTTGATGGTTCTGAGCAATGAACTGTCCTCAGCTTTGTTACCTGTTGATGGTTCTGAGCGATGAACTGTCCTCAGCTTTGTTACCTGTTGATGGTTCTGAGCGATGAACTGTCCTCAGTTTTGTTACCTGTTGATGGTTCTGAGCGATGAACTGTCCTCAGCTTTGTTACATGTTGATGGTTTTGAGCGATGAACTGTCCTCAGCTTTGTTACCTGTTGATGGTTCTGAGCAATGAACTGTCCTCAGCTTTGTTACCTGTTGATGGTTCTGAGCAATGAACTGTCCTCTTTATTACCTGTTGATGGTTCTGAGCGATGAACTGTCCTCAGCTTTGTTACCTGTTGATGGTTCTGAGCGATGAACTGTCCTCAGCTTTGTTACATGTTGATGGTTCTGAGCGATGAACTGTCCTCAGCTTTGTTACCTGTTGATGGTTCTGAGCGATGAACTGTCCTCAGCTTTGTAACCTGTTGATGGTTCTGAGCGATGAACTGTCCTCAGCTTTGTTACCTGTTGATGGTTCTGAGCAGTGAACTGTCCTCAGCTTCGTTACCTGTTGATGGTTCTGAGCGATGAACTGTCCTCAGTTTTGTTACCTGTTGATGGTTCTGAGCAATGAACTGTCCTCAGCTTTGTTACCTATTGATGGTTCTGAGCGATGAACTGTCCTCAGCTTTGTTACCTGTTGATGGTTCTGAGCGATGAACTGTCCTCAGTTTTGTTACCTGTTGATGGTTGTGAGCGATGAACTGTCCTCAGCTTTGTTACCTGTTGATGGTTCTGAGCAATGAACTGTCCTCTTTATTACCTGTTGATGGTTCTGAGCGATGAACTGTCCTCAGCTTTGTTACCTGTTGATGGTTCTGAGCGGTGAACTGTCCTCAGCTTTGTTACATGTTGATGGTTCTGAGCGCTGAACTGTCCTCAGCTTTGTTACCTGTTGATGGTTCTGCGCGATGAACTGTCCTCAGCTTTGTTACCTGTTGATGGTTCTGAGCGATGAACTGTCCTCAGTTTTGTTACCTGTTGATGGTTCTGAGCGATAACTTTCCTCAGTTTTGTTACCTGTTGATGGTTCTGAGCGATGAACTGTCCACAGCTTTGTTACCTGTTGATGGTTCTGAGCGGTAAACTGTCCTCAGCTTTGTAACCTGTTGATGGTTCTGAGCGGTGAACTGTCCACAGCTTTGTTACCTGTTGATGGTTCTGAGCGATGAACTGTCCTCAGCTTTGTTACCTGTTGATGGTTCTGAGCGGTGAACTGTCCTCAGCTTTGTAACCTGTTGATGGTTCTGAGCGATGAACTGTCCTCAGGTTTGTTACATGTTGATGGTTCTGAGCGATGAACTATCCTCAGCTTTGTTACCTGTTATGATTCATTCTATTGTTGTCAGATATTTATGTGATGTGTAATTTAGTAATAACATAATCATGTGTTAATATAGTAGCTATAAAAGGCACAGACTGTAATAACTTCTGTTTTCTGTTTGTCGGAAATCTCTGACGGTTCGGTTTGGTGAGGTATTTTTATCACCAACGGTGCTGATTTACAAGCAGGTATCAATTCTTACAATTGACTAAACAGCAGGGTGCTTGTCATGAAGTATTCATAACACATATGGGGTGTGTGCACCGTACTCGGTGATCAATGGATATTACATAACAGTGGAGGTTCCTCCTGAACGTTAAGGCGTAAGGTGTTTACAAACGTAGGTTCGCTGGTACAAGACTTTCAGCTAATTTCCCCAGTGGCAATTTTCATAGGTCTGGTGCTGTCGAAAGCAATGGTAGAAACAAATGTACTCCATAAACAACTTCTCGACTCATAAAAATTTAAACATGTGTATCGTTATTACACAATATCTCGTTTTAATTTGTTCAAAAATACAGTAATTAATGTTGTTTATGGGGGAACTTTATCAGAACAATGTCCGGGAGGATGAACCACTTGATCAAATCTATAAACACTTATCACTATTTCACTTTATATGGAAGTTATGTATTGTTCATTGTTTATGGGAGGACTTTATCAGAACAATGTCCGGGAGGATGAACCACTATCAAAATCAAAATCAAAAACTAACAAAATCTATAAACACTTATCACTATGTCACTTTATATGGAAGTTATGATTACTCTGTATTGTTCATTGTTTGTTTCCCATTGTTTTAAGATTAAATATAGATTAAATTTTATCATGGGGCGAAAATGTCATGTTAGCTTTACTCTTCGCTATTCTGTGTTAAAATAATTAAAAGCACTCCCATTAAAATGCCTGAATTAACAGTAACGCTATTTCAGAACAGAGATAAGGATTTTAAATTTTCTTAAATTGACTGAAAGTACCCTGGTGCTTGCTGTTTTCTCAATTACACACTTATTTATATAGTCTTTGTTTGAACCTTTATTTTGTCAGTGTTTCATCAACTTCATTGTCCTACAATGTTTGACATTTTTCAACAAGTGCTGCATGCTTGTAAGCTAGAACAATTGCAGATCTTCGTTGACTTTATGATTTTTTCATCGATCTTCTTTCCCCGCAGCAGAAAGATTAATGCTCTAGATTTTAAATAAGATATACCTTCAATGCTCGTACCTTGCTGACAGTATATGTACACTGTATATCAAAAGTGTCAGAGACACGCAAGAATAGATAATATTTCTTCACAATTTTTAATAAAAAAAAATGTTTGTAAGGAACCAGTACAGTTATTACTCGCAGCATGTGGTGAAGAATACCGCTGCCGCTCTACAGTAACATCAATGACATACTTGTGGCATGCCAGGCTGAATTTTTTCATCACATTTCATGTTTATCATGAGGCTGAAATAAGCTGAACTTCACAGCCTCTCATTGATATAAAAATAATTTTTATGATATTTTTGTAGTTTTAGAAAATGAAGAAACATGGATCTAGCTGATATTAAAGAGACGGTGTTGAATGACCTTCATGTCTATTGAGACTGCCTGTTTCAATCAGCCTCATTCAAGGTTCCCTTTAGATTGAGATGAAGTGAAACGCAGAAGAGACATTGATTTGCCTGTGATATCAGAGAAATCCACTGATAACATAGCTTTTCAAATCTGTATTTTAATACCCGAGGCTGAGCTCTAGTGCAGAACAAGTGGTTATTGTATAAGAAAATTTGATAAGAATGTATTTTTTGCGAATGTGTCTTAACATTGTGCTGTGTTTTCTCTTTACCAGAGATGCTGTTGATGTAATGCCCAGAGGTGAAACAGACCCAGCTAATGGTAAGATAAATACTAAATATATAGCATGTACTCTGTTCTCAGAGAGAAGGCGCTGTACCTCGTTTGTTTATGTACCAATTATGTGGGGAATACATTGATAATGATACACAGTTTATTATGAGGAGGATGATTTCAATAAACCCTAACACTTACTTGTCACCGACCGGTGACCTCATAAATCAAGGATAAATTTAGATTTCACAGAAAAAGGTAGGAAGATTATTCATCAATAAGGACATAACTTTGAATGAATTTTCAAAATTATAAAAATTCTTTATCAGAAAAATCAATTCATTAAACAACATCAAGATAAGGACCAAAAATCAGATGTTAAGAAATGATTATCATGCAGAGTCTGTAAAAATTGAGTTCCTCAAAGATTAATATTTAGTTTTAGCTAAAACATTGATGAATTCTGAGACTATAGGTGTTTTCTGAGTGGGTGCTAACCACACAACCTTTTGTTCTTTATGCACAGACTTGTGGCAGGTTGGGTGCCATATTTGTTCTTTATGCACTGACTTGTGGCAGGTTGGGTGCCACATTTTTTCTTTATGCACAGACTTGTGGCAGGTTGGGTGCCACGTTTGTTCTTTATGTACTATGCTGGATTGTGGCAGGTTGGGTGCCACATTTGCTCTTTATTGTACTATGCTGGATTGTGGCAGGTTTGGTGCCTCATTTGTCCTTTGCTGTACAGACTTGTGGCAGGTTGGGGGCCACATTTGTACTTTGCTGTACAGACTTGTGGCAGTTTGGATGCCATTTTTGTACTTACGGTCTTCTGCAAGTCTATAGGTACAACCTTTGTACATTTGCGTCAAAGGCTTCAAAGTTTTTATCGATCAGATGATCTGCGAGCTGGATTGTGTAATGAGGGAGTTCTTGATTGTAGTTTGCTGTATCTTTGCTGTATCAGTTACAGCCACTTACAGCTACTTTAACAGGTTTGTTTTTCATGCCCTTCAAGTTCTACACCACCTTTAAGGATCACTCCAATTTTAGTGACCTAGATTCTGTGTTTGTTTTTAAAGTGAACCCAATCAAATGACGAAGTCTTTAAAAGAAGAAAGGTTTTGTGGACACTAATGGCACTTCAGCTAAGACCGACCCACTTGTAAAGTCTTACACAGTACACTTAAAACAAGTCTACGAAACGAGACATCCATAGCTATGATTATGTTGTTTTTGATATGCATCAGTTTCTGTCCAATTTCCTTGTTTATTTCCTCGACCTTACTGGAATTTCAATCAACGTCTAATTCTTTTGATTGCAAACCTTCATATATCAGAGGAAATATAAGCCAAGGTGTCTTTATTTAATAGCTGGGATTATCATAATTTAGAGATAATGTATAATATTTGATGTCATTTAAGACCAAAGTTCCTTTATCATCAGATAACGGCCATTGGATGTAAACAGACTATGAATCTAACAAACTTGATATTAGTGTGAACACTCTATTTTAGGAATACTATTATCTAGCTTAGTTCAAATGTCAGAAATATACTGTGAATTCTGAAAATTTGATCCACGTACTGAGGAGATGGTAGAAATATGGCTTGATACAGTCTCTGTGTTATATTTGTATAGAAATGTATGGCTTGGTTTTCATGTACCAGAACGTCCCGAAAGTACAGCTTCCATGTTAAGTCTGTGAAAAGTACATCTTTGATCATTACAGTCTGATAACAAAGCTTACCCACAAGGGATTATATTGATGTAGAATGACCAAAAATGTGTACCTTTGTTCAGATTGCATGAGAATGAAAATAATGAGATAATCCTATTATTAGTCCAAGAGTGGATCTGTGGACAGACCTCTGTCCAATCGGATTACAGACATTTACTCTCCCCGACAAAAGGTTTGTTGTGTTTTATGTCGGCTCGTCTTTCATCAACCGGTCACCGATACCGACCAATCATATATTTCCTGTTAATGAGCGGCCAGTAAAATAACCATGAGACAGAGTTTGGACAATCCTATCGGTGCAACGGGAGCCGATCAATATCGCGGTGTTGAGGTCGTCAAACCAAATTGTATGACCATCATCTGTCACGCTGTCACACGGACAGACGTTTTATGAACTGACCACTCCACATTAATAGAGTTAGAAAAAAGAGTTTATTTTCATGGTCAACGAGTTTTTGTCACATGAGGCGATCAGATCTCGCTGAAGGTGTTTGGGTCAGTCGAGAGGTGACAAAGGCATGAATAAGTCTCCTCAGTATGTGAATCAGCCAAGTGGTCACTTTCTTGGGTCAATATTTTGTAGGGAAGCCTTTTCAGATTTTATTTAGGGTGAATGGACAGTATATTGTGTTGTCTGTAGGCTAGGATAAATGTAAACAATTACTGGATAATCAGTGGTCAGTCTTGCTGTAGCTACTAATCCTTCGGCCAAACAGTACTGACCTCACCTTGTCAGGGATGGACATCAGAGGACCTGCCATAAAAGTGTTTGTGTGTGTCGCAACTCAAAATCTAACAATATTTTTGTTGGACATCAAGTCTCGGCTGTAATTCTTCTTTACAAAATTGGCTTATTTATTCTTATTAAATTTGTACAGTAAAATTGACATCGAGTGGGACCCGAGATTTAATTCAAGTCCCAGCTTATTGCAAGTTTCTTTATAATGACCCTTCCCAATGATCTGTATCTTGGACAACAAATAGTATGGGGAAAACGTAAAAACAAGACATTTCATTTCTAACAATCTTTTACATTTGCACGAAATTTAAATCTAGTCAGGTAACTTTTAAAATACATAATTAACTTCGAAAATATATCATTATGTTCATATGAATGAACGGGGCAATTGCATAGTTTTCTACTGGTCATTCTTTGATAAGGAAACTTACTGCATACTTTTACTTTCCGAGCTATACAATGCTATAACAGTTTCTAGATATGATCATCAAGTCATATTGTGTTAGAATTTATAATTCAGTATGATACAATACAAGAACATCACATTTCATTGTTTGAGACAAAAGTTAAGTTTTACAGAATAACAAATTTTTTCTAATATCAAATGTCTGGAGAATTCATTCTTGATATTCCTGTGCCAAAATTGATAATAAAGGTTTGGTAAATATAAGTTATAACTTGCAGAATTTGATCTTCAAACTTTTAAAAGATGCTCTTTTCAATCTTTACTTTAAAATATTTTAAAGATAGCTTACCCATGCTAGAAATAAAGTTATATCTAACCATTATCACTCAATGGGGGACCTCTGTATATATATACATGGAGGGGTCTGGATTTCCTGGAGTCCAGTTCTGGCTGTGTTATGACTAAGTTAGAGCGGTGGATGGGCAGATTTCAGCATGTTCGGCACTAAAGCTCGGTGTTTGTAAGTATGGTTGTACTAAGTAGACCTCTTACCTTAATTCAATTGTTTATAGGAAATTGGCCAGGAAATATATTCCCTAATTCCTTTCAGATGTGCCTGGGAGAATTCCGCTTTTCTTTACGATTATCTATGATAGTTTAACCACTTGAAGAGTAACATTTTACGAGAATTAACAGAAGCTGTCATAACCGTTACGTAAACCAGATAATACTCATAACAACATGTTTAGGAATTAAGATAGCCATTATTGCAAATACTTACCCAATTTATTTTTATCTTCAAGTGAGTATGGCAATTCGACTTAGTTACCTTAAGGGCAATTATTTACACAATGAATGCAGATGTGCATGTTAAAAGCCTAATTTTCTCTTGCGATTGAAATTTATTGATGAAATTTTGCTTCGCTTTTCAAAGTGTTTTGTTGTTAATTTATAACCGAATCAATTGTAGGTTCGCAAATTCAGTGGTGTATAAATATTTTCTTTTGCTTGGAGTAGTTGTATTATCTTTTAGACAAATAAACTGGGAAAATGAATATAAATTAGATTTTTTTATATATGTAGATCAGATTTATAAAACATGAGGTTGCCGGTGTATCTCTGTGCTCACGGTAACGTGTTACGACAGCATGAAGATTTGTCTTATAACTAGGAATGTAGAAAGAGTAGATTAATGCTTGTGTTACGCCATCACAAGCAGGGCGAGGATTTGTCTTATAAATATTTCAAGGCCTCTACCCGTAGGTGATGTAAGAGGTGCCACAATTTTCTTTTTTAATTGACAAGCTCGTGATCATGAAGGTTCCAAGTTAATGAAGCTAAGATTTACGGACTTTCTGATTGTTTTTTATAATCGAAGGGTGCACCCAGAGTGCAGTGGTTGAGCTAGTTACTAGAGTGAACTGAGAGCTCAGTGATTGATCAAGTAATGAGATCTCATGGAGAGCTCAGTGGTTGATCAAGCAATGAGAGCTTTTGGAGGGCTCATTGGTTCATCAAGCAATGAGAGCTTATGGGGAGTTGAGTGGTTGATCTGGTTGATCGTTTACTAAGAGTTCTGTAGTTGATTGAGTAATAAGAATTCTCTGAGAGCTTAGTGGTTCATCAAGTTAGAAGAGTGGTTGAGCAGTCACATGAATTTGTAGTTGTAGACCCAAGTAATTGGAGTAAATAAGAATGTATTAATTAAGGGTTTGAACTTCATTAGTACCTCAAGTATACTGAGTGAGCAAAGGTTGAACTTCATTACCTCCCCAAGTATACTGAGTGAGCAAAGGTTGAACTTCATTACCTCCCCAGTATGCTGAGTGAGCAAAGGTTGAACTTCATTACCTCCCCAGTATACTGAGTGAGCAAAAGTTCAACTTCATTAGTACCTCAAGTATACTGAGTGAGCAAAGGTTGAACTTCATTACCTCCCCAGTATACTGAGTGAGCAAAGGTTGAACTTCATTACCTCCCCAAGTATACTGAGTGAGCAAAAGTTGAACTTCATTACCTCCCCAAGTATACTGAGTGAGCAAAGGTTGAACTTCATTTGTACCTTAAGTATACTGAGTGAGCAAAGGTTGAACTTCATTACCTCCCCAGTATACTGAGTGAGCAAAGGTTGAACTTCATTACCTCCCCAGTATACTGAGTGAGCAAAGGTTGAACTTCATTACCTCCCCAAGTATGCTGAGTGAGCAAAGGTTGAACTTCATTTGTACCTTAAGTATACTGAGTGAGCAAAGGTTGAACTTCATTACCTCCCCAGTATACTGAGTGAGCAAAAGTTGAACTTCATTTGTACCTCAAGTATGCTGAGTGAGCAAAGGTTGAACTTCATTACCTCTCCAGTATGCTGAGTGAGCAAAAGTTGAACTTCATTACCTCTCCAGTATGCTGAGTGAGCAAAAGTTGAACTTCATTACCTCCCCAGTATACTGAGTGAGCAAAAGTTGAACTTCATTACCTCCCCCGTATACTGAGTGAGCAAAGGTTGAACTTCATTACCTCCCCAGTATACTGAGTGAGCAAAAGTTGAACTTCATTTGTACCTCAAGTATGCTGAGTGAGCAAAGGTTGAACTTCATTACCTCCCCAGTATGCTGAGTGAGCAAAGGCTGCACTTCATTATTACCTCAAGTGTGCTTAGTGTACACAGATTGAACTTATCAGTCCCCAAGGTGTATTGAGCAAAAACAAGTTAAACTTCATCTGTTCCAAAGTGTGCTGAGAATGCAGCCCTTTAACTTCATCAGTACACTAAATGTACCAAGTGAGCTTACGTTGTATTTCATCTGCTCCCCAGGTGTACTGAGAAAGCAGCAGTTGAACTTAGTATCCAATGCCGAGAGCAGTGGTTGCAAGTAAATGTACACTGATCTGTAGTGAAATGGCTGAACATCTCGGTCCATGTAAAATTTGCACTCAAACTGCACTTAAACTCGGTAGACAGCGATATGACCACGCTGTCACAGAGGGGGGAAGGTTTAGGGGTTCGACACGTCACCAATATATTGCCTGATCTCAGCCCACACTGTGCTGTTGGTAATTGATCAATGCTTTTATGGACCATTTTAACAGAGATTTAAAAAGGCAGCATACAGAGTTAAGTGCTGCAGTCATCGTCATGGTGATCTTCAATGTTTTAGGATTTTAAATTTAATTTTGAAATCTTTAGTGCCAGAATGACAGGGTAATTTGGTTTTGGTAAATTGTGTTCATGTATAATTTAGTTATGGGAGTGACTGAGAATTTGAACCAGGATGCATGTGGAGAGTCAAGTTTGATGTTCCTCGATTAAAACGCACTACATGGGGACATGAAATCAGCTCTAGACTTGGGTTTGGTGATGGTAACTTGATTACTAGGGGTATGAAATTCACACCACACCTTCATTTCTACATGGTTATGTCTTGCTTAGGATGGACACGAGAGATATGAAACTGACAACAGACTTGGATTTCCAAGTGGAAACGCTAGCATTTGTAGGAAATGAAATCTACACTGGAGATATGAGATATACAATCTCTGTGCTGGAGATATGAAATCAACTTTTTGAAATTTACGTGCTCAGAATTAAAAGAATAATAAAATATGTGTATGTACACAGACCCTAAGGGGAAAAGGAAGGCTTTTAAATGGCTTCTTTTGAGCTGTTGTTACAGACAAAATATTGGAAATTAGAATGCAGAAAAAGGTGTGCGAATTTTGTGGTTGAAAATGCTCAAATTTAGAGTTCAAAATTTGGAGTTTTCCTTCAAAGTAGAAAGATGGTTGCAATTGGCAAATATGATGAAATGAACCTCAGGCTTAGGGTTTCATCTTTCAAACTAAAATAAACTGCACAGGTGGGTTATTGTGTTGAAGATTTCTTCAGAACTGTGAAGTAGTGATTGAGATTTCTACATGGCTACTATCCCAGTACTCCCCACGATGTCAGCGTTGTAATTACTACCTTGCAATTGGTACTGGCGGGATGTGTTTGTGTAGCAGATTGCCTGAACATACTTTCATCAAATTAGATACATACCAAAGTTTTTATTCTAAATATTTCTCAGTGTCTGATATTTTGTAATCACTTTTTGTATGTGTGTGGGTGGCTGTTTTTTTTACGAAAGAAAAATTAACATATAGAAGTGTATATAGGGGATGATACAACCTTTTGGTACTTATAATTCCGTTAAGGACTGGTATACATGATGTATATGAACACTTATCTTGAACACTGACTTATAATGATTTTGGGGAACATATTTCTTAGAATTCCCCAGCTTGTCATAAACCTTACTGTAGAGAGGTAATGTCAGAAGTTCATTGTAGTTAGTTATGAACATGTGTCACTGCAGAGAATAGATTTTTATATTCCTCTCATTGATAATATACATGTGTTATTGTAGGAAACTCTTTTCTAATGTTCTAAGGGTTAGTTCAAAACATATTTTCCTGTAAGAAATAATTTCTTAGATTGCTCACTTACCAGGTAAGTGTTTCCAGTATTTGAAATCAGTGGTAAATTTAGTTTAAAGCTAATTGTATAACTACTGGTAAGATTATAATTGTTGAGTAATTAAAAACACCATAAAATGACAGCAGCTAAGAATATTTTTTATTTTCAAACCTGCTATTAATCTGTCAAAATCGGTACAAAGATTTTAGATTCAGAAAAGGTCGCAAAAGTCAGATTAAGTACCAGAGAAGTAACTGGACAAAATATGACCAGAAAGGCAAAGCCCAAAATGGATGTTCATTGCCATGTTCGGGAGATGAAGAAAGAACACTAGTTAATTAATTCACCCCTGAAGATGCATTTAAACTCCTCCAACTCAAAGGGTGGAATAGTTCATTATGAAATTCCAGGAAGAAAGAGCTAAGGGTATACATAATACAGGTCAAAGGTCATACAATTCAAGCCGACATGCTTTTGTCTAGGGTTGAAAGGTCAAGGCATCATTAGAAAAGAAAAGTTTAACTTCAAACGTGATCTAAGATGATGCGGGATCTAAGATGATTTGAGGTAAGATATCTTGTTTCTTGAAGAAAAAAATATGGATGTATTTTGAATTGCCATTGCTAACTTACTTGATACCACCAACTTTTTAAAATGATAGAACCAGGAAGGTATGTTTTAGAACAGTAATTTCAGTTCATAAAATCCATTGCGTAATGTTTTTGAAATTTTTCATGCAGACATGATTCCTAATGGTAGCATGCTGTCTTATGTAATTAAGAAAGTAAGACTAGAGCTTGTCCATGTGCCCAGCTCCCATCTCCAGTAAGGTATGTCGGGGGTATAGGGCTGGCCTGATGCCACAGAAGAGTGTACACGGTGGTACCGCCCATGTTAATGGCCGACTTCAGGCTATTTACCATAACACCAACAGCTTCAACACTTTCAAAACTATTTGGAATTTCAATATTTCCGGCTTTTTAGATTATTTTGGTATAAGCACATAATATGTATGGAGAACAGGTTTGTGTTTCTGGAAGCGTTAAAAGTTTTGTTATGGAGGGAACACTTAGGAACACGTCTAAGATGAAAATATCATTTGACATGTCAGTCAAGCTGTCGAGGAAAACAGTAACACAGATAGGCTCTGCCAGTCAAAACATTTTAATGTTCTGCATCAACTATATGGATGGGTAATTTGAGCACAGAACTGTATGGCAGGTGACTGTCGGCCTACAGCGATACCACTCTGGCATCTACTGCACTGTGTCAAAATACTTTTAAATATTCAAAGCAATTCTACACAACATGTTTCTGATTGAAAAGAAACAATACAAATAATTGGCAGTTTTCAATCACGTTCAATTTTGAAATCGTCTTATTTTCTGAATCGATTTTCTCTAGTTAAATGTGCGATAACAATGTTAGGTTGTTTTTCTAGCGTACAACCTAATAAAGTTACGAGGGTTTGATGTACTTTTGGTGATATTTAAAAGTTATTCACTGATGCGTCTGATGGAAGTTATTTCTATTAATGGGAAATGGGCAACAGATCTGCCAACTTCCATTCTGAGTAAGTGTGACTTGAATACCTCGTTCCTGTGGCTATCGCGACATGTCTGCTTGCCACTCTCGCAAACAAGGGAAATATCTGTAAATTTTTCTCTTTTTGAAAAAAAAAAAAATGTAAGACTGATGGAGATTTCAACAGCTTGCCTTCAAGCCCCATTTTCTACCACTTATTATCTAACAAAATGTGTTTAGATACACATTTCTACCGTCCGAAGAATGATGTTCTTGTTTTATCACCAAGCCATCGTCAGCTGCGACAAGTGAACACATCTTGGATGAAGCATGCATATTACATTTAGACTCCTTTCTGGGTGTTGCTGGAAAAAAATCACCCCTGAAAGTTTTCTAGATTTGATATTGGGATTGCCAATTTGTTTATTCAACATTAATGAGGTTTTTGATAGAACTGGCTTTAACAAATCAGTCTTGTGTGGTTCTGTTTCAAATTCATTAAAACCAATCGCCTTTGAATGTAAGCTATTAACAAAGTGTTTAATTTGTCATAAATATTTTACTAAAGAATTACCGGAACTGCTTTCAAAATGTGGATAAAAATAAAAACCCAGTTTGCACTTAACTGACTTCCTCTCCTCTGACCTTTGTGCTAAATTATCAAAATTCATACACAGCTTTTAATCAATTTGGAGTTCTAGCCTTATCAATTTTCTAAAAGTTTTTATCTTTTTAATTTATTTTGAATGACTCAAGCAAAAAACCAAGCTAGTTTTTCTTCAAACATGGTTTTGAGAGATTGCTCACATCATAAGATATTGTAGGGTAAACCATTTTAATTAATACATATTTTCGTTCTCATATATTTTGACTTCTAATGACCTTGAAAATTAAATACCCCTGTCCCCCCCCCCCCCTTCCCCCATTAGATATATAAGCAATAAATAAATGAGGGTAATTTTTAAACTGTTGTCTTTTTTACCTGTAATAAACTTGTCACCTGTTAGAAATAGAGAAATGCTCAGGGTGTTGGTGTATCTATTTCGGTAAGTTTGTAGTATCGGCACCGTTTGTGAATACATCGATATGGCTTTGATAACAAGGATTGGTTTATTGACATAAAATACAAAGTTATAGAAATATCTGCAAAATTATCAATATTCCATTGATATAGTTGTTACATTGCCATGGTATGAATGTCTCTGTAACACAGTCCTATACTCAGCTGTGTGTGGTTTGTCATTATCGCCATTGTACTACAAACTCACTCAAACAATAAAACTGTGTCCGCCAGTGTTTCTGCTTCATTTAAACACGAGAAATGGCTCCATAGGATGTTTTTTAAGCTTTTGTTTTCACTTGCGAAAAAAATCCTTGTTTCAGAGCCAATTACAAACGGCCATAACACACAAAGCAAAAACCCTTACTTAGAGGTCTTGCTCGGTGCAGAATGCCCGGTTTACGCGGAACACACTCTGGGTCTGTAAAGCTGATCGCAGATTAAGATATTGACTATTTTTCCACTTGAATAGAAGGACAATTATTATGGTATTGATTGTATTATGATGCTGTATGGCACTTACAATTTTAGCAATTTTTGCCAGTGTGAAGTTTGTTTCAGTGCACGTATGCATTGAACATTGCTAATTAAGCCATTTCCTTAAAACAAGTGTCATGGAACATCTTTAATTAGCACACTGTTAGTTCGTAAAAGTTTGGCTGTTGGCCGATATGACTTTATGCTGTATCAACACCCTTCCTTCTGTGATCGTGTATTAATAATCACATGGTTTGTTAAACCAATCAGAATCTCTGGTCAAATTGTAACAACAAAGTGTTCCCTTGCCGAAATGAAAATTGCCTTAGGGCTTGCAAACTGTGATATATCTCCACAGAAATGTCATAATATTTCTTATCAATGATCTTGTTATTTTTTTTCTGTCCAGATGAGAATTTGATCAGCGCCATTGTTTCAGGGGAAGCTAGGTTCAATTCATCAAATGTTGCGTCAGTAAAGTTAATTTTTTGAAAGAGGCCAATTTGCTACATTGGTTCGCGAGATGAAATGTACTGCGTTCAAATCGACTTCTATAGATAACTGATCGCAGACACCAGTTCATCTCAGGACCGAGTGTATTTTTCTCCCCGAAGACCTGACATTCTAGATCCACCTGCCGACAGATGTGTAACACTGGGCACCGTAGTTTTAATGTTTTAGAGATGGTGAGATGTCATTGGAGTACATACCAATTAAAAGAATTTTCTAATTAGGAGGGTATGCTAATTAGCACTATCTTTTTGTATTGTCCATCTGTTCTTGGGATTCAAACCAATTCATTTTTATTATAGTGTTACAAAAACCATATTGACATTACGCAAAACTCAATTAATCTCTGAACCAGTGTTTAGAAAAAAACGTCCCAGTCGCGTTATTGGAGAGGCTTTCGTCATTGATTTCTATTCTAATACTTGTGATACACCAATTACAAAATGATATCATATTAGTCAAGTTTCTTTTGAGTTCTGAATTATGTTGTCAAAGGGTTGTATTTCATGTTCACCAACCATGAATTTAATTTTGGGAAAGCTTCCGATATTACGATACCGATACGGATGTATTTCATTTAAATGAAGCTATAGTCGCAACCCGATTTCTATAGGGAAATATATATACCTGGGATATTCATTTTATCTTTTTGTAAGATCTTGCTTCTGTCATCATGGAATTAGCGAGGCATGAAAAGAATAAAATCTCCTTTTAATAAGTTGTTATGGTTGGTCTGCCAGCACTTGATGTTGACGATTTTCTGGGTGGTAAGTTTCACAGGAAATGTTAAGTGAGAGTGTGTCATGTATATTATCCCGTGTTTGGAGCGAGCTTACACTAAACCCTTGTCAGGGATGACACGAGGTGTATTAGGTAGGTAACTACTTATATTTGATATAAAACCTCAGTTTTGTTACTAACTTATGAAATGTTTAAAATCACGCTTTGTTGACGAAGCAATGGAGTTACGTGGGTCATCCTTGAAATATTTTGATGCCTCCCTATAGGGTAGTAGATGTTGAAGGTGGCCTGACAAAAACTGCCACACGACTATCGTCATCTGCTTGGAAGATATATTATGGCATATAGAATTTATATTCAATTATCACTTTTTAGAAAGAAATTGTAAGTCTCTTGCCCTTTGTCAGTTTCTTGGAAGAAAAATTGGCTATATCATGTTCTTTTAAATTGAATTAGCTTGCACAAATTTCCAACCAAGCGAATGTCAAAAGGTTTGCATATTTTTGTAAAGATCTATTGCCCCTTGGAGACATTTTAAGTTAATATTTTAGGGTTATACATTCCATCTCGTCAAAGAAGTTTGACGCCTGAAAAAAGGCGGAATCTTATAGAACCATGTGATAGTGTATGTATGACCACACAGTTTAAGAACTTGACCACATGACACCAAGATAACTGTATGCCTTGTGTAGCTTTTGTGGATGTCAGTGCTATTGAGTGTCCCATTGTAATCGATTGGACCAACGTCAGAAATTCAGTGAATAATTTAAAGTGTATTTAAATGGTTACATAATGTTTATATTGTGCGAGGATTATCCCACTCATAACAGTGTGGTGTCAAATTTCCTCTTAGTTCGTAATTAATAATTTTACGTTTAAACCAGTCCTCAGTCACATGCTGAAATGTACAATTTATCAACTTATGTATTTGGACAATTGTCCATCGCAATCATAGATGTTTATAAATCTAGAAACTGAGGTCAGCGTCACTGAACTAACTGTTACAGATGTTAATATGGGAATTTTTAATTCAATATGCCTTCTTTTGTATTGTTGAGTCACGCAAACCCACGAATGTACTATTATTTTTTAAAGATCTTGGCATTTTATATACGAGTATTGTGACACTGTGTGGTTTGATAGCATGTTGGGATTGTGGTGCGTAGAAGTGTAGGTTACCCCTGACAGGTACGCTGACTCCGCAAACGAAACGTACACCAGGAGATCCAATATCTTTATAGGAAATTGATTCAGTGACACATATACAGGGTTGATGAAATGTGACCATGCCAAATGGCTTCTGATGGAAATGTATTCACGAGTGACATATCCACTGAAATCACATGCTAATACATGTCTATATTCCTTCATAAAACATTGTATGTAATTACCAATACATAATATACATGTGGGTTGTCAATTTCAATAATATCTGTCATCATAGTTCTGTATGATCTTGTTTACACAGTGTATATATATATTTCTGTTTTGTAGTCTTTAAATTAAACCCTGCAAACACGGGATGTTGTTTATGAAGCATAAAATCAGAAATTATTGCTTGTTAATGTTTCCAGAATGGAAACTATTTGGTTTTTTTTTCTCGACACACTGTTGACAGTAATTAGGCTATTCATGTTGCAGGTGATTTCAATTTTAAACTTGGACAGAAATTATGACTTAATGAGGCTTGTTGCCAAGTAAAAATGGAAACCATAAAATTTTGTTTTTCACTTAATATGGCTGTTCCACCATTTTGTGAAAGATGTTTGTTTAAAACACATCCTGATCTAAAAGAAATCACACAGAAAGATGATACATAATTATTTTTATATTGTTTTCAATTTGCATATAAGGAATACATTTTTTAAAAATTCAACAGTGCTTACAGTATAAATCCCAGCTGCTCTCAAACATAGCTCACAATGTGTGTTACTTTAATTTGTATAAAGTGGATGTGTATACAGTATATGATTCAGAGATCTGCATGCTATAGTTTTTAATTCTAAAAAACATTGAAATGAGAAAACAGAAATAGTATACGTGGATATTAATTACACAAGTCTCCCCCCCCCCCACCCCATAAGATAAATCTATTTCTGCTAAATCAATATAAAAGATAGATTATGATAAAATGCCAGGTTAATTTTGATAGGATAATTATTTATTTCAGTAGCTTTTAAACACGCCGATAACATCATTGTTGAAAAAAGTTATGATAATAATGTAATTACAACAAGCTACTGAGGTCATAAACTTCAACATCGCAAATTATGATAAATGATCATTGGTGATTGACTTCAACTGAGTCACAAAGCAAGAAACTGGTGCATTTATTCAATTGGTTTAATCGGTATATATCCTGTTTCACCGCTCTACAAATCAATCAATTTATTCCATTGACAAATCGGTAGATTTCATCTTTAAAAAAGCAATGCCGGTACCGTAAACCTCGATAACTCGATCCGTTAGCCTATAACGGCCGACAGTTTAATTACGGAGTGACGCTGGTCATTTCTGGATGAACACACACAACTAGACCCAAACAATACTGTTACATTTGATCTGTATCCGCTGTTGTCATGTAATTGTATAATATCGCATGATAGATGTATTGACCAAATATGGCAATGTTATTTGCGCCAGCTCAATTAACTTAGTCAATTAGTTGACTAATGTTGTGGTGAATAATGGGTTATAGATTTAACCCAGATACTCTGTACAGCAGGCTCAATTTCTGTGTCGAGTGAATTATTTATTGTACTACTGTTTTGAAACTAATTAATGTAGTTTGGATGGGCGATACAGAAAAAGATGGGTTTTTTTCAAACATTGTTATGTTAAGCTTATATTTTTTATTCATTAACCATTCTGTTAGATAGTGCTTGTCCATATCATTCTATTAAATTAAAATACTGCGTAGGTTGTTTGTTCGGTAGAAATAAAGAATGCAGTATACTGCTTTATTTCTCCGGGGTCTTTAGATATCAAGGGACACAACCATTGTAGGGATGTTTACAGGGCATGCATGTATCTGGGTGTTTGGTACTAAGTACATTCTTGTTATGTTCCATAGCAAATAAATTTCTAAGTCATGCAGGTCCATTTGTGAAACAATTAGTCAGATTTTTTATAAAAAAAAAATTGGTTTCTGTTCCTGCTTGATCAGCTGTAAAGACCCTGTGTCAGCCATCAGGACCCTGTGATATACCATTGTTCAAATTCTGCGTCAGCCATCAGGTCCCTGTGATATACCAGTACTTATATAGATCCCTTTGTTAGACCATCAGGCCCCTGTGATATATACCAGTATACTTACATAGATTCCTTTGTTAGACCATCAGGCTCCTGTGATATACCAGTATACTTACATAGATTCCTTTGTTAGACCATCAGGCCCCTGTGATATACCAGTACTTATATAGATCCCTTTGTTAGACCATCAGGCCCCTGTGATATACCAGTACTTATATAGATTCCTTTGTTAGACCATCAAGCCCCTGTGATATACCTTTACTTATATAGATTTCTTTGTTAGACCATCAGGCCCCTGTGATATACCATTACTTATATAGATTCCTTTGTTAGACCATCAGGCCCCTGTGATATACCAGTACTTATATAGATTCCTTTGTTAGACCATCAGGCCCCTGTGATATACCAGTACTTATATAGATTCCTTTGTTAGACCATCAGGCTCCTGTGATATACCAGTATACTTATATAGATTCCTTTGTTAGACCATCAAGCCCCTGTGATATACCTTTACTTACATAGATTTCTTTGTTAGACCATCAGGCCCCTGTGATATACCAGTACTTACATAGATTCCTTTGTTAGACCATCAGGCCCCTGTGATATACCAGTACTTATATAGATTTCTTTGTTAGACCATCAGGCCCCTGTGATGTACCAGTACTTATATAGATTCCTTTGTTAGACCATCAGGCCCCTGTGATATACCAGTACTTATATAGATTCCTTTGTTAGACCATCACACCCCTGTGATATACCAGTACTTATATAGATTCCTTTGTTAGACCATCAGGCCCCTGTGATGTACCAGTACTTATATAGATTCCTTTGTTAGACCATCACACCCCTGTGATATACCAGTACTTATATAGATTCCTTTGTTAGACCATCAGGCCCCTGTGATGTACCAGTACTTATATAGATTCCTTTGTTAGACCATCAAGCCCCTGTGATATACCTTTACTTATATAGATTCCTTTGTTAGACCATCAAGCCCCTGTGATATACCTTTACTTACATAGATTCCTTTGTTAGACCAACAGACCCCTGTGATATACCAGTACTTATATAGATTCCTTGTCAGACCATGAGGCTCATGTGATATACCAGTATACTTATATAGATTCCTTTGTTAGACCATCAGGCCCCTGTGATATACCAGTACTTATATAGATTCCTTTGTCAGACCATCAGGCTCCTGTGATATACCAGTATACTTATATAGATTCCTTTGTTAGACCAACAGACCCCTGTGATATACCAGTACTTATATAGATTCCTTTGTTAGACCATCAGACCCCTGCGCTGGGTTTAGTAACCCTTGTGTATCCTTTAAATGATCCCCTGTCACAAATCATCAGGAAGTGATTTATAGGACAGTAACCGCAACATCTATACAAATGTTACCATGTAATATCTACTATCCTGTTCTCAGACAAATGTCAGTGACTTTATTTAGTTAAGCGTGTTGATGGAAAATTTATTTTCATCTGACAATGAGCAATTTCCGTATCATCTGATACCACGAAAACTGGTATTGGACAGGAAATTTTACATGGTGCTACTACAGAGTGGGTACAAAGTTTTCATTTGTTGAAGTTAATGACATTTTACCACAGTAATAATGCAAAAATCAATAGAAACACATTTAAACAAAGTAGTGGAATTGGTAGTTTATTTCAATCAATTACTATTGATTTGATAAAATGGTTGTGTAAACATCCTTGAAAATAAACCCAGCATAATCTCAGGCTCGGAGAAGGATAGTGTTAGTTGGTTTTTACAACTTGGTATTGATATCACTGATCCATTTGAGATGAGAATTGATGCAAAACATTGGCCCGGCCATCACAACAGGAAATACATGTTCAAACCAGGGAGAGGGAACACAGATTCAGCCCACACCCTCAAACCTATGGCAGCTAGGCCAATGTCCTCAAACCTGTGGCAGCTCGGCCCACACCCTCAAACCTATGGCACCTTGGCCAATGTCCTCAAACCTGTGGCAGCTCGGCCCACACCCTCAAACCTATGGCAGCTTGGCCAATGTCCTCAAACCTGTGGCAGCACGGCCCACATCCTCAAACCTGTGGCAGCTTGGCCAATGTCCTCAAACCTGTGGCAGCTCGGCCCACACCCTCAAACCTGTGGCAGCTTGGCCAATGTCCTCAAACTTGTGGCAGCACGGCCCACATCCTCAAACCTGTGGCAGCTTGGCCCACACCCTCAAACCTATGGCAGCCTCGCCCACATCCTCAAACTTGGCAGCTTGGCCCACACCCTCAAACCTGTGGCAGCTGGGCCCACACCCTCAAACCTGTGGCAGCTCGGCCCACACCCTCAAACCTGTGGCACTTTGGCCCACACCCTCAAACCTGTGGCAGCTCGGCCCACACCCTCAACCCTATACCCAGATAGCAGATCATTCCTGTGGCAGCTCATACCTCCCTGATGACACTCTGTACATGACATTTAATAATATTGACTGGTATAGATCGTGTTTGACTCCATCAAACACGCTACCATACATAGAAAATGTAATAACTTCTGTCCTCGGATCAGGATACTGATCTACCTTAACCATAGCCAAAATGGCATGGGGGAATTTCCTGGTAGTTTTTGTTACAAAGGTTGCCATGGTGATAATTTTGCAAAGTCAACAGGAAATTCTTGTGACTTGTTTTGATGTGTAATCAACACTGTCATTATAAATATTTCAGTTTTTATTGAGCTTGATTCCCTGTCAGAGCATCAGATTATAACGGTCCTTGGGGACCTTTTATCTTTATTGAAAACTTGCTTTTAAGCCTTCATTTTGAATCCAATGCCTTCTGACCCTGACCTTACCAACCAACCAATCATAATTTATACAATCTAACAATGGACATTAGGATGATATTAATTGAATGAGTAATGACGTCTTCGCAACACCTGATCAAGAGGTCATACAACGACAGTATGGACTGTTTATAATGACGGTGCCATTCAAAGGCCATACTGAAGTGACAGCTCACCGAAATGTCATAACAGGGCACAGTATCACGATATCTCACTTGGGTGTCGTTATTCCAACAACTGGCCAACCAGAAGTACTTTTCGAGTGACATCATCGAAAGCATCATTGATAACTCATGGTTGATCGTAATAGTCCGTTTAGCCAGAAAGTTACAGTAAGGATTAGGTGAGTCCACTTTGAAAACGTAGTAGTAAATAAGTGAATGTAGAGAACGAGACTTCCAGAAGGGTAGCCCCGATTCACCGAAAAGGAAACAAAATCTTTATCATAGTAAGATAAACTAACATACTTCATGGGAAATGTTTGCATCTTTCCCTTCCCTATCCCTCCCCCCCCCCCCCAGCCCTTCCCTATCCCTCCCCGCCCCACCCTTCCCTATCCCTCCCCGCCCAGCCCCACCCTTCCCTATCCCCCCCAGCCCCACCCTTCCCTATCCCCCCCAGCCCCACCCTTCCCTATCCCCCCCCAGCCCCACCCTTCCCTATCCCCCCCAGCCCCACCCTTCCCTATCCCTCCCCGCCCAGCCCCACCCTTCCCTATCCCTCCCCGCCCAGCCCCACCCTTCCCTATCCCTCCCCGCCCAGCCCCACCCTTCCCTTTCCCTCCCCGCCCAGCCCCACCCTTCCCTATCCCTTCCCACCCAGCCCTCCCTCTATCAAATAAAATTCACACTACTATTCAACCTACTGGAGTAGTTTGCACATTGGTTTAATATAGGAGGGGGGGTTGGCTCCCAGCGTAAAGCTGTTAACACTGATAATGTAGAGCTGATTGGCCCAGGTAATGGCAGATAAATCCAGCGATTGTTGGGTGTCCATTGTTAGAGGATCATCAAGGCTGTCTGTTAAACAGATGTCACAGTTTGTTTGTCATAGAAACTCTGTATAACCTTCGGCAGAACATTGATTTTAGTTTTTGTTGTTGATACGAGAATAAAACATCATCAAATCCACATTGAACCAATTACATATGATGCCAGTCATTAAATCTGAAGCGGTAAATCTGCTTAAGGCCAAGAGATTTATCATATGCACATATTAAATTAACTAACAACATTGAGACAAGGTGAAAATAATCCCATTAGATGCAAATCAATATAATAGATTTAAATAGTGTTGTTCTTTTTTTCGTAAATGATGGGGAGAGTGCCCCATGTTATTATGCCGTGGGGAATGTTTACTATGTACAGACTGCTGTGATATAAATATAATGTATATAACGGCTTTGTCCAACCACTACACAGAAGGCGTAATACAGATCACAATACACGTTTGTTTAAGGGATTGTAATTTCTTGCGGGGCCATTTTTCAGGTATAATATGTTGTCCGTTAAAATTGGAAGTGTTGAAATAATCGGTGGGTTTTTTCCTCCGACAAAGCCTGACTGATTGGAGTTCTTTGTAGCATTGTCGAGTTGGCCTCATTGTGCAACACAGACAGGTGTTCAGGCTACCTGTAACACCTCCCCAGGTAGGTTAATTACAGGTATCGTAAACAGGCTGGAAAACAGCTGCAGAAACGGATGTAACACCAGTCACATAGCCACTTATGGCCGTGGAGGGTACAGATGCACATTACAGACAAGAGGTTGATCGTCCAGGTATCGACTTGTCAGCCATACAGACGGGATCTAATTGTCCACCCGAGGGGGGAATGATTCAATCCACACTCGACCCCGTCAATTCTCGTGTTTATGATTCAGATTTACGATAGAATTATACATTTTTACCTGTTTGGATAGCGATTTAAATCACTTGGAGTCTGTATGCTAATGGACTAGCAGGAATGTGACGTTCTTGATCAAGGTGAGACCTTCTTTGATACTTACATGGTTTATAAATATATTATATACAGGCTTTGTAATCTAACGTACAACTCATCTGTCTAGGGTTTGTTTGATATTCATTTGATGACTTTGTCGTGATATAATTGGATCACAGTTAAGATAGATGGTTTATACAGTTTTAATGAGATAGAGTTTATGAGTACAGGAGTGGAAATGACAGGACTTATAATTATCTTCTATAGATCTTGGTTATTTCCCGTAATATAGACTAACATTTAAACAAGTTTTGCTGTAATATTAGAATAAGACAGTTATTATATATCTTTTTTATTATCAATTATATACAATTTTGAGACAGTTTCCTGTTTTGATGTTCTACCAAGGCAAAGCAGTGTATAATTTCTTACACCATTAACATTTATTTATGGCAAAGTCTTACCGTATTTATCTAGCAATAAGCCCTTGCCTGATAATAAGCCCACCCTGAACTGTTCAGTGGGAATGCTAACAAAATGTTTTTTCCTTGTCTTGAAATAAAACTACCTCATATTTTGAGGCCAAGGTGGTCTGTTAGTTCCCCGGCCACCCTCTAGGGTTTTTTATTGAATGAATATTATAAAATATTTATTTACAAACATTTATTAATCCTTTATGCGGGAATGGTTTCAATATGAATAGTTTGATTTGAAAAGTAGACATTCCCATGCCAGGATGTTTATAAACAAGACTTTCCTATAAGCATGTTTATACTTGGTTTTCTTTACCTCATCAGAAACGGATTACCATGGAAAACATGTATAGCCTGACAGTTTCTTGTTAAGATCTTATTGGATTTGTGAATAAAATCTGAATAAGGCTGATTTTATTTCCAGCGTAAATATATCAATAGCGCACAACGCTGTCATGTTGGGCTTTGCGTATAATTCCTGGTAATGCCAGTTAAGGTTGTGTTAGAGTTAGCTTTTGATACTCACGACTTGTGACGATCAAACTCAGTGTATTGTGAAAGAAATTAGCATTCTGCTTCCTAACAAATCTTCTACTTAATTTTGAAAAGACGGACAGAAAAAAAATTCTCATTAGGCCAGTTTCCGATTTCAAAGACGTATAGCGAGCTTGTTGAGTGTATATGAGTATCGATTGTGTATAGAAGAGGATGTTTACAAATTAATGGCGTCTATAAGATTATGACGAGGACTGGCTAGTGGCCTGGTTGTTAATGATGTTGCACATGTTAGTTGTATAGCAAACGTGTTTAACGGTGTAAAATCGATACCTCGGTCTAACGATGAACTCTACTGTGCATTGTGTCACCTTTTCTTTGAATATTTAAAATATACATCAATATTGGCTAACATATTGGAAGTAATTATTTGCCGGAAAACAATTATCCACAAGTAACCAATAGGGTTTATATACATACCTACGATTGACTTACAGGTAAATACGATCATTCAGCGGCTTGTATTGATTAGGTCTAGTCAACTATAGCTGTTTCATGGTACCACATGTAGAAACATTGGAATAGGGCTTTGAATTATTTAAATGGTATTGTTATATATTTTAATAGCCATTGATGATTATTTACTCCTTCGTAACAAGGGATTCACCATCTAATATTGACAAGCTGTCGAAGTGTGGAATGAAATGAATAAAACATGAATGGGAATTTTTCATATTGCATCAAATGGCTGTGATGTATCCAGATGTATTCTGAGCTAGGTAACGACCAACCGAAATTAAAAGACTTCATTCAAGATTTACAGTGTTGGAATCAGGTAATGAAATTTGCGGCTCGCTGTGACAAAAAAAAATGAAAGCATAGTGAAACAATATAGCCCTGATCAATCAGCTATCTAGATATAACATACAGTTAAGGGCTAACTGTACCGGTAATTACTCTATTTCACCTGTAGTAATATACAGTAAAGGGCTAACTGTAATTACCATATTTCACCTATAGTAATATACAGTAAAGGGCCAACTGTAATTGCGGTATTTCACCTCTAGTAATATAAAGTAAAGGGCTAACTGTAATTACCGTATTTCACCTATAGTAATTAGTAATATACAGTAAATGGCTAACTGTAATTACCGTATTTCACCTATAGTAATATACAGTAAAGGGCTAACTGTAATTACCGTATTTCACCTATAGTAATATCTGGACCCAGCTTCTGTAAATGGAAGTAAATAATATCGGGAATTATTCCCGATTCAGTCTGTAAACAGGAAGAGATTACATCAATTTACCAACTGCTTCTGTTAAATCTGTTTAAACAGTGATGAGCAACACAGATCGAGTTATATTATTCATGGTAAAACACTCCAATAAGAATCCTAGCTTCACGAAGATGTATGAAATAAGGAATTGTGTTTACATTATAAGTATACACTGCAAGGTTAAGGTCAGCGTATCTAAATGTGTTCATCAACAGAACCGCATTGCTGTACAGGCATTATTTCTTACCTGGCCATTACACATGTATTACTCGTCTTCAAAATGATTGGGTTTCACTAGATGAGGAATGTCCGGGTAAATAAAAAAAAAGTTGTTGCGAAAAATGCATCAACTATATCAATATGAGCTATGAAAATTATGATGCCTGCGGACATTAACTTTAGAAGCCTGAAATAGCGGAAAGACTTCGTGAGTGTATTAAGTACTTGGATAAATAATGTTCTGAACTACCTTACAAAATCTAAAAATGCACTAAAATGATGACATTGAAATGTCGAAACTATGTAGAAACGTCATCGGTGTGGATGCTAACCATTACCCAGACTAGACAAGCAGCTGTCCACCTGATCTGTCATCATTACAACACCTGTACTGGTCTCGTGGTATTCCATTGTGTCATTGATAAAATTACAAGATTATTCATTGAGAAGGTTTACATTAAGAAGATTTTCCTTTCAGGTATCACTGAGCTCCTTAAATATTCTATCATAATGTAGGTGTGTGGGGGATATAGGGACATCAATGAGAGTGTTGGGGGGGGGGGGGGGGGGGGTAATACATAAAATATTACCTCAACCCCTACCCTCTCCCCCTCATCACGGCCATGACCAGTTTTTGAAGCATTATTAGCAAAGTAGTATTTGGTAAATAAAACAAATTTTTGTTGCATTTTACCATTTTTTTTCTCACATGAAGAAATTGACAGGGTAAAATATATTTCTTGTTTGCTTGTATGGTTCTCTGCAGTGTCGGTATCTTGACAGATTTGTGAGAACAATTACAGTTAGGGCTGACATCTCTAAACAGGTTTTAAATCTGTTTGTGTATTAAAAAATAGATGTACAAGCATATTAAGACTGATTGGCAAACAGACCGAGACATATGGCAGGAAGGAAACAGAAAAAGGAATCTTAGACAGGAAACTTTCTTGCTTGCTTGCTTCAAGAACTAAGAAACATTAGTGTAAATTTCATATGCTGATTTAAGATTTAAATCTGATTCATTGCTGAAAAAAGAAGTGCACAAGTCAAATCGTTTATTGCTTGTTACAGCCCAGCAAAAATTCAGTAATATTGCATGTCACACACACAAAGCTGTTCTGTGTTATAGATTTATCTCCTCCTGTAAAATATTTATGACTAAACAAGTTCTTCCATAACATATTCACTTCATGAAGTTTCTTCTTCCATAAGATATATTTAAGATTAAGACTTTCTCCCGGGGACCTGCAGGTTATGTTTTTTGCGACAAAAAGCTTTGTTTCTGTAAGATATTAATTATCTGTGTATATACAGTCACAGTAAACAAGTCAGACTTGTCTACTTTAGCAAAGACAACAAAGACGGCAAATAATTTGCACCATATAAAGCCATAATTTTGAAATTTTTTTAAAAATTTCTTAAAAAAATTTCATTGAAATGTTTTATTTATGAGATTAAATGTTGGGAGAGAACCATTTAGATAAATATTTCAAAATATGAGGAATTAAATATTTAAACTTCACAGCATGAATAAAACAATATTGCTTAACAAAATTGGAAACCCATTTCATGACATTTCATTGATATTTTGATCAATTAAGCAAATGTCAGCGAACGCACCACTTAAATATTACTATTAATAAACATATGTTAGAGCTCTGCGTACCCTAGAATCGTCCAATTTGTTGGAAGGAAAAGTGGGTTTTGGTATTTAAAAGTTTTTGAAGTGTGTATAAATGAGTCAGTTTATAGGGTTTTGTATATAAATTTAAGAGTATGTACAAACAATTTAGTCATTATAAATTCTAAGTAAGGATGTGTACCGGATATATCGGCCGGATATTTCATACTGACTCTGTTAGCCCTGTATTTGGAGGGTAGCACACGAAATACACACACAGTCGAAATGAGATGTTCATGCATGAATGATTTTGAAACTGACAAGTTCGTATGAAATGGATATTGTAATTCCTGTGGATGGGACTGACAGTGGGAAGTAGGGAGGAAATCGCTTTAGGATTCTGGTTTAGTCATACCTGGTTAATCTCGTCAGTTGGGTGATACGTATAATACCTGTATAAGATTTCTCCTCACTCACCGACTTCAGAATTCTTCAGGACGGCCTTTGTATGTGGTGAGTGGTTTGTTATTTTTTCTATAAGCGTCTTAGACACCGGTATCAGTGAGAACTTTCTCATTGTTTGTGGATTTATAAGAAGTTACTTTGCTGAATCTGTTTATTTTTTTCTGTCTTTCTGTTTCATATTTGAATTCATATCTCAAGTTTGTTTTGCTTTCTGTCTATTCTCTGTCCATGTATTTCACTTCTTCATTCATCTCAAGTTTGTTTAATCTGTCCATTTTTCTACCCATCTATTTCATTTCTGTATTCATGATATAACTACTACACCCTAACTTTTGAAACTTCTTTGTCAGTCTGTCTGTCCGGCTGTCTATAATTCTCTGTCTGCTCATCCTGCAATGTGTTTGTACAATAGGACTAATATATGGGCCCATCAATCCATTTATTTGTCGGACCATCACTTACCCTCTCGGAACATGTAGTCTATATTCTATTACTGTTCCGTCAGTCAAACCTAATCTGTATTTATCTTTCTATCAAACCGTTATCTCTATCTGTCTGTCTGTCAATTTGTCTGGGTTTCCTGAATGTATGATACTGACTGCTTCTGTTTGTATGCTATATTGTATGATAGTGTATGTGTAATATTGTATGTGTAGAGGACCCTTACACATACACACTCTTGCCTACCATACGCAGCGTCTCAATTCTGCACCCACATTATCCTGGGTCAGGGATTTTGTTCCGATATAATCCACAGGTATGTTTATTTGTTGTGTAGGTATTTAGGATTTGTCCATCAGCTGGATTTTATTGTTGTTTACATGAAATGGAGCTATGATCAAATAGAACAATGTTTATTTGTAAAGTGCTGGTGATGAGACGTGACAGCGGGCATATTGTAATATCCAGCTATTACATTTAAAGTGAGGGTTTCATCGACAGCTGGTACATAACACACTACCTGATAACCGGCTTTGTCTAAATACTGGATGTGCTGATTCTAATGGTAATATGTTTATTTTATCTGCTCTTCACTAGCTGCTTTTAAACATCAGGAAGGAGCTGGGCCCATGAGTGGGAAAGACACTTAGGCCGTCACAGAGTAACGCTATAAAATGGGGAGGGGGGATGTATAACTGTTACTCAGATAGGGATGCTCATATTGTTTGAAGAAAAATCACATGTTGATCATAATTATGTATTGGTTGTCTGTATTTTATTTCTATTGTATGTACCATTGAAACATCACATATTTAATTCTGTACAATATATGCAAGAATAGCTAATGATATGTGAACACTTAGAAGAGACACTCTGTTAATTGTAAATGTATTGCTGAAGGTCTGGTTTATACAGGTGTCCAGATTATACAGGGTTACAAATAAATGTATACAGTGGGACCTAGTTGTAGGTCTGGTTTATACAGGTGTCCAGATTATACAGGGTTACAAATGAATGTATACAGTGGGACCTAGTTGTAGGTCTGGTTTATACAGGTGTCCAGATTATACAGGGTTACAAATGAATGTATACAGGGTTACAAATGAATGTATACAGGGTTACAAATGAACGTATACAGGGTTACAAATGAACGTATACAGGGTTACAAATGAACGTATACAGGGTTACAAATGAACGTATACAGGGTTACAAATGAACGTATACAGGGTTACAAATGAACGTATACAGGGTTACAAATGAGTGTATACAGGGTTACAAATGAGTGTATACAGGGTTACAAATGAGTGTATACAGGGTTACAAATGAGTGTATACAGGGTTACAAATGAATGTATACAGGGTTACAAATGAATGTATACAGGGTTACAAATGAATGTATACAGGGTTACAAATGAGTGTATACAGGGTTACAAATGAGTGTATACAGGGTTACAAATGAATGTATACAGGGTTACAAATGAATGTATACAGGGTTACAAATGAATGTATACAGGGTTACGAATGAATGTAATTGGAAATCTGGTTTACACAGGTGTCCACATTATACAGGGTTGCATAGAAATGTATACAGTGGGACCTAGTTGTAAGTCTGGTTTATACAGGTGTCCAGATTATACAGGGTTACAAATGAATGTATACAGTGGGACCTAGTTGAAAGTCTTGTTTAATCAGGTGTCCAGATTATACAGGGGTTACGTAGAAATGTATCCAATGGATATAGATAAAAGTCTGATTTATACAGGTATCTTGATTACACAGGGTTCAGTTTTTTAAAAAAAATACTTGGCATGATTCAGAGGAAATGAATCGGAATAATATAAAAATATCTCTGACATAAACGACATAAATTATGAAATATTTACATAATTGATTATACAGTGTCTTGCCATGAAAGCAATTATACAAAGATATACACTCCTACATTAGATAAACACCTCTATATCACAACAGCCTCTGACATAGAAACAATTATGTAAACATGTGTCGAGATTAAAATGTAGGTAAACATAAGGTTTATTCGGGTGAATGTTGTCCCAGGTCACGTATAGATGTGAGTAGCTTTTTATAAACGGGCTAACATCACATAGAATAGATAGCGTAGGCTTTCGACAGCTTATTACATCATATAATCTGGTGATTATAGGGATTCACCAACGGAAGTTCTAAACTAGTAAGTACATTTTCGAATGTTTCCTATTACATGGATTTCTTTTTTCATAGAAAGGAATATTTCAGATATAAAATATACTGTAAAACAGGATATTTCTGCGGGCATGATATATTTGCGATTCGGCAGGTCAATCACAGGACTGCGACAAAAACATGTTCCGCATGTGGTTGTGACGTTTCATGTACATGACTATTGATGAGTACTGATGTGTGAAGTAGGATACGTTGACTTGTTTATGATTTTTGATAAAATATACTTATTTAATGTTCTTCAATGTTCTGCCATAAGGACATCATCCCAATATGTTAATTAGTGTAAATTTGGTTTTCTTATTTCGGGGTAAAAAGTCTAAATGAAAATTAAAAGCTTATGAAGCTAACATATTATTTGGTACAAATTTTGGAAAGTCAAACTTGACTTATTCGGCTTGCTGGTTTCTTTGACCTTGACTTATTCTGCTTGCTGCCGTCGCTGTGACCTTGACTTATTCTGCTTGCTGCTGTCGCTGTGACCCTGACTTATTCTGTTTGCTGCTGTTGCTGTGACCTTGACTTATTCTGCTTGCTGCTGTTGCTGTGACCTTGACTTATTCTGCTTGCTGCTGTTGCTGTGACCTTGACTTATTCTGCTTGCTGCTGTTGCTGTGACCTTGACTTATTCTGCTTGCTGCTGTTGCTGTGACCTTGACTTATTCTGCTTGCTGCTGTTGCTGTGACCTTGACTTATTCTGCTTGCTGTGACCTTGACTTATTCTGCTTGCTGTGACCTTGACTTATTCTGCTTGCTGTGACCTTAACTATGGCAGGTGCCTATGATTGTGTTTCTCATTCATCCATTCTTTCTCTCACCACAATGAACTTTTCTGTCTCTCTGCAGGGTTTCTTGTCTCACTGCTAGCCTGTGCTATCCCTGACATGCCAGCTGTATGTGGCACAGGGCCTATAAACCGTCATTATAATACCTTTTCTGCCTTTTTTTATCATGTTTGAAACACCTGTAGAAAATCTCATTTATCTCTGAGCAATTAAAGTGCTGGTTGTATGGAGAAGATCGCGTGCACACAAGTAGGCTTTAATACAGTAGTGTGTTGTCATACGCGAACTGAATTTCATCCGTGAACGGGACACATTTGGGATCTTGTCTCACGCGATGGGGATTTAAACCTGCCGAGCATGAAGATAAGGATATTAAAAACAAAAACCAAAATACACAATAGACTTGTATACCTACAATCATTTATTTTTTAGCCGACCAAGTGAATTTTGTTTTAATGTGGATAGAATGAGGGGTTTTATTGAAGGTGTGGATATATGGTTTTATTTGGATGTAAGTCGAGTGTGTGTGGGTTAATGTTGGTAAAACACTTTAAGGATTGGACAGGTGTTTGTTACACCTGTATTGGGCTTGTAATAGTATTAGTCATACCTTTAATAGGTAAATTATACACTCCAAGTGCAAACGTAGTAAAATTGTCAAGGCTGTGATGTTGTCTGTTATATAATGTTTGATATCCTTGAGCATGATAAAAGATCGGGGCTTCCCGGATAATAAGGCACAGTTGTAATGTCATAAGCTTTTACTATATAGTTTACTCTATGACGAATTGCATCTTTTTTCTAAGAATATTTATTATTTATGAACATTTTGCAGAATTTTGTTCTGGCTACTTCAGACTTGGTATATATTCTGTACCAAGTTAATATAGAAATTAGTTTGTGAATTATTTTAGTTTTGCAGGTGATTATTTTCAGGAACTATGCACCAATGTTTCATTCAAGAATACTTCAATTTCTTACAGATTGGAAACTATTACTGTATTGATAGTACATACCTATAAGGCACTTAATTGTGTAAGACTAAAATGATTTATCAGAAAAATAACATGTGTGAATTTTTCGTATTTTTCAGATGGAGAAAAATAAAGAAAAGAACAGAGATGTGTAAGAATCTGACTGACCAGAATCAAGTGTTTCCTAGACTCGGAATGACTTAACATTTCCGACCCGGGAATCAGCATTAATGCATGAGTGTGACCTGCGTGTTTGACCAATCGGGAGCATGGAGAGAAAATGGATGTTAATGATATGGGTGTTTAGCCTTGTGTTGATGCTGGGTGCCACGTTGCTACATGGTGAAAATGTCTACTCGAAACAGGAAGTAAACCTTTTGCCACATTCGGGAAGTGGAACCACACCGTTCCTCAACCACCTGGTGATACATAATAATGTCTTATATATCGGCGCTATCAACAGGATATTCAAACTCAGTTTTAATTTATCCGTTTTGGCTAATGTGTCAACTGGTCCACATAATGATAGCGCCCTCTGTGATCTGCCTCCGACAGGGGATCGGTGCATGCACGAAAAATCCCTACGTGACAATGTCAACAAAGTGCTTCTTATCCACGAACCGAGAGGAGAGCGCCCAATCCTCATTACGTGTGGTAGTATTTTCCAAGGGGCTTGCGAAACTAGATTCTCCAATAACCTACAAGTTCGCCAAATGTACTACGGTCAGTTGGAGATTATGAATAGTGCTCTCTCCTCGCTCCCCTTACAGGATGTATACGCCATTGCAGCAGATACTGAAACAGGTTCGACAGTAGCTTACATTGCACCAGGAGCTAGAGGCAATGACGTCATGTACGTAGCCTCTGCGTACACTGGTTTAAATAATCGCCTCATCCGACAAAACATTCCAGCCATCAGTACCCGCAAACTCGGTCCGGGGGATGAAATCTTCATCTTCAGCGCCTTTGAATCCTCACCTATCACACCACGTGCCTCTACTGTTTCCATCAAGGAGAGTATACGTTCTACATTTCTTGTGAATTACATTACTGGATTTACATCGGGAAATTACAGCTATTTTGTGACAACACAACCAAAAGCACAAACAACAATCTCAAAATTAATTCATTTGTGTCAGCAAGATGACTGGCTCACATCGTACGTGGATTTACCTTTAGTGTGTAAAAAAGGCGGCAAAATATACAACAAAGTCACATCTGCTCGCGTGATTCAGCCAGCTTTAATTCTCCAAAAGACCATGACACTTATGCCTGGTGCAGAGGAAGTTCTTGTTGCCACGTTTACAGACGACAGCGAGAAGAATTCCGCAGTGTGTGTGTTTGGGATGGGTGAGGTTCGCAGGAAAGTTGTGGCCAATGTGAGGCTCTGCAGGCTGGGGAACTCTTCAGCAAATGGAAATAAGTACATAGAGGGTGGCTCCGAATGCTTAGTGACAGTGAGTACAGCCAATACATAACCTATATACTGTAAACGTACCTATTTTTGTGCATTTAAATTGTAGCGCATTTAATAAAACTTGCTGTGGGAATCAATATACAGAAACTGTAATTATTGGAATCATATTTCAGCAGAATGCTTAATGTGCAAAAATCGCTGAAATAGAATCACCGCTAAAATATGTACGTTTATAGTATAACGTAAAATATGTAAACCTTATGATACTGTGTCCCATTAATACCTTTACTTAGACAAATGGTCAATAAGTTGATCATCATTCCTTATCTGGGCGTATATTTTAGAAGGTACTTATTTGAAATGCAAAAAAATCAACAGAGTTTAAAGTGCATTCTATTTAGGTCACCAAGACATTTAATTACCTTGAGGTCAAAGGTCAAAATCCCAGTAAGTACAAAACAATCATGCATATTGGTGGAACATGAGACATATGTTTGTGTTTTCAAAAACAATTTTTCTATTCTTTTGTGAATCAGTTCACTTTCGTATATCTTGAATTGTGTTGTCCTACCAGTATAACAATCCATATAAAATCTTATTTTGTTCCATTACTCTAAAACTGTCACTAAATACCATCTGTGTGTACATATTTTAAGAGTTCTACCACCAGAATGCATCACAATGACCTGTTCTTTTTTTTTGCTCCACTGACTTCGGTAAGACTGTTTGTCAGCTCCATTAAAATGATAGCTCTATAAGGTGTATGAATATTTTATAAGGTCACCTGAGCAAAGCTCATGGTGACCTATTGCCATCAGGTTTCGTCTGTCATCATCTGTTGTTAACTTTTCACATTTTCAACTTCTTCTCAAGAACCGCTGGATGGATTTCGGCAGGAAGCATCCCTACAAAAAGCTGCTTGCAAGCAGAAATGGCTTTGCCTCTACAGGGGCCCCACTAAGGGTGAAACCCTAAAAGGTCCGCACCATGTAGCCTTTTGATATACTCAGATGGAGGATAGAACATTAATTCAACAGAAAAATACCTTTTCATGGCTTGTAGATAGGTCTCACAACATTGAATATATGTGGCAATCAACAATGTGTAACATGGACTTTTTCATATATGTAACCCTGGTAAATACTAGCTGCAATATTCCGCTCAGCTAGAGAGATCTTCTCTTTAGCTTGATCGGTTGAGCGCAAGACTAGTAGCCAGAGGTTTTAGGTTCGACTCCTGGCAGAGGCATTGAAAATAAATAATGAGTCGTTTGATTCAAATCTTAACGGTAGTCAAAGAAAGACAACTCCCACTAGTGTATGACTTCTTCAGTTTAGATGAATAAAGCATTGCAAATATATTGATTTGTGTTTTATTGCTAGCAATAGATTTAACCCACCAGTACATGTTAGAAGTTGGTCTTACTTAATTGTTACCCACCATCATACATAGCATGGTTCTTATGTAGGAAATCCTACGGTGTTATAGACACTGACATGTCCCTCCATTTATACTCACAGACCTGTGTGATATTGTTTCCAAATTATTTGACTTACTTAAACATATGCAGTGGTTTTTATTTTGCCAAAACATCTGTTGGGTTGGTCTTGGTTCACAATACCCAAGCACAAAACGCCCGCATACATGATGGGTTTCTCAATCTGTCCACACGATGAAGCGGTTAACTATATTTATCCAGCCGTAGGTTTAACAAGGATCTTATATTATGACCCACAACAGCAATTAAACTACCCACTGGCATATAAAAACTATCTTAATTCAACCACTCGGACACATATCATGTCTCCCATTCGACCTAAAATAGTACGTTTCTCAATGACCAACTTGACCAACACTGTATTTATCATTGGCTAACTAGTTAGTGTCATTCAAGGTTAAAGTAACAAATCAATTGAAAAGAAATTTCATAATTAATTGATGTAAATTTTCTCTATCATTTTGTGTTGATAATTACACGACACTAATACTTTAATAAGGTTACCAGAAAATGAAATTCACCTACTGTCAGTGTGAAAGCAGACTGTTCTCATTGATTGCACTTCTTTCCTAAGGACAACATGGAGAGTGATGAGTCGTTGCTATGCTTCAAAGTCCCAAATACAAGGTTCGACCGGATAGCCGGTATCCTGGGAGTTGAGGCCCAGCCTGTCCTGACCTACGAAAATACAACCTTGACCTCTATCGCCCTGTCAACCACAACAGACTTCACTGTGGCCTTTCTCGGAACGAACCATGGCGACATTAAAAAGGTAAAAAAAACAATACATGATCGAGGTGACGGCCATCCGAGTTCTCTTGGCATCCCTTTGAAAAGCTAGAGGTCAATGTTTGGCTGTCTTTCGATTCATAATGAAGTCAGTAAAGGGAGACAGTTTACCCCTTGACCCCTGGAGACACAGTACGTGTCAGAACAACTAATATGTGTCTGTAAAAAATGGTTTTATTACTGTTCTTAGTTATAAAGATTGTATGTAACATTCAGTAAAATATACTCTGTATGTCAATCCTCTTCAGATCGTGATCAACTCCAACAGGAATGCCACAGAATATGACCTTACTCACCGGACAGATCTGACCATTGATGCGGGCAGTTCTATCAACAAGGACATGCAGCTCGACCCCACGAACCAGTACCTCTTCACCATGAGCGAGAAAACGGTACAATTCTATACTCCTACTTGTCATCATTTTAGGCACAATGGTTAAAATGTCGGTGATCTGGTTTGAGACTTTGATATAATGTGCCTCTCAATAATTTTTTAAGCAGACTTACTACCAAGGGGTCCTTCTTTTCAATTCTTGTTTTAAATTTAAGATTTATTATCAGAACATTATACTATGGTAACCCATGTACTGTAAACATACTTGTTTTGGCCCACAATTATTGCTGTAGAAAGCAATATGCAGAAATTGTAATTATTGCAAACAAATCTTTAGTGGAATGCTCTTAGCATGAACATTGCTTAAATTTACACTAATTTGCACACCTATTTAATTTAAGCAGGTACTTTTGGGGGCTGAAAATACTAGGAAAATCTAACAATCATGTATATTGGGCGTCAGTTCATTTCAATATCAGTTGCTATCTAGGGATATATTGATGGCTGTGTTTGCAGCTGATCAAAATCTTATACAATCCATGTATTTAATCGCACTGTCTGCTTTTCGCAGGTTGCCATGTTGCGTGTGGAGAATTGTCAGCGCCACGCTAGTTGCCAGGAATGCCTGTCCAGTCGGGATCCCTACTGTGGCTGGTGTACGCTAGAAAACAGGTAAGTCAAGCAATATATATCAAGGTCAAGGCCAACCTCACCGTTACTATTTATAGAATTGTGTTGACCCATTCAATGACGTCACTCTATGTCTCTATTACTTTGGCTTGCGAGGGTATCAATCAGCATACCCTTCTGTATACACCGTATGTACTTTACCACCACTTGATGTAGAGGTCAAAATATCTCATTAATGTTCATGAATATCCTGGTACTTTACCCACAATGCAACAGTGAAGAATGATATTATAACACATTCATTTTCTTTAACAGATTGATAAACTTTTACAAATATCATGGTTCTTTGAATATAAGCACTGGTATTGAAAATCAATATTTCACTGTCGGTCATTATGTATAGCGAGGTATTTGGTGATGTCATACCGTAATATTTATAAATCATAACTCTATCCCTACAGATGCTCTGTCCGAGGATCATGTACCAACCCAGATATTGACCGATGGGCAAATGGTCAAGTCGGAAACTGTATCACGATCATGGACACTTCACCTCCCAGTGCCTCAGCCTCCGTAGTCATAAAGGTAAACTGTTACCTTTGACCTGAGGTCATGACCTTTTACATTTTTTCCTTAGATTTTTGTGCTTTTTTCATTGTTTTAAATGTGGTAACAGGGAAGTTTGTGGGGTTTTTTTTAAGGTTTATTTTACGTCTGTTAGTTTCTATTTCTGTTTATCTGTAATGTTGAAATAACATAATGTTATGTGAAGATTTTCAGCAATATAGTGGTATTGACTTAGTGTTGCTGGGGATTTCACATGAATGCACACGCAGCCTGGTGAACCAATTATATCGTACAGCTCCGATTGCAGACAGACAAATATTGGAGTAATCCCATCTTATCACTACCATCTCCGACGATTAAATTCCGAATAATTCTAATCTGAGACTATTTTTGTAGGACCTTAAAATATTTAACATCACCTACAGAAATGTTATCCTTCTGAAAACAAACCAATCTGTTTAAAAGTTTTGTTTTGAACATGGCTTGTTTTGAATGGGAAGAATGTAAAATTTTGTAAACAAACTTAATTTTTTTGCCTCAACTATTAAGCGATTAAAACATTTCGGTAATTTGAGGAAAGAGATTTGTACTTTAGTGTAAAGGGTGAGAGGGGAGGGGTGGTATTAATCCACAGTGCTATTTTGTATAAGAATGAATGTGGCAAAGGGTCAAGTACTTTAGTGTAAGGCTTATATGGAGAGGAGGGGCAGGCAATATTGTTCTGTGTTGTACATTGCAACCTGCATGCAGGGATTTACTAACTTCCCTGATAATAATTATCAATGTATACAATCTGTACTGGTCATCCTGGACTTGCATGTTAGACAAATAGACAATATTATGGTTGTTATTCTGGACTCTGGTGTATAAAGCTCTGTTAGCTTAACAAAATTACATGTAAAAATTAAAAAATTCAAAAAAATAGCTGATAATTAATTTATATTGTAGGGCTCGAAATGATTGCCCTAAGAAAATAATATATATTTTGCATTTACGAAAAAACATCAAATTCATAACATTACATAACAAAAAAAAATCTCTATAAGCAATCAATTCTTACTGCAACTGGATCCTGTAGCTAGAATCAGCAGGATAAAAGTAAAACCATATACAGCTCCCTAAATCACATTGAACCTGACTTTTATGAAATTTTGTTTGAAAAAGAAAAAGAATCACGTTTGGATATATTTGTCCACAAATGTGTCGTTTGACTTGAAACCGAGCTTGGTACAACTGACTGCAGGAATTCAACTGTTATAAATGTGCTATTTAATCACATCTATATTTGATGCCTGTGTTATGAATGCCTGTTTAGATCTATAAATATTGCCTGTTAGATATATAAATATTCAGCATTGTGAAATTAAACATTTCATTTGATACAGCTATATTGACACACTGTTGTGATTTTTGTGATAAAATGTTATATGCTTTTGTTATGGAGTGTGGCACGTCTGTATTTCTACCATTAGGGACCTTCTCCGTCATGATGCGTGTCAAATGAAATTGCACAGTTCCAATAATTTGTACGTCCTTTGCTGTGATATTATCAGTAGCAGCATATTATAATTAATTGATATAAACTTTTGAAGCGACAACTTCTGGGAGCTCCATAGGATGAGTTCACCATCTGTTGATTGATGAGTTATAATTAAATTATGGAACTGCATGGGAAGTTCTGGATCTCGTGTTATCTACTTAATCTTCTTGTTGAATAGCCCTGTATAGTTTCCTGTTAATTAAACAACAGGTCCTTATTTCTCAAATTCTACTTATTTTTTGGACTTGTGTTCTTTCGAAAAAGTTACTATTTTTTCCAAAGAACATTTTTATAATGCATTCAATCCAATGTTTAGTTAAATATACATAAAAGTCCTATTTTTTTTTCATTTCATGGGTTTATTCCATCGATATTTAAAATATTATATTTTGATTTTAATTGCTATCCATTAACTTTTTCATATTCAAATCTTTACTTGAATTATAAATATATAACAGAATAAAAAACTTATCAAAAATGATGAAAGCAAGTCATTTATTATAATCCAAATAAAAATTCATTTTGGCAAATTCGACATTTTGAAAAAAAAAAATATCCTTCTATAAATTAATTCAGACTTCAATAAAGAATTACTTTGAGGAATAAGCCCCTATGTAAGAAATGATTTCCTACGCTAATCTTTGATAGAATCAATTATTCTTTGACTTTGGTTTTCCGTTGACATGACACAGAAGGTTCCCTGTACTTACGAGTCTATGCTGCTATATCTTGACATTAAAGACGAATGTGTTTTTGATTGTGATATCTGATTTTATTTATAGTTGAATGGTTCTTTGCGTGTAAGTACTAATAAGACCTGGTGTGGTCTTGTGGTGTTAAGATACATATATACCTCATAACTTTTACCGCTAAAGCTATTTCTGCTGATGGAGGGTTAACGCATCGGTCAGCTGGTCACCTCTATATATACCGCTGCTATGGGTAGTTAGCCAGTCATCCATCCTAACATCACCATCTATGAAAAAATATTCAGAAATGTACAACATGACATGGAATTAAACATATTTTTCATGTCTATGATGTCGTACATGTATGTATAAGATCACACACTAACACTCGTTCATTTACTAGCTTTCATCAAATTCAATTTTAATTGAACTATAACTATTTTCCACTAATAATAAACTGTTATTGTCATTGTCTATACCATAGACACAATTATATCATAATTATGCAACTGTTTCCATTATCTCTCTGAATGTAATGTAAATGTTTTTTATGATATTAAAGGTTAAAAGTTTTGTTGGTAGGAAAGTTGTTTTTAATTCCCATATGTCAACTGTTATGCCAGTTTTATTAGTCGCCACATGCATCAGACACGATCTCTATGGACATGGTTTCACGAAGTGTTTTTATGGCAGTGAAATTCAGTTATTACAAAAAACAAATGTATCTATAAGGTGTTAATTATGAGGAAACTTCTTCAATATATTAAAATATTCTGGTAAAAAAAAATTGTATTGTTAACACTCCACCAATTAGATCACTCAATATACATTTCTACATAACCCTGTATAATCTGGACACCTGTATAGGCCAGATAATCAACTATCTTCTTTTAAATGCATGTATCATAGAAATAAATTGTTCATCAAGGCAGGTGTCAGCGTAACATCTACTGTAATAAACTTTTAGTTGGACATAATGTAGATGGGATATAATGTTTTGTACTCTGTAGCCTTACCGTTTAGCAGTGTGACAGTTCCAACATTTACAAATACATGATTTTTAGAAATCTGCATGAAGTGACTTTTTCCTATGATGAAATACATTAGTTTGCAAAAATCTCTGCAATGCTGGTTAAGTGATTTTCAGTTCGGAGACATATGCATGTAGGTTCAGTAATGCATGTTTAAACTTTCAGTAGCAAGGTACATGCATGTTTACTTAGAGTAAATGAAGTAATTTAGAGGAATTATTTATCAACAAAGGAAGTTTATTAGAATGAAATCTTATTCATTCACGGTGTCTATATTTTAACATGGAGAGTGTTGTTCAGAACAGGGGCTTATAATTGTATCTATGTTTGAAATAATTCTGATTCCCTTTATCTGATTCCAGCATGTGAAATTCTATAAGGATTTTAGTATGTACTAGAGTTATCTCTACTGTACTAGAGTTATCGCTACTGTACTAGAGTTATCTCTACTGTACTAGAGTTATCTCTACTGTACTAGAGTTATCTGTACTAGAGTTATCTGTACTAGAGTTATCGCTACTGTACTAGAGTTATCTGTACTAGAGTTATCGCTACTGTACTAGAGTTATCTGTACTAGAGTTATCTGTACTAGAGTTATCTCTACTGTACTAGAGTTATCTGTACTAGAGTTATCTCTACTGTACTAGAGTTATCTGTACTAGAGTTATCTGTACTAGAGTTATCGCTACTAGAGTTATCTGTACTAGAGTTATCTCTACTGTACTAGAGTTATCTGTACTAGAGTTATCTGTACTAGAGTTATCTTTACTAGAGTTATCTCTACTAGGGTTATCTTTACTAGAGTTATCTCTACTAGGGTTACCTGTACTAGAGTTATCTTTACTAGAGTTACCTGTACTAGAGTTATCTTTACTAGAGTTATCTTTACTAGAGTTATCTCTACTGTACTAGAGTTATCTCTACTGTACTAGAGTTATCTCTACTGTACTAGAGTTATCGCTACTGTACTAGAGTTATCTGTACTAGAGTTATCTCTACTGTACTAGAGTTACATGTATCTCTTCTAGAGTTATCTTTACTAGAGTTATCTCTACTTGAGTTATCTTTACTAGAGTTATCTCTACTAGGGTTACCTGTACTAGAGTTATCTCTACTTGAGTTATCTTTACTAGAGTTATCTCTAATAGAGTTATCTCTACTTGAGTTATCTTTACTAGAGTTATCTCTACTAGAGTTATCTTTACTAGAGTTATCTCTACTAGAGTTATCTTTACTAGAGTTATCTTTACTAGAGTTATCTTTACTAGAGTTATCTCTACTTGAGTTATCTTTACTAGAGTTATCTCTACTTGAGTTATCTTTACTAGAGTTATCTCTACTAGGGTTACCTGTACTAGAGTTATCTCTACTAGAGTTATCTTTACTAGAGTTATCTCTACTGTACTAGAGTTATCTCTACTGTACTAGAGTTATCTCTACTGTACTAGAGTTATCGCTACTGTACTAGAGTTATCTGTACTAGAGTTATCTCTACTGTACTAGAGTTACATGTATCTCTTCTAGAGTTATCTTTACTAGAGTTATCTCTACTTGAGTTATCTTTACTAGAGTTATCTCTACTAGGGTTACCTGTACTAGAGTTATCTCTAATAGAGTTATCTCTACTTGAGTTATCTTTACTAGAGTTATCTCTACTAGAGTTATCTTTACTAGAGTTATCTCTACTAGAGTTATCTTTACTAGAGTTATCTTTACTAGAGTTATCTTTACTAGAGTTATCTTTACTAGAGTTATCTGTACTGTACTAGAGTTATCTCTACTTGAGTTATCTTTACTAGAGTTATCTCTACTAGAGTTATCTTTACTAGAGTTATCTCTAATAGAGTTATCTTTACTAGAGTAATCTGTACTAGAGTTATCTTTACTAGAGTTATCTCTACTAGAGTTATCTGTACTGTACTAGAGTTATCTCTACTAGAGTTATCTCTACTGTACTAGAGTTATCTCTACTAGAGTTATCTCTGCTAGGGTTACCTGTACTAGAGTTATCTGTACTAGAGTTACATGTATCTCTACTAGAGTTATCTCTACTAGAGTTATCTGTATTAGAGTTATCTCTACTGTACTAGAGTTATCTCTGCTAGGGTTACCTGTACTAGAGTTATCTGTACTAGAGTTATCTGTATTAGAGTTATCTCTACTGTACTAGAGTTATCTCTGCTAGGGTTACCTGTACTAGAGTTATCTGTTCTAGAGTTATCTCTGCTAGGGTTACCTGTACTAGAGTTACCTGTACTAGAGTTATCTGTTCTAGAGTTATCTCTGCTAGGGTTACCTGTACTAGAGTTATCTGTTCTAGAGTTATCTCTGCTAGGGTTATCTGTACTAGAGTTATCTGTACTAGAGTTATCTCTACTGTACTAGAGTTATCTCTACTGTACTAGAGTTATCTGTTCTAGAGTTATCTCTGCTAGGGTTACCTGTACTAGAGTTATCTTTACTAGAGTTATCTGTACTAGAGTTATCTGTACTAGAGTTATCTGTACTAGAGTTATCTGTATTAGAGTTATCTCTACTGTACTAGAGTTATCTCTGCTAGGGTTACCTGTACTAGAGTTATCTGTATTAGAGTTATCTCTACTGTACTAGAGTTATCTTTACTAGAGTTATCTGTACTAGAGTTATCTGTACTAGAGTTATCTGTACTAGAGTTACATGTATCTCTTCTAGAGTTATCTTTACTAGAGTTATCTGTATTAGAGTTATCTCTACTGTACTAGAGTTATCTCTGCTAGGGTTACCTGTACTAGAGTTATCTGTACTAGAGTTATCTCTGCTAGGGTTACCTGTACTAGAGTTATCTGTATTAGAGTTATCTCTACTGTACTAGAGTTATCTTTACTAGAGTTATCTGTACTAGAGTTATCTGTACTAGAGTTATCTGTACTAGAGTTACATGTATCTCTTCTAGAGTTATCTTTACTAGAGTTATCTGTATTAGAGTTATCTCTACTGTACTAGAGTTATCTCTGCTAGGGTTACCTGTACTAGAGTTATCTGTACTAGAGTTATCTCTACTGTACTAGAGTTATCTCTGCTAGGGTTACCTGTACTAGAGTTATCTGTATTAGAGTTATCTCTACTGTACTAGAGTTATCTTTACTAGAGTTATCTGTACTAGAGTTATCTGTACTAGAGTTATCTGTACTAGAGTTACATGTATCTCTTCTAGAGTTATCTTTACTAGAGTTATCTGTATTAGAGTTATCTCTACTGTACTAGAGTTATCTCTGCTAGGGTTACCTGTACTAGAGTTATCTGTACTAGAGTTATCTCTACTGTACTAGAGTTATCTCTGCTAGGGTTACCTGTACTAGAGTTATCTGTATTAGAGTTATCTCTACTGTACTAGAGTTATCTTTACTAGAGTTATCTGTACTAGAGTTATCTGTACTAGAGTTATCTGTACTAGAGTTACATGTATCTCTTCTAGAGTTATCTTTACTAGAGTTATCTGTATTAGAGTTATCTCTACTGTACTAGAGTTATCTCTGCTAGGGTTACCTGTACTAGAGTTATCTGTACTAGAGTTATCTCTGCTAGGGTTACCTGTACTAGAGTTATCTGTTCTAGAGTTATCTCTGCTAGGGTTATCTCAAGTTATCTCTACTAAAGTTATCTCTCACTTTATCTGTAAACTTGCACATCATACAAACCTATTAATTTACTAACTTTAATTCTTTTAAATTCCATATATATATAACATCCTATAGTTAACACTAAACTCAATGTAATATGTTATCTTTCTATTTAGTCTATATCTGTCTGATACGTAAAGCTTCCTAATCCCAATAGGAGAAGAGAATGGTTGAATTGTCAGTAAAAATACACCAGATCCCGAAAGAAATTGGAGCCTGCACATCATATAATTTGCTAGTTTTAATCTCAAAAAGACCTCAGATTGGCTGTTTTCCAGTACTGCGGCTGGAAGCTGGGCCTTAGCTCACATTAGGAGAATTAAGTATCTTTCTGTTACATGTACCCCGAGAAAAAAAAAAGAGTGATGAATTTCGACAAAAACAGTTGCCAAGTGAAAAGCTCAAACCATCTTTTGAATGAGAGATAAAAAGTTAATTTTCAACACAGACACATGTTTAAATGATTAGCGGTCATATATGACGAGAGATATTATGGCAGCCAATTTGAAGAATTTTACTTCCATTTATTTTTGGTATTATGCAGGTAGTGGGGTTATCTCCCTTGTAGCTTCATTTATTATACATAGAGGGCAGGCTGCACTCAAACGGTACACAGATATCACTTCAATTAGGCTGTTGAGAAATTGGTCACTTTAGGCCTGATGAGTTTTTGTTACGTTTCTGTATTTAATCTTCATGCTGAGGTAATCATCGAAGCGTTTAATTAGTTGCGACCAATAAAAAGTTGATTATCTGTGGTGTCCAACACATTGTAAACATAGTGGAACATTAGAAACAGACAGGAATAGGGGTATGAGTACAAGTCGCCTTGTTAGCCGTTAGCTAACTCGTACATTGTCTGTAAGTAACGGTGAGAATGCCATATTTTAACAATTATAAGCCTTTGTTTGCTTTACATTACTGTAGGCTTGTTTCTTTTAAGATAGATAAATGAGTATTATTTCATTGTGCAGAAGTTAAACTCTAGTCAATTAATCACTCGTATGAAAAAAAAAAACTTTGGAATTCTGGAATTTCTATTATACAGGTATCGTTTTCAAAAGTGCTTACTTTTCCTAATATAATTATGAGAACCTTTAATTAAAATGTATTGGCAACTTCACTTAATATTACTATGTGAGGCTTGTGGTACCTTGCTATTTTGTTTGCATGTTTGAAGCTACATGTAGATAATGCTTTATTGATAAAGGTCATTAAGGAAGCACCTGCCAATAGCCAATTTAGATTTTAAATGCATATACCTCACTAGAATTGCAAAGTTTTAAAAATCCATTCGTTAAATTCCAGAACTAAATATTTTCATTCATTTTAATCTGATTTATATGAATTTTTGGATATACATAATAAATTCTCTTAATTTTTAATTGTCAAAAGACATGTGCTGTGGTTTTGCCCAAATATGTCCTTTATTTTTGTCAATCCATTGTTCCTCCATTAATTTTCTTACCTGATATTTATATTTCTCCTTTAAAGCATAGATTCCTTCAAAGAGTATCTTAAATGATCATGCTCTTCCAAGTTCTAAGGCCTATATTTCGTAGAAAAGGGACCAATCTTAAATTGGGACCCTGGAGTAATAAAAAGGATCCAAGCGGAATCTGTCCTGAAATAACCCTATATGACTTCATTTCTGATACTTTTGATACTTTTGATCCACAGGTCCATTTGTCCATCCTGAAGCTGCCCAGAATGACCAATTACAGCTGTGTGTTTGCTCTGGACGCTGGCCCGTGGTCAGTCCCCGCGGAGAGATGGTCCTACGGGCTGACCTGTCAGACTCCCAATGTCACAAACTTTGGCCTCCTGTTTGGAGAAGCAGGTATATTAGATTATCAAACAAGCTGAGATGTGTCCTGAGATAGATTATTGGACAAAAACAGCATGTACTTAGCTAGAACTTCAAAATGATTTTCTGAAATCCCAGTAATACTCAAATGATCAGCTGGTTGTTGGACAATGCAAAGTTATGTCTAGAACTGTGGTAGCTTGTCTAACAAAGTAGAGTCTAGAGTGTTAGTGGAATGCTTGGAAATACGAGTTGGTATGTAGCTCATAGGCAATTCTTTGAGTAGATTGTCCAAAAATCAAAGGTTCTATATATCCTGAAGTGTCATAGATTATTTTATTATCAGAACCACTCCTCTCAGACAGTCACAGGTGGAAACTTCATGCTGTCTCTTAATAATCTCAAGACAGTGATGTTTTTTAGGAAAACAATAATAACAAACTCAATGGTATAGTGTAACTGATTTTTGCTTTGTTTGTTTTCAGGACATCGCGACATCAAACTTTCCATTAACTCCACAGAGACTGGCAAACTGTTTGTGTCCAAGGATTTCACCTTCTACAACTGTGAATCCTTCAAAAGGTAACAACCTTGTTTAATTAAATGAATTATGTTGTAAGATAAGGATCAACAAAATTCTGTAGAGGTGTTTTATATATTTTTTACTTGCTTTTTACTTGAACAGCTTAATCGTATATAGCTTTCTGTTAGCTATATTACGGTACATGCTTGTTATCATCTTTTTTACCTGTAGTTTACCTGTATAATTTGTTGTTAACATTTAATTTTTTTTCTGTTTTATGTCATATTTACCTGCATTTTACCTTTAGTTTACCATTATTATACGCCCGTCAAAAATGACGGGACGTATTATGGTATGGCGTTGTCCGTCGGTCGTAAACTTTTATTTGTCCTGAGATCTCCTCCTGCAGTTTTCAACCGTTTTCTTTCAAACTTGCTTGGCTTAATCATCATGACATAAAGTTGTGTTTTCCTGAATGACAGTTTGATTCAACAATATTTACTAGAGTTATGGCCCTTTGGAACTTCGTATCTGATGCAATGTGGGACATTATGTAGAAAATGTCAGAACTTTTTTCATGTTTCCATACCTTTATACTTCCGATATGCTATGACGGGCGTATCATGCCACCGCTCGCGGTGCTCTTGTATTTTACCTGTTAATGAGATGGTGATATTTTCTTTTACAGCTGCAGTCCCTGCACAGACAACCGTTGGTCATGTGACTGGTGTATCTATGAGAACAAGTGTCTATATAACTCCGGCAACTGTGATCCGCGTGGCATCATCGTGAGTCGAAATGTATGTTCCTTATTTTATCACATTTAGCTCCTTGTTTTCAGTGGATACAACCTATCCCATAATACTCACAGTTTTATTTGGTTTTTCAATGTTCCACCCAATGTTTAATGTTGTTTGAGTGAATTCAGTCGATAGACTAACTCCTTTCATTTGAAAAGACGCAAAACTTTTAAAAAACATTTTCATTCAGAATTACTCAGGGAAATAGTACTTTTTCAAGATTGTGCAAAATAAGAAGGGTCTCTATTTATGAATGTAGGAACGCAAGCAAAACTTTTAGACAACATTTTCATTCAGAATTACTCAGTGAAATAGAACTTGTTAAATATTCTGCGAAATAAGCAGGGTCTCTTTTTTATATAATAACAATGCGAAATAAGCAAGGTCTCATATTTACAAATGTAGGAATGCAATGTATTATGCGTAATTATAAACCTGCTTACCGCTCTGTTCTTAGGACAGAATTAGTCTGCTATACCTTATGTTCTGTTAGGAGCTAAATACGGTGTTATGTTTGAGAAAGTTTTGATAGTTTGTGCATATTGTTCTGTAGGAAGAGAGAGGTATCCGCATTGTTTGTACCTTGAAGAATGGGACAGACATTAAAGTCAGCATGCAGTTATAATTCAGTATCAAATGTTCTGAGAATGAAAGAATGCATAAACGGATGAAAATCTGTTACAGAATTGTGTAGATGGAGAAGTATTGGTTAGAAAACTATCTCTAGATGCAACTCTCAGATACGCTTTACCAAGACTTAGTAGCCAGTCTAGTTTGAATGACCGGTTCAAAACATAGTGCCGTGCATTCTGTATTTAAATCGCCTCTCAGAGTACAAGTTAACGTGTGGACAGTGTAATTTCAAAAACAGCTTACGCTATATTTGATATAATGATTTGGTTAATAAAAACCCTAGCAAAACGTTCAAGTTGTTCATTTTTTTAACAGCATGCTGATCTGTCGTTTTTACTGTTGTTTCGGTTTTGTTTACGATATTGTTTCTGTATTAAGCACATTTCAGTTTTATCAGTTTTAAGCATTTTTACCATGTTGTTTTGTTTGAGACAATCACCTATTCATTAACACTGATACCGTTGTGTTGTTATTTTCTGTCCATGCCATCACAGTTGTTTGTTTTTGATTTGCTTAAGTTTTTATTTGCTGACAAATGTTGAATTTAATGTGAAGAATAAGTTTCATTGTGGACTGTTTCAATGTTCGTTAAGACATATAACAGGCGTTTACGGTTTTTTGAAATTACAAATTTTCAGGAGACTGATGATGATAACTCTACAGTAGTAAGTTGGCCGCAGCATTTGTAAGATGGTGTATATGTTATTATTATAGATACATAGCCCTTGTGTATAAAAGTTTTTTGTGTCTTGATGAATTTATAGGTTCTACTTCATTGATATAAATGTCATTCCTATATTTCTGTGTTACTTTTTTTTCCCTATTCGAACTTTCTTTCTGGATGAAAATTTGCATAGTGTTCTGCTGTTTTCTGACAAAAAGCGAAGTGATTTTTTTTTAAAAGATTTTTTTTTTCATCATATGAAGTTTATTCTTTCTTCTAGTATTTTCTAGTTCAATTTTTTTTGTACAAATCTCCAATAAAGTCAGCATGATAATACTATTTTAACAAGTCTTAAGGTTTTCATTCAAAGAGGTATAGACAGCATATTGCATGGCATGTGAATGTCAAGGTTACACTGACTTAAAAGTGACGTAAGTTGAACGAGACAAAGCTAGTGACTTACACAATATTATTCATTTCCATAACGTGTGCATGTTGAAGCCCTTTCATATTTTTTCCAACATCTACTAAAATTCTGGGGCAGTCGTATAAGTTGGATCCATGAATATTTCATGATCAGCACAGAAGTTAAGTTATGAAGTAAGTTGTAAGCATCACTTCAGACAATGAAGCATTTTGTTTTTTTACAAAGTCTAGAATGAATTCATATTGTACCGGTATCTGCATGCACGGTCAAACCAATTCATGCTGATTCAGTTTCATAGATTTTTAGTTCAGTCAAGATGACCTTACATGGTTGTATAAAGGTTATGTAAAGACCAAGTAATATAAGTTTATCAAAGAAGACATGATTCAATTATTAATATACTTTAAAATCATGGATGAAAATTTGTATTAGGGGCTATGTTTTGGACATTCATCTAAAACCTCACAAAGAAGTAACTGATGGTTCAGAAAGTACTGATGATATGGTGGGAGGGGCTGAATTGAGTGATGTTTAGGTGGGAGAGGCTTAATTCAGGGGAAGCATTAAGTGAAACCCTGACAAAACTGACACTTGACTAAAGTGACATAAATTTTATTTTCAAACATTTGACATGTTGCTGTTAGAATAACACTGTTATCAAATTTAATTTTATGAAATTTGAATCATGAAATTTAAATTTGAATCCTTTTATTTGTGAAAAAGCTATTAGAAGTTGGTTAAATGATTTGACTACCAAGAATATTCTTTAGATTTATGAAAAAATCATTAATAAAACTGCTGTCCATATGAGTTATCTCCCTTCCCATCAAATTGTTATTACCTGGTCTTTCATTGACATGAGTTATTTCCCTTTGTTTCTATAAGGCTATGTTAAACCACCAGAATTGTATTTTTTCATCACCAAAGAAACCTAGAACTTTTAAGAAATTTTATAATGAAAGCATTTAATACATATGAAATGGTCTTTTTTTTCCAGAAGATTGTGTTAACATTACTAATTTTCTCTTGCTTGGATCACAAAGTTTATGATTCTGTTCTTCATATCAATATTTTATTACCCGCATGTACAGTACTAGCGTGCATTTTGGAGTTTTAATTACAGACTTTTAGCATTCTAAATTTGTAGCAAAGTTATGAAATAGTTCAAACAAAAATTAATAAAAATTTGTTATCCGATTGCATTTGTATAGGTAGATAAACACTAGCTGCATGCTGCTGAACCAGAAAGATATTTACGTGTAAAACTCATTACAGTGAATTATAAACAGTCATACAAATTTAATACTTATGATTTAATGTTGAAAATGTTTAAGAAAGGTAATATTGATTTTTATTAATAATGCATCATCTTTTTACATAAAGCCATTGGATTTGTAGAAATTATTAAGACATGTCATGATCATGATCAGATAGTTTTGTAATAATCTCTACCTTACTATAGTTGAGAGGTTTTTTTTATATTCATGATCTTTCCAACGATTTCTTACTCCAATGAAAACATCATCAAATGAAAGAATATGTTAAGGATCTTTTCTCAGACAAGGAATTATCAACAAATACATATTACTAGCAATTTGATCTGTTGTCAAATATGATTATGAAGATTTCTTTTCAACCTTCCAAAAATTATATGCAAAAGACTGATTAACCATTTGAACAGTCAGTCTCCGAATTCCAAGGTTTGAATAGTTAGTTATGAATGTTCAGTGGTGTTGGAGGTAAACCTCAGCCCTACACTGTTAGTATCGGTATAGTCTGTAATGTACCCGAAGTCTCCTGGTAGATTTCTGACCCGCTAGTTTGTTGTTTTCAGAGGTACTCTGGTGAGGGGAGGCGAGGTCCGAACCACTGTCCACGGGTGGACAGAAGCAAAACTGAGCCTGTCTACATCCCCAACATGAAAGCCAAGCCCATTACCATACGGGGATTCAATTTCCCGGAGCGTCTCGTAAGATACACAAATTTATTTTTACATAGTTTTAATAAAAAGCTTACTGAAATAGTTGTTGAAAGAAATTAAAATTTTTAGTCTTCTTTATCCCAACTTAAAGGTACATTACCTTTCTTTGTAAGTGATTAAGTTCAAACTTTAAGATTGTTTCAAGGTTGTTGTTTATTTTGATGTCATTTTTAGCCTGGGATGGAGGGATATCGTTCCGAGATCCGTATTCCCGACACCCTTTCTACAGTAAGGGCCCACTGTGACCGCTTGGACAGTGAAATCATCAGGTGCCACATTCCAGAGGTAAGATCCACAAGTCACACAGATTATATACAGTCTCAAACACACATAGCTATAAAGATGTGATATATTGTCAAGGTTTGTATAACACATAGGTAGTTGTGAAATCTTTTGGTCAAGCATAACATCAGTCATCCTTGATATCTAAGGGTTAGACTCACCTATGCTCTCCATCCTCAATATCCAGGGATTACACTCGCCTATTCTCAATTCTTGATATCAAGGGGTTACCATCACCTACGCTCTCCATCCTCAATATCCAGGGGCTACACTCGCCAATGCTCCCCATCCTCGATAACAAGGGGTTACACTCAATTTCGCTTTCCATCCTGGATATCCAGTGGTTATGCTCGTCCTCTATATCCAGGGGTTACACTCGCCAATGCTCTCTATCCTCTATATCAAGGGGTTACACTCAACTTCGTTCTATGTCCTCTATATCCAGGGGTTTCACTCTCCTATGCTCTCTACATCCCAGGAAAATATATAATGGCAGAACTGAAGGCACAAAGACAGCAGTTTGATTGGTCTTGGGTAAAAAAAACCTGACCAACTGCTGAGCTGGTGTTGAAAGTGTAGGTGAGCGTTACCCCTGGATATGCAGGATGAAACATTCAATGACCGTTGACCGTTACAGCCGAACCTTGTTATTTCAAAGTCAGTGGAACCATGACTTTTCAGTTAATCAATATTCAATGTTTGGTGTGAGGTTTGGCAGGGACCATTTAAAACCTTCTAATTAAACAGGATCTTTGAGTTAAAAAAGTTCGAGATAACGAGGTGCAACTGTATATTTTAGAGTACAGTCAAACCTCTCTTTGCCTTGAGTCAACGGGACCATGGTAAAATTTGAATTTATCTCAGTATTTGAGTTACGCCAGTTTGATTGCTAGTGTAAAGCTTGGTCGGGACCAACAAAATACTTTGCATCAAACAGGGTCTTTGAGTTATACAAGTTTGAGATAATGAGGTTCAACTGTATTTTCTTTCATACAAAATTAATTGATCTTTCATTTAAAAAGAACAGTCTATAGTATCATTTCTACTTTCTGTGATCTGTTATATGTTATCAGATCTTTGTCAAAGTATTTACTGGCATTATTGCTGCTTGCAGAGAAATTACGTGTTCAAGACAGGAAAGTTTCAAGCTGACCTGCGGATTTTCTTTGGAAATAACACTGAGGTAGAGAACGACGCAACACAAGGTATGTGTTCTAACATAAATAGCTAAATTTGCTGCATTGATACTATGAAATTCAGGTACCAAAGGGATGGGGGGGGGGAGGGATTAATACAATGCAAAGTTACATACTACAAAAGACATGAATGTTACATCTGAAATAGATGGAAGACGATAAAATATTTATTTGCTGATTCATTGATATACAAAGTACCGGTATGTAAGTTGTTGTGTAATCAACTGATCTTTTGAAAGACCTGCTTCAAATTGATATGATTGGTTGATTGTCTGACTTGCCTTACTTACTCTGATTTGATTGGTGGATTGTGACCTTTGCCCTTTATTACAGTGACAATATACAGCTGTGCCAGGCTAGCCCATGGGGACTGTAGCTACTGCAAGTACATGCAGCATAACGAAATACAGCTTGACTGTGCGTGGTGTCAGGGCATGTGTGAGTACAGAGAGTTCTGTGCCGACACACGAGCCCGAATCCTGAGTAGTGGAGATACCTGTCCACCGCCTAGGATCCTTAGTGTGAGTATTGGGGTTGAAAAAGTCTGATTTGTTAAAGATAGATTTTAAAATTTTGATAAAGTAACAACAATATTTAGAACCATTCATTTTGAACTATATTGAAGGTATTGCGCCACTTTTCTTCAATCTTTTTCCTTATTAGCAGGAGTAGTAGTTTATTTTTCAAACTTATGTATAAAGTATGAATATAACAGTTATCAATAAATTCCAGATGTGGTCAGATATAGCCCTTAAACTCCCTTCAAAGTCATTGATATTGTACTTTTCATTCTAATATTTACGAAATTTTATGACTGCAGTTTTTATGCCCCTGCAATGAAATGGGGTGGGGGATGGGGAATATAGGGTTACCCATGTCCTTCCAGTTGTGTCCCGTCCCATGGTAATGTAATGTAACCAGCTTATTTAAATAACTACTGATCCTATTTTCATCACACTTCACACATATAATATGCATGACAAACTAATTTCATATTGGGGCAGGGGCATTTATGTCTCACTAACATTTCTAGTTTTTGACAGATAGCAGCAAATAATTTTACTGTTAAATGCTTGTGCTAAGAACTAGAGATTTTAAACAGATCTATTTTGTACTTCAAGAAATAGAGATTTTAACCAGATCTATTTTGTATATTACAGATCAACCCTAACAATGGAACAAAGATGGGAGGCACCAATGTGACCTTGACAGGGAATAACCTTGGTACAGAGTTCAAGGACATCCAGAACAACGTGTCAATAGCTGGTGTACCGTGTAAACCCATCAGGGAAGAGTACAGACCCTCCAAAATGTAAGTACCCATCATTGTAATCCGAAGAAGCTTCTCTAATAGATCTTGATCCACAGGACTGCTACATATTCAATTCCACGATGATCTTGTAAAGCAAGTTCTACTTGCTTTACAATATATTCAGAATGAAAATAATTCTGTATGAAATTTGATATGTAGTTTCCTAATTCCCTAGTTGTGCCATTTTGATTTTGCAACTGGTAATAAACACAAAATAACTGACTGATGACCATCTTGGATTTTGTCTTTTAGTGTTTATTATTTCAATTTCTTTGGAAATTTAGGATGGATCTTTCTCATATGTCTCAAAGGGATCCCTTTTGATTTTGGGATTGATAAATAAAAACAAGATTGCTGACAAATGACCATTTTGTATTTGATTGTTAAAAAACTATCATTGCTATTTCTTTAGAGAAATTCTCAAAATTTCATATAATTAAAAACATACTAGAGAAAAGGAGAGAAAAGAAAGGAAAATATGTAATTTGTAGAGAAGAAATGAATTGTAGACTGATCTAACTGTGTTATGTTACAGGATCGTTTGTGTTATTGGACCAAGTGACCGAGGGGACAAGTCCGGAGTCGTTACAGTGCTGACATACGTCTTCAATAAAATCATATTCCACTACCTTGTGAGTTGATTTTCATCACATTCCTTTCATATTGTACACTTTTTTTGTCCACGTATTCATTAGTCATAAAAATAGGAAATACCATATTTGAAGTTCAAGAATAAAATTTGAGTTTTCATTCAAAATGTTCTACCTATTGCATGTCTTTGG